>OY821521.1:153753068-154953068 GCA_963682025.1 Cordilura impudica | reverse complement strand
CTAATAATTCTACTACATTCTCTAACCGCTAGTATTCTGGCGCTACATCGTGTTTCATATTCACGTATGATAGTTTTTGTTAAAGCATTTTTTATTAATAGTGTTCTGAAAGAAAGAGTGTTTGTACTTTGTACACTGCAATATTAATTATAACATATTATTTTATCAGACAAATCAAGAAAGGAGATAGTTTATGTAACCACACAGCGTAGATGCCATAAGGAAGTGCTGACAGACACAGGTCAAGTTAGCTCTGCTAGTAGAAAATACGTTTCATTTCTATTATGAATATATTATTACAGTTTGAGTTAGACTATTAGTGTTCCTTTTTTTTACGAATTAACATTTATTATATTGCACTGGCACTTACTTTAAAATATGTTTTCCAGAAATCAATTATAAAAAAAATAAAATATATCCAGCAATTTTTTGTTTTGCGGAGCATTTGGCGCCCCTTTGTCAGTAGCGCCCGGGGCATGATAACCTCTTGCCCCTCCCCCGCTACGCCACTGTTATGTTGAAAATTTACGCCCAGGAGAAATTATCGTCTCATTCACGACAGAGTCTATGTCTTCATATTAGTACCGTATGCCTCTATGTAGTGAGGGCTTAACGAGCTTGAGCTAATGTTTGTAACTACTAAAAATATTTGTACCAGACCCACCTTTTATTTAATAGCGATAGACTCGGATCACTTTTTCCATCCGTCTCTGTGTCCATGTAAATCTTGTAATCAAACTACAGGTCGTAAATACAAATATATTTTGATGAAATTTAGCATATATGCTTCTAACGAGCATATAATGAATGCTATTGAAATTGGTGTAAATCGGTGCATGTTAAGACCCAGCCCCCATACAAATAGCACCTATCAGACCGACTTAAGTGATTGTAAGATCCAGATTATCATATATATATCGATAAAAATGTGGTGTATGTGCTTGTATTATACCCACTAATTTGTAGTACAAAAACAATTCCTGTAGGATCATTTCAATTCTTTTTCCGAATATTATGCTAATTTCTGATCTTCACTTAAATATAACAAAAAGCAGATATATTGCATGCATTTGAATACCCTATACCACTATCCGGTCTGGGTATAATGACTTTGTGCTGCTGTTTGTAACTACCAAATATATTTGACCTAGACCCATCATTTATTATACCGATCGAATCAGAATCAAACTGCAGGTCGCAAATATGAATATATTTTGATGAAATTTGATATACAAGCTTTTATCGCTATTGAAATTGGTGAGAATCGGTCAATGTTCAGACCTAGCCCCCATACAAATGACCCCAACAAATGAAATCAACATAAATTGCCATAAGATCCAAATTATCATATAAATCTTAGTCAAATTGGGTTTGTATGTATTTATTAATCAGTAGTCCTAAAATTATCCCTATTGGACAACTCTTAGTCATAGGCCCCGTATAGAGCTGTTTCCCTATCTTCACTTAAATCTATCAAAAAACAGAAATATTGCACTGATTCTTCTCAAATTTTGTTTGTATATATTTTTGCAAAATGCAAGAGACTTTACCAAACATGGTCAGGATCGGTCCATTTTTGGGCCTAGTCCACGTATAGATATATCATCCGATATAAACTTTTTCATATCTGCAGCCAACAAAATTAATAAAAATCCCACTCAAATTTGGTTTATGCTTACTTTCTATATCCAGTTTGTTGGGCCTGAGAGGTAGGGTATATAAACGCATGGTATAGGGTATCGTATAGGCGGTCTAGACCGACTATAATTTTCCTACTTGTTTTTTATTATATTTATATATGTTTTTGAGAAAAGTAAGTTACTTTACTAAATATAGTCATGATCGGTCCATTTCTTCACCTAGTCTTCATATAAAAATGACATCAGATTTGAATTTTTTCATATCTGCGCATAACAAATTAATGACAATATAACAGTTAAGTTTGATTTTTGCTTATTTTCTATATCAAGTCATTGCCTCAGCACAGTTGGTATATGTTATTGTATGTTCGGTCTAGGCCGATTATTATTTTCTCTCCGGTTTTGTATTAGCAGCCAATCATCATACCAATAGATATTTCTAAAATTTTTTCTTCTTGAATGTCCTATCTTATAACTAGTTTTATATAAAAATTATTAGTTTATATAAAAACATATTTAATCATATTAACTTTTTTCAAGTGTCAGACAAGATTCTCTGTACGTTGTTCGATGTTGTCGGTCACAATTGACAATTACATTCAGAATAATCTAACATCAGTATCAGTGCCAATTTTGCTGTCTTCCAAGCACATTATAAATGTCACGCCTTTTATTAACGAAATGATTATATTAAAATTTAATTTGCTGGCCAATAGGAAATTTTCAGATATAAAATAAAATTTATATTTTCTTCTTGAATAACAACTAAAATTAATTGAGATCGCAGCAAAGACCCCTTAAGACCCTTTTGTCAATACAGACTTTTCCAGGAAATGTATACTTCAAATGAATTACCACAAGTTTTGGAATGAACACAAAGGTAACGGTACAAATGTCTTTTCATAGTATGCTATCGAAAGGGTATTTTCCTACTGGTATCCTGACCTTAACTTTAACTCCACTATTTTATTTTTACCAATTAGATTTTTTTTTTGCGCACTATAAACAGCAGATTTCATTGAGAGGGCTGGTACTTTTGTTTTTTCGTGTATGTTAAACAAATTACAACACTAAGCACTCCCACAAAAAAATAAACTACTACTGTGTTTTTTATTATTGTTAAATGACTCTCGACTTTCGACTACTAAATATGTGTGGTACTTGTGGAATTATATTAGAATGTACCATTCGTATACATGCAGCAGATGCTGCAGCAAAAAAGGCGTTAATTTACATTTATTAACTTGTTTTAGGGTGATAATAAAAAAAATATCATAAAAAAATGGAAATGGAATACCAAAAAAGTTTTGTCATCATGTAGACCAGACATGATAAGTTTTTTGTTTGCAAAGAAAAAAAAAACAAGTAACCTGTTGCTTGAAACGATTTTGGGGCTAGAACAAAAAAAAAAAACAGAAAAATATTTTGAATATGAATTTGTGCAATTTTCTTTAATTTTTTATGTTGAAAATTTTATTACTATATTAACAAAAAATATTTATTTATATATATTTAAATATATGATTCCTTGAATTTCTATATTATAAACATATTTTTCTACTTCTTTTACATGCTTACATTACCAAAAAAAAAAAAAAAAAACTTTAAACAAAATGGATTTTTATGTTGAAAATAAAAACTAAATATCACTTTGAAAATCTTCACCCGTTGTGCATGACAAATCAACAATCAATAAAATTGCCTTAAAAACTGCAACAAAATGCAAAACCAAACTGCATGATATTACTTGCCTAATAATTAACACTTCTTTATTATTTAAAATATATAATATATATATTAATTTTTAAATAATATTTAGCTCCTAAGAATGTTCCCATAAATGCTTCTTATGTTAATTATACTGATGAAAGCGGTCAGGTATTGTTAATTTATAACTCACGTCTTCATTTCAGCTTACTTTTAGTTACAACAGCTTTTTTATTATTATATTAATTTATTATGATTAATTATTTTATTCTGAAAGCTTATTTTGCACTTAAAAATTGTATTGAAAAATGTTTCTTGTTTTTACTTATATATTTTCTTTCTTTTCATAATTTAAGAATTTATTTATTTATTTTTTAAATTACTCTTAAATTTATTATTATTAGAAACCAGCAAGTTTTGTTAAATAAAATCTTTTTATATGAAATTTAGTTGATAAGTGAATTATAAATTTAAAAGACTGATTTCATATAAACGGACAGAAGCACACCAAAAATATTGGTACATAATTTCGAATGCCATACACAAACATTCGTTGCAAACATCACTAAAAATTAAAAAAAAAAATGCAAACAACTCTAATTGTAATTGTTTTATACCACGATTTTTGACAGCGAATAATAACCCAGCAGCCAATAACGATATAAACCTTTTTAAAAATTTGAATGAATTACACAGACCCACAAAAGTTTATAAAACTCTAGACCCTGGGATCACACTAAATCGAATTTCTCCATCAAATCAGATTTTTATTAAATTATACTACAATACTTGCAGCGGACATGGTTATGCTCATGTAGAGAAATCTAAATTTTAAAATCATCAAACTGTTCACCAATTCTCTTATTCTCTTATTCATTTATTTTAAATGATACAGTTAAATACCATAAGTTGAGGTAATAGGCAAAAGGTAATAGATCGACGATTAACAAGTCATCTCGCACTGTTATAATTTTTTTCCATATTACATTTTAACACACTTTTTTTTATAAAATACTAGATGGAACCAGGTGTGCTTCGCTTATACCCCCCGCGTCATAATTGAAAGGTTCACGCAAAGTCCCAAGGCTCTCACTATTACAGATATATGACATTTAATATTAACTTTCTATGGGAGGGTGCCACGCCCATTTGTCCGTCTCGCTCATTTTTTATCTGACTACTCAAAGCTGTCTCTGTCACAGTACCCGAGATATATGATATTGAATAGTTACTTTGTATGGGATGTACCACGCCCACTTATCCGATCCCGCACATTTCCTAACATTAATAATAGGTGTGCTCATACAAAGCTGTTCCTATCATAGTACTCAATATATACGATATTAAAACTTTACTTTGTATGGCAGGTGCCACGCCCACCAAAAATCTCAAAAAAATTAAAACCTATAGCACTTCCCACATCCGCAGTAGGACTCTGTAAAAGATTCAGGAAGATCAACTGAGTAGTTACGGAGATAGCCTCCTACAAACAAACAAACACACATTAGCTCTTTATTATATTAGTATAGATTATTACTGTCTATATCGATAATAAAATAAGTAAAGCAATTTCTTTTGACCGATATACAAATTTTAGTTACCAACCGATTTTGAGCAAACATGCCTCATTAGAAAGACATTTCCTTTTAGCTTTCCACCCTATCTACAGATTTGCACCATATGGAACATGTTTTTTGAGTAATGGTCATTTAAAGTTGCTACTAACACATACATAAAACACATACTGTGTGTTTGTTTATTATAAATATCAAAAGCTGTGTGTTGAATTGTGTATTGGATAAAATTGATTAGCATACCTTTAGGCTCTCTTAAATTATTTATACAATGAAAAAATAAAATTTCCTAGAACTTCCACTCGAATTTCTGGGGCTGGTAGATATAAAAAATCATCTTCTAACTCTATTTACCTCTTTCTTGTCATCTAGTAGAAAAATAGCAGGTGGGTTTGAATGAAAACTCAGTCTTTCAAGAAAATAAATTTTTTTAGAAATGGCACTTTTGAGAAAAGGTAAAGAAAACGAACCTATTTATAAAAGGTACTAAGGTCAGGATGTGATGAGTTTGTGTTGATGTTCATAACTACGAAAAATATTTTATCTAGACCCATCTTTTATTATATTGATCGGATGAGAATCCCTTTCTGAGTCGATTTAGCGATGTCCGTCCGTCCGTCTGTCCTTCTTTCCGTCCGCCTTTGTGTCCATGCAAACCTTTTAATCAAACTACAGATATTAAATACAAATACATTTTTTATGAAATTTTTTATATAAGCTTCTATCGATCATAAGCCTAGTGCTATTGAAATTAGTGAAAATTGGTACATGTTCAGAACAATTCTTAGTCATAGCCCTCATATGAAGCTGCTTCCCAATCTTCAATTAAAACTTTCAAAAACAAAGTTATTGCATAGATTTTTCTCAAATTGATTTTGAATATTTTTTTGCAAAAAAAAATTTACTTTACCAAATATGGTCAGGATCGGTGCATTTTTCGACCTAGTTCCCATATGAATATAAAAATCCGATATGAGCTGTTTTAGCTCTGCAGGCAAACAAAAATTAATAAAGTTTTCACTCAGATTTGGTTTATTTTCTATACCCAATTAGTTGGACCTAAGACCAATTCCCTAACTCATGGTATAGGGACGCATGTCGGTCTAGACCGACTATAATTTTCTCACTTGCTTTTGGTGTGTATTAGTCTTTATGAGAGTTTATTATTGGTTACAAACCAATAAGCATTACCAAACATGCTAAGAATTTTAGATTGGTAGCATTGCAGAATACATCCGCCTTGTTTTTTAATTTAAGTGATATCTTTCTTTTCTAACTACTTATTTCAGCACGTTTCCATTGTGCAGGAAAGTGGTTCAGTCTAAAAATTGCATTGTAAATTCAAGCCAATAAACTTCTCGCTTTTTAACAGACATTTCGCATTCGTTATCGAATTTTTTTGATCGAATTTTTTTATTTTCAAAAATAAAACTAAAAGTAATTTTACTCTGTCACAGATAACGAGTTATGGTACACAGTTAATAGTAAAAGCGAAGCGAGGTCTAACGTTTGTCTGTCTTCTTTAAATAATAAACCAGAATATTGCATTTCTATTGATATTACTCGATATCGAATGCGACAATTAGGAATCTGGTAATTCTTTATTATTAAGAGTAGGTATTTCTAGTTCCACTCCCGTGAGAGAAATATATTTGATGGATAAATCCATTTGACTTGAGCTGTCGAGAAACGAGGACACCGTTGTTTCGTCTTCCGAGTTATTGCATGAAAAGGGCTGGAAAGTAGATTTTAAGTATTGCAAAAACGTGTTAGAGACGTTTCTTTTTATTAACCATTTTAAGTGTTTTCTGGTATTCATTAATCATCTTTTATTAAAAGATTGTAAAATTTCCAACAGTACGATCAAGTTGCGATTTATCTTTTATTCAAACACTTAGACTAGTATTTCGTCAATATTGGAATGAGTTTAAATTGGTTCCAGAAGAGATCACTTTTTAAGTTTTGTTATCAGATATATTAGCTATATTTAAGTATAAGTGATGACTGCTACAAACATAGCTCATTAGTATCCAAAATATCTGAAAGATATCTAGGAATACTGCAATAAAGTAAACTGAAATCCAATAAACCTGTAATTTTTGGAGTCGGCCTCCCTCTAGAAAGCGCTGAAAAGCTATTATATCTTATATTTTATCAAGTTCCTTGCTGTAGGATTTTACATTTTTGAGACCCGATGGATGGTTGGTTTTAAAATCGCCTCCGGCGATAGTCAGACTTTTTATACCCTATACCACTATATGTGGTTTGGGTATAATAACTTTGTGCTGCTGTTTGTAACTACCAAAAATATTTGACCTAGATCCATCTTTTGTTATACAGATCGACTCAGAATCACTTTCTGAGTCAATTTAGCGATGTCCGTCGTCCGTCCGTCTGTGTGTCCATGTAAACCTTGTAATAAAACTACAGGTCGTAAATATGAATATCTCTTGATGAAATTTGGTATATAAGCTTCTATCAGCTATAGCATGAATTCTTTTGAAATTGGTGAAATTCGGTACATGCTCAGACCTAGTCCCCATACAAATGACACCTATGAAATCGACATAAATTGCTTAAGATCCAAATTAGCATATAGATTTCAGTCAAATTGGGTTTGTATGTATTTATTGTATCCATTAATCAGTATTCCAAAAATAATCCCTTTATGACAATTCTTAGTCATAGGCCCCATATAGAGTTGCTTTCCGATCTTCACTTAAATCTATCAAAAAACAAAAATATTACACAAATTTTTTTCAAATTTGGTTTGTACACATTTTTTCAAAATATAAGTGACTTTACCAAATATTGTTAGGATCGGTCCATTTTTCGACCTAGTTCCCATATAAATATAGCACCCGATATGAACTTTTTCATATCTGTAGCCAAAAAAATTAATAATGCCACTCAAATTTGGTTTATGCTTACTTTCTGTATCAAATTTGTTGGACCGAAGAGATAAGGTCTCTAAATCATGGTATAGGGTCTAGACCGACAATAATTTTCTAAATTGTTTTATATTTATCTTTCACAAAACATTCTTTGATATAAGAACTACTTTGAGAAGCATTAGTAACGGGTTTCTGTATTACTGATGCTCAGAAACAAGCTTTGAGAAAATTGAATTGTTAGATTTGGATTCTGCGTATGACCCGAGCAATTTCACGAAAATATTTTCTATCATTTCTAAGCATTAGATTAATATTTACCTCGTCACCCTTGAGATCTTTGATATCTTTTCGAAGTAGCAGATCAGTGCATCACTGCAATATCATGATGGTACAAGATTTTTTTCTTATTTAAATGGGGTCGTTTTTCTTCATTTTTTCGTTTAATCTGTCCAATAACTCACAGTACTTGGCAGTTATTGTGTTTCCTTCCTACAGGTAATCAAAAAACACTGGCCATTACCTTTTCACCCGATTGTTGAGTCCTTGCCCGCTTTGGCCGGCTTTCGTACGCTTGGTACCAATCCGCAGACTGTCTATTGTACTGTGGTGTATAACAATGAATCCTCGTCTCATCCATTGCTATAAATCGACGTAAAAATTCAGTTGAATTTACTGCAGACATTTCCAAAGCATACTTTGACTCATGAACCCGTTTCAGTTTTGCTCAGCTGCTAAAAATCGCGGCATTCATCGAACAGAAAGCTTTTTCATATTTAACTCAATTGAGTTAACTCAATCATGTAATGCTGATATCTGTATGATGCAAGCAATCTCACTCGCTTTAATCTTTCGATCATCCAACATAACCCGATGCATTTTTCTTACGCTTTCTTCGATAACTGGCTCATTTGGACGACCAGGATGGTCTGCATGATGCTTTTAGAACCACGTTTAAATTCGAAATATCACTTTTTAACCAAAAGATTCAACATAATGTTTATCAATCCATTCTTTGGCTTAGAAAGTTTTTTTATCCACCAAAAAACAATGGTTAATCAAAACACGAAACTCAATGTAATCCATTTTTTCTCAAACTTTAAAAGCAGCATCATTTTTATAAAGGTAACTTTTTTTTCTAGTTAATGAAATGTCGTGATATTTTTGCACAACTTTTCTAACAGTTGGCCCTACTGAATAAACTAAAAAAAAAATGGCACCTGTCACGCCATCTCTATGTAAGGCCAAAGAGTTTTCACTCCATGTAGTATATTTTATTAATCTATAATACATACTCGAATATTTCGGCTAATTCATACCGATTGAGTGAGGAATTCTTTTAACTCACCATCAATCAATAATTATTATTCACTTCAGCCACACTAAGCTGCCAGATATCGTACATACATATGTATGATATAATTGCTTTCTGTTAGTTTATGTTTAAGTATTTAGTATAATGACTTTTAGCATTTTAGGAAAACATTATTGAATTACTAATTTATAACCACTATTTAGTGAACACTAGAGAGTAAAATACACACAGAAACAAAACAAAAAACCACCGCTATAAAATACTTTTGCAAAAGTTGTTCACATTAACATTTTTTCTGTCTCTTTCTCACCTGGTTGTTTTTCTGTTGTTTTCCTTCTCACTATTATACGAGATATCTTTATACTTAATTGAATTGACCCTCTTACTGTACAGAAATACGAGCAGCGATGTCAACTTGGCGCTTTTTGCGCTAGATTTAGCCGTTTGTGATGACTAAAAAAGGATATTTTTCCATTTAGCGCCTAGTATAAAAAGTGCTAATTTGACTAGAGCCTGGCCTCATAGCAAAAAAAAAAGTCAGTCGATTTTGCAAAGTCCGTCCACCCGTCTCCCGTGTGTTCCTGTAAACTTTGTAATCAAACACAGGTCGCAAATATGAATATATTTTTATGAAATTTAGTATATAAGCTTTTACCGTTCATACAACGAAAGCTGTTAAAATTAGTGATCATCCGTGAATGTTCAAACTTATCCACAACCCCTATTAGGTGGACTAACATTATCGTCAGATCCGAATTACCATATACATTTGGGGCGTTTCATGTCAAGTGATCCAACTTTTAAAACCGATGTCTTCCGATCGGTATGAAATTCGCACCAAGTCCTAGTTAGTAGCTTAGACCCAATTTTTCAATAAGATTGGTCCAGAAGTCTCTGAGCTAGAGGGAGTCAAAATTTGACCAAACAGGTGTTTTTTCTCATCCATGTAACTTTTGACCTATTAATCTTAGCAAAATTTGTCCCAAATATTTTAGATAGCTATTTCTTCAGTCTTTCGGAAACAAAAATTTAAAAAAAGTAAAAAAAATTTTTTGACTTTTTTTTTCAAAATTAAAATTTTTTTTTTAATATTTTTCAAAATAGGATTTTTGTTTTTGTGCTCAAAAGAAAGCTTAGGTTTTTCCTTTAAGAGCTTTTTGGTCGCTTAGTGGGATGCGAGTGGGATATCTATCAAAAAAAAATGTTTTGTAACACAAGACAACGGTTTTTCAATTTTTAGCATATGCACTAATATGACTTTTTTCCTATTATTGTTTCCAAAATCTTAAAAATAAAGCATACACTAAGAAACCAGACAAATTAACCATTCCGACGGTATGTAACATACCTAGCTAAAATTTCATACCTTCGATACTGTAATACCCGCAATATGTTAACTTCAGGAAAAAAATCACTACCTTTCTATAGAAATGTTGAAAAACTTTTTTTTTATTTATTTGTAATAATAATTAAATTAATATATAATAATAATAATGTCGAAAGACATCGGTTTTAAAAGTTGGATCACATGACATGAAACGCCCATATATATATTAGGGTGACAGCAATTTGTATGAAAACAAATTTTTGGTCGAATTTTGAGGTGTGCGGGTAGGCTTATTGTGAAACTGAATCTAAAAGTTTAGTGCGCAAAATTTGAGCTAAATCGGACTTGCTTTCTGGATGCGCATTCAGTTCAAATTTCAAATATGAGTTTATATGTAAAAATTATAAAAAAAATCATATATCTCAAAAATTTTGATATTAATCATTGCATTTCAATCAAATTAATTAATACACCATAATCTAGAGTAAATTATCCTTCTAATAAAATAACAAAATCTATTATCGGTTGAAAAACAGCCAAGTTATGTCAAGTTCCCCAGGCAATAAATGCGTCGCAGACCACTTGATTAGGAAAATCGAGCTCACATTTTTAAAGACATTGAAATAATTTACAACAACAATATTTTTGCATTCTCCTGATCCGAGGATGATTTTATGTCAAGCATTTTGCATCTCGTCTATTGTTATGCCGTTCTAAATTAATGTCAAAACGGTACGTATTTTTTGGCACTATTTCGAAATATCCAATTTTACTTTTTCAAAAATTTTGTTCAAGAAATTTTCCGAAATCAACGATTGCACTTTTAAGGTCCTATTAAAAAAATATATTTGATTAAAAATGCTAAATATTGTAGGAATCCTGTTCTTAATTTGGCGAGGGCAGCGTTTTTATATCAGTGGATTTTAAGAATAATAATTTTTCGTACTTTTTCAACTGTAAGGCTACAATTTTTTGGTGTTTTCATATTTCAAATATCTTTTGTCTAAATTTTATATTACTTGATATAGTTACTCAATCCTTTAAACTAAGGTTAAATTGAAAAACTATAAATTGTCCCCCCTTTAAGGTCAAAGTTAAAATTTAAGGATATGTACATTTTTTTAAAACAAAATTTGGGGAGGGTTTCAATAAAAGTTGTTGATAATATTTTAATAATTCTAAAAAATAATATTCTGGTCTTATTTTTCGAAATTAATCCGTGGGGTACTCTTGATGTCAAATAGACTCTAAAATTAAAAAAAAAAAAAAAAATGGCTGTCACCCTAATATATATGTTTATATATAGATATGTATATATCGATCAAATTTGGAGAATGTGTGTGTATTATATCCGTTAATATATAGTTCAAAAAAGCTAACTACCGATCTTCACTTAAATCCACCGAAAAACTTTATGGTTCATATAATTGTTTCTGAAAAAAGTAAGTCAATCATGACCGGTCCATTCTTGACCTGGTCCCTATATAAAATTATCATATATGAAATATTTCATAACTGCACGCCACAAATTAATAACAATACCACTAAAATTGGCTTTATGCTTATTATCTATAGCCAGTTATAGCCTCAGCAAAGTTGGATCCAAGACCCTTTCTCGAAACGCATTGTATATGGTATCGTATAGTCGGTATAGACCGCATATAACTTTCTTCCATCAAACAATAACGTATTTTAGCGCTTTTCGTTTCATTCTAGTTAAGCGCCTTTAAGCGCTTTCTGAGGTACCATTTTGCGCTTTTGGCTTCAAAAAAAAGTTAGCATTGCTGCGTAAAAGTACATAGTTTGTTTGGTTTTTCTTTGACCAACAATAACTAGCCTTTTGGTCTCTACAAAAATAAAAAAAAAAAACTAACTAAAATTGTATATAAATGATATATATGGATGTAGGTGTAATTAATTTAATGCGTGGACTGTTTGGGAAATAGTTAGTGTATAAAATTTGCTGGTTTATCTGAACTGATGTTTCAATTATAGTCCTGGCAATTATCAAATAACCTACGTTCTCAGTAACTTGATACATATATACATAAAAGGTTTAATACTAATTGGCACACCTGAATTTGTGTACATTGTAGCTAAATATATGGGTGGAAAGTGGCGGCTTGTCTATTTGATAGATATATAGGTAGTTATTTTAGCCGCGTTTGTTTATTGCAAAAAAAAAATAAGTAAAAACACACAACAGCAAAAATGTTGTTATTTTTTATTCTTTTTTTCAGTATATGTTTTCCTTTTTAATTTTGCAGAAAGAAATTAGGTTAATCAAATTAATTGCGCATCCGCGCCTCTTTACCAAACACCACATTTTAATGAAGAGAGGTGAAGTGGGTGGGCACGGTTGGATATTGTATTTTCTCAGCAATTAATAAAGCTTTCGAAAATACTTATATATATATTCGTGCAGTTCTTACGGCTAACGGTATCACCATTAAGTTTCGATAGCCATTTAATTAGTTTTTAAACTATAAAATGAAATCAATTACCGTAATAGAATTTCAAGTAGATAAGATCTTAAAAGTAACGTTGACAATGTACTGAAAATTGAAAAAAATATAAATTAAAAGGAATGGTTTAATATTGGTAAAGCTGACTTGCCGGAAAAAAAATTTTGTTAAATAATTTTGTAACCAGTTTCAGCAATAATCCGATATAAATGATTTCGTTATATTTGAAGTTCAAAACAAAACTAATTTTCAACTTCTAACTCAAAATTTCGAAAAAGGAATATTTGATGAAGATCTACTGTTTAATTGAATAAATTCTTTAGTTTGACAAAATTTGCTCCTCAGTTTGTTCCTTTGGTTAGCTTGCTTGATATATAGTTGAGTATACCTGTATCCAGCAAAGTCAGTTGTTAATTTACACACGAAACCCAAAGCGATTATTGTCACTAAACAATGCTGAGAGTTTATTTAAAACTTTATTTTTTTATTTTTTATTTATTAACCAACACTCAGGGGATGCCCCATACAGATGCAGTGCATTGTGTTGATCTCAGGAAAATAGGTTATGGGAAGGAGGAAAGAGGGAGTAGTGTTTGTGGATATGAGACTTAAATTTTATTAGATTATAACTGTCAGGAAAGAACTCTGCGGGGAGTTTATTCCACATACGACTAGTTCGACTGATAAACGAATTCTCTCTGTAATGCGTTGTGCGGTCAACTAGACACTAAACTACAAACGGATGTGATCTACTAGAGAAGCGGGTAGAGCGAACCGAAACTCGGGCACTTGGAATAAGTTCGCTAATCTCAGAAGAACATTTCCCATAGTAGTATCTATAGAAAAGTGATACACAACCCACATTCCGACGATGTTCCAATGAGTCAATGGAATTGGATACCCTACTGTCATTGATGAGCATCGACGTCGTCCTTTGCACACGGTCCAGTAGCTCCAAAATAGACTTTGAAGCTCCTGCCCATATATGGGAGTTGTATTCCATTTTCGGTCGGATGTAAGTGGTATAGATTTTAAGGAGATCAGAGGGAGTGAAGTAATTTTTGCACCGTTTTAGAAAACCAAGACACTTGAATGCTTCTTTTGAATTTTGAAAAACATGAAAAACGAACATCACATTGAATTATCATGCCTAGAACATCAAGTGTATCCGACTCCTCAATACCTATACCACCAATATATACAGATGACATTTTTGAATCAGGGGCCCTATGGGTTAACATAGAACATTGAGTCTTCAGCACGCTAAAATCAACCCTATTCGCTTTACCCACTCGGAGATTGTTAACAGGTCTTGATTGAGTGTCATTCATTGTCCGCCTTTTGCCCCCCATCATCCAAGAGGCTTGACCTACAATTAAAGGAAAATGACTGACAAATACTGCTGTCATCTGCGAAAGATTATATAGAGTTAAAAGTTTGACCAAGAAGGTCGTTCAGAAAGATAAGGAAAAGAGAAGGAGAAAAAACGGAACCTTGAGTACCGCTGAAAGCTGAAACTCATTAGATGAGACCCCATCAATAACAACACGTATTGTTCGATCTCTGAGAAAACTCGATATAAATCGAGAGAAGTCATAACCGATCCCAAATGCAATAAGCTTTGATATCAGTGCACTGTGCCACACACGATCGAATGCCTTGGAAATATCTAGAGCAACCACTTTACTTTCGCCAAAATTGCGATTGGATAGACTCCAGCACTCAGAAAGTAGAGCTAACAGGTCTCCCGTGGAACGATTTCTACGGAAGCAATACTGACGATCATTAAGAAGTGAGCTGGCATGCTCTCCATCACCATTGAGAACGCAGAGCAGATTGCAATTGGACGGTAATTTTCAGGG
This sequence comes from Cordilura impudica, assembly GCA_963682025.1. Lineage (NCBI taxonomy): Eukaryota > Metazoa > Arthropoda > Insecta > Diptera > Scathophagidae > Cordilura > Cordilura impudica. The sequence continues at coordinate 154,938,287 of OY821521.1, read as the reverse complement.
TTTTTAGCCGCACCCTTTTTAGGGATTGGTTTGACATTAGCTACTTTCCAGCAAGAGGGAAAGACTCCCGCACGGTACGAAAGGCTGAAAAGGTTGGCCAATGGACTGGCTAGCGTCGAAGAGCACTGTTTCAGCATCAGTGCTAGTATACCATCCGCCTCTAAAGCACATATTTTCGCCTCTAAAGCACTTAAAATGCTCTTGAACTGCAATTATGATTAACTATATCGTTCAGAGCTTAGAGTGCATTATAGTAATTTGATTTTATGTTCTTTTGTTACAGCTAAGTAAATTTTATACTCCCTCTAAGTCCATTATTGGCCCAAAAGTTTCGGCTTCTCCAACAGGTTTTTATGTACTGATCTGTCAGAAATGATATACACTCTGCAACAAATTGAGGGTAATAATCTTGAAAGTGTAGACGTTTTTCGCTTGGACGAAAACTAGTGTAGTAGATCCCTGAAAAGGTTATACGCTGAAGAGGAAAATTTATAGGCCATATAGAACTTTCTTCTTAGAATATATTTACCCTGCATCGGCTTATTTAATGGGTTCTTTTGGTTGAAAAATACTAAAAAAAACTTTACTAGGGGAGGGCATTTAAAGGTAAAAAGTTCTGCCATCAATATAAGAGGCTAGAAGTTTATGCGGGAGATGCACTTTTATGTAGCTTATAACTTTCGTTTCGACTTCGGCATTTATTCGAAGAAAAAACCTTTTGTATTTGGCAACCCTTAATAAATTAAGAAGCTGAACATAAAAGATTTCAACCCTCTAAACATTCGTTCTGCCAGACATTTTATTACCAGCCCAATTACGAATATTCTCAAGGAATTTCTTTCTCACGGAAAATACTTTTCTCGAGAAAACAATCCTCCAATTATAAACTCCGCATGAAAAAAAAATTAATAAGCGGCATCATCGAATTTCGCCAGTTGTTCCGCTTATTGACAATTAATTTTCTGTTTTTTTTTGTGTGCAAACGAAAATAAATTTATTTTAAAGAAAAATTAAATAAAAAACAAGTAAGAAAATTATAGTCGGTCTAGACCGACTATACGATACCCTATACCATCCGTTTAGAAACCGTATCTCTTAGGCCCAACTAACTGGACAAAGAAAATAAGCAAAAACCAAATTTGAGTGGGATTTTTATTAATTTTTTTGGCTGCAGATATGAAAAAGTTTATATCGGATGCTATATCTATATGGGATCTAGGTCCAAAAATGGACCGATTCTGATCATGTTTAGTAAAGTCTCTTGTATTTTGCAAAAATATATACAAACAAAATTTGAGAAGAATCAGTGCAATATTTTTGTTTTTTAATAGATTTAAGTGAAGATCGGGAAGCAGCTCTATATGGGGCCAAAGGGATCATTTTTGGACTACTCATTAATGGAGGTAATGAACGTATACAAACCCAATTTGAGTAAGATCTATATGACAATTTGGATCTTATGGCAATTTATGTCGATTTCATAGGGGTAATTTGTATGGGGGCTAGGTCTGAACATGGACCGATTCTCACCAATTTCAATAGCGTTCATCCCATGGCCGATAAAAGCCTATGTACCAAATTTCATCAAAATATATTCATATTTGCGACCTGCAGTTTGATTACAAAGTTTACATGGACACACAGACGGAGGACGGACGGACGGACGGACGGACGGACGGACGGACGGACGGACGGACGGACGGACATTGTTAAATCAACTCAGAAAGTGATTCTGATTCGATCGGTATAATTAAAGATGGGTCTAGGTCAAATATTTTTGGTTGTTACAAACAGCAGCACAAAGTCATTATACCCAAACCACATAGTGGTATAGGGTATAGGGTATAGGGTATAATGAATAGCATAGCTATGATGCGAACACTCGTGGAGGAAATTGGTGTTGTAGAGCAACAACAACGAAATAGCTAAAGGATTGATAAAAGTCAATTGCGGGCTGAATCTATAGAAAACGGAATCAATGCCTGAATTGGTTCTTATTAAAGTTAGCAAAAGTTGAAGTTTGGCTTTATTTTGTGGTCTTCAGCCTACAAGATTAATAATATATTAATTGTTTTATTTAAATTTTATTTTATCAAAATACTTCTTACATTTTTATGTAAACTCCCGTCTGTTTTGCAAGGGAAATTTTTTGAGGGAAAAAACCAAATTCAAGTGCATTGAGAATAACTACTTTTTTCCCATCGAACTTTTCTCCGAAGGAATTTTTATTCATAATAGGGGAAAAGGGAGAAGTGAGAAATTTCATGCGGAATTTTTGTTTAGAATTGGACTGTATATCTCTGAAAGAGAGCGTAAAAGATCCATGAAGGAAAAAATACAAAATTAACTTTAAAAGATGGATACATATGAGGACGGTTTGATAACTCAGTGACTTTTTGAATAAACGACATTTTTTGGCAAAAATATTTCTCAATACTTCAATCTACTTCAATATCGATACATTTAGTTCAGCAGTTTTTCAATTTATATATTCCTTCCAAATAATAGGTTTCCCAAGGTCCTCATAGTAGGCGTTTATTTCAGTGGCTTTTGAACATCACACGGTTGCGTTAATTGTCGATTATGACCAATTTGGATTTTTCATATCCAAATATAAGAATCGAAATTGTTAGTGAAGGGTCCCAATACAATTTGTCATGATTTTCCTTGGTTTCGGTGATGCCTTTTCCGCTAAAAATAATGTGTTATGTGCATTCGAAATTCGCTTTTTTCCAATGATGAGCTTGCTCAAAATTTTATAGAAAGCTATTAACAGATGGCAGTTGACAGCAGCAGTGTTGATTTATATTAACTCCATAGTTTGACATATGAAGTAATGGAATTGTCAAACTGCCCTCGTATAAGTGGACCTTATATATTAAATCAGCCCCAGGTTTTAAATTTGTGTCAATAGCTAAAACTTAACGAAAAAGTATATCGTATCATATATTAATTTTTCTAATTCCATTTGATTCGAAATTTATAAGCATCTTCGACTTTTATAGTTTTATGGGTGTTTTGAGTGCTATAAAAATTCCTTGTAAAATGTTAAAGTCCATTGTTTTTAAGAAAAAGAAACTTTTAGCTTGTTCAGAATAACCGATAACATTACGGAAGGGTGATATAATTTCATTGCGTTTTTCTGTAACAAAATATTTAGCAAGCCATCCTGAAGTCTTTTTAGCAAAAGTGGGATAATTACATTTTATGTAAAAAAAAAATATTAAAAAAAATTTTGAAATAAGTGGCCACCTATTTCTTACATTCAAGAAAATAATCTTCAGATACGACTGACTAAATAAAATAAATATAATAGAAGCATGGCTATTTAGCAGTATATGATGGTGATGTCACAGTTGTCTTTATTCTTTAATCGATATTTAGCCAACGCTAATGACAGTTGATGATGATGATGATGATGGTGATTACGACTGTTATGACACTCCCTGTTACCTTAGACTTAATAAAAAGTATAACAAAAATGGTATTAGTACGTTAAACGTGACGCAATAGTGAATAGCAAACAATGTATTCCTAAAAATATTTTTTAAGTTTTTTTTCATATAATTTCAGGTTTATTAAGTGAATTTTAATTTAAAATTTCTGTAGGAATAATCTAAATATTCTGTTGTATTCCCTTTTAATTAATACAGAAATTCGAGTAAAGTGTTAAAATCAAATAATTATAAGAATTTTAAACAAATGTTACATAATATTAACTCTAAGTTAATTATATTTTTTTCTTCTTCCCTTCTATTTCTTTTAATTTTTTTCCATACGTCAACCCTTACAAAAACAAAATAATAAATCAAATAAAAAACGAAATCCAAAGCAGCTCATAACTCAGATCGGCGGTTACTATATCACACACAGTGTCCTATACTTATAAATGGTAGTGTCTATTTAATTAGGTAATAAAACTGAAAAGAAAATTTTTTAAATTTATACAAGTCAAAAAATAAAATAAAAACTGACAAAAATATATATATATACATATATATATATGTATTTACATATAATATTAAAATTGCTTTTTTTAAGATTAAGTTTAGCTTTAAAGCTTTTTTCCAAAGCTTTAGTTGTGCTTTTTATAGTTTCGGTTCTGCCTTTTGAGTAAATAATATAAAAACAATTGAACACATTATTTAAAAAAAAAAATATATATATAGAAGCTTATTAGCTTTAAAAACACAAAAGCTTGTTTAAAATGAAATAAGAATTTAAAAACAATTTTTAACCAATCTCTTTAACTGAATTGTGAAAAAGCTTATCGTTTTCTTTATTATTTTTTTGTCTCTTTTTTCATATATTTCTAGTGCCGTCATTTAGGATATGTAACTGTGTGTTTGTTAAGAAAATCTCTTAAGTCCAAAAATCAAAACAAACTTAACCTTCAGAAATTTAGAAGCTTCACTATCCAATGTTTAGCACCAATTTAATTTTTTTTACAAAAAAAAAAAAAAAAAAAGAAATAACAAAAACAAAACAAACAAATAAAACATTCCAAAAATTGTGATATTAGAACCAAAACCTAAAGTCTTACGAATACCAAAGCCAAAAAGAAATGTGAGTTTTGTCATCCTTAAATTATTTTGTTTTTTTAGTTGTTCTTGCGCCAAAGCTATTATATTTAAGCTTTTTTATAATCTTGGGTTCTAAATATATATCCATATATAAACTGGTGTGTGTTGCTTATATGATTCACAATTATCAATTAAGTTTCAAAATATGTAGAGTATAATAACTTGCTGCTTTCTAAACTCTAAACCTTTTTCTAAAATTAAAGCTTTTTTAAATTTCTTTTCTTATTTTAAGCTGTTATCAGGTTAATTTATTTATTTAATTATTTATTAAGTTATTTAGTTTTTTGTTTTCGGAAATCTATTAAAAATATTCAATTATCTTACTCTTACAAAATAATAGCTTTTAAGCTTATTAACAATTTAAAGCTCAAGACAATTAAAATATTGCTCTTTTATAAGATTCTAAAAGTAAGCTTTATTTGTTGTGCAAAAATTCATATGTGAGGAAGAATATCTAAAATTTAAAGCTTTCTTTAATTTTTATGTAAAAGCCTTTGTATAAATCCTAAACGCTTAGAATTATTTAAAGATTTTCATATTTTTTATACCATATACCACTTTGTAGTCAGGGTATAATGTGCTGATGTCCGTAACTACCAAACCTATATTTTATTATAACGATCGACTCAGAATCACTTTCTGAATCACTTTCTGAGTCGATTAAGCGATATCCGTCTGTCCGGCCATCTGTGTGTCTATGTAAACCTTGTAATCAAACTACAGTTCGCAAATGTGAACATATTATGATGCAATTTTGTATGTAAGCTTATGTTGGTCATAGCAACAGCAATCGAAATTGGTGAAAATCACTTCATATTCAGATCTAGTCCCCACACAAATGACCCCATTGGTCAAATTGGGTTTTTTGTATGTTTATTACATCCATTTATCAGTAGTCCAAAAGGAAACCCTATGGGTCAATTCTTGGCCATAGTCCCCATATGAAGCTAATTCCCGATCTTCAAAGATTTTTCTCAAATGGTTTGTATATGTTTAAAATTTCGTAATAGCAGCTCATTGATTTTTGTATTACCAATAATGACCTACCCTGCCCATTGCATTACTTCTAAAGTAAAACTAAGGCGTTACTAATAATGTGTTATACAGCTACTTATATTTCATACCACTCCTTGCATACTGCATTACTTTCAAAGTGAAAGTAATGAGTTTCTTGGCAACTAGTTACCTCCAGTGACATCCCCGTGTTAACATAATGAGCTTATCAGGCAAACTTCAACCAGTTACTTCTCTTTCTAAAACCCATTATTTGGTAATGCTTTTTTTTCCTGGGTGATAAAGTATTTTTATTAATTTTTTGAAATATGTAATTATAAATAGAAACTTGATCATGTAATGAAAAACGGACTTACTACAGTTGGCCTCTATGTACTGTCGGTAGAACAGACTCTATTTCTGGGATATACAGAACTAAGGAGTGAGTTCTAAAAACTCTTAGCATACGCTTTTCCTCTTAACTTTTTCGCAAGCATTATTTGAATTTTTTCATGATCAAGTTATCTTTGAGATATATGTCCGTTATTATGTACGAAATAGAAGTACGTGGTAAAATTAATAAATATTTTCAAGAAAATCCAACTTGGTCATACCAAAAATTGGGCAAAGACTCAAAAGAAAGTGTCGGGAAGAATTTGGTCATTGATAGGAAACAAGGTTCGGGAAGAAAGAAAGATTCACATGATATTTTTAAGGCCAAGATATTTGAAAGCATATTGACAGCCGGTAGAAATGTAGTCCGGTTAGTGCTTGAACTGTTTGATGCCAAATGCTAAAGCCAATGCAGCTTTAAAAATACACAAAATCCGAAAAGTTTCAGGCAGAAACTCGTCAAAATGTTTAGAGGCACAATATACATAGCACGGAAATTGAAACCATGTGTTTTTAAAAATTGCTACTGCTGCATAATTTACGCCAAAACGTATGAACTGATAAATTTTTCGCAACTTTGAACTCGAAATTTTATGTTGCTAATGCTCGAGGAAATGCCGAAGACAAGTTAGAGACCAAAAAGCAGACGAAACTTAAAAAAAGTTCTTGGTGTAGCAAGCCATCTGCAGTTGCGGCAAAAGAAGTCATTTGTAACAAGGGGCTCCATACATAAGGAACTTTATATTAACGAGTGTCTGACAAAAAAAAAACACCTTTCTTTCTTAAGCCAACACAATGTGTCCATATATTTTTGGCTCAACTTGACATTATGTCACTACTGCAAGAAGGCACTTGAGCGGTTTATGTACCGAGGGACGCAAATCCTCTAGAGTGTCCGGAGCTTAGATCAGTGCAGTGATTGGAACTAAAAGGTTATATTTTTTGTAAGCTCTGTTAAGATTTTTTCGACCTGACTGTTTAGTTCTAGAATTATTTTTAATTGAAAGAATTTTGATGTGGGCTTAGGTCCGCAAATCGTGTGATAAAATTTCCAGTTTCCTAGACAGACTTAAAAAGATTGTACTTTCATAAATGCACCGAAAAAAAAAAATAAAATTTTGGCTATTTTAAGTTCCAGATTGAAGGAATATATTCACGAGAGCTAGGCCTAGGCTAACAGCAATGTTCCTTAACAAAAGACGCATCCACAAAATTTTAATAGAGGAAAAGAATTATTTAAGTTAATTGATTAATCTGTTTTAAATCATTGATCCTATCGTTCATCAAGCACAAACTTAAAAGCACAAACCTAAAAATGTCTTCTGATGCATAAATGAAACATAAAGAACGAAAAATATTAAGCTGTCTGTCTGTCTGTCTGTCTGCCATGGGGTGGCCCTATTCCCCCTCATCCAATTGATCTGAAACTTGGCCGATATATAGCCTTGTTGTGACTGTATAGATTAATTTTGGGGTAGTCACTCACAGTGACGGCTAGTCATGCTCAGTCACGGTGTGCTTTTAAACCCATTTCGCCTTATCCGATTGATCTGAAACTTGCTCGATAGATTTGCCGTGAAATAAGATTAACTTTGACATAGTCACGCATAGTCTCGCACAGTCACGAAGAAATTAAAACCTCACTTCCCCTCAGCCGATCGATCTGAAACATTGTCCACAGCCTTGTTGTGACTGTATAGATTAATTTTGGGGTAGTCACCCACAGTGACGGCTAGTCACGCTCAGTCACGGTGTGCTTTTAAACCCATTTCCCCTTATCCGATCGATATGAAACATTGTTCATAAACTTGTTGTGGCCATAGATTAATTTTAAGATAGTCACCCATTGTCACGTCCAGTCACGGAGTGATTTAAACCCCATTTCCCCTTGTTGTCACCAAAGATTAATTTTAAAATAGTCATGCGCAGTCACGGAGAGATTCAAAACTCATATGCATAAGGAAAGAAAAAGTTAATCGGTTAGATTATTACATCTTAAATATATATCTATAATATTAATAGGCTAGGCGATTTCTTGTGACTGATATTTTGTTCTACCGTTTTATTCCAGTTTTGACCAAACGCAGATTTATAGATTTTAAAATTTTATCCTTTATTTTGAGTAAATTGCATTTAAAGTTGCTACTAACACATACATAAAATTATACAATGCTATGTGTGTGTTTATTAAATTTGTTAATGTGTTTGTAATTAAAAAGAGTCTGTTTTTTGTGTTGATTTGTTAATTGGCTATAATTGATTAGCATACTTTTAGGGTCTTTATTTAAAGAAAAAATAAAATTTCCTAGAATTTGCGCTCGAATTTCGAGGGCTGAAATCTGTTAGTTTTAATTGTCTTGTGCTATTTGTTTAAAACTAAATTAATTTTAAGTAACCAAAATCTTTAAGGAAATTCAGTAATCTTTATTTATGCAAAAGCTGATTTTTATATTAGGATAATAAATCAAAAAAATATTGAAACAGTCAATGGCCTTAATTTGTAAAAAATAAATTAAGCTTTGATTTAAAAATATTTTTTTATTTATTTAAGATTTTAACTAGGTAAAATTAAGGAAAAATTAATTATTTCTTATTTTATTTACATATATTAATAATAATAATTTATGTATATATGAATTTTTAAATAATTTATATTAGTCTGGACAATATAAAACTAATGTTTGCTCTTTTTCTTTCTTTTTTTCTTCTTCTCTTTTTATATGAATAAAAATTTAAATTTATTTTATTTTTGATTATAAACAAATTCAAAATTTTTATGATTTTTTTTTTGTTGTTGTTTCATTTCATTTATATTTGATGATTCCGTTTTTTTTTTTTATTATTTTGAAATTATTGTGCTCGCATCTCGTAATATGTAAATCTGTACATCAATATACAACAACTACAACAACAACTAACAACTACTCCTACTACAAAAACAACAACACACAAAATTTTCATATCATATTTAAAATAATAACAACAACAAAAATCAATATATAAAATACAAAATTTGTAATCTCTAGTTACTGGACACCCTCCTGGTGTGCCAAGATTTTAATAGATCTATGTGCAGTCGGTTAAATTGTAGATTCGTTCATTTAACTGAAGGTAAGTGCATGCTGCTAATTTTTTGATTTATTTTTTTAAAATTTTTTTATTTCCATTTATTTATATTAAGGCTTATTTTGAAATAAATATTAGTGTATGGTAGTATGGATAACAAATTTTGTATTTAGATGCTTTAAACTATTATCAGTTTTTATTTTGGTTTTTCTTTTTATAGGTCAATAAATTTTAAGTTTCTTTTTTAAATGTGAAATTTTAAAAATTTAATGAAAATCATAGAAAAATATTTATTCAAAGTTCAAATGTTTACGACACTAAGAAGAATCAAAGCTGATTTTTATTCTCAATAGATTTTCTTTTTTAAGTTTTAATATAAAATTTTTATAATAAAACAATTAAAATTTGAATAAAATATCCATAAAATAAATTTTCAAATTCGAGTATGTATAAATATCAAAAAAAAAAAATAAACATAAAGTATACGTATTATTAAATGCAAGTGAATATATAGAAACATACTTATTAATGCCTCAATAGCCAAAGTGATTAAGTCCAATTTGTGTTTTTTTATTTTAACTTTAATGTTAATGATGTTAATCCTTATCATTAGAGAAATTTGTATCGAATATAAACATAAAGTGTAAAAAAAAACACAAAATAGAGTTAATCGATTTGTCAAGGAGGCACTCAGATATCACTCGTATGTCTAAGCACTTCCATTTGTTGCTAATTGATGGTACTTGCTTGAACAACTTGTTGAAAATTCCCTTTATTAAAAATAATATTAAATTTTTTTTTCATCAATTAGTTTTGAAAGTGTTTCTCCTCGGAACTAAAAACTATAAATCGTTTTCGCTAAATCGCAAAGTAACATACTCTTAACCTAGTGATAAAATATTGCAATTGGTCAAACCTCAAGATAAATTTAGGATTCCAATAATAGGATATCACAAGCTCCTTAAAAGAAGCATTTGCTTGGTCAATGATTTCATTGCAGTAGCTAAGTGTCTTTCCGCTGAGCCATTTCTTTAGGCTTGGAAATAGAAAATAATTAATGGAAGCTAAGTCCGCAAAACAGGGGTCGAATCGTCGCATTCGTTATCGAAATTTTTCGATCGAAATTATTTTTTTATATTCCAATATAAAATACTAAGAGTAATTTCACTCTGTCACAGCTAACGAGTTATGGACCATAGTTAATAGTAAAAGTGTAACGAGGTCTGACGATTGTCCGCCTTCTTTAAATAATACACCACAATATGGACTTTCAATTAATTTTACTCGATATCGAATGCGACGATTTGCCCCCAGGGCTAACGAGATGGTAATTCGTAGCGCACTTCAATGAATTTTGCAATGGCGTTTTTATACCCTATACCACTATGTGGTTTGGGTATAATGACTTTGTGCTTCTGTTTCTAACTATCAAAAATATTTGACCTAGACCCATCTTTTATTTTACCGATCGAATCAGAATCACTATCTGATTCGATATAACGATGTCCGTCCGTCCATCCGTCTGTGTGTCCATGTAAAGCTTGTAATTAAACTGCAGGTCGCAAATATGAATATATTTTGATGAAATTTGGTATATAAGCTTTTGTCGGCCGCAGGATGAACGCTATTGAAATTGGTGAGAATCGGTCAATGTTCAGACCTAGCCCCCATACATAGGTTAGGTTAGGTTGAAAAAGAGGAGCCATGTATACACATAGCTCATATCCGTTTTACCCGGATATACACTTAAGCCAGAAAGTCGGCTTGTTGTGCGCTCTACATCCTCGTGCTCATCCGTTAATCTACTCCTTATTTAACTTAGGAGTTCGGTCTCGATAGCAAATCTCCTGAGTGCTTTCCAGCGTATCCCCCTAAGAGCCGCTAGGCCTGGTATGATTTCGTTGGATAAATTTCTGACCCTTGTTCCGGCAAATGCAGGACAATAACAAAGGTAGTGTTCTAGGGTCTCGTCATCCTCTCCACAAGCTCTGCATGTGGCCGATTCTGCCCGTCCTATACAGTATAGATGAGCCCTCAGTTCAGAGTGTCCAGTGAGGATGCCAATAATCCTACTCAGTTCCTTTCTATTTAGACTAAGGATTTCCTTAGTCTTCGAAGTGTTTGGAGAGCCCCATAGTATCTTCGTAGCCTTACCCACGTCAGTTTCCTCCCAAATTGAAGTATGTGAATTAGTTGCCCACTCCGATAGTTTCAATTTGAGAGCCTGGAAGGGTATTGGGTTTTCCAAATTGACACCCTCCAGGAAAGAACCCTTCCTGGCCAGTTCATCTGCAATCTCGTTTCCCATTATACCACTGTGTCCTGGGATCCAAATGATTTCAAGTCTGCCTCTTGTAGTGAAGTTTGCAATTTCTTCCTTACATCTGAGGACAGTCCTTGATCTAGTTTTGTCCGAGGATATCGCCCTGATAGCCGCTAGACTGCCCGAAAATATTTTCACGTCTCCGGGGCTTGGGATTGCCCGTACGTCAATAGATCTTATGCATTCCGTTATCGCGACCACTTCGGCCTGAAAGACAGAGTTGTGGTCCGGAATGCGTAGGTGTATGCCATTGGAACGGTCCTCATCATAGAAGCCTATACCAGTCCTACCATGCAGACTAGATCCGTCTGTGTAGTAGTGTGACCCTGGAAGGTTTCGTAGAAAATTTTCGTTCAACCAGCTTTCCCTGTCAGGTATCCTTATACTGCAGGGTATGTTTGTCGACACTTCCGCGATTCTATCACAGCTAAAATCCACTGTGTTGAATTCCGGTATCTGGTCCAATATTGTTTGGTGTCTGGCCATACATATAACCACTATGAAATCGACTTAAATTACCACATGATCCAAATTATCATATAAATCTTAGTCAAATTGGGTTTGTATGTGTTTATTATATCCATTAATCACTAGTATGAAAATAATCCCTATAGGACAATTCTTAGTCATAGGCCCCATATAGAGCTGCTACCCGATCTTCACTTAAATCTATCAAAAAACACAAATATTGCACAGATTTTTCTCATATTTGGTTTGTATATATTTTTTCAAAATATAAGTGACTTTACCAAATATGGTCAGGATCTATCCATCTTTGGCCTAGTCCCCATATAAATATAGCACCCGATATGAGCTTCTTCATATCTGCCGCCAAAAAAATTAATAACAATGCCATTCAAATTTGGTTTATGCTTATTTTCTATATGCAATTAGTTGGACCGAAGAGATAAGGTTTCTAAACTATGGTATAGGGTATAGTATAGTCGATCTAAACCGACTAAAATGTTCTTACTTGTTTTTCCTTAATTTTGTTACTTAAACGCTGCAATCAATTAGCATAATACACTCCTCGCCCTTGATTGTTTTCCTTTTTGAAGAAAATCAATAGAAATTATCTCACGCGCATTCCAAAAATCAAATGCCATAACCTAGCCTTATGAAACTGTCCTCGCCTTCTTTGGACACGCGTCTTCTATTTTAGTTCACTATTTTGACTTTTCTTTGTCTCAGGTGTGAAGTGGTTGACCCGTTTCTCATCTATGTTTTCTAATCGGCGCAAAAACTCGTTTTCTTACGGTCAAACATCGTCAAACACTATTAATGTTTCACGTATCACGATGCTGTTCTGTTGGGAGCAAACGCGAAACCCACCTTTCTTTCTCATCTTTAAATTCCCGATCAATATGCGATGCATAGCACTTTTTGAAATTCCTATCATTTCAGCTAGCTCACGCACCGTCAACCGACGATCATCCAAAACCATTTTGTGGATTTTCTTTACTGTTTCTGGCATGGCCAGCCCAAATATTCGACTATTGCCACCCCATATTTTGTAGTAGCAAGGGAAGGTGCAGACTCCCATAGAGTAGAATATAGCTTGGCATTTATATTGGTTGGAGTGAGACTTTTAAATGAAAGTATTTAATTATATAAGGGTGACTAATTTTTTCCATGTTTACGAATTCACTGAGATCATTTACTTTTTATGGCTCCTAAAAATTCTAAACAACGCTTAAAATATATACTTTTATATGGTTGCCACTTTCGACTAAAGTAATTTTTTCAAACTACTGCCGCTATCTATAGTCTGGTTGGATTGTTCTGGGAACGCCCTCGCATGCTTATAGTATCAATAATCACGCACACTTTCACTCTCCGAGAAGTCAGCACTATATCGTGAATTTTGTTGACGTTTTTGAGGCGTCCAGAATGTTCGATGTCACTAGTGCTTGTGCGAGTACAACGCATCTCATTAAACTACTTTTTTTACCGATGAAATTGATGACATCCTAATTCCGAATCTAAACTGAGAATTTATCAATTACAGATTTTTTAAATGTTTATTTTTCAGTTGATTGCATTAAGGCATCTAAAAATAGTACTTTGATTTTCTCAGTTTAGATGCAGAGTCTGCGCTCCTTTAGAAAAGTATATTCTGGTACCAGATATCGGAGTTTCAGAATCATTTGTGGACCCTTCATACCAGTGTGCAGAGAGTATATATAAGATTATCAATCTGTTTGTAACGCATCGCATCTGCGACCCCTAAAGTATAAATATTCTTGATCCTTGTAACAACCCGAGTCGATATAGCGATGTCCGTCTGTCCGTCTGTTTGTTGAAATCATCCTCATTCACAAAATAAAATATTTACTCATTCAAATATTTTGTTTACATTTGTTACCAATAGTGCAATAAGTCCAGATATTAATGTAAACGTAAAATCCATGTGGACACTTTTACCTGTATTTATTAAAAAGTGTTTAACATTGAGTTGTTCCACCAAAAGTTTTACTTCATTTGAGAGCTTTATCGAATAATGCTTAAGTGGTTGACTACCCTAATAACAATAGAGTCAAACAGACTATAGATGGCGATACCAAATTACTTTCGATTTAAGGATGGTACTCAGAAAACACTATAAACAATATCATTATTACAAACTCAGAATAATATATTTTTTAGTGTCGTAATTTTACAATCTTAGCCCAAAGGAGTTTATTATTCTTCAGAAACCATAAATGTACTTTTATCGGGGAATAGATGAATTGACATTTAATCAGACCATAATATTGTCCAAAAGTTAAATTTAAACTATAAATTGTAAGTTGCAAAAACATCTGCAACGTAAGGTCTAGTCTTGTGGGCAAAAGAATAGATTTATATCCACATTTAAATATGTATACCATTTAGAGGAACAGTTTTTCTATCTTACATTTAGATCGATCAAAATGTCATGCCCAGTTTAATCCAAATATTTTTACATTTGCAACAAGTTATTTTCTTATCAGGTTTCTAAATTATATTAACTCGAATTCTGAAAATTAAGATTATAAAAATAAAATAAAAATTAAAATAATGAAAATATCAAGAATATAAATAAAGCTTATTATGTTTAGTTTAGTACAATGTAGGTATTTTAGGTATATTTATAAAAGTTTTAAGTCAACTTTTAAGCTTATATTCGGAAAACTCTTGTTAACAGATTATTTTGAAAAACTTTTCAATAAATTCTAATAAAATTATCAAATATCTGTTTCTATTTCTTACCTAAACAACAAACATAACAGTCGATAAGGTTGAAGTATGTGATCAACGTGTGGCTGTGTGTCGTGATCATGCTAATGGTCAGTGCAGACGTAAACAATGTAAATATTATCACATACCGATTGTGTTACCGCCGGCAAATATAATGGCAGCATTAATTAACGGCAACAGTAATAACAACAACAACAACAACAACAACAATGCACACAATCAACAACAAGCAACACTTCAACAACAACAACTACAATTACAGCATAATCAACAGCAGCAGCAACAACAACAACAACAACAGGATTATGAACAGCAACATCAAAAACTGGCAACATCTTGCGGTATTGTGGTGCCGACAACAACAACAATCGCCACTGCAAATTATAATAATAATTTAATTATTATTGAACCTCATCTCCAACAACAACAGCATTTCTATACACCAGCAACGATAAGTTATACACAACAGCAACATTTTCCACAACTACAACAACAACAGTCATGTTTAGCAGCTACAACAAAAGCTTTAACAACACAAGCGAATATATTCCATCATACAACACCAACTACCCCAATACCAGCACTATCACATATCTATCATACCTCACAACAACAACAACAACAACACCAACAACTGCAATATCAACAGTTACAATATACAACTGCCAACACAACATACAATAGCCATCATCAGCATCAACAACAACAACATCCTCATCATCATCATCATCAACGTCAGCCTCACCATCAACATCATCACCACCATTATCAGCAACATCACATAACCTCTCCCTACTCTCCATCGGCTGCCTCAACATCGTCATCTGCCTCGTCATCGTTGTCCTGCTCTAAGGCCTGCTCACCAACTCTATCGGCGACAACCACACATTCAACCACATCAACAGCTACTGTCCCTACACCTATGACAGCCAAATATTTGCCTTTAGCAGTTGCACCCCAACCAGCAACAACAACAGCCAACTATCTTAAGGCACCGCCACCACCACCACAGCCTGCTGCCATGACTATAGCAATAGCCACTCAAGCCCCTTTAGTGTTGGGCACTACTTTATCGAACAGCAATTACAATACAAATTGCATTCCAATTTTGACAACACCAACCGATGTTACAGCTTTGACTGGTGCACCAACAGCACTAACACACGTTACACAACATCCTGGACATCCAACGCATGCCTTCATTTATCCGGCAACAGCTCAGCCACAACATTAAATATTCCAAACAAAACTTTTATTCGGAAATGGGGGAGAGTTAGTAAGTTTTAAAACAATTCAATTTCTAGCTAATTAAATATTATTCTTGGAATAATGTTTGGAAAATATCATTTGAAACTAGACAATGTTCTTGAAAACCATTTCAGAAAATCTCGTAGATTTTACCATGATAAATTGCGTTTTGAAAACTCAATATATTTATAGCTCTACCAGAAACAAGGCAGTACTGAAGTAAATCGTTTAATATTGTTGGCAGAAAATTTGTCATTAAGGAACTAGGCAGCACTGTGAAAAAAAATATTTGTTTAATTTAAGCCAAGTAATCTTAAATGCTGCGTTCGATGAATCTAAAAAAGATTCAAATGTTATTTCGTTTTTGTTTTTTCTTGGAAGTTTTGTAATCATAAAAACAGGGCATCCTTGCCAGCTTTCCAGCAATATAAAATTTTACAAGCGTTTCGATATGCTTGTCAAAAAGAGAGTTTAAATCATTTGTGTATTTTTGTGTTTTAAATAATTGATATCAAAGAAAAACAAAATTATTACATCCATGATGTAATGGAAGTGCTTTTGATTTGCAAAATTTCAAAACTCTTTCGTCGTTTCTTCTCCGTTTTAATATTTTTTTTTTTCTACTGATAACAAATTGTTTTAGAACAACTAGACAGCACTTTAAAAATTCTTAAATTTTGTTTAACTCATTTAAATATTTACATAGCAACAAGAGGGGATAAATTAAATTTTTTATATTTGATTTAAAAACTTATAAAAAAATTGCAAACTATTTAAAAGACTAGACTAATTAATATTTTAATAAAATTTAAAAAGAGTCATATATGAAAAATTCAAAACTATAGTTTGAAACCGTGCAAGGATTGAAACACAAAACTAGGCAGCACTGTGAAAAATGTCTGATCGCTTAAAAAATCTATATAAATATAAACCTGGCTTCAATGCGAGATAACAAAGATTTAAATTCTATGCTTCTATTTAACCATATAGAGTACTATATGATTGTAAAATTAAAATGTTCAAACCTGAATATATTTAATATGCGATTGACATCATATCTGTGGAGTATGAATAGAACAACTTATTTAAGAAAACTTTAGTTTAAGCAAATAATGTTAGGAAAATATTTTTTCTTTCAGAGACTTTATATATAGAAAACTTATTTCTACATATTTAAGATTCTCAAGATTTGAATTCTAAATTTTACAAGATAGCTTACCTAAAAACAAAGTTCTTTTGTGATAAATGTTTAGGTTTGAGTCTGTAAGCCTTTTTACAGGCGAGTTTGCAAAAAATAAATAACACAAGTTACAATCGCTACTATGTGACTAATATTCCTTATACCCAAAATATCTTAATTCTTAGCATAATTATTGAGTTCAGTTGAACCGTTACAATTAATAATATTAATATTTGCTTGAACTATCGAATGTTTTGCCGTTGTAAAATAATTAAAACTGGGTTTGAGTAGCAAAATCAAGAAAAAAAAATTCAAAGCAATATATTTACGTACATGCATATACAAGTATATATGGGTGTTCTATATAATGTTTTTTACTGCTGCTGCACTTGGTTTCAACGAACAGTTTTTAATAAAAATTGGGCGTCAAAAAGATTTTCTCAAAAATTCGGTGATTAAAATTCCTTAATATATGGTGACTAGTAAAAAATATACGTATAAAAAAATTCTATTTATGACAGTCATAAAAAATTGTCGCAACTCGTTAAAGTAGTTTAATCAATAGTCCACAGGCAGCACTCCTCATTTCATAACATAAAATATTCCATGATATCATCATTATTTAATGAAAAGATTAAAAATTATACTCAAATATTCCACAATCATCATAAATATAAAAAAAAATGTATATTGAATTTTATATACAATGCAGCCAAGTTGATGGATAGAGAATCGCTGAAATGCCAACAATTAATACTTTGAGATTATCTAAAACAAATACTTCAATATCATCTTGGAAACAAAAATATAATTTACAAAACTGTAACTTTTTAAAGTGATACCAAGTTTTACACAAAACTATGTTTGTGTTATAAATATTTAATCAAACCGTTTCTAAATTAAAAGCTTTTTCCAACTTTAATAAAATGTACTACAAACTATTTAATAAATAAATAGCAAATATCTTTTGAATCTGTTTAAACTATTATAAGATCATAAGTTTGGAATACTTTTCGCTTAAATATGTATTTTCTAACTGCTTAACAATACTGCCAAGTCAACGTAGCGGAAAATTTCAGTTCATATAATTCATTATTGTCTATTTCATTTTTTTATTATAAATAACTTTTAATTTTTTTTATTTTTTAATTTTACATTTATTTTAAACTTATTTTAAGTTGTTTTTTATATTTATAATAAATTTATTTTATATCTAAAATTTATTTAAAAAATTTAATTTAAATTGTTAACTTACTAAACGGTTTTTTAAAATTCATTAAATTTAGGTTTATCAAAATTTTAGTTATTTTAATTTTTAGTTTTATAAATTTGTATAAAAATTTTATATATAGCAAATTTTTAAATATCAAGATTAACGCAGTGAAAAATTTCAATTCATATAAAGCTTTTGTTATCTATTTCATTTTTTATTAGAAATAACTATTAATTTTATTTTAATTTTTAATTTTAAATTTATTTTCAACTTATTTTTAGTTGTTTTATATTTATAATAAATTTATATTATATCTAAAATTTATTTAAAAAATATAATTTAAATTGCATTATCAAAATTTAATATTTTTTTTTTTACTTATTAAACGAATTTTTAAAATTCATTTAAATTTATTATACATTTTTTTTAATTTAAGTTTATCAAAATTTTAGTTATTTCAATTTTTAGTTTTGTAGATTTATATAAAAGTTTTATATATAACAAATTTTTTTTAATATTAAAATTTAAATATATAAATATCAGCTCATGTTTGAACCATGAGGGATATTTTTAATAAAGCATTTTTTTTACTTTTTAATTTTTTTTTAAATTTTTCAAATTGCTATTGCATTGTAATTTTCAATGTGTTTAAAGTTATTTTTAATAAATTTATTCAAATAAAATTAAACTGTTAACTTTTATTTCGAGTTAGCGATTTAATTAAATTTTTACGAAGAAAATTTGTCACAGTGATGCCTGGTTGCAAAAAAAATTTTATTTAAAAAATTATAAATATTTAAGCCCTAAACTAGTTAATAACATTTAGCAAGCTTACGAGTGTTTGCTACTTTTATTATATAACTGTATGACAATGCTGCCTAGTTTCACATAGTACATGATTTCATATGCCAACATATTAAAGTTAGGCGTGGTGCCCTCTGTTTCAAAAACATTCTTAAAAATTATACTTAATGTGTAAATTAGTAATCGTAGTTCAGCCACTGCATAATTTCCACTTTTCTGCATAATCATGAGATATTAACTTATTAAACAATAATAAATGATGAAAAGCGGTCCGATAAATAAATCAAATGCAATCATCATTTTGTCTAAGACACATTAAAACCACATCAAGTTTACACGTCTTTCATTGGTATTTAAATATACGTTTATAAATATAACTCTCACACATAATTATAATTACACACACACACCCACACATTTTTGCATAAAAATGTTTACTTTTAATAATAATTTTCTATCGAAAAAAAAAAAACACCCAAACAGTATAAGGACAATTTATATAATCAAACACAACACAACTCGTTTTTTTTTTTTTTATAAATATAAAACCAAAAAAATTAAAAATAATAATTTCCGAAATTTACGAATTAAAAACAATTTTATAGAAATTTCTAGATAATCTTAAAAACAGTGCTGTTGAACAATTAAATGTTTAAAAAAACAAAAAGGTTAAAACAAAAAAAATCAAGTAGAGTTTGCAAAAGAAATATTTAGATATAAAAATTAACAACAACAAAAAACAACTAATGTGTAAGCGAGGGTTTGTGAGCAAAATATTGAATTAATTCAAGATTACTAAAGATCACAGTAAATTGCGTTTAAGGTAATTCTCATTTGATCATAACTAAGGAATGTGAAGAACTTTTTTCATATTTAGTCCTTAATATTGAAGTAATGGGAATGCTATATTCAGCTATATAATAATAAATTTTTCTGGCACAACAAATTTCTATTTAGTTGATAGAAACATAAATTCCCAAAATGTTTTTATTAAACAAATTTTATTTAATTCTGGTATAAAAGATTTTCCATATATAAATATAAATTTAAAAAAAGTCAAACCCTCGCTTTTAATAAAAATGTTGACATAAATGTTTACATTTCCATTAACAATAATTAAAGAAAATTAAAGGTTGATGAATTATTTACAAAAGTAATAAAGAAAAATAAAAATAGAGTAGTAAAACTTAAATAAAACTAATGATTTTTTCTTCATCTTTAGCAAGACTTATATAAAAAAATTAAATAAGAAAATAATAAAAAATTCAAAAAAAAAAAATTAGATAAAATAACAATACTGTTGAAATAACATTAAAAAAAATAAAACACTAGTGTTCCATATTACAAACAAGAAATAATTCTGATTTAAATTAAAAATAAAATAAAAAATATTAGAAGAAACTTTTTTTTGTTAAATAAATTAAACCCAGCATAAAACAATAGAATGCAGCTCTACATTAACTAGAAATTTTCAATTATTTTTATTTAAAAAAAATCACAAAAACAAACAGATTTTTGGCAAATAAAAATTTTGAAAATACAGTTAGAGTTGTAACTACATAAAAGGAGAAAAACAATAAATATTTATAGTAAATATAAAACAAAAACTAATCAAAATATTAAAAAAATTATACAAAAATTAAAAAAAAAAAATTAAATAAAACAAAAAGTAAAGTAAAGTCACGTCCTATTTTTGCAACAACGATTTATAACCAAAAAAATAAAGAACAAAAATAAAAACAAAATATTTTAACAAAATAAAAAATTAACAGCAATTTAAAATGAAATAAGTAAAAATTCCCAACAAAAATAAAAATATTCAGAAAATCTTTTTTTTTAACACAAAAACAACTCCTTTTTTACAAACTAAAATAATATTAATAAAAAAAAAAAACAACAACAACAACACTGAAAACATATTTTTTATAATAACAAATTAAAAAATAAACAAATCAAACAAACTTTTACATTTTAAATAAAAAATAAATAAAAACATAATTTAATAAAATCTCACATAAATAATAGAAAAAAAAATCATTTAAACTATAAACAAATGCATAAAAACAAATGAAACATCTTCCTAATTTAATTATGTTTGATTTTAACTACAAAAAAGTTATATATATGAAAATTATCATTAAAAGTTACTATGTATAATTTTTTTAACAACAAAAAAATTATATTTTAACTTAAACTCATATAAAAAAATATACATTCATATAAAATAAACAATTATATGTTTATGATTATAAAAAAAAAAAAAATATTTATATTATTAAATACATGATAATAAAACAAAATTATATACTATGAGGAAAAAAAAAAGAATTGAAATGTGATCTTTTTTAATACATACATATAAATAACAAATGAGGAAATATAAACAAAAATTAATAATAAAATAAATAACAAATTAAAAATTACAAAATTAACAAAATAATATTTACTATAAATAAAAAGAATTATTTACGTTTCTATTTTCTTTCAACATTTTAAGTTTTCTGAAGTCTTTGGCCTGCCGTGTATTTTTTTTAAGGACTGGTTATAATTAACGGAAATTGTATGATAAAAAAATAAAAGAAATAATAACAGGAAAATTAAATCAAAACAATTTTTTAAATTTTAAACATAATAATTAAATAATTTTTAGTTCTACCATACACTTTCCGAAAAGTATGCAAATCTGCAATATACAAAAATACTAAAAGTTTTTACATAAAATTTTAAAATTTCTAACAATTTTACCACAATTCCAGTTTAAAGAAATTGGTAAAATAATTACTAGTAATAATATCTCAGATTCAGTTATATCGACAATATGAAATGATTTCGAAATTGTCCATTTGTATAGAAATTATTCATGTTTTCAGTCAATGTTAAAATTTTTCACATTTTTAAATGGTTCTTCGGAATGCAAAAAGTTCTAATTACATAGGTTAACAAAGTTTTATATAATCCAGACCATAGTATAATTTCCTAAAAGATCTTTGGCGACCTGAATCGGTATCATAACCCCATGAAATCAGCAATTCTCGAAATCTTAACCGAAAAATTTTTAAAAATCCTTAAATGCATAATGTAGGAAACAAACCATTACTAAAATAAAAAAAAATATAAATTTGAGGTAGTTTGCTCAAAGATATACAAAAATAAAAATATATGTTCTTGATATGATTTATTAGTCAGTCATGCGATTGAAATTCGCTTTTTATTCAAATAAGGTCTGTTTAATTAATAATAATAATAATACAATTGGTAAAATAAAATTATAAAGAGATGAAAAAATTTATATATCCATTATGCAAAAACTCTTTTTTTTTTAATTAAAATATTTCTTTTTATCTTTCTTGAGGAATCATACACAAAAATATGGGTAATTTTTTGGTTGATATATTGTATTTTTTATAAATTGAGTTGCGTGGTGTACCCTTCAGTTATCATATGAAACACAAAGTGTTACTTTACATCATACCAATAATCCAGAGGGTAATCTGATTATAGCTTTAGGCAACAGAAGGTACTTTTTACGAATAAGTACTTTTTTAAGATCTGAATTTTTTAAGAAAAATTATTTTAAAAAAAATTTTGTTTTTATTTAGAAAAACTTTGTTAACATTAAAGCTATTTGGAAGGAAAGTGTACTATTTTAAGTTAAAACTCTACTACTTTTATAAGAAGGATCCTTTTTTAAATGTCCTTTGTTAAGAAACTGCTACAATTTTTGGAAATGGCACTTATTAAAGAAAAGTGATTTTTAAGAAAAGTGATTTAAGCGATTTTATGATCCTCTCCAAAATTTTACGTTTTTCGATCTGGCAACATTGAACATAACTATTTCCCGATTCATATTGGTTGCTGTTGCTGCAGCTGTGTTGACGCTTTGATTTCAACATATATGAGATTATTTATTCCCCACCAAAATTTCGTGTTTTTATACCGTCCACACCTCTGTGTCATTCCGTTTGCAACACATTGAAAAAATTATTGGCGACTTCAGAAAAATAAACATATTTGATTCTTCTAAAAACTCGTGTCGATATAGCGACGTCCGTCTGTCCGTCTGCCCGCTGAAATCGCACTCATTCATAAAAAAAAAATTATGTGAGGCCGATCACAGGGGTTCTGTGTAAACATCCAGTAATTGAAGATTTTTTTATGACACTTTTTAAAATCAAACCTAAAGCGTCATCTATGTATCACTTATAGCAATCAACTGCAAGGGCTGTACTAATACAAAAATATTTATTATTATTTCAGTGTTGCCATAATTTGAAATTGTGAAGATGCTAAATTGCAAAACAAAAAAGATGCTAGAACGTACTGGAGTCAAAAAAAAAAGATGCTAAATTTTTGTTTTCAAATTTCATTACCTTTTTATTAAAAAATTAAATACTTAATAAATTTTTATTTTTTTAATGGAAAAATGAATATAAAACAAGTTTCGATTTATAGTTTTTTTTACATTTTAATTAAAACTATTTTGGACTTTATCTGTAATTTTTTTTTAACATCAAATTGAATTTTTTTATTTTAAATTAAATACTTTTAATTTTAGAGATATGTTTTTTTAATTTTAAATATAACAGAATTTGCATTACAAAACAGAGTATATTACAATAATTGGTTTATTGAACCAAATATTTCTGTGATGTCTTCATCTTCAAGTTCTTCTTGGCTCTGATATTTTTCTGACGATCGACTTTTAGCAACGACATCGCTCGGTATATTGTAAGTATATTGTAATATTGTACAGAAGATAACAATTCGGATTTTATTCTGTTGCAAAGTTTGCTTTTAACTAAAGCCATTAAACTAAACAAACGTTCAACTCCGGCTTTTGAAAGAGACAAAACTAATAAAGACAATAAAAATGTGGACAACTCTTTAAATGGATTTTTGCCTATAGAATTTTTGAAATTATTAACTTCTATCCATAAAGAGGTTGTATTCACTGTTGTACACCAATATTGTTCTATTATATAACTCCATTGGATTTGAATTTTTTCTGTTTCAGATGATCTAAATTTAAACTCTTTAATATATTGGTTATCGGTTCTTGTAAAGAAAATTTTGCCATTTTTTTAATAAAATAATATTTTTTTGGCAATCGACTTTTTAATTCATTAACAACAGTTGGTGTTGTTTACAATCTTCTATTTAAAAATCTTTTGTTATATATGTTGAAAGAAAAGAGCAGAGTGGTAAAAAGAGTAGTCCATAAATTTCTCATATTACACTTTGAGAAATTAAAACAAATCAGTACCTTTAAAAATAAAATTGTATATTGTATGTTAAAAGCAACTTTTTATTAATAAAAGATGCAAAGTTAGCATCTAGCATCTTTTTATAAATTTTGGATGCTAAACGACAAAAAAGTTGTTAAATCTAGAAACTAAAATGCTAACATGGCAACACTGTATTATTTATTATTTCAACCCGTTAATTTTTAATTTTTAGTTTTTCATTATTTATTTTTCATGTTTCATGTTTTATTTTTCATTTTTCGTTTTTCGTTTTTTACTTTTCATTTTTCATTTTTCGTTTCTCATTTTTCATTTTTTATTTTTCATGTTTTATGTTTCATGTTTTATTTTAATTTTTTATTTTTAATTTTTTATTTTTACTTTATCATTTTTTATTTTTCATTTTTAATTTTAATTTTTAATTTTTTATTTTTCAGTTTTTATTTTTCGTTTTTTATTTTCCATTTTTCATTTTTTATTTTTTATTTTTAATTTTTCGTTTTTTTACTTTTCATTTTTTATTTTTCTTGTTATGTTTTTAATTTTTAATTTTTAGTTTTTTATTTTTCATGTTTTATTATTAATTTTTATTTTTTATATTTCAATTTTTTTTTTTCATTCTTTATTTTTTATTTTTGATGTTTCATTTTTCAATTTTCATTTTTTATTTTTCATTTTTTATTTTTCATTTATCATTTTCTATTTTTTATTTTTAATTTTTCATTTTTCATTTTTCATTTTTTATTTTTAATTTTTCATTTTTCATTTTTTAATTTCATTTTTTAATTTTCATTTTTCATTTTTCATTTTCAAACAGGTTATTACATATCATAATTTTTTTTACCAATACAATCACAAGTTACACCGATTTTGTCTTACGTCTTACATGTTACGCTGTTTTTGTGATTGTAGTGTGAAATAGAAATTTACCTCTCTGCGCGTATAGATGATTACACATCAATAAATCATTTACCGGGTAAAATAATTATTTCGGTCAGGTTTTTATTGAACGTACGAAAATGTAAAGGTATACCGATTAAAAATTACATAGATGATTATCAGCGACACGTTCGCACGCATGCATATACGCAAATGCTTGAAGTTTTCTATTTTTTTTTTATATATGTGAACGATTGGTTTATCGATGAGAGTAAGAGCACAACAAGATGACTATGCTGTTACTTAATGCGATGATTGTGCTGATTATATTTATTAACTGCCTTCAAAATAAAAAAAAAACTAGCTACTCATTTTAGCACTGTATGACCTCACACCAATTTTCTAAGCTCTCCCTGTTATAGAACTTGAGATCTTTGATATTGAATAATTATTTTGTACAGTGGGTGCCATCCCACTGATCCGATCTCGCTCATTTTTGCTACGACTACTTACATAACCAATAGATGCTCTCCCGCGATTGGATCACGGGAAAGGGGTTAAAAATCGGTACAATGTATTTTCGGCAAGCAGACACTATGAGTTAATATAGGCCTTTCAGAACTAGATATACCGATTGTGAGATCTGGTTTAAGGTGATTAAAACATAAACAAATACAGTTTTCTTTTTACCGGTATTCAGTGAGTGTGAGTTCTTTCGTGTGTTCCTTGAACAAAATAGAATTAAAAAAAATAAATGCACTCTAAAAAGAAAAGAATTTTTATATTGATGATTTTACAATGACTACAATTGTTTTACTACTCAGGTCTGAAAGGGATAAAGGGAGTAAAAAACAGGAAAATACCTAAAATTGTTATTAATTATCGTATTGATTTTAAACATCATTGTAAAAAATACGAAATCTGACTTTTTTGGCTTTTAATTTAATGACAATTACAGCAATACTTCATTCTATTTCGATCATTTTTATAGGATAAATATGCATTTTGCATTAAATAATTTTGTTGAAGAAAATAAAGCGGTTTTAAATTTTTTAGAAAATAATAAATGAAAATTTGATATATACCGAATCTTGTCTGACGCTTCGATCTCTTTTCGAGATGTTTGTTTGTTACTAATTACTTTCTGCGTCCTACATCGCTCTTCAACATATTTATAATATTTGTTTTAATTCATATATGGAATTTTTGTATCATATTTGCCACTCAATTTAAACTACTATATATTTAACTATATTTAAGCTTTTTCTTTAGTATGGAATTACAGTACCAGTCCCTTGATCGACAATTTTTTTTATATATACCTTTAATTAGAACAATGAGTTTTTTTTTATTGACATGTCTATCCACTAATAAACAAAATAATCCTCATAAAATATACAAAATCAATCCTAAACTATCCAAACTCTACACCACTGAAACTTAAAAAAAAAAAAATTATGAACGTTAATTGAATGCTTCATTCGATATTTATTTATTTTCAAGTTATCACATGGCCGTAATTTATTTCAAATACATATAATAAAGTGTTTTTCTTATATATAAGAGAAAGGACTATGTGCAGAGAAAAGAATATATATATACATATATAAACTCTAATCACTGATAAACGGAACTCACATTTTTCTGTTGGCTCGAAAATGATCAACAGCATGCTGCTAACTTTTGACACAATTGTTTAAATCATATCCAATGTACATGGAGTAAATACCTACAATATACTATTTGAGGTATTAGAAAATCTTGGAAAAATGTTATTCTAAGAACAAGTACTCTTCAGAGAAATGGTGGTTTTTTAAGGAAATTTTGCTTTTTTTAAAAAATCAACATATTGAAAAAAATCTACTTTCACCGAAAAAGTATATCTTTAAGAAAAGATATTTTTTTATATGTACTTTTTTAGATAAGATATTTTTTGAAACAAATTTATTTCTAAGAAATTTAATCTTTTAAGAAAAGTTATTTTTTAAGTAAAGATACTTTTTTAAGAAAATTTACCTTTTTTAAATAAGGTAGATTTTAGGAAAATACTCTTTTTTATAAGATAAGTAACTTTTTACGAAAAGGTGCTTAATGCGAAAAGACGATTTTTTAAGAAAAGTTACTTTTTTTAAGAAATACTGCATTTTAAGAAGAGGAACTTTTTTGGAAATGTTACTTTGTTCGGAAAAGCTACTATTTTAAGAAAAGCTTTTTTTTAAGAAAACATACTTTTTTTAAGAAAACGTACTTGTTTTAAAACAGGTACATTTTAACAAAAGCTACCTTTTTAAGAAAAGGTACTTCTTACGAAAATGCATTTTTTTTAAGAAAATCTACTTTTATAAAAAAAAAATATTTTCTTAATAAAATGTGCTTTTAAAGAAAATTCTCTTTTATAACAAAGGGTAGCTTTATAAGAAAAGTTACCTTTATAATAAAATGTACTTTTTAAAAAATGACATTTTTTAAGAAAATACTCTTTTTTAACAAAAAGTACTTTTCAATAAAGGTTACTTTTTGCGAAATGATATGTTTTTAGAAAATGTAGTTCTTAAAAAAAATTTACATATGAAGAAAAAGTACTTCTTAAGACTAGGTACTTTTTGAGTAAAGGTACTTCTATACAATATACTCCTGTTTAAGAAAAGTTACTTTTTTAAGAAAAATATACTTTTATAAGAGAAGATACACTCCTAAGAAAAGTCAATTTTATAAAAAAAGGAATTTATTTAAAAATTTGTATTTTTTTTAGCAAATTAACATTCTAGGAAAAGTTAAAAAAGCCACTTTTTGATGAAGAGGTAATTTTATAAGAAAATGTAAAATCTGAGCCTCACATATTTCTCAAAATGTTCTACTTTCATAAACCGCAAGAATGGTACAGCTTAAGATTGATAAATCATAAATCATCTTTAACATAAAAAAACTTGAACAGTTTTTTTGATAGTTGGTGTGGTGTAGAGTACTTAAACGATATACAAAAGTTGAGTGCGAGCTGGCTAAATTTGATATCAAATTACAAAGAAAAAAAATTATTAATACAAAATTTGATATATCTTAAACAGTTCGCATTCGATAATAATGATATAAATTTTTACTTTCAACTCCCAAAACTAAAAACATAAAAAATGCCTAAATATGTTTCCGTCCATTATAAACAGACCTTAAATAAATATATTAGAAAATGCTCCAAACAAAACACACTTTTTATTTATATGATTTCTAACAAAAACTATAAAACACAACTAAACCTAAAACTAAAAACCAAAAAAAAAAACTCTTTCCAAAAACTAAATATTTAAAAAAATACTAATACACCGTTATATTGCAATGTTTTTTCTAAATTATACAACAGAAACCGTAAACTGCAAATGAAAACAAAAATACTGAAATAAATAATTATACACACTTTCAAAAAAAAAAAAAAAAGTTACTATTAATTTTTTAAAACATAATAAATTATGAAATAAACTGAATTTTTAAAAAATTCTTCAAAATAAAATATCAAATTAAAAATAAAACAAAACGAAGTATTGAAAATAAAACATATTAATTAATATTATTAAAAAAAATAAAACCAAAATCAACCATGTTCTAAACTTAGCAAGTAAGTTAATTTAAAATAATTAAAAAAAAATAATAATAATAAAAAACAAGGTTATATTAAAAAACCAAATATATTATTTTAGATATTTTAAAAATTAAGTATTAAAGAAAGAAAAAAATAGAATTAATTATTACACAAAATAAAATATTAAACATAACACACACACACACACACACACACATTGTCTAAAAATTTTATTATTATATTTAAAAAAAATATATATATTAATAAAAAAAATTATTATTGTCATCCTAAGAAAATAATAATTTATTTTATTACTATAAATGTTTTCCATATTACAAGTAATTTTGTTTTTTCTTCTGTTTTTAAACAAACAAGGTATATTTCAATAAATATAAAATATAAAACTATAAAAAACAATTAAGATTTTTTGAACTGGTTTAAACAGATGAGGAAAATAATAATAATAATTAAACGAAAATAAATTTATTATTATAAAATAAAATACAATATTATTAGGATTTGTAAACTAGATGGAAACTTTTATTTGCCTTAAAGTTTAATTATTAAATAAAACTTAAAATTAATTAAAAACAAACCTAAAAAATATAATTATACATACTAAAACAAAATGATTATATTATTAATTTACATTATTTATAAAAAAAAAACTAACAGATTATGATATTTTTTTAATTTTAATTCAAATTAGTTTAATTAAATATTTGAAAAAAAAAAAAAATAAATCAAATTTATTACAATTCTAACAAAAATAAAAAAACGAAATATATATTTATAAGATAGTCACCGTTTTAAAACAGTTTTTGAAAATAGTTTATAAATACGAAGAGATTTGTTATGTTTTTATATGTTCTTTTTGTAATTTTCTATAATTTTTGTTTTTGTTTTTTTTTTTTTATTAAATGTGTAAAAAATAAAAACTAAACTGTTAATGTGATTTCCTTAAGATATTATTTTGTAAAATTTTTGTTAATATTTTGCTGTAATTTTTTATGAAATTAAGAAAGTTATAATTTTTAAATGATTTCAGCTATACAATAACTTTAATTTTAAAAAGCAGTTTATTAATTAAAATTGAGGTCAAAGTTTACAGTAACTGATTATTTGGTTTGTTTTTAAGAATTTCTAGAAACCCACTCTCTAAAGGAACACCTAATACCAGGATCTACAAACGAGAGGATTGTTAAGCAATCATTATATTTTGATTTTAAAAAAAAAGTACATTTAAAAAAAATCACTTTCGAAAAAGAACATTAACAATATAGTATTTTTTTAAATAGGTACCTTTTTAAAAAATGCACGTTATTAAAGATCTACATTTTTAAAAAATGTATGTTTAATTTAAATAAACATCTGCTTAAAAATGTACTTTCATTAAAAATTACCTTTTGAAGGAAAAAAATTACCTTCATAAAAAGAACCCCTTATTTAAAAAGAGGCTTTCTTTAATAAATTGACTTTTAAAAGAACTAAAATGTGTCTCTCAAAAACCCGTATACTTATTTCAAAAAGGAACTTTTTAAAAAAAGTACGTTTATATAAAGAAGCTTTTTAAAAAAAAGTTTTTTTTTAATAAAATCTTTTATTTAATAACATTTTTATTCGTCCCTTAAAATTGTAAATAAGAATTAAATATTTGAACTCGAGTTCTGATTTTGGTAAAAGTTATTTATTAAAATCCAATATTTCGATACTCTTTGAATATCATCTTCAGGGATTGTTTTAAATCATAAACAACAAACTTAAATCTATTGTTCCACGTTCGTCAGATAATATTGCACTCAAAAATCTTTTATATAATAATGATTAGGTGATTTTTTATACCCCCATGTGGAGAAGGCATAGTAACAATGAAAAGCACTCTATGAGTCGATTTACTAATATACGTCCGTTTGCCTGTCTGTCTGTCTGTCAGTCATTTTTTCCATCTGTCCTTCTGTCCGTCAGCCTGTTTTTTTTTTGTCTGTAAGTTTATGTAGACCTTGTAGTTAAACAACAGTCCGCAAATATATATATATATTGTTATGAAACGATCACACGGAAGTAGTCCAAAAATTAAACCTGTAGGACCATTTTTGTTCATAGTGTCCATATAAAGATTTTTCTTGGTATTCAGCTAATTATATAAAAAAAAAACAAAACAAAAAATGGCATAGATCTTTCCCAAAATGGGTTTGTATATGTTTGTGATTAATATAATTGGTCTATTTTTTAATATGGTTCCCACAGAAGATTATAATATCATATGAACTTGTTGAGCTTTGGTTTATCCTAATTTTCAATAACTAATTATGAATTTTGCCCGTATCGCGAAAATCACGGTAAACGATATAATTGGTCTAAATAGACTTTAATTTTCTTACTTGTTTGGTATAAGGAATTATTGGCTCCTTCTATCATTACAGTTCATATAATCTGTGCTTAAATTATTTTTTCACCATCATAGAACCGGT
The DNA here is from genome assembly GCA_963682025.1 of Cordilura impudica. Lineage (NCBI taxonomy): Eukaryota > Metazoa > Arthropoda > Insecta > Diptera > Scathophagidae > Cordilura > Cordilura impudica. The sequence continues at coordinate 154,907,101 of OY821521.1, read as the reverse complement.
TCTGAAAGTAAGTTTTCCTAAGATTTAAAATGTGTAGTGTACTTAAAAAACGGATCTAAAACTCATATTTTCTGTATAACATTAAAAACTGTTTCTGGAAATAATAGTTGAGTTATTCTCCGAATCTTTACAAAGATTTGATCTATTTGAAAAACCGTTGCTAGAAGAACAATATATTATTTTTCGGATAGTACCTATGGAAAACAATAAAATATGAAGAAAAAATAATTATCGTAATACCCAACTGAAATAAGTAGTTCTTCAACCACTTTATTGGAACAGGAAATTCAGCTTTTAAAACTAAAAACCAACAGTTCACTATAATACTTCGGCCTATTTTGAAATACGTAAAACGATTTTTATTTTAAGATTGTAGTTGTTCGACCTTTCAAATGTTAATAAATAAAAATTCTCGAGCTCGAGGTCCGTTTGAACTATAAAAATATTTTAACTTTTTTTCCAATATTTCGACATTCTTCGAATGTCATCATCGGGGAATATCTAAAAAAAAACAATTTAAGAAATAATATCTTTCGTAACATTTTTATAAATACATAATAAATTAATTACATTTGCTATGTTTGGTGTTTATTATGTATTTATAAAAATGTTACGAAATATATGTTTTCTTAAATTGTTTTTTAGATATGCCCCGATAAACACATTCGAAGAATGTCGAAATATCGGAAAATAAATTAAAATACTTTTTATGATTAAAACAGACCTCGAGCTCGAGAATTTTTATTTATAAAACGATTTTTTTTTTTAATAAATTGAAATGTTGCTGCAATCATTTGTAAATTATGGCCATTTATTTCGGAATGCTAAGTGATAAAATCAACGAATTTTTTAATTTTTTTATAAATATTTTTTACAAATATTATTTTAAATAGTTTAAAATATATCTGAGAATATACTCGTATGTCTACTTCTCATAGCTTTTTGTTATACAATCATTTTTGTTTTTTTTTTTTTATTTTTTTATATTTATATCCCAAAACTCCACAAAAAAATCTCCCCTTCACCCAATTTTGCTAATTTCAAACAATACTTACAAAAAAAAATTTTCTTTTTCTAATTTTAAGCATGTGTATTTTTACGTAAAACGTTTAATTATCCTACACCAAAATGAAGAAACACAAAAACCTAAAAATAAAACTAAATGAATGAGAAAAAAAAACAAAAATTGTAAACTTAAAATATTATGGGAATAAAGAACAGTAAAATACAAGAATCATCAAAATATATTATTACCCTTATATTATTATATTTATAAAAATGAAATTTAGTTATTATACATCATGAACAAAGAAGAAAAAATCAGAAATAAAAACAAACAAAAAAAAAAAAATAAAAAACAATATAAAGTTAAATTTAAGATTATGAAAAACAAAAATTATGTAAAAGATAATGATTAATAGTTATTTAAAAGGAAGTGAAATAAAAAAAAACATTAAAATTAAAAATAAAAATAATTGTTTAATTTTGAGCAGAGTTTTAAAGATCTTGGTAAGTATTGGAAACAGGGGCGCATGCAGGAATTTGATTCTGGGGCCCATCAATTTTTTGTATTTTTGGTTTTTTAATAAAGGATTCGTATATTATTTAAAAGTTAAATTGTTTAAGAATTTATTGTTGAAGTCTTCCTTATGAATATTGTTAGAGATGTCAAGATTATTATAAATAGTTCCTCTAAAGATATTTTTTAAAATCGTTTTCAACCATCAATATGGAGTTACTATCACCAATTCGAATAATTGAAGTAAGAATAATAAGCTTTCTCTGCCTTCTTGGAAAGATTTTTACCGTTCCGCAAAAAAAATCATGGAACTTCCTTGTTCAACAAAATCGCCAAATTCACTTTTATTTGTAACGGTATGGACATTATAATTGGCGCAGATGTCAAAAACAGCACTACCAACCTGAAAAAAATTATTTGCCCAAATCGATAAGCCCGCGAAGTCAACTTTATATTTGCGCACAGTAGTATGTATTCATTTTACATTCATAGCCCTCATATAAAGCTGCTTCCCGATCTTCACTTCAAGCTATCAAAAACAAAAATATTTCACAGATTTTTCTTAAATTTGGTTTGTTTATGTTTCTGCAAAAATTAAGTGACTTCACCAAATATGGTCATGATCGGTCTATTTTTCGTCCTAGTCCCCATATGTATAGAGCATCCGATATGAACTTTTTCAGATCTGTAAGCAAAAATAATAATAAAAATTCCATTCAGATTTTGTTTATGCTTATTTTATATACCCAATTAGTTGGACCTTAGATCAATTCTCTAAACGCATGGTCATGGTATCTCATACTTGTTTTTAATTCCTTATATCTTCTACTTGTGAACATAGGGCTTCTACAATACAATCAGAACTTGTTCTAAGATTTTTTTAAGTTCATTTAAAACTGTTCTACGACAGATATTTTTTGGAAGACCGGTCATTCCATCATGTAGCTGATGGTTTTTAAAGAGTTGATCCTATCCGTCTCCATATTAGTTATTTGGCGAATTATTTATTGACCTCCAGCGCTACCTTGTTTGTGATTGATTTTCACCAAAATGCTCTACACATTATTCGCAAACATTTGTTTATAAATACGTGTAGGCAATGTGTCATTTAATTCGTCATCAGCCAGCTTTCGCGTCAATAAATTATAATGGGTTTCACGCAAGCATTAAATATTTGCATCTTCGTGTTTTGTGATACTTATGGTAACCACCACATACCTATGTATTACTTAGACGACCAAAGATCAAAGCCTATTAGACATATGTTCCTCCACTCAACATCTTTTGACACATGTATTTCAGGTGTCAGATGTGTTTTATATATTTTATCGTCTGGGCATGAATGAAAAAGTGGCGGTCGGTAACATTGTTTATGCACATTGCGTGGGCATTTTTATGTTTATTTCTTTGCGAATATGCAATACACTACCCCTTCTCTCCACAAAATGGTTTTGAATAATGACTATATCTTAGTGAAATAAGTTTTGTTTGTGGGTATTACTTCCTAAATCCTCAGTCTATTCACTTAAATCTATGTAAAGACAATAAATATTTTTTGTTAAAATTTAATTCTTTATGTTTTCAGAACAATTGTGATCATTGTTGAGCCATTTTATTCAGTATGGTTGTAATCTGGTAATATTTGGACGAAAGATTCTATGCCGTAACTCATGGTATAGGGTATCTTATAACAATATTTTTTATTTGTGTTGGATGTCAAAAAATTTGTAAACTATGCCATATTATGTCATTTAGAGTTGTGAATCTTAATAATACAGTTAAAAAGGTTTACAGTGGGTCTTAAAGAGCTAAGTTTTACCATTGATATTGAGTCTTTTTAAATTAAAACTACAGTAATCTCCCGATTTACGAAGGCTCGTTTTACGAAATTTCGAAGTTGTGAACATCATTCGTAAATTACAAAATTCGTTTTACGAATGAAAAATTCGCTATTATAACAATGTTTTTAATGTGGGAATTCCCCTAAAAATATTGCGATAAGCACAAGCATTACCCAAGAAAAAGTCACGAGCCTTCACCATTATTTTATAACTAAGAATGACGAAGGATCTCAATCAGAAAAGTTTTTTGCTAGCAAAGGTTGGTATGATCGATTTAAGAAGCGTCATTAAATAATATAAAAATATCTGGAGAAGCAACAATTGCAGGTGTCGAGGCGGCAAAAAATTATTCTGCAGAATTTACAAAAATTGTCGAAGCCGGTGGCTATAGCCCACAACAAGTATATAATGTAGATGAAACAGAAATGTTTTGGAAAAAAGAATGCCATCTCGAACATTCACTTTCAAACAAGAAAAGTCTGCGTCTAGATTTAAGGCAGCTAAGGACCGTATAACTACTTTTTTGGCTGCGGGTAACAAGTAAAAGCCGATACTTATTTATCGTTCTGAAAATCCACGAGCCTTCAAATGTTGCATCAAATCAAAACTTGATGTTATCTGGCACTAAAATAAAGAAGGGTGGATGACAGCACATCTTCTTCAAGACTGGTTGAATAATTTTTTTCAAATTCTGTGACAAAATTTAATTCCGGACTAAATATTTCAAACAAGGCATTGCTAATAATTGACAATTCACCTAGCGATAAAGGTGTGTTTACACTATGTGTATTTTCCATATGTAAATTCAGTTTTACGATCCATACATAATTCCGTGTGTGTGTCAAAATTAGCGTTTTACATACGATTCATAATTTTTGCGTTCAAACGTACATATGTATTTCCGAATGACATAACCTCTAAATGTAAACAACAGCTGATTTAATTTGTGAATTTACAAAAATTTATTGTTTAAAATAAAGTTATATATTTTATATATTTTTTTATTGTTAAATAATATTAAACAATTTATTTTTCTTTCAATATTAATCTTTATAATTTACTATTTTTTTTTCTTTCGCCACAAGCAGTGTTGTATTTTCATATGTTTGTCTTGCAAAAATAGAACCTGCTCTAATTGAAAAATTTACATATGTCTTGCAAAATGTGTTGTACATAAACAATGTTTGAAAGGGTTCACACTATGTGTACAAATTACACGTGCTAAGAAACTAAGAAAAACACAAGCAAAACACGTAGTGTGAACGCAGCTTAAGCTAACTGATATACCTGACAACATCAAAATCGTATTCGTACTACTATACTTCAACCAATGGATCAGGGAGTTATTGCAAATTTTAAGAATTTTTTTTGGCGTCTCGTTTTCAGAAATCTTATCCAATATGTTGATGATCCAAATCAGATAAAAATTATAGAATTCTGGAAGCAATTTAATATAATGAATGCAGTTGATAATATTAAAAAATCTTGGGATTAAGTTCAGGAAAGAGCTATGAATAAAGGTTGAAAGAAATTGTGGCCCGAATGCACCAATAAATTCGGTAGTTCATTAAAAGACATTCAAGAAATTCACAATGAATTTGTAGCTATGACACATGAAGTTGGTATGGATGAAGTAGACAATGAAGATATGGTAAAAGTTCTTGGATCAGAGCAGGAAGATGTTTCAAATAAAGAATTAATGATGATACTTGAAGGACGCACAGATTCAGAAAATTCCGAGTGTTATGCATTGCGATTGTTTTCGGATTTTGACAACACAGGAATTGGCAAAAGAGTTTTCTCTTATTCGGAAAACGATCATTCGCCAGAAATAAGTCTTAAGGTTTCTAGAGAAATCGGAGATTCACTTCTTTGCTATAGGCAGTTATACAAACTTCATTAGTCAGATTTCCTTTTCTAATGAATAACGTAATTTTTATTTTATTTTTCGAGCCGATAGCCTTGGCAGCTAGTGCTCACGAATTCCTCATTAGTCTTAGAATTTATTCTTATTTTTATTAAACTAATAAATAAATAAATAATATATTTTTTTTAATGAAATGATATTTTTTTGTTAAATTTTCTTTGTTAATTTTAAATTTTTATTTTATTTTTAAAATGAATATTTAATTTTTTTTTATTTTCAAATCACATTGTTTTAAATGTTTCTAGAAATAGGGTTTCCTATAACGAACATTTGGAGTATGCATCTATGTATTTTTAATACAAACTTATACTAATATGGATCTCGTTGTATAAATATTTGCAATCTTTGGAACGTATTTATATATATATTTTATATATATTTATATATATTTATATATATTTATTTATTTTCAAGAGAATGCCATACTAATACTGGGCTCGCTATACGAATATTTGATATACGTACACTTTCACAAAACGTATCCCGTTCGTAAATCTGGGGATTACTGTATGTCTATTAGACTGGTCGCAGCTTGTGTGGGATTTTGTTTTTAATTCTTAATATATAAGTTGCTAAAGTATGAGTTTTGGCGTCATAAATGCGATCTCCATTTTTTTAGCTCAATCAATATGTTTATATGGGGAAAGTGTGACTTTTTTCAGATTTTAGAAAATTTCGGTCTACAGTTGAATTTCTTCGACAGGTTGTTATATGAACCGATTTCATTATTAAATTATCTTTTCAATAATCTAACCCATAAAAACAAAGTTTTTATTAAAAATTTTCCTTTCCTTATGGCCGCAATAAGTCTATGACAAAGTTTCAGATCGATCGGATGAGGGGAAGTGAGGTTTTAATCTCTCCGTGACTGTGCGTGGCTATGAGTGACTATGCGTGACTATGTCAAAGTTAATCTTTTGTCACAGCAAGTCTATCTACCAAGTTTCAGATCGATCGGATAAGGGGAAATGGGAAATGGTCACTCCGTGACTGTGCGTGACTATGCGTGACTGTGCGTGACTATGTCGAAGTTCATCTTTCTTTACAGAAAGTATATCAACCAAGTTTAAGATTGATTGGATGAGGAAAATCCGTTTTAAATCTCTACGTGACTGTGCGTGACCATGCGTGACAGTACTTGACTAAGTGAAAGTTAATCTTTTTTTCACAGCAAGTGTATTGACCAAGTTCCAGGTCGATCGGATAAGGAGAAATGACACTTAGATCACTCCGTGACTGTGCGTGACAATGAGTGACTGTGCGTGACTACCCAAAAATTAATCTGTAGTCACAACAAGACTATTGGCCATGTTTCAGATCAATTGGATAAGGGGAAATGGGGTTGAACCACGACAGACAGACAGACGGACAGACAGACAGACGGACAGACAGACAGACGGACAGACAGACAGACGGACAGACAGACAGACAGAGAGAGTATGAGTTAAAAGAAAGAGTTTAAAAATGGATATAACAACAAAATCAAATAAAATGTCGAAAGGAAATAGTAAATGCCCCAGACCAATTTTGTGCCATTGACAAGACTTTGGTGAGAAGATGGAGATCTCCTTGCAGTTAGAAATGGTGTAGGATTGCTCAACTCAATTTTTCCAGCGTAGAGCTATTCATATAGCATTTTATTCTAATCATTGTCATATGCTCGTATGTAAAAATTTTTTGACAAATTTGAAGAACCAATTAACTGCAAAAGACATTAAGCAATGGATAGAGGACGATGTATGTGAAGTTGTTTTTGGATGAAGATGAAGAAATTAATGCTTTATTAGAAAACCATATACCTGCAGATGAAGGTGTAAAAATAAAACACTGCGATGTAATAACAAGCTTTAATGTACAATGGTGAAAAAGTTAATGGGAACGACGAAAATTTTCAGATATTTATTAAATTTTTATTTACATGTAAATAACTAAAATAAGGCGTACATATAAACTTAAAGCACTGCAATGTGTTTAACTAAAAATTTAATAAATTATATATTACTCCATAAATAAGTAACGAAAAACTGTAATGCTCGAAAAAGGCTCTTGAAAATAAAATAAGAACGATGGGTGTTTTTAATTTTTTTTTTATATAAATTATATAATAATTACTATCATATCTAAATATTATATTAGTATTTGGTAGTTGCTGCATTCATTTTAATAACCTCCTCATAGATTCAACAATTTTTTCACAAAATTCCGGGGGTATTTTTCCCACATATCATTTTTATTCTCGGATTTAAACATTAAACATTAATATTTTCAGATGGGTTTGCTAAAAGTATATAAATATATATATATATATTAGGGTACCTCAATTTTTTCGGGTGAGAAAAAACGTGACAGGCTTACGTATATTAAATCTGATGATGTACCACTGCCAGATCCAGGAATTCCGTTGCACATCCAAGGAACCGAGCAACGTGTGCAGTTGCTAACGTGACGATGTTATGGCAGTGACTTTAGAAAGTCGACCCCAAACACCCCGAATGGATTGGAAAAAAGACTTAGGTTCCGTTGTTTGAATTACGAAATAAAACATTAATTAACAACAAGTAAGAAAATTATAGTCGGTCTAGACCGACACGATACCCTATATGATAGTTTCGAGACCCTATCGTATTCGGTCCAACTAATTGGATATAGAAAATAAGCATAAACCAAATTTGGGTGGCATTGTTATTAATTTTTTGGCTGCAGATGTGAAAAAGTTCATAACGGGTGCTACATTTATATGAGGACTAGGTCGACAAATGGACCGATCCTGATCATATTTGGTAATGTCACTTATATTTTGAAAAAATATATACAAACTAAGACTAAGAATTGTCCTATAGGGATTATTTTTTGACTACTTATTAATGGATATAATAAACACATACAAACCCAATTTGACTGAGATCTATAAGATAATTTGAATCTTATGGCAATTTATGTCGATTTCATAGGGGTCATTTCTATGGGGTTATGTCTGAATATGGACCAAATTTCACGAATTTCAACAGCGTTCATCCTATGTCCGATTATATAACATATTTTATCAAAATATATTCATATTTGCGACCTGTAGTTTGATTACAAGGTTTACATGGACACATAGACGGACGGACGGACGGACGGACATCGTTAAATCGACCCAGAAAGTGGTTCTGAGTTGATAGGTATAATAAAAGATGGGTCTAGGTCAAATATTTTTGGTAGTTACAAACAGCAGCACAAAGTCATTATACCCAAACCACATAGTGTTGTAGGGTATAAAAAATTGTATTTTTTCTGATTGCTCAATAACATTACAAACTTAAGTTTCAAGGTAAATAAAGGTCTTTAAAATATGGCTTGAAAAGTTCAAGCAGAGTTAAGCCCAGCATTATTGAAAAATGTGGTATTTTTTACATAAAACAATATTTCGCAAAAAAAGGCAAGCTATTGCTTTAAGTTTTTGAGATATTTCCACCTAAATGTGCAAAAAGCACAGTTATTCGATTTACGCATTTCTCAAACATATATCTCAAAAACTGAAAGCGATGGACAATTTCCCAGGTCATATTCAAACTCAGCAGGCAAAACCCATTTTGAATCATGCCAAAAACGTGTATTTCCAAAACTTAAAGTTTAACCAATGATCTTTGACTTTTATTTAAAAAAAATGTGTAATGCCATTTTGAAGGGGGTATCAATACCTATTACTTGGAACCTAACTGAGATCTGTATCTTGAGTACTTTTTGATAGAGCGGCATTTATGTCAGAACACTGTTGTCAAATTTAAACGATTTTCCATAATTTCCGAAATACCATTATGTAGATTATTGTAGATTGCGTTTTTGCTATGCTTGACCGACTCTAGTATATGTAGGTATATGGAAAGTTTAAACCGTCCAAAATTTTCAGATTATGAGGGTTTATTCAAAATTCTGAAAATTAAGAAGTTAAGAAGTGATTTGTTGACCTATAACTTATACTTGGTTATTCTAAATTCGTAACACCATGAGTGATTTAAATGATTTAATTATTTCTTATTTTCTTATAAGACTCTAAAAATTAAAATGTTTCATTGAATATCACTGAAACTCGGATATATATGAACTATTTGGGCAATTCACAATGGGTATTGTATCGTTGTATCTGTTGTATCGTGTATTACTTTACTAAAGTGTAAAATTGTTGTTGGTAATTTTCATTGAAAAATCTGTTACAATGATACTTTATTTGCTATGTTTAGTAAATGTTGTATATTGTATCATAACATATCAGTCCCAAGTGAATGCCAGTTTTTATGAAAAAGAAAAAACAAATACATACAATTTTACCGCATAAATAATTATGAAATAAGAAATGGCAAATAATGCAAATAACGCAAATACATCGGTATGTTTATTTATATCAAAATTAATGTTTATAATTTTAGTACATATATAATTTTTTTTTTTTGTATTCTAAATTAAAATGTAGGAAGTACGTAACTAAAACTCCAGGGTATATCTTATGACCAAAAAGCAAACACTGGCACGAAATAACAGAAGCGACGAAGCGACTTTTCCTCGTTGAATCGAAATTTACTAAAGAAAACGTTATACACTATGAAAATACAACTGACTGTTCACAACAAATGATTGTATTGTGTATTTTAATACAACATACAATACTTGTAGTGAATTGCCCAATTGTTATGTAACGTTAGATGCGGCTCCAAGAAATTTTTTATGTCAATATGATCATCGGTTCGCCTAGATCTAGTACATTTCATAGTACACTAGTTCAAACACATTCTTATGCCATTTCATTTACTCGTCAATGAGACAGCGACGAATGCACATGTTTAGCGTATGTATTGAAATTTTTTTCAGATACACAGCAAGAAATAAAAATATATATGATAAAAAATGCTTTTGGTAACAAAACATTTAAGAGATATGGGGAACATGTTATTAAACGACATGATTCTTTTCATTGTAAGATGAATAAATTTAGTGATGAGCTAAGAGAAGAACTGTTAAATAGAAATATTTTTTTTTTTTTACAAAAGAAGAGGAAAACAAAGAAACGAAATGACATCACGAATTAAAAATTGTGATTTCAAGCTTAATGAGCTTAGGAACGGCAGATCATTATACCCTATACCACTATGTGGTTTGGGTATTATGACTTTGTGCTGCTGTTTTTAACTACCAAAAATATTTGACCTAGACCCATCTTTTATTATACCGATCGCATCAGAATCACTTTCTGCAGGTCGCAAATATGAATATATTTTGATGAAATTTGGTATGTAAGCTTTTATCGGCCATAAGATGAACGCTATTGAAATTGGTGAGAATCGGCCCATGTTCAGACCTAGCCCCCATACAAATGACCCCTATGAAATCAACATAAATAGTCATAAAATTATCGTATAAATCTTAGTCAAATTGTGTTTGTATGTGTATATTACATCCATTAATGAGTAGTCCAAAAATGATCCCTTTGGGACAACTCTTAGTCAAAGGCCTCATATAGAGCTGCTTCCCGATCTTCACTTAAATCTATCAAAAAACAAAATTATTGCACGGATTCTTTTCAAATTTTGTTTGTATATATTTTTACAAAATACAAGAGACTTTACCAAACATGGCCATGATCGGTCAATTTTTGGGCCTAATCCCCATATAGATATAGCATCCGATATGAACTTTTTCATATCCGCAGCCAAAAAAATTAATTAAAATCTCACTCAAATTTGGTTTATGCTTATTTTCTATATCCAGTTAGTTGGGCCTGAGAGATAGGGTCTCTAAAGGGATGGTATAGGGTATCGTATAGTCGGTCTAGACCGACTATAATTTTTTACTTGTTTTCTGATGGGATTTTTATTCTTCTTCTTTATTTGCCTATTCGTCGTACGAATGTTGGCGACCAGTACAATTACATTTAATTACGTGTTATAAAACTAAAAATTTCATAAAATTTCATAAGGTTACCAGGAGGCACTCAGAAGATATTCTACATCTCGGAATCCAGTCCACTCCTGAATATTTGAACTGCAAGCCATTTCTTTTCTTCCTTTAGAAGGTTTCCGTCTATTCTGGACTTCGTGATAGTTTGTAGCAATCTGTATTTTGGATTTCTCATAATATGTCCAATGTAGGCTGTTTTTCGTTTTTAGTTGTTATGAGCTCTCTATTGCGATGTACTCTTCTCAGCACCACGTTATATGATATAAAATCGGTCCATGGTGTTTTTAGTATCCGTCGATAAATCCACATTTCGAAGGATTCTAGCTTTTTCACATCTGTCACTTTAATGGTCCATACCTCCATTGCGTACAGTAGTACTGACAATATATATGCTTTGCCAAACCGTATTTTCATATCTAAGTTCATACCATGACACGTTAGAACCTTTTTGTATTTAAAAAAATAATCTCTTGCCGTCCCATTGGTCATTGAACCATTCGATGGAAAAGTTTTGTATTTTTAAGTTCGCTGTGCCGTAGTTATTTTTTCTGCTCACAATATTTATTTTCAAACCATATATTTCCCTATATGTAACGAATCTATTCATTAAATCTTGGAGGCCAGTAATACTATCAGCCATTATTGTAGTATCATCGACATATCTCATATTATTTCTATACATGCCGCTTATAAAAATACCGCTATTTATGTTGTTCATGGATTCATGGAAGATCCTCTCAGAATATATATTAAACAATAGTGGAGACCGTATACAACCTTGCCGAACCCCTCTCGATATTGAAATGCTTTCAGACAGCTCTCCGCTGACCTCAATTTGTGCGGATTGGTACCAATAAAGACTTTTGATGCATCGGATTTCCTTGTCATGTATAACGATTGACATAAAGATATCCATTAATTTGTCGTGTTGTATTGTGTCAAACGCATTTTCGTAATCCACGAAGCATAAGAAAACATCCTTTTGTACATCTCTACATTTTTTGACCAGTATCTGTATAGAGAAAAGCGCTTCACGGGTACCCATTCCTTTTTTAAACCCAAACTTGTAACAATTATCGTTATTTTAGTTTTTTTATGATTTATTTAATAATGTTGTTTTTACAACTTTTTATAATGGAATTTTCACTCGCTGGTTGTGTGGTTAAGGAATCTTTTTGTATATCACTTATCACACAAATCATCTAAAAAATGTTGCCATCTTATTCCTAACAACTAATTTACATCTTATTCTTAACAACTAATTTACAATGTTGTCAACTTAATCTATGTCTTACACTCTAAGAAAATATGTACCATAATGATCAATTAGAACATAATAACAATCTAATAATCATTACATGCTCTTTTTTTTTTTTTTTTTTTTATAATAATAATAAATCTATAATAATATATATAATAAGTATATACATATGTAGTTAAATCCTATATCCGTTTGGGCCAAGTCTCAACTCCGTAGTCCCTACCATAACGCAATGGGGCCTTGACAACAGACCACTTCTAGTTGCCCTAGGCTGTTTAGCCTGTAAATTTATTGTCTCAGACTCATGTGCATTTGAATCAGTCTCTTGGGGAATTGTATGACTTATGGTCGTATCAGTAGGAGACTAAATTGGAACCGAAGGGATTGATTCATTCACATTGCTACTGTCCTCATTTCTACTCGTTTGCTCAACTGTCATTGAGCCAAAATTGTTATAAATGTCGTTATTCAGGGGAACAGTTTGCACCTCAGTGGTATTGTTTCCATTGTCCTTGCCATCTTCTTCAAATACTAAATTACTAGCACTAAAATCTTCGCTTCTAGTCTTAGCAATAAATCGTAGATTGCGTCTAAAATAATTATTAAAGCTGTCCTTGATTATATATGATCTGTCATTACATGATGATATAATACCGCCATAGTGCCATTCCTTCCCATTATTTTTAAATATGACTAAGTCTCCCTCTGTCAACATAGGTAATGACCTTGCGCCTCTGTCGTAATAATATTTCTATCTTTCTTTTTTTCTGTTCAGAATTACACGTTCATCTATGTTATTTCTGGTCAACAGAGAGCCTCCTACTGGTAATTTCGTTTTCAAAAGTCTTCCAAAGAATAATTCAGCCGGAGCAATGTTCATGTCCGTCAACGGGGTGGTGTTATACAGATGGTACTGAAACCAGTTAGCATCACTCATTTCAAAACAGCGTTTAGTAATGTTTTTCGCTATTGCTACACCCTTTTCAGCCAGTCCGTTGCTCTGAGGGTATCCGGGACTAGAAAACCTAAGCTGAATATTATATTCTTCTGAGAAACGTTTGAACTCACCCGACCCAAATGGACTATGATCGTTGGGTATCCCACCATATTACACATATCGCAAATTACGCTGATTATATGACCTGATGTTTTATTCCGAATTCTAGTAGACATGACGTAATTAGAGTATACATCGAACAGTGCAAAGTAATCACGTCCCGCGTATTCAAAAAGGTCAATTCCCACAATGTGAAATGGATATCTAGGAATTTCCTCCTGAACTAATGGTTCCCTTTGATGGTTCCTTTGAAACTTCTCACATATCTTGCACGAGTTAACCAATTCTTTAATGTTCCTATTCATTCCAGGCCAGTAATAAAGCCTTCTTGCACGTGCAAGCGTTTTCTTTATACCGAGGTGAGAAGAATGTAGCCAGATTGCCATTCTTCGTTGCATTTTCGATGGAATGACTAACCTATGATTAAAAAATAATAATCCGTTTTCAACGTGTAATTCTGTTCTAAATTTATAAAAGTGTTGACTAAGTTCATCATGTTGATAGAACCCTGGCCATCCATTCTCAACGTACTTCCGAATACGTGAATATTCCGGATCACTGTCTAGTAGGTTCCGATATAAGTTATAATTCTCCCGAGTAAGGCAAACCGATTCCATTACCGAATGAATAACGCCTGATAGTCCTGCTATTTCCGAAATCTCCGATAGCTGGGCCCTTGATAGACAGTCAGCTAGTAACATTTCCTTACCCGGCTTGTAAACCACTGTCATATGCGGGTATTTCAAAAGAAACATAAACATACGCTGCAGTCGCATTGTTACATTATCGATATCGCGCTTGACAAGCACCTCCAATGGCTTGCGATCACTCTCAACAGTAAACTCCCGTTCATATAAATAGAAATGAAAACGTTGGCAAGCAAAAACAATCGCCAAAAGTTCCTTTTCAATTTGAGCCCATTTTTGCTCACTTTTGCTGAGTGTTCGAGAAGCAAATACAACCGGATGTCCATTCTGAATTAATACACAGCCCAACCCATCCTTGGATGCATCCGTCTGTATAATTACAGGCATTTTCGGATCATAGATAGCCAGTTGCATGGTTACTGTCCTAAGCAAATTCTCAAATTCAATATCATGTTTTTCTGTCCATTTAAATTCTATATCGTTCCTAGTTAAATTTCGCAATTCCGCTGTTTGTCTCGACAGGTTTGGAATAAATCTTGCCAAGTATTTCAGAAGACCCAGAAACCGTAGTACGCCTGCTTTATTCTCAGGTTTTTTCATTAATAAAATTGCCTCGCTATATTTCGCATTTGCCTTAATTTTTCCTTCCGATAAAACATTCCCCATAAACTTCACCTCCCTTTACCGATATTGAATCTTTTCCGGGTTAAATTTAATATTGTTGATACGAGCCCTATTCATTACTAAATTCATGATCCGATCATGTTCCTCTTCACAATCCACGCAAATAGCCACATCATCAAAATATATTATAACACCTTTTATATCCCCAAAAATTCTTATCATTTCCTGTTGAAACATTTCCGGGGCGCAATTAAGCCCAAAAGGCACACGCAAGAATTTGAACCGCCCAAAAGGGGTTAAAAATGTCGTTGAATCTGAACTCTTTTTATCCAATTCCATGTGCCAAAACCCACTTTTCAAGTCAAGCACCGAAAAAACCTGTTTCCCCGCTAGTCCTGACGTTAAATCATCAATTGTTGGGATCAAAAAATATTCTCGTTTAATGCACTCATTAAGTGCTTTTGGGTCTAGACATATTCGCAGCGCACAGTTGGGCTTTTCCACCAATTGCAAATTATTTACCCAGTCAGTAGGGTAATCAACGGGTGCAATGATCCCGTCTCCTACCATTTTATCAAACTCTAATTTCAAATTTCCCAATAACGAATTCGGTATTCGCTTTCCATAGTGAAGCACGGGTTTCGAGTTCTCCTTTAATGATATTGAAAACGTTCTTGGAAACTTACCAAGTCCCTGAAAAACATCGCTATACTTATCCATGAATGACACTTTAGATCCAATGCCGGTAATACTACTTACGTCTAAACGTTTGATTAATTCAAATTGTTTGCATGCCTCTAATCCTAGTAATGGTTCACATCTATCACTAACAACTATAAATTTGGCTAATTTATAAAAATTTTTATTCAAATCCTTTAATTTCAGTGTACAAGTACCAAAACTTTTAACTTTGTTCTCATTATAATCAAACACTGGGAAGTCATTATTTTTATTGTCCAATTCAGCACCTAATTTTTTAACTAGATTTAGTGGTACACAGTTCACGTCAGTCCCAGTGTCCAATTTAAATCTTACAACCTCATCTCCTATAATGTACTCCTTTGTCCAACGTTTGCTTTCCGGTGTTGTCGAATTTAATCAAAGTATATTTTTAGAACTTATTAAACTACTTAATTTTCTATTTTTACAATACTTTTTACCATGTATTTCGCTCCAATTAAGTTCAGCTACTTTCTGCTTGATATTCTCATTTCCAGTGTGTTGTTTCCTTTGAAATGTTTTTTCATGGGGCTTACGGCACATCCTCTGAAAATGACCCTTTTTCGAACATGAATAGCATGTGACATCTTTGGCCTTACACTCAGTTTGGTGGCCGATTTTCCATGGACCACCACAGTTGAAGCAAAAACGGTTAATGGCCCCCATTGTTGATTGAGGCTTTTCACTTGTTTTAACAGCACATATCATTGTCTGTTTGGCATCCAGTATGTCTTTATTGGCATTTGCTGTTTCGTAGTTTTTACAAATTTCAATGACACGTCCCAAGTCTTCATCATGACTGTCTAACAATTTCAATTGCAGCTTTTTATCATGGACACCTATGATAATTCGGTCACGTAGCATTCGATTTTCGTATAGCTCCCCACATCTGCATTTAAACTCACAGTAGCGCATCTGTGTTCGTAGTTCGGTCTCGAATTCTGCAAATGTTTGACGCTCTTTTTGCGAAATCTTATTGAATTTGTGCGATTCCATGGCTACATTTCGTTTTGGCAGACAAAGTTGATCAAATTTCTCCAATACATCATCCAATGAGCGTTGTATTACAGCATCTCCTGCACTTACAGTGCCTAGCAACGACTGTACAGTACCATCATTTGGAAATAGTGAATTGTAAATGTTCGCACCGCCTGTGCCAATCAACCAAATTAAATTAGCAATCTTTGTTTTTTCTGGCTCTTTAGCTTTACCACTGGCAATCATGTACACCATAAAACTCCGTTTCCAATTTGGCCACTCATTTGCCAAACTGGAGCAGTCCAATTCACTTGGTAAACAATCACCCGTTGCCATTCCGAGTAAATTTTTTTTATAAAATTGACGATTCACCTTCTTGGTAGCTTTATTTAATTTAAACGTATAATTGGTTTACCTTCTGACACCATGTAACAATTATCGTTATTTTAGTTTTTTTATGATTTATTTAATAATGTTGTTTTTACAACTTTTTATAATAGAATTTTCACTCGCTGGTTGTGTTGTTAAGGAATCTTTTTGTATATCATTTATCATACAAATCATCCAAAAAATGTTGCCATCTTATTCCTAACAACTAATTTACATCTTATTCTTAACAACTAATTTACAATGTTGTCAACTTAATCTATGTCTTACACTCTAAGAAAATATGTACAATAATGATCAATTAGAACATAATAACAATCTAATAATCATTACAAAACTGGGACTCCCCCATTTTCTTTTCGCATTTTGAGTATATTCTGGTGTGAATTACTCTTAAGAATATTTTCAGGGCGTGGCTCATTAGACTTATAAGTCTGTAGTCATTTCAAGATTTTGTGCAGCTTTTCTTGGGTATGGTTATAAATGTGAATTTTAGCCAGTTTTTCAGATAGTTTTCTGTATCATAAATGTGGTTAAACAACTTTGTTAGTAGGTCAATATTATCTTTATCTATCAGTTTTAGTACTTCAGAAGGAATCTCGTGAGGGCCAGTGAATTTTTTATCTTTTAGTGATATTATGGCGGATTTTATTTCGTCATTGAAGTTCTTGTAAGTGCCAGATCTATTTAGGTATCAAAAACAATATTTTTGCAACAATTTTTTCTCTTGAAATCTTTTACGCAAAGGTAACAGGTAAGTTGTTGTTCGATGTTGTCAGCGAAAAACTTCTTTGTATTGTAGACACTAGCAAATTTGCTAGGGTGTGCAAAGATGGAGCAAATGTAATAACGGGAAAATATTCAGGTTTCATAGGTCAATTTAAAAAAAAAACATGGAATTACCTTTTATTATCTAATTCATCAGGCAGCTCTTGCATCAAAGTTTATAAGCGATAATTCCACTATGAAGACTGCAGAGCGCATAGTTTATAAAATACGGGGCGGGCATTAGACAATAAAAGGTAATTCTATGTTTTTTTTTAAGTGGGAAAATTTTTTATCTTTTAAAAAATGAAAAACGTCGCCCACAATCATTTGAAAATATATACTGAAGTAGGGTAGCGAAGAAAAACACCGCCCACAATCATTTGAAAATATATACTGAAGTACGGCAGCGAACCCGCTATGCTTGTCTAAATAGATTATTTGACTTCGGGAAGAGGTGTTACTGTTCCTAGAAATGGAGAATATAGAACAATGTATAACACAGACATTAAGAGGCAATAAATTTATTTTAGATTTTGTTTTTTTGGCAGATCTAACCACCATTTTAAATAAATTTAATTTAGAATTGCCTGGAAAAGACAAGAATATGCTGTGAGCGTCAAACACCTTAGTTACTCATGTTAAAGGTTTCATTAAAATGAAATAATTAACAAAAAATCAAAAATACACAAAAGGAATTCAAGAATTATTTAATAATAGTTAGCTGAATTCGATAAAAGCTTTAAACAAAACACAAAACAGAAATTAATGGACTTTATTTAGAAAATGACCAAATTTTACGCGTCAAAAAGAAAAAGTAAGCAGCAAAGAAATTTTATTTATTTATTCAAAAATTTAGTTATTACGTAAATGTACATACCAAATATAATTTTTTTTATTAAATATTAGCTATAGCAGCTAGGCCTTAAGCTAAGCATATAGTAGTTATAATTATACAATTTTTATTAATATTTACAAAAAAGGTTATTATTTGGATTTAATTTTTAATGTTAGTACTTTTAATGAAGGCCATAATTTATAGTGAAATTAATAAAACAGAATTATTCAAATATGATTATACAATTTAATACTTTTTAAATAACTTGTAATTTGTTTAATGGAAGTGGCTGAAGGATAGGATAATAGGGTGAGCGGGTTTGTTCCTGAGAATATTTGATTTCTATGGTTTATAAATTTGGGGCAAACACAAAGGAAGTGTTCTATATTAAGTGGGCTATTGTTGTCACAATCACAAATAGGGGGGTCACAACCTGATATGATGTGACTACAAGTAAGTTTGGTATGACCTAGTCGTAGTCTTACAAATACAATTACATCTTTACGATTGATGTATTGTTGTCGGGCAACCAAGAGTAAATGTTATTTTTATAAGGGTTAACTGATTTATACCAATTATTTGTATAATTCCAGATGTTGAGATTCCTGTTATGTATTTATGTATTATTTATTCCTTATGTCAGAGAAATTCATATTAATGGTCATAGTTAAAGGTGATTTTTGGGCAAATTTTGCAGCATAATCAGCGTGTCCGTTCCCTTTGATGAGAGAGTGACCGGGTATCCAAACTATCACAATTTTTGAGAAAAGTATAATCATGTTTTCTTTTTTATGTATTGAGAGGGACGAGTCAACAGATTCAGCTTGTAAATGCCATGGAGGATGTGTCGAATTGTTTGATTTGGGTACTTGAACTGTAAGATCGAATTCTGAGAAAAAACCAATTGCTTTATATAGAGCCGATTTAATTTTAGAAGTGTATTTTAATTTGGTGTTGTTTGTGATCAACTTTTGTAACGGAGTATTCTTACAGAACGCAATTGATTTTAAGACTGTCTTTGATTCAAGTTGGAATAAAAGATTTATATCTAAAGAAATGGCAACAGAACTTCAATACAAAAAGTAAACTTTTTAAATTTTTTAATATTTGGTTTTTTTGCACTTGGCCTTAAGCACCTCATGTAGTCTTATAGGCGTCGACTCAACAATTTTTTGTTGTATGGGGGAGGTTATGGATCATTCTTCGATAAGACCCCTTCTTAAGTTTGCCTTACTTGAAATAGCCCTTCTACTTATTTTTCTGTCCAGATTATCCCACAGATGTTCGATGGGGTAAGGTCAAGGGACTTGTGAGTTTGATTTAACACAGTTTTTGAATTTTTAATTTTTTATATCAATTACTCAATTTATTGTTTTTGTTTTTTTTTTTTGTTGTTAATAATTTTTTTGTTCACTGACTGAAAAATTTGAAAATGAAATCAAATTACCTTTTGTTTATATATACAATTTTTTTGTTCAAGAAATCAAATACGGAAAATTAAACATTATTGAAAATTTAAATTTAAAAATTTAAATTTCCAAACAGTTTCATTGAATTAAATGTTTCCTTTGGGAGTCAAGTTAAAAAATTTATGTTGGGTAGTGTTTACTTTCCAACTAATCTTCCACGTAATGAATTCAGTTCTAGTCTTGATGCTATTAATAACTTTTCAATGGGTTACGATGGGGTATTTATTGGAGGGGATTTTAACTCCCGAAATACTCATTGGGGTGATTCTATAGACAATTTGAACGGACAAAGCTTCTTTGATTGGTTAAGCTATTCGAATAGTAATTTTACGAGACTGTGTGATGTAAATCCAACTTTTCCTGGGGGGCCATCTTTTCTGGATCATTTCCTGATCAGTACAGTTCTTATAGACTCGGTAAATCGTAATTTTCAGATAAATAGTCTACCAACTTTCTCTGATCATTACCCTTTAAAATTGGTGTTTAAATTTTCGGATTTTGATTTAATTATGTGTCCGCCGAAATTTTATAAATCATTCGAAAATACCAACTGGGAAGAATTTCGTAATGATGTTAACCACGATATTTTAAGTATTTCTCCTCCAGTTGACAGAAACTTGAGTAATGAGGAAATTGATTTAAATATTTCACAGTTTAATGATTATATTAGCGGAGAAGTGGATAGACACTCTAAGAAAATCGAGTTGAAAAACAAACGTTTTATAATCCCGGAAAATATAAAAAAACTTTTTAAAGTCAAATACTTCTGGCAAAAAGACCTAAAAAAAATTTTTCACAGGAACGGAAATAGAAGCTCCGACGAGTATCGATTATTAAGCGGACAAATTCAACTTCTTAAAACAATAATTAAGGAACAGGTTGAAGTACATCAAGCAAGGGAGTTTAATAAGAGAATTGAGACAATTAAACCAGGCCCAAAGGCCTTTAGGGAAGTTTTTAGTATTATTGGCAATAGAAAATCGAAAGGTTTTGAAAAACTTATTGTAAATGATAACGTTTACCATGATGATGTTAATAAGGTAGAGAAGTTCAAACGTCATTTTTCAGATCTTTATGAATTTACTGCTCCAGACTGTGGTAATGTCGTAGAAGTTCCAAACACAGTGAACTCATACATACATAGTTGTTCTGAAACTGTTTGTCAATTTACGGGTTCTTATGGTGCATTAAACGCGTTGAACCTTAACCATTTTACTAACTCATCAGAAGTTTTTGATATAATTAAGTCCATAAATGCCAAAAGATCTGCAGGCTTAGATAATTTGTCAAATTTTCTAATTAAAAGGCTACCGTTTTCGGCAATAAAGTTTTTAGTCATTATTTTCAACAATTGCCTAAATAATGGTTACTATTGAAAAAACCAAATGACTTTCAAATAAACAACTCCCGCCCAATATCTATGTTATCAAACCTTGGAAAGTTATTTGAGAGGGTTATTAAGAAAAAGTTGGAGATTTCTTTAGCAATGGATTTACTACCCCCATATCAATTCGGCTTCAAACGTGGTCACTCGTCTGTGGATGCTTTGTTATATTTTCATAACGAAGTAATTTGTAATTTAAGGGATAAGCAATGTACTGTAGCCGTTTCGTTAGACATCGAAAAGGCGTTTGATCGAGCGTATCATTTAGGTATTATCTTTAAACTGATGAAGCTAAGATGTGACTCAGTCTTTGTAAAGTTATTTAAAAGCTATTTTGAGGATCGATCATTTTTGGTGGAAATGAACGACGTAAAATCAGATTTGGGGAGCATTTACTGTGGTGTTCCGCAAGGAGCCATTTTGGCGCCAATGTTATATAACATTTTGGTTTATGACTTTCCCCATATAAGTAATGGTTCTAAAAGTATTTTATATGCGGACGACTCATTAATATATGCACACGACAGTAATCCTGAGATCGCGTTAACTAAGGTTCAAAGACACCTTTTGGTAATTGATAATTTTTACAGAGAGTGGGGTATAAAATCAACACACAAAAATCAGAGGCTATTTGTTTTCGAAATGCTTCAGGAAAAGGTCCACGAAATGTAGTTAGACTAACTAAAACATTGAATCTCTCCTTACACGGTTCGGTTATTCCCTTTAAAGACCAAATAAAGTACCTTGGGGTAACTTTCAATAAACTATTTAAGTTTAACCAACATGGAAGGATTTCCAAAAGTAAGGGATTGCGTATTAAGGGCATGTTTATGAAGCTGCTTGTTAATAGACACTTGGGCCAGAGAGCCAAGCTTTTAATTTACAAAGTATGTATTCGTTCTGCGATGCTATATGGATTTCCCATATGGTTTTCAATTTCTCCAACAGTAATGATGGAGTTGGAGATTTTAGAACGTAGCTGTTTGAGACTTTGTATTAACGCGAACTATGAAAGTTTAGTCAAAAGATTTTCAAATTCTGTTATTTATAGAAGAGCAGATGTAAAACCACTCTCTTCGTATGCTTTGGTCCAACTTGGTAATTTCATTAATCGGCTTGAAAATCACGAAAACAATTTAATGACAACGGTTCTTAATTCACAATCTGGATTTAATTGGTCAAATAGTCTTTACATGTCCCCAATTGGAATTTTACATGAGGATTCTAACTCCTTTGCTAACTCAAATGAATACCGTCTACCAGAGTTCTATTCTCATGCAATTACAGGCTCCAACAGGGGTTAACGTTTGTTTTCCTTTGTATATATGTTGTATTAGTTTAAGTCCTAGTTTTAAGTCAACCATAAGATCTACACTTGACTATCAACAGTCTTTGTAAACTTTTATTATATTTTGAGCAATATAATTTTAATGTTTATTCTTTGTTGTAAAACGTAACCGTCCAGTTTAACTGAGCATGTAGCGTTATTTTAAATCATAATGTCTTAAATGTTTATTAAAACAATACTTCATAGTTTTAAGTTTTTTTGCATTCAATGTTATCTTTATACAGCTGCTTTTGTGATCTAAACTTTTCAGTCTCAATAAAAATTTAAATTAAATTAAATTGAAAATAATTTCAAACGAATCAGACAAGAAAAATTAAATTATATAAAATAAAGCAAATAGAATTTTGCTATTTTTTTTTTGTGCACATCAAGATATTTCTCCCTCAACTTTCTAATTCGTACTCATCTTGCCAATTTTTGTGCACATCTGGATATATTGTGTTCATCTTGCTAATTTGGTGCATATTTGTGAACAGACTCATATTTGGTGTTCATCTTGCTATTTTGTGCACATCAGGATACTTCTCCCTCACATTCTAATTCGTGCTCATCTTCCTAATTTTTCTGTGCACATCTGGATATATCGTGTTCATCTTGCTAATTTGGTGCATATTTGTGAACATCCTGATATTTTTGTGTTCATCGTGTTATTATGTGCTGAAGGTGTTGAAGGATATTTAGTTAAAAAAAAAAATAAAAAAAAAAAAAAATAAAAAAAAAGAGAAAGCTTAATAATATATTAATTATATTATTAAATTATAATTTTTTTAATTTATAAAATAGTGTTAAATTAAATTTTTATATATTAATTTTATATTAATATTAATATTTGGATTTTTTTTTTTTTTAATTTAATTAAAAAAAAAAAAATCAGTGATTATAATGTTTTAATGTGATATTGTGCAAATATGGTCACCTTATTTTAATATGTCAAAATAGAAAATATTCAAACATTTTAAATCCACTCATAATAACAACACAAACATACTTTTTTTGCATTCATTCATCATACAAATCCATTCTCACAAAATTTTACAAATAATTCTTTTTATCTGAATGTTATTCTCATTTGTAACTTGTGTCTTTGAGTGAGAATGTCATTTTAACATATTATATCTATCAAACGTCAACTAAATATTCTTCGACTACAAGCGCTTGTTACATCGATGGATAAGAGAACGTAAGTTTATTATTTTGATTTATTTATTTTTTTCTACACTCATTTACTCAATTTCTTATATTGAAATAATTAAAACATGAATATCTAATATATGCTCAATTATGTTACTCATATTTTTTTATGTGTAAAATAATTTATATCTATTATCAGAGTTGCCATTTCTTTGTTTAAATGATTAATTTCTGGCACATAAATTTTTTTTTACTTTATTTGCTTTTAATAAATAAACACCACACATTTTAACTTTTAAATTTTTTTTCTTAAATTATATATTCAAATGGTGACATAATTTTTTTTTTTTTTTTGTTTTTGATTGCAAACAAATTAAATATATTTACCTTATAAATTATTTTATTTACAATATTTTTCAATTGATAAAAATATTAATATAATAGATAAGTGTTTATTAATTTAACGATTTAATCAATAAATTTATAATATCATGTAATTAAACATGATATAAATAATATAATGCTGAACTAACTTTTTTTTTTATTTCACAAAAAGTTTAGGGTGATTGGTTAGGTCAAAAGTGGGCTACCTAGGAAAATTTGTAATACATAGCAAAAGTTTGGGCGGGTATAGAACATGTAGAGGTTAACGACATCTTTTACCTCTACGCTACTAATTATACGCACTTATTTTATTTCTTCATTTACTTTTAAATTAATTTTTTTTTTTTTTTGGTATAACAATTCTTTATTTTGAGTCATCGTAAATAGATAATTTGCTACCAAAATTTTAATATTACTGTAGCTGGTTTAACCTATCTTGAAGGAGACAAGATCCTCCCCATTTTCCCTGAGCACGGCCGGATCAATTGGTAGCATAGTCCCAGAAAGATATGGTTTGATTTAACGACCGTTACAGACTGCGGCGGATGATCAAGTTTCTAAGGAGTCGGATACAGTAGCCACTCTTTTACAATTTATGCTTAGATCGTAATCCTGTTGGAAGGTCCAGTATCCAGCCATTCCTTATTTATCGATGCCAGGGTCAACATTGTCCTTAAAAATGGCTAAGTAAACCATTTTGTTCATAGTTGAGTCAATAAAAACATGACTACCAACTGCTGAACATCCACCGTGTTTGACAGTGTTGGTAACACACTTTTCTTTGAAGCTTTAATTCTTATGCCATATTTTTGGGTGCCTTGTTGCATTGCGCCGATTTGCTCTTATTTGTATATAATATGCTTTCAAAGAAGATAGTGCCTTTTTTATCCTTTTTATCGAAATGCATTAGCCTGCTACCGACCGATAAATATTCTTCCAGTTTTTGCTAAAGTTTTTGAGTCCCTTATGGCAGACTAAATCAATCCTTACCTTAGTCTTCAAACTTCTATCTCCATTGCCATCTGGATTCCGTACTGGTCATAGCTATACTACAGCTGCCGTAAAGGTAATGGATGATGTCAGACCTGACTATGACCTGGGAAATTTGACATTCATGTGGTTGTTATATTTTTCTAAGGCATTCGATAAAGTAGGTCATGCTATTCTTTGTCAGATATTAAAGCAATATTTTGGTTTTACTGATACAGCTTTAATTCTTATTAAGAATTACTTGACTGGGCGTGCTCAGAAGGTAATTGCAGGGAATAGGGAATCTAGATTGAGAGGCATTACTTCAGGTGTACCGCAAGGATCCATTCTAGCATTTTTATTGATAACGTGTTTAGTGTCTGCAAGTACGCTGGGATGCACGGTTATGCAAATGATATTCAACTATATATATCCAATCATCTTGGTTTGATAGCAGATAAATGTTGCAAACTTAATGGCGACTTAAATGCTAGAAAAACTTTTGCTGATATTAATAATTTGATTATAAATCCTTAAAAATCGGTTGTTTTAGCTATAAGTAAATTCATACTCAATCGTAATTATTTTCCAGCATTATATCTTGGTTCCTCACCTCTGATGTATGTCGACAAAGTAAAATATCTGGGATTTTACGTAAACTCCACCTTTTTCTGTGCAGACCACATAAACAAAGCAGTGAATAATAAATTTCTTGTACTACGTAATTTACGAGTGTCGTCTTACCTTACACTAGTAGAAACTAAGAGAAAGCTTGTTGTTCATTTAGTACTCCCACTGATAACATATTCAGCTGAGGTATATACTACCTTTTAGTAATGCTACGCGATATGTATATGCGGTTTCAGAGGATATCATCTTGGTGAAATAATGGTCCATGGTTGTGATTTGGATGACTACCTTAGTATGTGTAATCTAACATTTTTGCACAAGCTTCTGCATCACGAAACTCCTGCTTATTTGTTTGAAAAACTTATATTTACAAGATCTGCAAGATCCATTTCTTTAATAATACCCAAAGTTCTCCCTACCATAGTTCTCAATATATCTGATACTTAAAGTCCACTTTGAATGGGATGAGCTACTCCCACTAAAAGCATCCAAAAAATGTAGAGCCTATTTTTCCTTCCAGATACACAGTAAGACTCTGTAAAAATGAGCTAAAAACAAACAAGCATACATACTTTCGCCTTTATATATGTAATTCGATCTCAATTTCGGTTTTGACTGCATTAGGAGCGAAATATTTTAACGGTTGGTCCATTTGGCATGGTGAATCTTAAAACTCTAGTATTTTTTTCTTTCATCTATATTAATGTGTTTTAATAAGCTATGACTATATCGGATAAGCGAAGAGCGATGCAACTGATGTACATTTATCTGATTTACAGCATGATACATCAGAATTTTTTATTTGATACTTGACTTCATGTGAAATGTGTCGCAACACGCAATTTTTTTATTATTATAATTTAATTTTCAGATAATTCTATTTCATAACTTTGAAGCTTTAAAACGACAAAGGTGAATATATGAATATCAAGTTTCATATTTTCAAGAAGACTACATTAAGGAATTATGTTAATATAGGGCGACATTTTGTATATAAAATATAGAAAATATGGCTACCAAACACCATTTTTTCATGAATCAATAACTAAAACAATTATTTATTATTTTAAGATTTAATCTACTTAGATTCTACTTAGAAGTGACATATTTTTGGAAAAGAAAATATCTACAAGTACGTTGGGCCGTGACACGATTAAGTAATCAATTTTATGTAACGTGAATTGACACATATTCAGGAGGTGCTGACAAATTTGCTGCCAGAATCTTACAAATCATATATTTTTAGTAAGTTTTTATATTTTAAGGGCAAGTGCTGTACAGAAAATAAAATAACAAAACTTTGAGATGAAAAAAAAAAATAAAGTCTGTTTTTTTAATCGTCACTTAAACTGTGATTAAAATGTATTGTAATTTCTGTACGCATTAAAGTAATTGAATGCGTCGATTTAAATTGTAAAATTTTATGATACATCGTGTTCGAACAATCACATAAACACACGCAGCCATACGTATGTATGTATGTACTTATGTTCATGAAACATAAAAAAACATGTTGTATTGCTACAATCGTATATATATATTTGCTGTAGTAGTAGTAGTAATTACCAGTAAAATGTTAAATAGCACAAGGAACAAACTTTGGCTTTACGACACAAGCATTAATTGTGTTTATGACAGTGTATGAGTGTACATTATAAATGTGTGTGTTAATGAAGAAGCATACTAACCCAGTCAGAATTTGGACGAATGTTTTAACAAAAATCGCCTGACTGAGTCTTCGTCGAGTTTTGATGATTCAAAACTGATTAATCTCATGCTCGATTAAAAAAAGAAATGAGTCACGCTTACGCTTAAAAACTGATTTATTTCAAATAAAACAAGTAAGAAAATTATAGTCGGTCTAGACCGACTATACGATACCCTATACCATGCGTTTAGAACCCCTATCTCTTAGGCCCAACTAACTGGACATTGAAAATAAGCAAAAACCAAATTTGAGTGGGATTTTTATTAATTTTTTTGGCTGCAGATATGAAAAAGTTCATATCGGATGCTATATCTATAAAGGGACTAGGTCCAAAAATGGACCGATCCTGATCATGTTTGGTAAAGTCTCTTATATTTTGCAAAAATATGTACAAACAAAATTTGAGAAGAATCAGTGCAATATTTTTGTTTTTTAATAGATTTAAGTGAAGATCGGGAAGCAGCTCTATATGGGGTCAAAGGGATCATTTTTGGACTACTCATTAGTGGATGTAATGAACGCATACAAATCCAATTTGAGTAAGATCTATATGACAATTTGGATCTTATGGAAATTTATGTCGGTTTCATATGGGTAATTTGTATGGGGGCTAGGTCTGAACATGGACCGATTCTCACCAATTTCAATAGCGTTCATCCCATGGCCGATAAAAGCTTATATACCAAATTTCATCAAAATATATTCATATTTGCGACCTGCAGTTTGATTACAAGCTTTACATGGACACACAGACGGACGGACGGACGGACGGACGGACGGACATTGTTAAATCAACTCAGAAAGTGATTCTGATTCGATCGGTATAATTAAAGATGGGTCTAGGTCAAATATTTTTGGTTGTTACAAACAGCAGCACAAAGTCATTATACCCAAACCACATAGTGGTATAGGGTATAATAAACAAGTAAGAAAATTATAGTCGGTCTAGACCGACTATACGATACCCTATACCATGCGTTTAGAAACCCTATCTCTTAGGCCCAACTAACTGGACATTGAAAATAAGCAAAAACCAAATTTGAGTGGGATTTTTATTAATTTTTTTGGCTGCAGATATGAAAAAGTTCATATCGGATGCTATATCTATAAAGGGACTAGGTCCAAAAATGGACCGATCCTGATCATGTTTGGTAAAGTCTCTTGTATTTTGCAAAAATATGTACAAACAAAATTTGAGAAGAATCAGTGCAATATTTTTGTTTTTTAATAGATTTAAGTGAAGATCGGGAAGCAGCTCTATATGGGGTCAAAGGGATCATTTTTGGACTACTCATTAGTGGATGTAATGAACGCATACAAACCCAATTTGAGTAAGATCTATATGACAATTTGGATCTTATGGCAATTTATGTCGATTTCATATGGGTAATTTGTATGGGGGCTAGGTCTGAACATGGACCGATTCTCACCAATTTCAATAGCGTTCATCCCATGGCCGGTAAAAGCTTATATACCAAATTTCATCTAAATATATTCATATTTGCGACCTGCAGTTTGATTACAAGCTTTACATGGACACACAGACGGACGGACGGACGGACGGACGGACGGACGGACGGACGGACGGACATTGTTAAATCAACTCAGAAAGTGATTCTGATTCGATCGGTATAATTAAAGATGGGTCTAGGTCAAATATTTTTGGTTGTTACAAACAGCAGCACAAAGTCATTATACCCAAACCACATAGTGGTATAGGGTATAAAAATGTACAGCAGTCGAAAATAGATCATGCAGGCGATTGAAATGTGATTGTTTTGAGCGTTATTTTGGTATAAAATACTGGAGGATGAAAGACAGCTTGTTATGCTGTTTTTTTTTTAAACGGGACAATTTTTACTAGTGTAAAAGTGTTCAATATTTGCATATTAAAATCTAAAATATTTAAATAAAAGACGTAATCTCGGCCAAAGAATTAAAAAGATCAGCTAAAAAAAGAAGCCGGAAAATGAAAAGAAAAGATATAAAGAGAAATTCGCTGGAAGCTTACAGCAGCAGATGGAACCAAACCAATCAAGCAATGAAAATAATTTTCATGATGCCAGGCTCCAAAAAAACATGGAAAATTATGCGAGAAATTGGTTTCGGTAAAACTAAGGAAATTGTCAATTCTGAAGTAAATATTGATTTGCTTAACGATTCGTTTATAAATGTCTCTGACATCCCCATAACCGATGGATAGATATTATACCCGCATTTCTGATATTAGTTCAACTTTATCCGAAAATGTTTTTTGTTTTCAATGCGTAAACCAACTGGAAGTTCTCTTTACATGCCAAGCTGTAAAATTTAATGCTGTTGGTTCTGATAATATATATCCCAGATTCTTATAAGAAATTATCCCTCAACTGCTGCCTCAAATTACCGATATTTTTAACACTATTATCACAAAAAGTGTATTTCCTCAAAGTTGGATATATGCTAAAATTTTACCCATTCCTAAATCAAATAAAGAATATAGTCATAATATTATCCTACCATATTGTCTAAAGTGCTTGAAAGGTTATTGCATCACCAAATTGGAAAATATGTCAAGAATACGAGTTTACTTTCAAACAGACAATCTGGCTTTCGTCCTAAACATAGATGCATAACTGCACTCACTGATGTGCTGGTATATTCTAGTGCTCTTGGATCATTCGAAGGCATTCGATACTGTGAATCATAAGATATTCTACATGAAGCTAAGAACTTTTTACGGTTTCCCTCCTTCCGCAACTCATCTTATATCATTGAATTTAGAAAACCGATAACAAAAAAGGGAGTCCCCCAAGGTTCGATTCTATGACTGCTTTCTTTTACTACAGGGGAGCGCAGAATGAGCTATATAGTTTGAATCCTTTATAACTTTTTTAATTATTATTTTTTCTTTGTTTTTTCTTCAGCATTTTGTGAAGAAGACTTGGGAAATTAATTATAAATAACTATACAATCGAACAACGATCAAAAATAGTTGAATTTTATTTTTTTAAACCAACAATTCAGTGTGTTGACACAGCGTGCATATCGTCGTCATTTTAATGTGCACATTGCACCCACAGCGTCAGCAATAAACTATTTGATTGGGGTTTTTCGTCAACATGGGTCTGTAAGAACACTTCCTGGTGCCAGAAGAGCACCTACCTTGAACACTGCTCAAAATATTAAACTTGTACGGGAGAGCGTACATCATAGTCCCTCAACATCAACACGGAGACGTTCTACACAACTTGGCCTATCATGGCGTTCGCTGCAGAGAATTTTGAGTACATTAGACTTGTTTCCATATAAAATTCAACTTGCGCAAGAATTGAAGATGACAGACTACCAGAAACGGCTTGAATATGCCATTATTGTATTATGTCACGCACAAGCGATTTTAACTGACCTTCACGTTCACCGGATATAAAAGCCCCTGATAGTTATCTTTGGAGATATTTGAAAAAAAGGGTGTATGTCAACAAGCCAAGAACCATCCATTAACATTCGAAATGAATTCATGGCCATTATACCCGAAATTCTGCGAAAAGTTATGGAAAATATGTTAAAAAGAGCACGTACATATGTGCGAAGCAAAAAATGGACATCACTTACAATATATTTTTTAGAGCTAATTGAAAAAAATTCCCCAGTAATATACTGTATTAAAAACAATTATAATAATAGCATAAATAAAAAAGCTATAAACCATTTAAACCATACAGCTTATTCTGCGCCACCCTGTATATATGTAAAGAAAACCGATGACACTTATGGACACTCGCATCGTCGTGTTTCTTAAATTTTAATCTTCTGCAACTGGAATGGTAACATTGTAAAAGCAAACAACCGAATGTCATGATAAGAGACAACATGAAAGATGATAAGAGATGATATGAGAGAAATGAATGTAAAAAGTGAAAAGAGTGTAAATAAGTAAAGATAAAAGAATTGAAAATTTGTAATTTAAGATTTATTGAAAGAAAGAAATAAATGCTTTAAATGTTGTTACTTACGTTTAAAGAGAAACGCAATTAAGTCGATTTCATTATTTAGGGAAATAGATAAATTCATATTATATATACGGGGGGTTTCATGTCAAGTGCACCAACTTTTGAAACCGATGTCTTCCGATCGGGATGAAATTTGCACCAAGGTTAGTCCTATTGGATAGTAGTTTAGATACAATTTTTCACCAAGATGGGTCAAGATCTCTCTGAGTTAGACGGGATCAAAATTTGACATTTTGGCCAAACAGGTGTTTTTTCTCATCCATGTAACTTATTACCTATTTTTCTTAGAAAATTTTCTCCCAAATAGTCTAAATAGCTATTTCTTCAATATTTCGGAAAAAAATACTTTAAAAAAAAAATTTTTTAGACTTTTCTTTTTGCTTTTTTTTTCATAAAAAAGTTTAGGATTTTTCCTTTAAGAACTTTTTGGTCGCTTAGTGGGATGGGAGTGGGATATCTATTAAAATAAATGTTTTGTAACTCAAGACAACGGTTTTTCAATTTTTCACAAATGCACTATTTTGAATTTTTTCCTATTTGTGTGAAAAACCTTACAAATAAAACGTATACTGAGAAACTAGACAAATTAACCTTTCCGAAGGTATGTAACATACCTTCATAACATAACAGAAGAGAATGGGTCTCTGTAGGTTAGGTTAGGTTAGGTTAGGTTGATAAGCGGAGCTAAGTATACACATAGCTCATATCCATTGTGTCCGGATATACACCTAAGCCAGTAGGTCGGCTTGTTGTGCGCTCTACATCTCTACGTTCATCCGGTTATCTGCCCCTCCGCTAACTTAGAAATTCGGTTTCATCAGCAAATTTCTTGAGTATTTTCCAGCTTATCCCCCCAAGACCCGTCAGGCCTGGTAAGATGTCGTTGGATAGATGTCTGACCCTTGTTCCCGCAAATGCTGTACAGTAGCAGAGGTAGTGTTCTAGGGTTTCGTCATCCTCTCCGCAACCTCTACAAATGGCTGATTCCGCCCGTCCTATACGGTATAGATGAGCCCTCATCTCAGAGTGTCCAGTGAGGATGCCAATTACCCTATTAAGTTCTACCCTGCTCAGATTCAGGATCTCCCTAATTCTTGTAGTGTTGGGAGAACCCCATAATATCTTTGTAACCTTACCCACGTCAGTCTCTTCCCAAATTGATACATGCGAACTGGTCGCCCAGTCTACCAGTTCCAATTTGAGAGACTTGAAAGGTTTTGGGTTTTCCAAATTAACTCTTTCCAGGAAAGAGCCCTTCCTGGCCAGTTCGTCAGCAATCTCGTTTCCCATTATACCACTGTGTCCTGGGATCCAAACGATTTCAAGTCTGCCTCTTCTGGAGAAGTTTGAAATCTCCTCCTTACACTCGAGGGTAGTCCTTGATCTAGTTTTGTCCGCGGATATCGCTCTGATAGCCGCTAGACTGTCCGTAAATATTTTCACGTCTCCGGGATTTAGGGAATCCCGTGCGTTAATAGACTTAATACATTCCTTTATCGCTACCAATTCAGCCTGAAAGACAGAGTTGTGGTCCGGAAGACGGAGGTATTTCCCTGTGGAACGGTCTTCATCGTAGAAACCTATCCCAGTCTTACCATGCAGACTAGAGGCGTCCGTATGGTAATGTGACCCTGGAAGGTTTTGTAGAATATTCCCGTTCATCCAACTTTCCCTGTCTAGTATCCTTATACTGCAGGGTATACCTGTTGACACTTCCGCGATTCTATCACAGCTATATTCACTGTGTTGAGTCCCGGAATTTGGTCTAAAATAGTCTGGTGTCTGGTCATGTGGTCGGTGATATATTCCCCTGTTACCCTTAGTCGTAACATGGCCAGAGCTGCCTCATATTTAATTCTAATCTCGATTGGGTGTATAGATAGGATATTCTCTAAAGCCCTCGTAGATGTTGTCCTTATTGCTCCACTGATTCCTACGCAACAGAGGCGCTGTATCTTTTGGAGTGGTTCTCTGTAACCTGAAAGAGTTATTTGCAACATTTCAATCCGAACACGAGGATGATAAAATTGGCTCCACGAAATTTACCCAAATGAGGCCAAAACATTGCGTTTTGGCAGGAAGCAGCGGAACTCATACAGTATGCGTTTGCATTTACCATGAAAATCTTAAACTGATGTTGAACGAAATCTACTTAAAGTATTTAACAGGTGATTCGGCAGAAAATTTACACGATTACCGCGATTGCCTTAAATTGACTATGTGTCCTAATGCAACAACTTCTTGCCACTTAGGTGAATGTACCAATTACCCGAAAACCACATTCATCAAAGAAAATTTAATCAACTCTTTAGATCGAGAATATATAGAGGAGGTAAAATTTGATTCTTGGATTCAGACTGACAGACGCACATTGAAAACAATCATTTTAAATGCGGATGATTTTGTGCAAGAAATGTGTACAGGATTGCTAAACTTGAAACTCAAAGAGCAATGGTCATTCTTCAAGGATTTGAAGATACATTTGAAGTCTGGTGAATTCGTTATTTCATATGATTTCACAGAAAACTATATATATGTTCTTCAGGATGCCATACAAGCATTCCACTTCAATAACGGCCAAGCAACTATATTCACAGTAGTTATTTACTACATGAAAGATGAAAAACTGGAACACAAAAGTATAGCAATCATATCCGATGATTTAAAACATTATACCGTTGCAGTTTATGAGTACCAGAAGATAATACTAAAATATCTAAAATCTAAATTTACAGTAAAGAAGGTATACTACGTTTTGGACGGAGCTTGTCAAAATTTTAAAAACAAAAGTAGCTTCGCAAATCTTATGGCTCATGAAAAAGATTTTGGAATGCGAGCTGAGTGGCATTTTCATTCTACTGCTCATGGTAAAGGAGCATGTGATGGTATTGGGGCAAACCTTAAAAGAAATGCAGCGAAGTATAGCCTCCAGTGCTCTCATCAAGATCGCATCTTAGATGCGACTGCTTTATTCCATTGGACAAAGAATTGTTGTAAAGAAACTAAAATAGTTTTTAGTAGCAAAGAGCATTATGAGGAAACGTTGAAAACACTAAAGAGCAGATTCGATGCTGCGATAACAATCTATGGCACCGCTCAATACCATGCATTTATACCGCTTGTCGATGGAAGACTCGAGATGAAAAAGTTTTCTGTTTCTACTCAATGCGATTTCTTTCAAAAGTCAAAAAAAAAAACACCAGAGAAATCAACAGCTGAACCTAATAACGCCAAGGAACAATAAATTAACTATAAACAAGTAAGAAAATTATAGTCGGTCTAGACCGACTATACGATACCCTATACCATGCGTTTAGAAACCCTATCTCTTAGGCCCAACTAACTGGACATTGAAAATAAGCAAAAACCAAATTTGAGTGGGATTTTTATTAATTTTTTTGGCTGCAGATATGAAAAAGTTCATATCGGATGCTATATCTATAAAGGGACTAGGTCCAAAAATGGACCGATCCTGATCATGTTTGGTAAAGTCTCGTGTATTTTGCAAAAATATGTAGAAACAAAATTTGAGAAGAATCAGTGCAATATTTTTGTTTTTTAATAGATTTAAGTGAAGATCGGGAAGCAGCTCCATATGGGGTCAAAGGGATCATTTTTTGACTACTCATTAGTGGATCTAATGAACGCATACAAACCCAATTTGAGTAAGATCTATGACAATTTGGATCTTATGGCAATTTGGATCTTATGGCAATTTATGTCGATTTCATATGGGTAATTTGTATGTGGGCTAGGTCTGAACATGGACCGATTCTCACCAGTTTCAATAGCGTTCATCCCATGGCCGATAAAAGCTTATATAGCAAATTTCATCAAAATATATTCATATTTGCGACCTGCAGTTTGATTACATGCTTTACATGGACACACAGACGGACGGACGGACGGACGAACGGACATTGTTAAATCAACTCAGAAAGTGATTCTGATTCGATCGGTATAATTAAAGATGGGTCTAGGTCAAATATTTTTGGTTGTTACAAACAGCAGCACAAAGTCATTATACCCAAACCACATAGTGGTATAGGGTATAAATAGTTATGATATGAATGGATCTAATGTTTTAAGATTAAATTTTATTAAATAATTTATCTATTTATTTTTATTATAATTATTATATATTAATTTAATTAGTATTACAAATAAATAAAAAAAATAATTGTTCAACATTTCTATAGAAAAAAAGTGAATTAGCAAAAAAAAAGTCTAAATTTTTTTTTTTTAAGTATTTTTTTCCGAAATATTGAGGAAATAGCTATTTAAACTATTTGGGAGAAAATTTTCTAAGAAAAATAGGTAATAAGTTACATGGATGAGAAAAGACACCTGTTTGGCCTAAATGTCAAATTTTGATCCCCTCTAACTCAGAGAGATCTTGACCGATCTTGTTGAAAAATTGTGTCTAAACTTCTATCCAATAGGACTAACCTTGGTGCAAATTTCATCGGAAGACATCGGTTTCAAAAGGTGGTGCACTTGACATGAAACCCCCCATATATAAGTATTGTGCCTAGACAAATTTCGTATTGGAAAGTTCATATGTATGCTAAAGTTGCACATCACGTTTGTAGTCGTTTCGATGACCTTAATAAATGTGGATCTTAAACATATTCATTTATGGGCTATAGCAAATGGGAAATGTCTCAGTCCTTCAAAGTCTAAATGAATCATTATTACTCGAAGATCTGTGCTTCCACTTGCCATATCAGATATTATTCTTAACGGTCAAATTATTGAAATTGCACAAAAAACTAAACATCTTACACCAGTCCATGTACGAGTTCTACTTGCAAAAACCTATATAATTCCAACTTTGTTGTACGGATACGAACTATTTGATAGCTGTGATTCTATTAGCTATAGGAAACTAACAACTACGTTTAATTCTATATTAAAATACGTATATAATTTGAAAAGATCATACCGCATAACATCGTATGTACGAAAACTTTACGATGTGAATTTTTACGATGTCTTGAAGATATTGATGCACAAGATTATATTTACACGTGAGCCTTCTTAACAGTATAATCGGATATCCTTTTCTAATTCAAGAAGAAATAATTCTATAATTCAAGTAAGTCATAAAACTTTGGTCTCTGAATGGCAGTTCTATATACAATGCATACGTCTGTGGAACTTGCTGCCTCCAACTTTATAACATTCAAGCAACGCATGACATTTAAGGAGACAAGTTTTCCTATTTTTCAATACCATTTATATACTACTTAATCTTTGCTTTGATTTGTAAAATAATTTTTGTTGTCTTATTTTTATAAATATTATAAGTTATGTTTTATTTTCATTAAATACTGTATAACAATATTCCAATCCTGTACTTTAATTATAAGACTCTTATAACGTTTTCTTTTCTGACAAAAAAAGTTACATTTTATTTTTTTGAAAAGTGTATTTCTTATATATCCTAAATTAAAAGTAATCTTATCTTATATATCAATCGAAAGGTCTCAAAGAGCTGTATTCATAAAATGAAAAAAATTTAATTATTATCCTCTTTGATGTTGTAGAGTGAAAATACTAAAAAAGGGGAACAATGGGGAAATATACTCACACTTTGACCTGAAAGAAGTCAATAGCTGCAATTTTTTTTACGAGGGCTTGACTTTGAGACATTTCGATTGATGTATAAGGTTCCTCTTAATTCAGGATATATAAAAAAATACACTTTTCGAAAAAAGTGTAAATAAAGTGCGACAATTTTTTTCAGAAAAGAAAACGATATTAGTATTGTGGTGCAGGAAACCACATAAATAAATAAATAAACTAAAACAAGTAAGAAAATTACAGTCGGTCTAGACCGACTATACGATACCCCATACCATGCGTTTAGAGACCCTATCTCTTCGGTCCAACTAATTCGATACAGAAAATAAGCATAAACCAAATTTAAGTGGCATTTTTATTAATTTTTTTTAGCTGCAGATATGGAAAAGTTCATATCGGATGCTATGTCTATATGAGAACTAGGTCCAAAAATGGACCGATCCTGACCATGGTTGGTGAAGTCTCTTGTATTTCGCGAAATTATATACAAACAAAATTTGAGATGAATCAGTGCAATATATTTGTTTTTTGAAAGATTTAAGTGAAGATCTGGAAGCACCTCTATGTGGGGCCTATGACTAAGAGTTGTCCCATAAGGATCTTTTTTGGACTATTCATTAATGGATGAAATAAACGCATATAAACCCAATTTGACTAAGATCTATACGACAATTTGGATCTTATGGCAATTTATGTCGATTTTATAGGGGTCATTTGTATGGGGGCTATATCTGAACATGGACCGATTCTCACCAATTTCAATAGCCTTCATGCCATGGCCGATAAAAGCTTACATACCAAATTGCATCAAAATATATTCATATTTGCGACCTGCAGTTTGATTACAAGGTTTACATGGACACACAGACGGACGGACGGACATTGTTAAATCGACTCAAAAAGTGATTCTGAATCGATCGGTATAATAAAAGATGGATCTAGGTCAAATATTTTTGGTTGGTACAAACAGCAGCACAAAGTCATTATACCCAAACCACATAGTGGTATAGGGTATAAAAATAAATAAGCAATTTAAATGATTTTAGTGATATCTGTTATTTTGACAGTGAAGAACATTAATATAATTTATGCGAAGGATTAGCCAGTGCAGTGAATTTTTGATATGTATTTTTGGAGAATTTTAAATGTACAAATGGATCTTTTAACAAATATTATTATTTTATTTATAAGTTTCTTTTTAAATCTTTAGGGAAAAGTGGTTGGTTGCCGGCACCCTACATACTTTAGCTATAAACTGGTGAATGTTTACTAACAGTTTAGTAAAATGTTGTCTTTTTTTTGCCATTTACAAAAATGTCTGTTGTCGGTACCCTAAGAAATTCCACTGAAAAAAGAAGAATATGAATGAAAACCACCAGTATTTAAATAAAAACAAGTAAGAAAATTATACTCGGTCTAGACCGACTATACGATACCCTATACCATGCGTTTAGAGACCCTATCTCTTAGGCCCAACTAACTGGATATAGAAAATAAGCATAAACCAATTTTGAGTGGCATTTTTATTAATTTTTTTTGGCTGCAGATATGAAAAAGTTCATATCGGATGCTATATCTATATGGGGACTCAGTCCAAAAATGGACCGATCCTGACCATGTTTGGTAAGGTCTCTTGTATTTTGCTAAAATATATACAAACAAAATTTGAGAAGAATCAGTGCAATATTTTTGTTTTTTGATAGATTTAAGTGAAGATCGGGAAGCAGCTCTATGTGGGGCCTATGACTAACAGTTGTCCCAGGGATCATTTTTAGACTACTCATTAATGGATGTAATAAACGCATACAACCCCAATTTGAGTAAGATCTATATGACAATTTGGATCTTATAGCAATTTATGTCGATTTCATAGGGGTCATTTGTATGGGGGCTAGGTCTGAACATGGACCGATTATCACCAATTTCAATAGCGTTCATCCCGTAGCCGATAAAAGATCAAATACCAAATTTCATCAAAATATATTCATATTTGCGACCTGCAGTTTGATTACAAGCTTTACATGGACACACAGACGGACGGACGGACGGACGGACGGACGGACATCGTTTAATCGAATCAGATAGTGATTCTGATTCGATCGGTATAATTAAAGATAGGTGTAGGTCAAATATTATTGGTTGTTACAAACAGCAGCACAAAGTCATTATACCCAAGCCACATAGTGGTATAGGGTATAAAAAGGAAGTTTATTTATGTTAATGCCCCTATCAACGGCACTTTTTACACTAATCGTCATCAGGATCGATTACGTTGTAGCAGTCGATTTTACTTCAACTTTTCCACCAAAAATCGCTTGATTGCTTAAGGTTTTAAAAGCGAAAAATGCGTAATTTCGTATTTTTTATTTTTTTTTTTTTTTTTTTTTTTTTTTGAAGACATGAATAAGGTGGATTATTTATTTCATATACACGTTATACTATAACACTTGAAGAATATTTGAACAAATTTTCAATTCAAAATTTTAATAAATAACTCCGTGATAGCGAATCTCCGGAGGCATTGTTGTTTTGCCGTGAAAATCATAACTCGTTACTGGATCATGTGAAATAAAAAAAATCTAAATCGAGGAGTTTTTTTAGATTTTTTTTTTTATTATTTTTGGCAGCACTTTGAGGTGAAAAAGATGATTTTTGCTTTAAAGTTTCGGTGAATTTGTTGTTAAAAAAAATGGAGAAGAAAATGGAAAAGAAAAAAAATCCCCCTTGGTTACCTGGTGACTTATGTGTAGAAATAGTGTGTAAAATTTCAAAATAAACGGTCAAGTAGATTTTAAGTCATGATGTTCACGGACTTGTTATTTGTGAGAGAATCGATTTAAAGTTTTTCAAAAACTTATTTATATACGATACACCGTATAAGGCCGGTCGCTGCAAAAGCTGTATCTTTTTAAGTTTTGCTCCGATTTACTTTATATTTTGACACAACACTCTCGTCAAAAAAAAAAGGTTTTAAAACTTTACCCCACCATAAACGTGTACTTATTCCAAAATGGTTGAAATTTTTTCCCTCTTCGATAAATCTCATACGAATTATGGAATAATATTTTTAGGGAAGCCAGAACGAAAACTTTAAATTTAGGAGGGGAACATTTACATTTTCTTAAAATCTACATGTTCTTAAAAAATACATTTTCTCACAAAATTACCTTTTCTTAAAAAGTACCTTTTCTTACATAAGTACCTTTTCTTAAAAAGTACATTTGTATTTGTATTTATTTATTAAAATTGATTTCCCATTACAACAATGCACAGTATCATATAAATTCCAGTAATGGAATCAGATAAGTTATTCATTATATTTAACATCATTAGCTCTTAATCTAAAGTTAAAATATTATAAATTAAAGTTGAAAAACATTAAAAAATCAAATAAAATCAATTAAAGTATTGATATAGTAATTTTCTAAACCCTATTGCGTTGGATGTATTTTGCATAACATTAGGAGTAGGTTCCAGAGACGAATAGTTAGAATAAAAAATTGACATTTAGAGGCATGGTCCCGGTATTTAAATTGAATTATTTGATTTCCTCTGGAAGACCTTGCGAACCTTAATCATTCAAACAGATATTTTGGAGCCTTTGTTACAATAATTTTATGTAGGATAATCATGTTTTTGAATTTAATATAGTTGTCAAAAGACATGTGTAAGACATGACACGAGTATAGGGATACATGCTCAAATTTTCTTAATCCAAAGATATAGTGAATTATGTTATTGAAAGTTACAGTTAGTTTCCTGTTATCCCTAGAGTTGCAACCTGTGAAAACCTCAGATGTTGGTAAAATATATGTTTTAGCAAGTAGAAATCTTATTTTCGGTGGAGTAAAGTGCTGTGTTAACCATAAGCTTCTTAACATACTATAAATTCTGCCACAGGATTGATTAATATGATCTGACCAAGTCAGAGTTCCATTAAACATAACACCGAGATTTTTTACAGAGTCCACGATGTCAATTTTAGAGCCCCCAAAGAAGACATTTATCTCATTCTCCAAACGCAACACCTTCTTCTTTATTATAATACACTTAGATTTATTTGGATTAAGCCGTATGCCGTTGCCCAATTTAGAATTCGTTTGAGATCATAATTTAGTTCTTGAGTTTTGGAAATAATTGAACCTTTGGTACTACTTAAATATAGCTGAATGTCATCAGCGTACATCTGAATCTTAAAGAATTTAATTTGTTTTGGAAGATCATTGGCATATATTGAATAAAGTAGTGGTCCAAGGATCGTGCCCTGTGGTACCCGTCTTATAAGGTGCAGTGAGATTGAGAAGGAGCTGCCATTAGCAACAGATTGGGATCTGTTTATGAGATATGATGACATGAGTCTAACTGCTAATGCAGAAAAGTTAAAAAACTTCTTCATTTTGAGGCATAAAATTGAGTGGTGCACCGTTTCAAATGCCTTTGAGTAGTCCAATAAAACCAAAAAAGATATTTTACCATCATCCATGTTGCTTCTTATCTCCTCAACTACATCAGATAAATCTGTTAAATAGCTATGTTTGGGTCTGAAACCGGATTGACGCTCTGTAAGTAAGTTGTTGTCGTTTACATACCTAAAGATCTGTCTGTGTAAAAGGTGCTCGAAAACTTTTGAGAGATATGGAAGAATTGCGGTATTCGTTACCCGCTTTTAATACTGGTATAATTTTGGCATGTTTCCACTCCATTGGAAAGATGCTAGTAGTGATTATGGAGTTGAACAAGTACATTATGAAACGGGCGATCCATGGTAAAATGATTTTTTATAAATCTGGGGTGTATATTATCAAGGCCCACTGCATTCGATTTAACAGCATTGAAACTTTCAAGTACCTATGTTAGTGTTACACATTGAAAGTTAAATTTTGGAATGTTTGGATTGTTAGATGCACAATCATCATAGAATTCATTATTTACGACTAGTAGAAGAATATTTGCAAAAGCTTCATTTAGCGTATTAATGTCAACATTCATTGATTGATTAATTGTCTTATTTATTCCAATTTCACGTATTTGTTTCCAGGTCTTTTTACTTCCAATAGCTGTATTAAATTTGTTAAAATAATAAGAAGACTTACCGTGCCCTATTTTGAAAACAACCGCTCTCCTAGCCATCTTATATTCGTCGTGATATTCTAATATTCTGTAACGTTTCCACTTCTGATACAGGTTATCACGCTGTTCTATTCGCATCTTGGTTTCCATTGTAAACCAAGTTCTATCTCCACTTTTAACAGTTTTCGTTTTTATGAGGACATGTTTGTTGTAAATTTCTAAAATTTTACCATTAAGAAATGACAGTTGTTCCCCAACAGTCGGTAAATATAAAATTTGATTCCATGGAGTAGAGCAAAGATCATATCCTAAAGAAAAGATATCAATATTATCAAAATCACGATAATTAAATGTTTGGGGCCGGGTTTCTGTTGCAAAATCATATGCTGCTAACTTTCATTGCTGGTAAAGAAAAGATCAAGCAAAGTGCTAGTTGTCGACGTGAAGTGTGTTGGTCTCGTTGTGTTGACAGCTGACTAGTTAAACATCGACATTATAGTGGTACGTTTTGAGTCTTCGAAAAGATTATTGAAATTACCTGATATAATGACTTCGGAGTACGACATTGATGAAAGCTCTAGCTTCGTGATAAGACTATCAAACTTTATCCGTTTATGTGGACTGTATACACATTCAAGAAGAAGCTTATCATTACGACAATTTACGTCTATAAAAACATATTCCACGTGATTAGCTACGTTATATGTACAATTTAATTTACATGAAATATTATTTTTTATATAAATTTATTCATTCTATCAGAACGAAAGGCATATTACCCCTTCAGTTCATAGATATTGTCGTTAATATTATCACAGAATCATGTCTCAGAAACACATATAGCGTCAACGCCCGAGTTTTCAAATAAAAGTCGAAACTCATCAAGTTTATTGCATAAACTTTGTGCATTTAAATGACAAATACTGAAGCCCTGTCTATGATTAGCCAGGATACGTAACATGTTATAATAACCATCTCTGGAGCCAACTTCTTCTTAAAATCACTTTTTCTTAAAAAAATTACCTTTTCTTAAAAAGTACATTTTCTAAAAAATCATTTTGTCTTAAAATAGTGATTTTTCGAAAAAGGTATATTTTCTTAAAAAATACTTTTTCCTTTTTTTGAGTGTTATTTCGACATTTTTTTATAACTTTTGTTGTGCCTAATCACAAGTATGACTACAGATTGACAAATTTCTAAGATGATAAAACAATAAAAAAAATTTAAAAATTAAAAATAAATAAATAAAATAGAATCTGTAATCACACTTGTGATCAGCACCCTCGAAAACTCCTGAGTACCAAAGTCCAGCCCATATAGTTGAAATTAGAGGGGTTTTTATGGTGCGTATGTGCATTAGTGGGACGCCATCATGGAATTTTGTGAATCTGATGTCTTTTTTGTGAAAAAAAAAAGTTTTAATATACCATCTGAGAATCTTCCTGACAATAAAAAGTAGTTTTTAGCATAACCGAAGAGAAAGTATAAGGTTCTAGGCTCGAATCGTTCCTCTTCACAGAACAGAAAATGGTATTTCAAACAATAATGAATGAATTTATGTGCAACAGAATGATTCAAACTGTTATTTCCTCGATGGACCTGGAGGAAGTGGAAAGACCTATCTGTACAAAACTTTCCTGCATGTCATTAGAGGAAATAATGATGTTCTATTGCCCGTAGCATCGACAGAAATTGTTGAAAATCTGTGAAAAGGCGATCGCACTTATCACTCACAATTTAAATTTCCAGTACCTTTCACTGAGACTTCAACATCAAGCATGAGCGCGGACTCCATCCCTGACAAACAGATTATAAAAGCTTTACTTATAATTGGAAATGAGGCAGCGATGGCACCCAGTCACACCGTAAATTCAGTTAATATGTTATTAAAAACTCTAATGAAAAATGAAATCCTTTTGGTGGCAAAGTGTTGTTTGCCAGTAATACCCCCTGCTCATAGTTTCCAGTTTGAAACCAAAACTTTTGATGGACTATTTGTTGGAGAGGGACGGCTTCATAAACTTCCAAATATTAAATTTATTTAAAAAAATTTTCATTTTTAAATAATATAGTTTTGTAAAAACTGTCTGTTTGAGCTGATTGTTTTAGTCGCGCAGAAGAAAAAGACTCGAATATGATGACTAATTTCATAAAATACTGACTGGGATATATAGAATAATTCCTGTAAGTGTCTTTGGGTATGGGTGTGGGTGTGTGTGTGTGTCTCTTTGGGTTTTCAATGTAATTGTGTTGTGATTCGTAAGTCTGTGTTTATACGAGTGTGTTGTTGTACAAAAGTTTTTGTTGCAAAATAAAATGGTGTTACAAACAATATTTACACAACACTTTAGCATAAGCTTACGCACACACACTATTAGGCATA
The DNA here is from genome assembly GCA_963682025.1 of Cordilura impudica. NCBI lineage: Eukaryota > Metazoa > Arthropoda > Insecta > Diptera > Scathophagidae > Cordilura > Cordilura impudica. The sequence goes on along the minus strand of OY821521.1, from coordinate 154,862,549 downwards.
TGTAAGTATATTTTTTCCTACACACAGCCTCCGACTCGTAAAATAAATTTACACGTGGACATTAAAATGGTTGTAGTCGTCTGATTGTATACGTCAATATATTTAGTCAATTTAAATCACATTTTGTGTAACCAAATATCATCCTTTACATGTACATACAAACGTATGTACATATGTATGTAACAGTTCAAAAATTCAAGAGATTTAAAAACTATAGACACAATATGTTTTATACATAAAGCCTATGTATCCTTTTGTACTTAGATTCCATTAACTATTAGGCCAGTATTATGTTATCTAACGAAATAGTGCAATTCAATTGAATCCTTTGAAATGTCAGACATTTTTAGAAATTAACGCTCAAGATGTGTTGCTCTAAATAAGAAGACTATATTTTAAAACCTCTAGGAAGTTCTAATCAGACTTGTTTCTGAATTTGATAAAAGATTTTTATACCCTTCGTACCAGTATGCAGGGGGTAGATAAAAGTTTTGTCATTCCATTTGTAATATATAGAAAAAAATTTGGACTCCATAAAATAGATACATTCTTGATCCTTGTAACAAGCGGAGTTGATATATATCGATATCCGTCTGTCCGTCTGTGGAAATCACGATCACGCTCTCAATGGATATGATGGGTTGCTCATTTTGAGTGAAAATAATTTATTGAGAGACCGAGCAGATTGTTGTTTACAATCATAAAAATCGGTTGAATAAAATAAAAAATAATACAAACAAGTCTTGAAAATATTTGACTCTTATTATTTTTGTTATTCTAAACTTTGTAATTTCTAAGTCATAATTTTGTAATAGTAGTTTTTGTTATGGTCGTTGTGTCCAAAGCATTTTCTAATGAGTGTGTATGTTTCGTTTTCTCCATGTGTTATATTCGTTTGGGGTGGTATGGTTACATAAGTATTTTTAACGTTATCCGGATGTAAATAGAAAAAATTTCCAATATGAAAGAAAAATAAAAATAATAATAAATAAGTACTATCTACTGCTTTTGTTTGCTGATGAGGGTTGGTGACTCTTCCCAAAACAGCTGTATAACCTGTCATGCAGAATATAGATCAATTTTTTAAAACAAATGTGCCTATGTTTTTGCTTTATTTAAAGTAAGAACATTTTATCTTGAGCCCGAATAATTTCAAACTCAATAAATAAGTATGTTTTCTTAAGAAAGTGAAATTAAAAGGGCAATTCCATATGTAACGGAATGACATTTTGAGTTGAAAAATTGAATTTAAGGCTATTTCACAAAGCTATTTTCAATTGAAAATTCATTCTTCAGTTTGAAAATGATTGTTAATGAGTTAGAAATTTAAAAAAAAAACTCAGAAACAATTTTTTCACTATTTAATTCTTTTATTTTTGAGTAATTTCTTTTTGTGTGACGGAATAACATTTTTGCTACCATGACTCTGTCCTGGTATTAAAACCTAGGAACTTTTGTCAGTTAAGAAGCTAGTCAGTTTTTAAACTAATAAATATTTTACATATGATATAAAATTATAATTCAGAGCTACTTAGCTATGATAGTGTTGAAGTTATTAACTGTCATTTGACGTGACGGAATGACTTTGACGGAATGACTAAAGCTTCTTAAACATGTATGAAAAGAAAATTTAGTAAACAAACAAATTTTATAATTATTTTATAAACTAGAATACATGTAAGAAATTACATTATGTAATTTGGAACACATTTTAATATATTTTTAAACTTACTTCATATAAATGAAAAAAAAAAATTTTTTTCATCGGAGTTGACATTTTTATGGAATTGCCCAAATCTCAAATTCATTTAAATCAGTTCCTTGTATTGTAATAAACTTTTTCCAAATAGTTTTGGTTTTTCCATTTTCGGTGTAAATATATATATATGTAAATATATTCACTCCGCAAATCGCTTTATCAATAATACTAAATATAAAAAAATAAAAAATATCAATTGGATAAATACATAATAGTCACAAAAAAAGAAAGAACAACCAGTAGCCATAATGTGTGTGTCACCATTAATGCAATATGAGCAAGTAAGAAAATTATAGTCGGTCTAGACCCTATACCATGCGTTTAGAAACCCTATCTCTTAGACCCAACTAACTGGATATAGAAAATAAGCATAAACCAAATTTGAGTGGAATTTTTATTAATTTTTTTGGCTGCAGATATGAAAAAGTTCATATCGGATGCTATATCTATATGGGGACTAGGCCCAAAAATGGACCGATCCTGGCCATGTTTGCTAAAGTCTCTTGTATTTTGCAAAAATATATACAAACAAAATTTGAGAAGAATCAGTGCAATATTTTTGTTTTTTGATAGATGTAAGTGAAGATCGGGAAGCAGCTCTATATGGGGCCTATGACTAAGAGTTGTCCCATAGGGATCATTTTTGGACTACTCATTAATGGATGTAATAAAGGCATATAAACCCAATTTGACTAAGATCTATATGGCAATTTGGATCTTGTGGCAATTTATGTCGATTTCATAGGGGTCATTTGTATGGGGGCTAGGTCTGAACATGGACCGATTCTCACCAATTTCTACAGCGTTCATCCTGTGCCCGATAGAAGCTCATATGACAACTTTCATCAAAATATATTCATATTTCCGACCTGCAGTTTGATTACAACGTTTACATGGACAAACAGACGGACGGACGGACGAACGGACGGACGGACATCGTTAAATCGAGTCAGATAGTGATTCTGATTCGATTGGTGTAACAAAAGATGGGTTTAGGTCAAATATTTTTGGTAGTTACAAACAGCAGCACAAAGTCATTATACTCAAACCACATAGTGGTATAAGGTATAAAAATCTTGACTAACTTACTACCACAAATAATACCGATAGCTCATTTTAAATCATCAATTGACTGAAATCAAATTATAATGTGTTTAAAAATGAATCTGTTGCCGTTAAAATTAGACTTACAAACAGATACTTGTTTATTGCCTGCCCCTACATTCCTCCAAATTTTTCTTCTGATATTTACGATGTTTATGATGATATTTCTGCAATTAGCTCCACTATGAAGCAATTTAAACCACACGATATATTTGAGGAACTTGAAGACTTCAATCTTCCAAATATATAATGGAATATACATTTGGAATTTATTTGTTAATTTCCGACTGTATCAAAGGAATTTATTCAATCACTTCTGGGCTGTGGTCTCTTCCAAGATAATTATGTACACAATGTTTGTGGGAGACTTTTGGCCCTTGCTTTTATTAATCAGCCGAAGGATATATACAAACGAACTCACGTCCTATTGCGTATCCCAAAGGTTGTCACAACGGATGTTGAAATTTATATCCCTTCAAATAAATTAGCACCTCCTTTAAAAAGGCCAAACATATATAATCACCTCGTACAAATTATACAAAACTTAATTGTTTTAAGACTATTAATGGTCCTAGTGATCAACGTTTAATGCATTGGAATATTGACAAAGTTTCTAAATAAATTCAATGGACCTAAATATTGAAAAATGTAATCATATGCCATTCTTCAGAATTAGAAAATTAAATTCTAGATCTATAATATTAATAGGCAAAGCGATTTCTTGTGACCGATGTAAGTTTTACAGTTTTACCCCGATTTTGAAAAACAATTTATCGTTTGAAAGGTATTTCTTTATAGCTGTTACCCAGATTTACAGATTTTCATCGTCTGGAATATTTTTTTGGAGTTATGATCGTTTAAACTTGCTACTAACACATACATAAAATTATACAATGCTATGTGTGTGTTTATTAAATTTGTTAATGTGCTGAGTTTGTTTTCTTCATTTAAAATGAGCTGAATTGTGGGTCTTTATTAAATGAAAAAATAAAATTTCCTAGAATTTGCACTCGAATTTCAAGTGCTAAAATCTGCTAGTATTATATTGATGACATAACACTAGTAAAAGTTTACACACAGAGAATAAATTTACCAATTGAATTGTTCAAAGTCTAATAATTGTATTTTAGATTGTATCAACAGAAATTTAAGAGGAGCTAGATATTTTCTATTGTGATAAAACATTTGCTCTTACGACCGCAAAATATTATTCGTAATTAAATCGAAATTCGGGTACTAGCTTCATCGCAATTCGGTTGGCAGTAAATTCGGTAGCTACAATGAATCTGTTTTCTGTGTGTACAATATTATTGATCTTGGTGTTTCGTTAGATCACAGGTTTGATTTTCGTAATCACATTGCAATTACATTTTTTTTCTTTAATTGCTGGGGGCGGCAAAATCTTCTAAAGATATGAATGGTGTCCTTCATTATGTGAGATTCAATCTGTGTGAGCCGCCTATTCACTAATAAACAGACTTCCCAGTCAACCACTCTCCCCGTGGGACTGCCGTTAGGTATTACTTCACGGGAATGTTTAGCGCTTTAGGCTCCTCCTTAATTCCGAGCTATGGATGCTCGTATCCTCTTACGCATGTGTAGTGTCTGACTGATGGTGGATAAAAAGTTGCAGACCGAATTCCTCTCTTCCTCCGATCGTAGAAGTGCATCTATTATGTGCTCCGGGTCTATATTCTAACCAATTTCCCTGATTAGTGTGCGCCTGCATTCCTCCTGCATTCCTGCCTGCATTCCGCATCTTCGTATCTTTTCGGGCATTCTCTCCTGCATTCCTGCCTGCATTCCGCATCTTCGTATCTTTCCGGGCATCTTGGTCACAGTGATAAATCATCATGTCGGCATTTAAAGAGATAGCTCCTGAAATCTCCGTGGCCGGTAAAGAACTGCGCCAAGTTACAGTTAACTTTGCCACGTTTCACATTGACGAGCTTTCAATATTCCTTGCCCAGATTGGTGCTCCATACAGCAATATGGAGTTCACTAACCTTGCGATTAGGATCCTTCGGTTTTGACGAGGCCTACCAGTATTTGGCATTATCCTCGCAATACCTATCATAGATAATGGGACGCTGGTCCAAGGAATTTTCTGACTCGAATATAACAAAAAATATATACACCTAGTTAGTTCGCCCTATTCTGGAATATGGTTCATTTGTATGGGCTCCTTGCTACACAATTCATATAAACACTATGGAATAAGTGAAAAAGTAGTTTTTGGTATTTTTTACGCGGCCTTAGTTGGAATTGATATGTGCTAACGTGATATGTTAATAAACAATGTCTTATTATTGTATTGAATTGTATTGTGTAAAGAAGATGCTTGAAGTACTGCGACCGAATGATCCATTATACCGCCCTCTGCTAATAGGTTGTGCCTATTAATCTAATCCAACCCTGAAGACCTCAGATGTTCGAGGATATTGGTTGGTTCTAGTAATTTTATTTCGCTACCTAGTACCTGGAAAGAACCCAGGTGCTTTTTTCTTTTATTAGCATTAACGCTCCACAGTCTCCAAGAATATACTCTCGTGATTCGGCTTCCTCTTTACAGAATCTGTACATGGGGTTTGCTATAATTCCTAATTTGCTTAGATGTTCTTTGAGCGTAAATCCCGGTTAGTATTCTTAGTCCGTTTTTTGGTAACCTAATACATGACTCAAATCCATTACTGTTGTAGAGTTTGGATTGCCTTAAGCTTAAGTGGCTCGAGAAAAGTTTCTGTCTAATATGATTCTCATGATCTCTGAGTACGCGTTTCCATACTCCTCTTTCTATTCCACAACATGGTTCAGATACTTTTAATTCTGTGGAATCTCCCTTTCTGGCAAGCTCATCAGCTTGCTCGTTACCTTGAATCAAAATATGTTCCGGTACCCAACACAGGCTGACTTTATTGCATTTGCCTTACTCATTTAGTTTCTGTAGACAGTACCATACTAACTTAGAATCTACTTCATAGAAGCTTAGTGCTCGAATAGCAGCATGAATATCTGAAAATATGGTTATGTCCCGTCGTTTTTACTTCCCATTCAAGTTAATTTGTGCACATCTATCGATGGCATAAATTACTGCTTGCAAAATAATTGTGTGTATTCCCATTGACTCGAAGTATTTGGTTCTAGGCCCGAATACTCCCGCCCATGTACCACTTTCGTTTTTTCAGCCATTTGTTTGTATCGTCTTCTTTTAGAGAATACGCTGTAATGAAACCGCTCAATTCTTTCTGAATTCGAAGTTTTGTAACAAAGTATTTCTTGAAATCATAGTTCTTCTCAGTCCTGTCCATGGGCCAATCTAGGAGGGAGTAATCATTAACTTGACTTCTTCGGTTCCATTGCCCTTCATAAAGCCTGGTTATAGGTTTATCCCCTTGATTCTGTTCGCCGTTGTCAGGGCTTTCCTCTGTACCACTATATGTAGTGGGCTTAGGTCCAAGAGTGCTTCCAGTGATGCCGTTGTTCTAATTGCACGCGTTGTCCCAACACACGCTAATCTTCGTATTTTCCTTAGCTCCATTTAATTTGACTTAACTCCAAACAATGTTTATAATATTGAGTTTAAGACACAGGTGGATATCAAAGGTATTGCAGACGTGACACAGCCGAATTTAACATAGATATAATATCGATTATATAATTCAGTAATCACTACAAATTAATGTGATGGCACTACCAAAATTCAACTGACAATATATTCAGTAGCGACAACGAATCAATTTTCTGTGTGTAGGTTTAAGAACTCAAATTGAAACGATCTTTATCTTATAACGAATTCTGATTTTAATTACCTTGTTAATTTGTGGCATTATTTTGGCTACTAATTAATTAAGCTTCATTCCACTTTTTCCTATAAAATTGTTGCAAATTAAAAAAACTCCAAAACTATCTACATAAATTTTTTGGAACTTAACTTAATGCAAAAAAAGTATTACAGTTCCACCCGCCCACAATGAAAAAAAAAGTATTTTATCTTTACTATTTGAATTCTCTAGAGTCGACCACAAGTAGTGGTTGACAAAGAAAAATATCCCTATAACTTCGTTAGCAACATAAGCAAAAATACCTCAAAAAAAAAAGCTGCTTGTAGAAATCTCACAGATTCTCATATAAAGAGAAATAAGTATCGTAAACTTTAGTTTTATTGCCTATAAAATGGCATTAAAAAAGTTTAAGAAGAAGAAATTCACCAAAACAACCAGACCCAGTGGCGCCAACGTCTATAATCACATCTACTTGTTCAGCTTTCACTTGCGAGTACTTACTAGTACTGCTGTTGCTTTTGCTGTTGCTGCATTCACTCATCCATACAATCAACTAACCAAGCAACAACGGCTAAAATGTGCACAAAAGTAATAACAAAGAAAATTTGCTGGTCTATCTGACTGTCTGTCTGTCCTTAGGAAGCGGATTTGTACATGAACGCACCTTTTTAACTCGCGAAGAAGACACTCACCGAAATGCGAAACAAACAGAAAATTGAACCGAAACCAAAACCATAAGTTCCGTTTCAGGTTCGTGTGTGCCAGTGCAAGTAGTTTTTTTTTTATTTCTCTTTACAACTGGTTAAACAATAAAGCGTATATAAGTTAAATGGATGTCCTTTTTAGTTGATTATATTACATTTCAAATGGTGGCCTGGTAGCCTTTTAAACTACCATACAAATCTGTAGCAACTATTGATTTAAAATAGTCCAATGTTATGAATATTTAAATTGTGTTGAACAAGAACCATATAAGTTTTTTTGTTACAATTTCAATTGAAAACCTAAGTTTTGTATAAAATTTAAATTATTTTTAAGTTTTTTGAAATCAATTTCACTACCTTCAAACCTCGAAGAAATTGTTAAAGTCAATTTCCGAAATGGTTAGGGTCTCCGCTTCGCTCTTCAGTGGATTCAAAGCGATGTCCGGGAGTGGTTTTAGGCATTTAGTGAATAGCCAGAAGTCACACAATGCGAATTTGGCGATTGCACAACGAAATAATTCGAATTTTGTATGAGATGGTCTCGAAGAAAAATGCAGCCTGTGATTCTGTTATCATTGTGCTTAGACAGAGAGTTGTCTGCTCTCTGGCCACTATTTGCAAATAACTTCAAGCACACGACACATAACACTCAAATAATAATCCTTGTCAAGGGTTTGACCCAGTGGATGAAATTCATAATAAATCATACCTTGACGACATCAACGTTTTTTTTTCGGTTTTTCACCTGTTCCATGATATTCGATTGATTGATCGTTTCTTTACATAAAAGTTGGTGTTTTTTTTTTTGAACCATTCGGGATTTGCAGCGTTTGAAGACCAACATATATCTTAACTGTAAATTTACAATTTTACGGCGTTTTTCTCTCTGCCTTCTTGGATTTTTTTGTACCATACTGATGTCAATTTGCAATATCCTTAACATTTCTGCAGTACAAAATTCTTTTGCAAATAAAATGTAATAAAACTTCGAGGTTCAACAAAATCAAACTTTGATAAAATCGCTAAATTAAGCTCGAGATGTTTACCAATGAAGATACTGACATGAAATATGTCACAGATATAAACAACAGTAGTTAAAAGTTGAAAAAAATTAATTGCCCAAATCGATAGACCCACGGAGTTGTAATTGAAAGATTACCTTTTCATTTGGGCCGTCATTACAGAAGTCTTAGGAATTCTGATTCAAAATTTAGAATCCCCTAAATATAATTTGTCATATTGCTTATAAGCCAAATCTGAATGGAATTTTTATATATTTTTTTTGCCTGCAGTTGTGGAAAATTTCATATCGGATGCTATATCTATATGGGGACTAGGTGGTAAAATGGACCGATCCAGACGATATTTGATAAAGTAACTTATTTTTTGCAAAAACTCATAAAAAAAACAAATTTGAGAAAAATCTGTGTAATACTTTTGGTTGTGATAGATTAAAATTATACCATATTTTGTGGGCCTGTGTTATATCCTTTAAATTTTACTAGAGTAGCCCAGCAATTGAAATTCGAGTGCAAATTCTAGGAAATGTTATTTTTTCATACACCTTTTTTCAATGTTTTTTTAATCTACGTATATAAAAAAATTACGAATATTTAAATGAGCCTGCAGGTATGCTAATCAATTTTAGTAATTCATAATTCAAAATTTAAATCATTCGCATTAACAGGGTGTAACGAAATATTATAAATATTTTATATTAGTTAATTTAATATATTTCTAAGACGTATTACACATAAATTTTATCATTCTCAGCTATAACTACGGCAATTTTCACACTCCTCTGAGCCCGCATATTGCTTAAAAAGGGAACTAAAAATTTACCTTCACGTATTAATATATATGTGGACTAGGTTTCAGAATGATTTAATAATTAAAAAAAAGCTACGTACTTCAAATATTTGTAATCAGAAACATCTTTAGGTAATTTGAGCTTTTCATTATACAAACACACACTAAACAAAGTAGAAATACACGTCTATGTATTTATCTTAAATGTATTAGTATATCCCAACTAAATTTTCAACATTCAAGAATTATTTGAATTTATTATTATCTTCAAAACGCCCCACGGTCTAATGCCATTAATTTTTAATTGCTTAATTCTAACATTTGGTTACGTATAATTTTGAGTTGGGAACAATTTTTAATCAATTTCGCTGGGATATGTAGAATTGTTTAGGTACCCTTTATCAGCCAACTATTCTCTATTAAATATTCAGTACCTGCTGTCGCAAAAAATACCAAATCATTGCCAATACCTTAAGACATATTTTTCATTAGGAAAGTGGTAATAGTATATTAATTTTGGCTTTTTGCCAACAACAGCTAATTAAGGTAATTTCAAATTTGATGCTAGACTTAATGAAATAACAATTTTAGTGTACACCTCTAAACTGGCGATTAACTTTTCCTGGAATTGTGAAAAATTTGTTAAACAAAATCATAAGAAAAGTTTCTATAAAAAGCACATAAAATAATTTTGACTAATTCGCTAATTGAAATGAAATGTGAAATTGTATAAAGAACGCAAATCTATATATATGTATATGGCACGTTCTTTGTCAAACGCTCGGACCAAAATCCCGTTTGATAAATATTAACTATATTGGGCTTAAAATTTCGTTTTTTGAATCCGTTATCTGAGTGATGTTTTAAATTTCAAAATGGCGGCTATAAATCCAAGAAAAATCGAGTCTTCGGATTAAAATATTCGTGAAAATTTTTTTTTTGCAATCAATATCATTGCTTTTGTGTCTCAAATTATTGGTAAAGGATGGCTCTACAAGGCAGATCCAAGATGGCGGCCCGAACCAGGTAAAAAATGTGTTTTTTTAATAATGAACCAAATTTCATCTATTTCATTATATTGGGTTTTCGGGGTCGCTGATCACAAAAAAGACATCAGATTCACGAAATTCGAAGAAGGCGTCCCATTAATACGCATGCGTACCATAAGAACGCCCCTAAAATCAACTATTTGGGCTAAATTTGGTATTCGATTATATTTTCATTATATTTTTTTCTATTTTTAAAATTTTTTTTTTTTTTTTGCTTTATCATCTTAGAAATTTGTGAATCTGTAGTCATACTTGTGATCAGGCTAAAGCTTAACTATTTTTATCTAAAATTAATAACAAAAATGTAATAAATAACACTCAAAAAAGAAAAAAGTATTTATTAAGAAAATTTACTTGTTTCGAAAAAGTACATTTTAAAGACAATATAATTTTTTAGAAAATGTACTTTTTAAGAAAATTTACTTTTTTAGGAAAAGGTAGTTTTGTAAGAAAATATATTTTTTTAATAAGATGTACATTTTAAGAAATTATGCATGTTCCCCGCTAAAATTTAAAGTTTTCGATCTGATATCCCTAAAAATAATTATTCCACAATTCGTATGAGATTTTTCAAAGAGGAAAATAATTTCAACCATTTTAACCATTACAACCATTACATGTTTAAAAAAGGTACTTTCTTAAGAAAATTTTCTTTTTTTAAGAAAACATTTTATTTAAGGCTTCGCGGAACCAGTCTAATAAAACAAAATAAATAAAAAAAATAATAAAAATAAAAAAATCCCCCTTATCCGATCAATCTGAAACTTTGTCCATAGACTTGCTGTGACCTAAGATTAATTTTAAAATAGTCACACACAGTCACGGAGAGATTTAAAACTCATATGCATAAGGAAAGAAAGAGTTTTAATAAAAACTTTGTTTATATGGGTTAGATTATTAACTGTGCGTTTTTGGAAATACTATTTTTTAAACATTGTTCTGAATTATTCTAGGATTGTTCTACAATGTTCCAAACCGATGAGTGTCTTAAATGTAATTTGTACCGGTAAATCGAAAAAACGAATTTTAAGCTTTGTCCCCCACTTTTGGAAAAAAAAATTTGGAGGTTGTTCTAGGTTGTTCTAGTTGTTCTAAACATTGTTCCGAAATATATATGTCGCAAACCGTAACGTACGCAAATGAGAACAAAAAGCATTTTTTTCACGATTGCGAAGTTAGCCCCCCATTTTTGGAAATACAATTGTTCAACATTGTTCTAGGATTGTTCTACAATGTTCCAAAACGATGATTTTCTAAAATGTAATTTGTACCGGTAAATCGAAAAAAACGAATACTAAGCTTGGCCCCCACTTTTGAAAAAAAAAATTGGCGGTTGTTCTAGGTTGTTCTAGTTGTTCTAAACATTGCTCCTGTAATGAACGACACAATACGATTGGTTAGGTGTGAACTGAACTTTATTATAATAATGATAATGGCATTGAGTTACAGTGAATGAGTATAATAAAGAGATATAAAGAGAGGGTGATATGTATCAACCTGACATCCCCTTTTTATAAAAGAAATTTATAACTGAAGATAATTCATTTAATATGATTTAATTCAATAATTGTTTTGTTTTTTTTTTTTTGTATTTCAATTAACAGATTATGGTTTATACCATTCTGGTTGCTTTATGGTGCGATCATATCGTGAAACCTTGGTTTCAGGTAAATGTGTGGGAGTCGTTGTTGTAGTTTCCAACGGTGGTGTTATTAAGTCTGAAGAAGGTTCTGATGAAGCAGGTATATTTACTGCAATTGTTTGTGGTATCGGTATGTTAGCTTTTGTCTTTTGTACTAGGATCAAGTTCGTTCATCTGTCCGTATTAAAAATGAGCGAGGCAAAGTTTCGGGCTTCTCTTCAATGCCACCAGTTACCCAATTACGATGTTCTTTTTGTATTCTCACTCTCTGACCTAGTAGTGGGCTTTGATAGTTTTTTGTATTTTTGTCGTAATTTTGTTTGTCTTTATTTCTAATTTTATTTATGTTCGATGCTACGTTTGTTATTACTTTAGGTTTTAAGACTTCGTCCGATGCTGGTATTGTGCTTCGCATTAATCTGCTCATTAACCTTTGGTTTGGTGATTGCAAGTCTTCACATCTTGGTGTATTTCTGTGGTTTAACAATACCAGTTGTATGTCGCTAAAGTCTTTCGAGCATTTTCATTTTTTTTTAACTTTGCCTTAGCTGTTTGTACATACCTTTCTGCTAATCCATTTGATCTGGGGTAGTAGGGGCTCGACGTTTGTGATTTATATCCCAAGCTTTTGTAAACTCCATAAATTCCTTGGAGGAAAATTGTTGCTCCTTTATCGGATTCGAGAACCAATGGGATTCCGTGCGTAGCAAACCACGTTTTTAATTGTTTTATGACTTCGTATGATGTTGATTGCTCCAAGAGCACAAAATCTATGAGACCAAAATAGCTGTCAACGATAGCAAAAAATTATTGTTTCTAAAATGAAATAAATCCGTTACTAATATTTCCCATGGTAACGTAGGCACAGTCCTTAAAATCAATGGTTCCTTTGATTTTGATGGTTGGTATGTGCATTGTGCATACCGATCCAAAATACGACTGATCGGGCTCTACTTATATTTCTTTGAATACCTTGATGTCCGGTATGAATTTTTCCGATTATTCCTTGTACTGTTCAGACCTAGCCCCCATACAAATGACCCCTATGAAATCAACATAAATTGCCATAAGATCCAAATTATCATAAAAATCTTAGTCAAATTGGGTTTGTATGTGTTTATTACATCCATTAATCAGTAGTCCAAAAATGATCCATATGGCACAAATCTTAGTCAGAGGCCCCATATAGAGCTGCTTCCCGATATTCACTTAAATCTATCAAAAAAACAAAAATATTGCACTGATTCTTCTCAAATTTTGTTTGTATATAATTTTGCAAAATACAAGAGACTTTACCAAACATGGTCAGGGTCGGTCCATTTTGCGGCCTAGTCCCCATATAGATATAGCATCCGATATGAACTTTTTCATATCTGCAGAAAAAAAATTAATATAAATGCCACTCAAATTTGGTTTGTGCTTATTTTCTATATCCAGCTAGGTGGGCCTGAGAGAAAGGGCCTCTGAACGCATGGTATAGGGTATCGTATAGTCGGTCTAGACTGACTATAATTTTCTTATTTGTTTTTCTTTAAGAAATATATGAAAATTTTCTGCTAAGATTTAAATCAGCCATTGTTACCGTATCTTCACGAATCTTTGTTTTTGTAAATCCCCTAATTGTTATAATATTGATCTAAAGGGTTTTTCAATAAGAGCGCTACAAAAGTTTTTTTAAATAACACAAAAACGGTTTTGGATATCAATGAAATTCTTTATGCCTGTAAAAGCACGTTCGATGCCATTATGTATGGAAATCGATCTCTTTTGCATGGCCACCACGGGCACGCTTGCAGAAGTCCAGACGCTGTACCCAATTTTCGACGGTTTTCAAGCATAAGTCGACCGATACTGCTGCAATTTCACGTTCGATATTCGTACGACGTTCATCAATCGTCGCTGACTTGTTGGTATAGACCATAGACTTGACGTGGCCCCATAAGAAATAGTCCAACGGCGTCAAATCGCACGACCGAGGCGGCCAATCGACTGGACCATTTCTTGAGATAACACGTTCTCCAAACTTGGTTTCGAATAAGTTGATTGTGACATTCGCTGTGTGGCTTGTGGCGCCGTCCTGCTGGAAGCACATGTCCTCCAAGTCCATACCATCCAATTGGGGCCGAAAATATTCGGTTATCATCGAACGGTAGCGATTCCCATTCACAGTAACGTGCCAGTCTTGATCATCACGGAAGAAGTACGGCCCAATGACGCCGCCGGCCCATAAACCGACCAAACCGTAATTTTTTCGGGATGCAATGATGACTCATGGAGTACGTGTGGATTGCTGTCTGACCAATAATGCATATTTTGTTTATTGACGAAGCCATTCAGCCAGAAATGAGCCTCATCGCAGAAGATGATTTTTCGATGAAAATCCGAATCTTTTTCAAGTTGTTGCTCAGCCCAATTCACGAACATACGACGCTTCTGGTGGTCAAGCAGCTTCAGTTCTTGCGTCGATTTGATCTTGTATCGACGTCACAGAGATGCCCAATGCTTGAGAACGACGTGTGAGAGACACATTTGGGCTTTCTTCAACTGAAGCCTCAGCGGCAGCAATATTCTCGATACTACGGCCACTTCTTTGTCTCACTGGCACGGGAACATTTTCTACTGTGCCTGTATATTGAAATTTTTCCACTAGACGCTCAATTGTTGATCTGCTAGGACGATTATGACGACCATTAATTGGACGTAGCGCTCTTAACGTTGAGGCCACTGACTCCGAATTCGGTAGTAAATTTTAATAATTTCGACTCGTTGTTGGCTCGTACATCTTTCCACCATGAAATGGTAAACCTTACTGCAGAGAAATGTCAAAAGAGCGGCAAGAAATATGGCGTCGTTTGCTGTCCATGTCTTTCTACTTTTGTAGCGTCCCTGTTGAAAAACCCTTTATAATCGGATATTTGGAAATTTTTAAATAAATAAGTACAGTTTACAGCAGTATGTCATCCTTGTAAAAAGGCATACTTCTTTGGTGCTCAATTGGATTATCACCTGTTATTATTTATATAAAGCGTAGGGTGGGAAAAACATTTCAGCTAGAGTTTATGGTACCTACGGCCAAGCACAGAGGATCTGGTGTTATATGGCAGCTGTCGGTATGTGTGAAATATTAACATATAATATTATTGAATTCGTATGGCAATACTACACCTTTTCCAAATGTATTTCCGAAAACATAAACTGAGTTTCAGAAAATATCAATTGGTTTTCAAAAAACATCAATTGATTTTTAGAAAGTGTCAAATGTATTTCAGAAAGTATCAGTTGTATTTCAGAAAACATCAATTGGGTTTCAGAAAGTATCAATTGTATTTCAGAAAGTATCAATTGTATTTCAGAAAACATCAATTGATTTTCAGAAAGTATCAAATGTATTTCAGAAAGTATCAAATGTATTTCAGAAAACATTTATGTATTTCAGAAGTTATCAAATGTATTTCAGAAAGTATCAAGTATTTCAGAAGAAATCAAATTTATTTCAGAAATCACCAAATGCATTTCAGAAAATATCAAATGTATATCAGAAATATCAAATGTATTTCGAAATATATCAAATATATTTCACAAAACATCAAATGTACTTCAGAATTAATCAAATGTATTTCAGAAAAAACAATTGAATTTCAGAAAACATCAATTGATTTTCAGAAATTATCAATTGTATTTCAGAAAGTATCAGTTGTATTGCAGAAAGTATCAAATGTTTTTCGGAAAGTATCAGATGTATTTCAGAAAACATCAGTGTAATTCAGAAATTATCAAATGTATTTCAGAAAGTATCACGTATTTCAGAAAACATCAAATTTATTTCAGAAATTATCAAATGCATTTCAGAAAATATCAATTGATTTTCAGAAAGTATCAAATGTATTTCAGAAAGTATCAAATGTATTTCAGAAAGTATCAAATGTATTTCGGAATTCATATATCAAATGTATATCACAAAACATCAAATGTATTTTTTTTTTTTTTTTTCAATTATGTACTAGACTGGGTTTTTAATATTTATTGTAAACTATACACGTGTTTTTTTCAAAACTATGACTTCAAAATTGGGCATCACGATGCCGACGAAACTTTATTCCCGATTCCTGTCCTGGTTCATATATTGTAGCTGATTAAAAACTGAAGTTCTCAACTTCTTACCATTAAGAGTCTGCCCTTGATAGTTTATTTCCCAGCGTATAAAAAATAAATCGAAATATTGGCAAATATTTTCTGTGGCTCCAAATAACTAATAGAAACAATAATAAGTTTTCCTTGTTCTAGGGTAAATTACTTTTTAATTCTGAAACTCAATTGGTATTTTCTAAAATTCAATTGATATTTTCTGAAGTATTTTGACCATTCCTGAAATACATTTGATGCTTTCCGAAATACATTTGATACTTTCTGAAATACATTGGTGTTTTCTGAAATGCATTTGAGACATTCTGAAATACATTTGATACTTTCTGAAATACATTTGATACTTTCTAAAATACATTTGATGTTTTCTGTAATGCATTTAATACTTTCTGAAATACAATTGATACTTTCTGAAACACAATTCATACTTCCTGAAATTCAATTGATGTTTTCTGAAATACAATTGATGCTTTATGGAATTCGATTGATGTTTTCGGAAATACAATTGATACTTTCTGAAAATTCATTGATGTTTTCTGAAATACAATTGATGCTTTCTGAAATACAATTGATGTTTTCTGAAATACAATTAATACTTTCTGAAAATCAATTGATGTTTTCTAAAATATATTTGATACTTTCTGAAATACATTTGATGTTTTCTGAATTGCATTTAATATTTTCTGAGATGCAAATGATAATTTCTGCAATACAATTGTTACTTCCTGAAATTAAATTGATGTTTTCTGAAATACAATTGATTGTTTCTGAAAAACAATTGATGTTTTCTGAAATACAATTGATTATTTCTGAAAATCAATTGATGTTTTCTAAAATATAATTGATACTTTCTGAAAATCAATTGATGTTTTCTGAAATATAATTGATACTTAGTTTTTATGTATTGTCGATCTTGTGTTGTAATAATAATTAGTTATTTATAGTTCGGTTCGAGATCATGTATACATTTTCTAATACTAGAAAAGATAATACTTTTATGCAATGTAAGAGAACTATAAATAACTAATTATTATTACAACACAAGATCGACAATACATAAAAACTAACATACAAAACATACGGTCCAATGTAATTGTGATAAATCTGTTAAGATTTCACATGTGATTACAGTTCCCATCTATGGGACGTTTGGCAAAACAAAAAGAGCTTTTTTAACATTACGAGAATTGTAATTGATCAAAGCGATGTTAATGTAGAGGAAGCTATAAATTGGAAAAAAACTCTGCTTGTTCGTTCTAACTCTCGTATGAAAAGAAAGAAAAAACATTTCTAATGTTCTTTTGTTTCTAATGTTGAGTTAAATAGTTGATTAAGCATGAGTTGAAGCAATAGGCAGAAGGATGCTGAAGATGAACAAGTCGCTTTGTTCGAAAGCAGCTAATCCATCTAGCGCTGTCTTCAATTTTTTCCAAATTTCTCTTATATTGCATAAAAGTATTATCTTTTCTAGTATTAGAAAATGTATACATGATCTCGAACCGAACTATAAATAACTAATTATTATAATTGATACTTTCTGAAAAACAATTGATATTTTCTGAAATATAATCGGAAAAGTTGTAGCCGTAAGTCGTAAAATTTCCAGAGGACAACTCTCTTAAAAAAAAAATAAAAATGTGACAGTACTGCATTAGCTGCAAAGAATAATATTTACCTCTTAGATTAGCCAGCTCAATTGCTATGAACCAATATTAGACAAGTTATATCATATGGTTTGAAAAAATACGATATCAATGGGGTCCCTCGAACTTTTGGTCAAGGCTGTAAACCTTTGCCAAATTTCGATGATATCTAGTTAAATACAGCAACCTAATATATAAGATATATTTTTCCTAATACTCATTTGTACATGCTTGTATATTAGGGAGGGTTGATTTGTAGGGAGGCAAAAAAATCACTCAAGTGACAAGGAAAATCATATTCTAGGAATCAAAATAAGAAACTTTGCCCAAGGAACCATACCTCTAAAACGAATTCTGATGTCCCGACTTTTGACCTGTCTGTGTGTCTGTCTGTTTGCCATGGGGCAACCCCATTCCCTCTCATGGAATTGAGGTAGTCGCGCAGAGTCATGCATAGTCACGGAGTGATCTCTAAGTTATTTACCCTCATCCGATCAATCTTTTTGAGTAGCATAACATAGTCAAGGCGTCTGATTATTTATTAGCAGAATAGAAGATACGTATACGTATGAGTGTTAATTTTAATATTAAATCAAACAAAGTCAGCCCAATTCTAAACAAAAAATGGTGATTTTTTAAAATTTTTGCATGGGGAACCCCCAGGGGTTCCAGGGGGTGTGCCACTGGCGTGTGTGGGTCGGCCCACCAAAGTTAGTGGGGGTCGATCATACATTTGGACTCGATTGGGGCACTCTAAATGAGTCAAAGTGCGACAGACAGGTCAAAAGTCGGGACATCAGAATTCATTTTAGAGGTATGGTTCCTCGGGTAAAGTTTCTTATTTTGATCCCTAGAATACGATATTCATTGTCACTTTGGCGATTTTTAAATCGACCCCCTATTGTATATACTTCTTTCTGTTGAGAATCAATTTGTTTACATATTTATTTATTCATACTTTGCAATAAAACACTTGTTAAGTTTCTGTTTTTATAGACACATATGCATTGATTTATATTTTAGTTTTTAGTCAAATAGAAAAAATAAAATTTCATTCACAATTTATCTATACCATAGAAAACAAGTCTTTTTCTCTGCTAACAGGTTATGGGCCCAGAACCATAACTAAATAATTATATTATTGGCTGTTAGTTATTTTCGTGGATTAACATTGTTTTCTGGAACGTGTGATTGCTGCAAATAAGCTAATGGAGGAATTCAAGATCAGCAAATTGGAAGGTTTAAAAGGACGGACCCTGTGGAAATTCCAGATAAAGGTGGTACTACGTGCTAGTAACCTTTGGAATATTGTAAATGGAGTTTGTGAAAAGCCTGAGGAAGCTGATGATGATTTAAGTAGCTGAAATTTTGCAGACGCCAAAGCTCAAAAGACTCTGGTGATATCCATGGGTGAGGAGGCAATGTTGCATATACTAAGTTGTGATTCAGCGGCAGCTATGTGGTCTATTCTCGAAAGCATATACGAACAGAAATCTGAGACGTCGATAAATTTGCTTCAACAACAATTTTTCCAATATGAAAAAGTTCCTGAAGATGCAATTTCTGTACACATTTCTAAATTACAGAAGATGGCAAAGCAGCTTGAAGATCTTGGTGAGAAAATTTCAAATAATATGCTTATAACCAAGATTTTGATGACGTTGCCGGAAGATTTCAAACATTTCTTTGCATCATGGGAAACTACGGCTAAAGAGGAACGAACTCTAAAAAATTTAACATCAAGATTGTGTATGGAGGAATCCAGATTAGGAATTCAACCCTCGAAGACCGAAGCCTTTGTAGCAAAAAGAAATTTTAAGAAAAATTTCAAAAATAGTCAACAAAATCAAAATGGTAACAAGAATTTAAAAGGTAAATGCTGCATCTGTAATAAATTCGGACATTGGAAACGAGATTGTCCCAACAAAAATTTTAAGAAGTCTGGTGGAGGCGATGCTTTTGTCGGAGAGAATTTGTTCGTTGTTTCTTCAGAAGAAAATGCATGGTATGCTGATTCTGGTGCAAGTGATCACATGTCAAGCAGAAAAGAATGGTTTCAAAATTATGTTCACTTTGACACCCCAAAAAGTATAAGAGTTGGAAATGGTGCTGTCATTCCTGCGTTTGGTATGGGTGATGTTTATGTAAAGGCATTTGATGGTAAGGTCTGGAATAGCAAATATATGTCTAATGTTCTTTATGTACCGCAAATCAAACTAAATCTTTTTTCTACAAATGCATGTCTGGATAAAGGGTATACTATGGAAGCCGAAGCAAAACAATGCATATTTAAACGTGAAGGCAAAATTTATCTTAAAGGAATAAGAGAAAATTCAAGACTCTTTAAGTTGCTGCTAAAAGTTCAAGAAGTAGAAGTTAAAACAAATGTTGCAGTAAAAGGCAGTTCTTTGCAACTATGGCATGAAAGAATGTGCCATCAGGGCAAAGATCACATAAAGGATGTGTTGATGCGGCACAATATTAAATATTCAGGTGACGATTTCTTTTGTGGGTAAGCAACATAGAATGCCATTTGCTGAAAGTCTAAACAGATCCTAAGAAGTCGGAAGCCTGGTGCATACTGATCTTTGTGGACCGATGCAAGAAAAATCGTTTGGTGGATCTCGTTTTATGGTTGTTTTTCGAGATGACTTTTCAAACTATCGTTACGTTTACTTCATCAAAGCCAAATCCGATGTACCGCAAGTAATATCTAAATATTTTGATCAAGTGGAAGCAGATACAGGCGCGAAGGTTAAAATATTACGGTCAGACAATGGCTCGGAAGACGCTAATAAAGAGGTATGTAATATTTTACGTAAATACAAAGTTATACACAAAAAATCTACGCCATATACACCGGAATATAACGGTAGAGCCGAAAGAGACATGAGAACTTTGGTAGAAGCAGCTAGATCTATGATACACAATAAGAATCTTAATATTAATTACTGGGGAGAGGCAGTTAATTGTGTCGTATTTTCATTAAATAGAAAAGGAAGGAGTCCACAGAAAGACAAAGTCCTTTTGAGTTGTGGTTTGGAAAAACTCCCAATATTTCTATGTTTCATGTTTTTGGTTCAGATGAATATGTTCATGTTCCACAAGAAAAACGTAGAAAATTGGATCCAAAGTCCAAGAAAGGTGTTTTCGTTGGATATCAAGACAACTGTAAGGGTTGTCGAATTTGGATACCTCTTGAAAAACGGTTAGAAATTTCACGAAATGTCATTATTAGAGAATCTGAAAAGGAGATTATAGTGCGAGAGAATTTCGTGGATTGTACTAATCATGACATTGTGGGGGAGAATAAATCTATGGAAAAACCTACATTAGAAATTGAGTCTACAGAGGAATTTGAGGATGCTCAAAATGACTTAGAAGAACAAAATACAGTTTTAGACAATGATCATGAAGTACAAGGTAGTCGGTACAATTTACGTTCACGAAAGAAGAGTCTGAATCAGAATATTATAAATTGTGCAATAATGGCCGATTATGATGAACCTCAGAACTACCAAGAAGCAGTAAATAGTAATCTTAGGTTGCAGTGGAAGCAAGCCATGGATGAAGATTATGAATCTCTTTTGGCTAATGAAACTTGGAACTTAGTACAGCTACCTAAAGGAAAAACAGCAATATCTAACAAGTGGGTATACAAAATAAAAATAAACCAAGATGGTGATATTGAACGATTTAAAGCGCGGTTAGTTATACGAGGTTTTACCCAAAACCAAGGAATAGATTACGAGCAGACTTTTAGTCCAGTAGCAAAATTTACTTCTATTCGAACAATTTTAGCCTTGAGTGCATCTTTAAATTATTTTATCACACAATTTGATATAAAAACAGCTTTTTTGTATGGTCAACTTGAGGAAGATATATACATATATGCATCAACCTATCGGATATGACGAAGGCAGCGATGAAGTCTGCAAACTTTATAGAAGTCTCTATGGACTTAAACAGGCATCCAGATGTTGGAACAAAAGGTTCACAGAAATTCTGAAGAAGTTTAATTTTAAGGTAAGCAATGTAGATTCTTGTGTCTTTACTGGGGAAATTAAAAAAAGGAAAATCATACTGACTATATACATTGATGATGGTATAATTGCTGCAGAATCAAAAGATGTAGCTGAAGAGTTTATAAAATGTTTGAGGTGCGAGTTTGACGTTAAAGTATTTTGTTCGCTCTTTTATTTAGGAATGGAGATAATACAACAACCGAACAAGATATTTGTTCGTCAAACTATATATGTAAAGAAAGTGATTCAAAAGTTTAATATGCAAGATGCTAGTGAATACACCTCCTGAAAATGTTAAAGCATAAAATATCGATTCACATAATGTCAAGTTTCCATATCGAGAAGCAATTGGATCTCTTATGTATCTCGCAATAGCAACAAGACCAGATATTGCATTTGCTGTTTCATATGCAAGTCGTTTTATGGATTCCTTTAATGTTGAACATGTTGCTGGACTGAAGCGTATTTTTAAATATTTGTGCGGAACTATTGATCAAGGAATTGAATTTTCAAAATCTAACAACTTATCTTTAATTTGTTATTCAGATTCAGATTATGCTGGGGATACGGAAAATAGACATTCAACTGGTGGTTTTGTTACAATGATATCGGAAGATCCGATTTCATGGTCGTCAAGAAAACAGCAGACAATAGCGCTCTCTACTACCGAAGCGGAATACATGGCAGCCTGTGAATGCGTTAAGGAGCTAATTTGGGTGCAACGGTTGTTAAAAGATATTACTGGTGACAACCTTCAACCCCCCATTTTATGTTTGGATAATCAAAGTGCCATAAAGCTTGTTAAGAATCCACAGTTTCACAAACGTACGAACCATATTGAGGTAAAGTTCCATTTCATTCGTGAGGTATATGAAAATAAAGGTTTTCAACTTAAGTATGTGCCAACAACAGAACAATTGGCTGATATTTTTACAAAGCCGCTCTTAAAGCAACAATTTATTAACATAAAGAAATTACTAAATATTAATTGATGTAAATGGGTGAATAATTATTTAAACAAAAGTGGAAGTGTTGAGAATCAATTTGTTTACATATTTATTTATTCATACTTTGCAATAAAACACTTGTTAAGTTTCGGTTTTTATAGACACATATGCATTGATTTATACTTTAGTTTTTAGTCATATAGAAAAAATAAAATTTCATTCACAATTTATCTATACCATAGAAAACAAGTCTTTTTCTCTGCTAACACTTTCCCGATTTACTATATTGATCGACAGACGAACTCTTTCTTGGGCGATTAAGCGATGTTCTTCCAATCATAATTATTTTAAATTTACAAGATGCCATTAAATTAAGCAAGAGTGTTAAGTTCGGCTATGCCGAATCTTTGATACCTTCCACCTGCATCTTAAACTTAATGTTACAACCAATGCTGGGTACGGCTATCACTTTAAACCTAATGACGATACTGAAACTTCAAATTTTAATACCAATTAAATTTCAAATTAATTGCTTTTCGTTTTGGCCATCTTTTGTATAATATCTTTTCATAAAAAAAAATTAATTATTTTTATCACACTAGAGTAGAAAACCTATAAGTTCATTAAGTACTTCATAGAATGCAGCCTGCGTTTCAATACCCAAAGTTTAATCCCTTTAAGAATGGTTTTAGAAATCATTCGATAATTTAAAAACATTTCGAATAATTCTTAGCTAAGAATGTCGAGACATTAATGTAATAAAAAAAATTTTTAAATATTACTATCTGAGTTAACTACTAATATGTTAACTTTAGAATATATTTAATACGGAAGAAAAAATGCAAGTAATATACTAAATATAGTGTGACTATACAGACTTAAAAATATTCCCAATAAAAGCTTATATACCAGATGTTGATCAAAATAAATATTTGTATAATTGCGACCTTCAACTTTTTTAAAAAAGGGGACTTTTAAAAAAATAGAATTTTTTTTTTAAGGGTAATACAAGATTGTACTTTTTTTAAAAAAAGGTTATTTGAAAAAATAATATTGTTTTAAATAGGTTCTTTTTAAAAAATTATACTTAAAAAAAGAAGCTTTTTAAAAAGGCCAATTTCTTAAATAAAGTGCAATTGAAAAACAGGATACTAACAAAAAGTACAAAAAGTAAAAGGGTACTTTTTTAAAAAAAAAGGAAATTTTTTAAATACAGGTGGGTATGTCCCGAAAAAGGCCAACCATGATTGAAAAATTCAGACTGCTCAGAATAAATTTCTATTATCTAATAATCAAGCTAATATTAATATATTTTATTAATGTAAAGGCATTTAAATTTTTTTTCATTTTGAGCCAAAATATACAACTGCAAAAAAAAAAGAAAATCTGAGTTTTATGACGAATTATATCAACTTTTTTTCTTTATAGTTTAGCTTATTCAAAGTAATATTATATTGTTGTTGTAATATAAAAATTTTCTACTAACTATAACCTAATATATTTTAGTAAACAAATATATAGTATAGTTCGAATAATGGAAGTTTTTTTATTTCGTTTCTTCCTAATCTAATTGTCGCGCCAATATACCAAAAACACTATTCATTGATATCATTGGTGGACAAGTTTTTGAAATTCTATTAGCTTTAAGTCTTTAAGGAAGCTCAGAAAATTTAATAACTGGCTCTCGCAAATTTGGTTTAAAAAATTTATTGGTGTTTAAAATATGTCGCGTCCGTAACTGTATGCTCTGAATATTACATAAAGTTGTATAAATAGGGCTAAAATTTATATTTTATAGATGCTATCAAAAATATTTGAACTAAGCCCATCTTCAATTATACCGATTGACTCAGAATCACTTTCTGAGTCGATTTAGCTATGTCCGTCCGACCGTCCGTCCGTCTGTGTATCCATGTAAACCTTATAATCAAACTACAGGTCGCAAATGTCTATATATTTTGATTTTAAATTTAGCATATAAGCCTTCATCGGCAGTAGGATAAGCCCTATTGAAATAGGTTGATGTTCAGACCTAGTCCCCATACAAATGGCCCCTATGAGATCGACTTGAATTGCCATAAGACCCTCATTATCATATAGATCTCGGTCAAATAGGGGTTGTGTATGTTTATTACATCCAGTAATCAGTAGTCCAAAATTAAAACCTATAGGACAATTCTTAGTCTTAGCCCCCATATAAAGCTGATTACCGATATTAACTTAAATCTATCAAAAATCAAAAATATTGGACAGATTTTTCTCAAATTTGTTTGTATATGTTTTTGCAAAAAATAAGTGACTTTGCCAAATATGGTCAGGATCGCTCCATTTTTCGACCTAAAAATTTAAGTGAATGAATATCACTACTGTATTTATTTTCCGTTCGTATTTACGCTATACTTAATTAAAAAAAACATAGAGATAATTCTCATATATCATAAGTCTACGAACAACAGCTATCCTTTGACGTTCATTTCCATGTGTATATAAGGAAACAAAGTTTTCAAATATCGCTGAACTTTATATATTTCTAAAGGCGCTTTAAAATAACTTCTGTTTTTTGTCGCGTCCGTTTCATTTCATAATTGCCTTTAACTTTCTACTAAATTGAATTAGAATTCCACACATTTCTAAAATGTAGCACTCATTCAGCGCTTTGAAACACTAAATACATATATCTACTCTGTGTGCATCTTTATTGCTTTTGGCGTAATTGAAAGCGAGCGAATGTCTTCTTTTTTTTAAGGGTTCCTTCTAAAAGAATGTAGTTTTAAATAAGGGTAATCTAAAAAAATGGTACTTTTGGAGAAATGGCACTTGTTATGAAAAGCACTAGTTGAAAAAATTTGCTTATTTAAGGATTATATTTTTTCTTTCATATTGGTGATTTTCAAAACATCAAAGTTTTTTTCATATTTTCATTCATATTGCGTGGACCGATTTTGATGACTTTAGATGGCAACTCCTTTGGGATGCTGGTAAACGATTTTATGCAAAAACGAAGAGTTTAGCTTAATTATTGAGGACGTGATCGTGATTTGCATAGAAAAACGGAACGACGGTCATCGCTAAATCAACTTACCTTGCTATAAGGAATTTTATTGGATGCAATGACAAACCTATAGAAACCCTCTTTACAGTGGTGGGCAGGGTATAACAAGTTATGATATATGATGCCTGAGCTGAAATGGCCTTAAGACCTAAGCCACTTAAAATTAATACGACATGAATCATGTAGATTCGAACTCAAAGAAATACGACTTTAGAAAAACAAAGAGGAATATTAAGCTAAAAATATGGTTTGGAGATCTAATTTTAATAAAATACGATTTTATCGCTTAACATAAAGCAAAAATACGCACACAGAAAAAATATTCGCCAACCGAATTATTCTAAAATGGAATAACTGTACTTTCGATTGTATCAACAGAAATTTAATAGCTTCTGCAAATTTTCTATTATGAAAAAATATATACTGTTAAGGCAATAGAATTGTAATTATAGTGAACCCGAAATGCGGTTATTAGCATTATCGCAATTCGGTTGGCAATAAATTCGGTAGCCACAATGAATATGTTTTCTGTGTGCGTATATAATTTTATGTATCCGTTTATGGTTCGGAATTGACAATTTTAAGACGAGAAGTCCTTTTCCTTAACTTAGGGTGTAGGGTATCATGCAGTTGAAGTAGACTGATTATAACTTTAAAACTTCATTTCATATTTAGATGCAGGAAGCCTGGTGTTAACCATTTTATTTATGGCAAACCATTTCGCTACTTAATACACAGCTACCTTTTTTTATCATCCTGTTAGTTGTAGGTGTTTTGTTCAGTATTATAATCGTATAAATGAATTCAACTTTTTTTTTTTTGTTATTATTCTTTTGTTTTTCACACAATGATACGCCCGCTATAATAAAGATTGCTTTTTTTCATATTTTATATTTTGCGGTTCATATTAAAATGGTTCGCATTGTTTTTCTTTGGTTTTGAATATTCATATATGTATGTTTCAAATCCGCAAAGACTAAAGCTAAATTTATGTGTAACTGCAACAAACAAATAAAAACTCATCCAACAACAAAAAGTGTGGAAATTTTAAGAAATAACTTTTATACTTTTAGTAAAGCAGTCATAAAATCATAATTTTTAATTTTGAGTTAAATGGTGACTTCATCTATCATCGGCTTTACGAATTCTTCTATGTCTTCTCTGCTACATAGAAGCCCAATTAAAAAAATATATATATATACCTATATATAACTATAGGGCTGTTTGAAGTTGTGGTTTTGATAAACGATAAATACTAATTAGATTCCAATATTTAGCATAACCTAAGGAGATTCAAAGTGCAAGAAATTTAAACAAGTGAAAGATAGATGAGATTTTTCGCAAAAAAAAACTTTAAATTGTTATACTGTGATAGTCTTTTTTTGTACATGGTATTCATATAGTCCCTTACAAAAACCATTAGTCCTTGCGAATATGGAACTTACACTGTATATATACTACATATATGTAGACAATATATATATATATATAAGTATGTATATATAAAGTGTGACAATATGCTATTATATTATATGTGTGAAAGAATAAATATGTATGCGCAAAAAAAATGGCTCCCAAAATTGTACATAGTAAAAAAATATAATAGTAATTTGTTTTATATGCTAAAAGAAATGGGTAATTTTAAGTTAATTAACTTAAAACAAAGAAAAAACTTAATCTACGTTTATTTGTATGATTTATTTAGAAAATCTAAAGGATCATTGCGTTTAACATATTTTTACGCTCATCACTGATTCCGTAACATTGTATGATTATAACTTTATGGGGACAAGAACATGAAATTTTGAAAAACCAATGGCCCATAAGGTTGAAAAATGATACTTTTGGTATCTTCCAAATAATAAATAATTCAAATAATATTAAATTTGTTATGAATATTCTACAGGAGAATCAAAGGAATTTTTCAAAAATTTGGAAACTTGAATGTAGCAATATAAAATTTGATACATAAATTCGGCCAAATTTTTGACAGTTAGATCATTTCAAGGATAAAACCATGCGAAAATGGGGAAGCGCGAACATATGGGTATTTCCACAGAAAGGTCTATCGCGGCCAAAAAATTATAAGTTATTAAACAATTATTTTTAACCAATATTAAGAGAGAAAAATATTAAAATTTTTGTTATTTTAAAGAATTTATACCTTAACTGAACACCCATAATGAGAAAAGTGTTAGTAAAATTCAAAATAATATGTTGCTTTCGCTTACTTTTAATAGAATTTTCTCTTTAATGGTTACATTTTTAAAACGCATTTTTCACGATTGCACTAATTACAAAATAGTTTGCCTACAACAACAATAAACTAAAACAAGTAAGAAAATTATAGTCGGTCTAAACCGACTATACCATACCCTATACCATGCGTTTGGAAACCCTATCTCTTAGGCCCAACTAACTGGACATAAAAATAAGCAAAAACCAAATTTGAGTGGGATTTTTATTAATTTTTTTGGCTGCAGATATGAAAAAGTTCATATCGGATGCTATATCTACATGGGGACTAGGTCCAAAAATGGACCGATCCTGACCATGGTTGGTAACGTCTCTTGTATGTTGCAAAAACATATACAAACAAAATTTGACAAGAATCGGTGCAATATTTTTGTTTTTTAATAGATTTAAGTGAATATCGGGAAGCAGCTCTGTATGGGGCCAAAGGGATCATTTTTGGACTACTCATTAATGGATGTAATGAACGCATACAAACCCAATTTGAGTAAGATCTATATGACAATTTGGATCTTATGGCAATTTATGTCGATTTCATAGGGGTAATTTGTATGGGGGCTAGGTCTGAACATGGACCGAATTTCACCAATTTCAACAGCGTTCATCAAATGGCCAATAGAAGCTTACATACCAAATTTCATCAAAATATATTCATATTTGCGACCTGCACTTTGATTACAAGCTTTATATGGACACACAGACGGACGGACGGACGGACGGACGGACATTGTTAAATCAACTCAAAAAGTGATTCTGATTCGATCGGTATAATTAAAGATGGGTCTGGGTCACATAGTGGTATAGGGTATAAAAAAATGCGGAGAGAGCAAAGCGAAAGAAGTCTGTCATTTATCAATTTGTTTTCTAATGTCACGTGCGCACCTTCAAAGCATAATTTTTTATCATATCTTCTGCACTGTGGAACGGAATTCAATAAAAATTTAAAATTAAAGCAAGTTTTATATATAAACTTAAAAAATAAATTACTTTGACCGAAGTTAACAATAGACCCTTTCTATTTAATATTGAAATTTGTCACTAACGCAACTGGTGTAAGTTCAACTTTTTTTAAATTTTTGCTCCAAATATTTTTATAATCAGCTATAAATGTTTTTATGTGGATGGACACCGTTTCTGCAAAAATTGAAAACAAAGATAAGAAATTTAGGGAAAAGTTGAAAGAAGATCTCGTAAATTTGCAAGCGTATCGCTTTAAAACAAAGGAAAGAGCAGAAAAATATCGACAGCGGCAGTTGAAATTTCTAAAACGAGCAAAAAACTTGTAAAGGAGAGGAGAGAAAAAGACCGCGTAAGAAAAAAACAACAGCAAATGCAAAATAAAACAAGTAAGAAAATTATAGTCGGTCTAGACCGACTATACGATACCCTATACCGTGCGTTTAGAGACCCTATCTCTTAGGCCGAACTAACTGGACATAGAAAATAAGCAAAAACCAAATTTGAGTGGGATTTTATTAATTTTTTTGGCTGCAGATATGAAAAAGTTCATATCGGATGCTATATCTATATAGGGACTTGGTCCAAAAATGGACCGATCCTGATCATGTTTGGTAAAGTCTCTTGTATTTTGCAAAAATATATACAAACAAAATTTGAGAAGAATCAGTGCAATATTTTTGTTTTTTAATAGATTTAAGTGAAGAACGGGAAGCAGCTCTATATGGGGTCAAAGGGATCATTTTTGGACTACTCATTAATGGATGTAATGAACGCATACAAACCCAATTTGAGTAAGATCTATATAACAATTTGGATCTTATGGCAATTTATGTCGATTTCATATGGGTAATTTGTATGGGGGCTACGTCTGAACATGGACCGATTCTCACCAATTTCAATAGCGTTCATCCCATGGCGATAAAAGTTTACGTACCAAATTTCATCAAAATGCGTTCATATTTGCGACCTGCAGTTTGATTACAAAGTTTACATGGACACACAGACGGACGGACGGACGGACGGACGGACGGACATTGTTAAATAAACTCAGAAAGTGATTCTGATTTGATCGGTATAATTAAAGATGGGTCTAGGTCAAATATTTTTGGTTGTTACAAACAGCAGCACAAAGTCATTATACCCAAACCACATAGTGGTATAGGGTATAAACAGTAAATTTGAAGAAACGAATGAGTCGTATTCTTGCAAGCAAACATTGGTAAAAGCAGTCAAGAAAGTAGAAAAATCCTTGCCTATGAATTTGAAAAAGAAAATAGAAGTTCTCAGCGTTTTGAATGCAAAATATCTAAATTCAACAATAATTGCCGAAAAAAAATCTTCCAAGTCTTTAGAACACGAACAGAAAATAAAGACTGTTAAAGATTTTTACATGCGTGAAGATATTAGCGTCCAGGCTGCAGGTCGTAAAGACAGTCTTGTTATAGATGGACAAATAGTTGCAGATGCCAGTCCTTGAAGCGTTTGAGTTGTTCAAAAATGAATATGATGAGGAATATGTGAGTAAGTCAACATTTTTCCAAAACCGGCCAAGGGAAATCGAACTCACGAGCAAGGCGCCCCACAATATGTGTGTCTGTCAGCACCATGCCAATATTCGCTTTTTATTAGAAGGACGTGCAAAAGTCTTAAAATCATTTTCAACTAATTCTCAAAGGTTCCTGCAAACTGCCTGTTGCAACATCGACACGGAAAAATGTATGACAAGCGAATGCGAAAATTGTGTACAAAATGTGCAACATGATCTGATTCCAGTCAAGGACTTAAAAAAGTTGGAGGAAACTGTTAAGTGGCAGCATTGGCGCAAAGTCCAAGATCGTGTTACCTTAACTCAAAAAAGTTCATTTTTTTGTAAAGCGTGCTCAACAACAATATTTTGATATGAAGAAAAATACAATCAAGCCCGGAGAACTGATATTGCAAGGTGATTTCGCAGAAAACTACCGTCTTATTTGTCAAAACGAAGTGCAAAGTGCTCACTTTAGTCACCAACAAAGCACGATTTTTATATGCGTAGCCTGGTTGGCTGGAGACACAAACTCGTATATAATAAGTGACAAGCTAATCCATAACAAATACGGTGTTTACTGTTTTATAACAACACTTGTGCAGCAAATAAAAAACCAAAACGGACATTTTCAAAATATATTCATTTTCTCAGATGGAAGCAGCAGCCAATTCAAAAACAAGTTTATCTCTAGGAGTTTACCCAATTTTTTTGTGTAATTCGGCTGCAAATATATTGAATGGAACTTCTTTGCCACTTCTCATGACAAAGGAGCAGTCGATTGAGTAGGAGCTGTAATTAAAAGAAAAGTTTGGCAGATAACGAGCACAAATAAATGGGATTCATTTAACTTTTATAAGTTCAGACGAAATTGAAAGACTTTGCCCACCATTAACGGAAAAATGAAAAGAAGTGCCGAATATCTTAGGCATGCATAAACTTCACTACTTATCATGCGAAGAAGATTTACAAATAAAAGTAGCTCGAACCGCAATTTCCTCAAAGAGAAATATTTAATATATAACCTTTTTTTTACTATTTTTTTATTCTTATGTACCTTTTCAAACATTGACCTGAAGTTGAATTTGCATTTATTTTCGTTGAATTAAAACTTTAAAACCAAATTACATCAAAAATTATTCGAGTTTATCATAAGGGAAAAAATATCACGTAACGCAATGTCACATCACGCTTTATATTATGGCTTGTATCAATAAAACTAAACATAAAATCATCAAAAAAGCAGTTATGAAAATAAAGCTAAACTATCCCTTAATAATATCCAAATAAGTTACATAAAAGTTTTTAGCTTGTTTCGCTGGTTTTTGCACTTTAGTAAATGTAGAAAAAAAAAACACTTCTATTTTTTGTCACGTCACGCAACAGCTTTTGTTGACCAATATGTCAGGACACCACTCTTACAACACCAATGCTTTCCACAAAATAAAGAGCTCTAAAATTGCTTTCCAAAAATCTAAATGAAGAAAAAAAATGTTTGGCCTTAGTTTGATTTTCTTCATTTTGAATACGTGAGACTGTCACGTGCGCAACCATATGCATCTTCTTGATATAATTATCTAGAAATATGAACGTGAAATATGTAAAAAGTACTATCACTTAATAAGTACTTTTTTTATAATTTTTGCTTAAAAGTAACTTTTCTAAGTTTTTTTTTCTTAAAAAATTACCTTTTATTATAAAAGTATATTATTTTAAAAAGTATATTTTCTTCAAAAAATACATTTTCTTAAAAAAGTACATTTTATTAAAAACAAGAGTGTTAGATTCGGCTGTGCCGAATCTTAAATACCCTCCACCTCGGTTTAAGTATTGATAAGAAATGTAAACAATATATTTGAAAAAGTAAACAATTTGTTAAACTTAATAACAAATTATTTCAGCAAATTCTTTGGGCTGATCCACTAAGCAGATGATTTTTGTTCATTTCAAGAGTTGGTCTATAAAGCTTTCTCACATTAGTAATTCTCACTCCAACGAGGAAAGATCGTTTTTGTCTTTTCTATTATTTAGGATAAAAGAAAACACGTTTCGGTGTTTGCTTTTTGGTCATCGTGGTTGCTGATCGGCATGCAGTTAGGTTATATAACTATACGCATGCGTTTCCTTTTACGTGATATAACCTCTCTTTTAATTTATGATTTCTTTTAATGATTTTCTAAAATTCAATAGATATTTTCTAATTCATAATTGGAAATTCCAGTTTTTAGAATTGATATTTTCTTAAATTTGAATGGAAAATTTTAAAGGTGTAATTTTTTATTTAAAAATTATATACAATCGCATTTAGATATTTTGTAGGTAAAGCAGAATAATATTTTATATATCTATGTAGAACTGTTGACATTCATTTTAAAATAGAAATAACTATTGCAAAGCTAATCAGAACAAAAATTTTGACGCCATCTACTGTGGCAAAGTCACACTGGGCAAAATGAAGTGACACTCTGTTAATGCAAAAGAAGTGTATTTTCCCTTACACATAATATTGCAGAATTTTATATAAATAAAATAATATACCAATTTATTTCTAACATGCGGTTATTATGGATATACATACAATATAGAATATATGTGTATTATATTATTATTTAATATATCTATGTATGTATATGCTAATATTACTCACAAAAAATACAACACCAAAATACTACAAAATCAACATCAATGCATTTTATAGTACTTTTTTTAGCTAATAAATAAATATTACTTTTTTTAATAATAAACAAAAACCATACGTTTTTCCATAATTCTTTTACAAATATGACCATAAGTTTGGCATATTAACTTCTTGTTGTGTTTACAAAGTAGAGTTACCGAGTTCATCATATATGCACATTTTTGGGGAAACGGTTAACATTTATTATCACTAGTATTATTTTAATAATATTTATGCTCTATAATTAATAAACTTCCGTTTTTATGTGCGCATTTCAAGAAATAAATCATAATAATACATTTAACAAATTAAAACCTTAATTGCAATTTTATTTCCATTGCGTTTTTAACAGGCTAATATTATTCATTATTAGTGGCAACAAGCAATAATGATAGAACTAACTTAAGGCCTAGTTAACCACACGTAACATTAACGTAACGTGTCAGCTGTTTTTTAGTTACATGAAAAGCGTTGGGACGTTCCGGTTACATTCAGTAATGTTCTAAATGCTTTTCATGTCTATGTATATTATATTATATATATATATTATTTAGAGTATTTTGATATTTGCAAAACTTGCAATGTTATACTGAGTACACACGATGGAACATCAACAGGAACATCGTCATTTTCCACTTAATGTTCCATCGTGTGTAGCAATGTTTCCTATTAAAATCCATGTTTCAATTTTGGTTCCTCAAATATCAAATTATTTTGATATTTTATGTTTCCAAACTCAATGTTCCATCGACTGTATCGATGTAGTCCTCCTGTAATATTGTTTTGTATATCGGAGTAAAGAAAATAAAAGAGAGACGAAAATTCCGTAAATTTAACATAATGAAAATTTGAAAAATTTTAAAAATAATAATGAATAGTGATAATGAAAATATGAGGAATTTTATAAATTAATATAAAAATTTATGTATTAATATATTTTAAAATTTATTTTCTTCCGCGTATAATTGTTTAGTATATACTACATATTCAATAAACACATAGAACTGATGTTTCGTTTTTGGTTCCATCGTCTCTATTAAAAAATGGAAATATGTTTTTTTCGAGAGGAACCCCTTAACCCGATTAATTTGAAGTTTCATTCGATTTTGACGTTTATTAATTTAAAATGGCGCAACTTAAATCAAGTAAAAGCCAAATTAATAATTTACAAAAGTGAAAACTATAAAAAAACGGATTTAAAGAGAAAAGCGTGGGAGGAAATTGGAAACATATTTAAGTGTTTACAGTTCAAAGATATTTTGGAAATTAAATGTCTAGACATAATTTACGCACTTCGCGTTTTGACGTTATTATACTGCTGTGACTTGAACATGAACATTGCCATGAATTACAGCTAGGCGAACACCGTGTTATAAAAATCCCAGAATATTCATATTTATTATATATGTTATATATATTTTTATTTAATATGTGTATGTATATGTAAATATTACACACAAAAAATACAACATCAATAGTTATTGTTGTGTTTTTCTTTAAATAAATTAATACATAATTTTTTTTTTTTTTTTTTGTTGTAAATTAACATTGTTTTTTTTTATCAACTAGGTAGTTTAGCATTATTTGCTTTAGATGTTGGTGAATTTTTACTCCCTTTATATTAACCCGTAGTGTCTGCTTCTCTGCTTGTCGACAAAATTTTGGATCGATTTTTAACCTCTTTCCCGTAGCCCAATTGATCTGAAACTTTGCAGGCAGGCTCGTGGCAATGGAAAAAATTATCTAGCAAATTTTTTTAGTGATGCCAAAACAATGGAAACTTTTAAATTTTTCTGCCCGAGTTGATAAAAAAATTTACAAAGGGTTAGATTTTATTATATTATTACCATAACGACCACAAAAATAACAAGTCTAGCTATGACAACAATACAACATTTAGAATAACAACAAGATCAATATAGAAACATCATATTTTTCATTTTTTTTTTACTTTTTCAGAGATTTCCCTGGACCTGTACCAAACATTTTAATGATTTTTGAAACAGAAATCTTCCCATGATCTTGGTTTATGATTGTCACTAAAAATAATCACCCTAGCTGTGCTATTGCATGCGTGATCGTGATAAGAACAACATAGAAAATTATATTTTTTCAAGACTTTTTTAGTTCTTCATTCAAATCTCGGACGCTACTCAACCGATTTGGGCGATTTTAAACAGGAAACTTCTCAGAATGTTAGTGAATCATTTTTTATGCCAGCGAGTACCTTATCTGCCCGATTGAAGTTGTCATCGTGATTTCCACAGACGGACAGACGGTCAGACCGACATCGCTATATCAACTCCACTTGTTATAAGGATCAAAAATATATATATTTTTTGGGGTCCAGATTTTTTTTTCTAATTATTGAAATGGAGTGACAAACTTATATATACCCTCTGCACACTGGGGTGGAGGGTATAATAAATAACAAAGACGACAAATTAATATATTTCGACTTATAGCTGGTGACCCGTGGCTTGTTCGTAACTCAAACATTCATAAGGACCGCAATATCCCATTTGTCCAGAACGAAATAAAAATCTTCTGTTCCTAATATGTACAGAAACTGGCATTGCATCCAAAACATCTTGCTTAGAATAAGCTATCTAATAATGGAGGGTCGACCCTTACGCAATATAAAATTGATGTTTTATTGCAATGGCAATAGATCGAGAAAGTATGAGTTAACATAAGATTTTAGTACTTATTAAGGGTACTCATGATAACACTTGTGCAAACTGCGAATTTTCCCATTCTCGCAAATGAGCTGTCAAAATTTTTTTGAAAATTCACTTGCACGACTCTTGTAAATTTGCCAAACAATTTATTCTTGTAAACTGGAACTGTTTAATTGCGCAATGGATAAGTCAGCTTATTTGTGTTCACTACTGTTACAAAAACTAAAATGGTGATGTAAAATATTAAAATTTATTTTGTTGTTTATCGGTAAAATTTCAACAAAGTGGTAAAATAATAAAAAAAAAAATAAAAAATATAAATAAATAATGATTACCGTCATTTGGTTAATAAATCTCCAATTACAATGTTTTCAAAAACCTTAAGCAATTTAGTTTTTTCGCTTTCTTTAGGCATTTATATTGCTAGATAAAATGTTTATGCTTTGTTTTAGTTTAATTTATTTTTTGTTTTGACATTTCTATCAAATTGAATTAAAAATTGCACAATTGCACATAAGCGTTTTCGTGAGTATTGTTATTTTCTGAAAAAGAAAGATCCAACAAATAAATAAAAGTTTGTACAAAAAAAAATAAATAAAAAAATAAAATGAAATTGTTTTGTGTAAGTGATATATATAAAAGCAAATGCAGCTTAAAGCTGATTTTTGTCGTCTGTGTGGTGTCAACATTTAGAAGCGTTTAAAAACTGTTTGTCTGGCTTACATTGCATTACAATCATCTCCTTGTGTCCTTTGATATATTTACTTTACTATTTATAATAACTTCCAATTTAAAGTATCACTTAACTAATACCCAGTTATGTTCACCTACACATACACAAAGAAAAAAAAAACAAAATGGCTCATTTTTTGTCTGATTATATTTTAATATAAAAACATACTTGTTAAAATACCTTGACATAAATTATCGTTAGTAAATCTTAGCTTAAAAGAAGAAAAATATTTTCCTTAACACTTCAAACAAACACCAACCAACCTTATTATCCACATCTCTAAGCTGACTGCAGCAACAGCAGCTACAATAACATCATCATCACCATGCTTAGCATCAACAAGGCATACATCAACATCATCCACACTATCACCATCACCTTTATCGTATCATATCGTCATCTGGGTGCTATGCCAACAACAACAAGAAACAAAAACATGTTACCCCAATTTTTGTTATATTCTTTTTTTTTTTGTCACCTAAAAATATGCAGCTTTAAGCTTCACTTTCATATACCAATGTATGTATAGGGTCGTAACTTATGCCTCATACCCAACTCTAATCGGAGGAGATTTCCCAGCTACATTCCATATCAACAATAACACCCTACGATTAGTTTGAACACATGTTAAAGTAGACCATAAATTCAAAATTGAGCCGTATTTTCTTACGTTTGGTATGTTTTATATGGGCTTCCGTAACAAAAAAAGTATACACAGAAAAGGGACTATTCAATGTTGGGCGGCAAAGAAAACAATATAAGAAAATTAACACGCGTTGAAGTACACTACATTGCTTAAGTATTTTGTGGAAATTAAAAAAAGAACAAATTTATATTTAGTTGTCATGCACTCATTACTGACTCATTGATCTGCTGACCTGCTGGTTATGTAACGATGTACGTACATGCATTCATAGTAAACATTTTACCCCTTAGACACTACAAATCATATGAATTGAGCACTAAATATTTTTACTCCCTTTATTTTACCTAGAAGTTTCTGCTTTCGCCGATAAAATTCTGGATCGATTTTTAACCCATTTCCAGTTATGCAATCGAGCTGAAACTTTGCCAGCAGACTCGTGACGACGCACAGTGGCGCCATTTGAGTTTTTTCGTTGCAAAAATCATATCTTTTGAACCGAATAACATAATTGAACAGTTTAAACAGAATATGATAGGTAACTGTTCAGCCTATGAAATGAGCGTTTGGAAGGGGTGCTACGCTTCGTATGGGCCTACTTATGGGTTATCAAATTTAAAATTTGTAGAAAAATCAATTTTATGGTAACTAAAAAAAATTATTTTAACATTTTTTGATTGTTTTTATTTTTTTTCTTTAGGGTTTTATGTTTTAAATTATTACCCAACAAATTAAAAAAAAATTACTTCTTTCTTAAATTTATTTTTTCAATTTTCTGTAAAATATTCAGCACAATTCGTAAGAGAAGGTATATCTAAAAGACTAATCATTTCTAAACTATAATTATTTTCTAACTCTATTCGTGACTTCACATGCCGCAGGGAAGAAATAAGTGGATCGGAAGATGCTGCCAACATGTTGAAGAGGTCCTCATTTTACCTTACCCTTGATGCCTTGAATGGGTTCTGCAATCTATATTTTTTATAAAATTTGTTAAGAGACTCATGTGCTTCTTCAGAAAGTTCTCCAATTGGCAAAGACTGGTACTTAATTATATCTTTGCCATGCGCCAATATTTTATGGACGGTCGGGGTCAACTTCTTCTGTGGATACATTTCTGCTAAAAAAAGATGCAGTTTTCGATGCATATTCTCCATATTTTGTAGAATTGACATTTTCTTTGCAGTTTAAAACATTCAAGATCGTTCCCAATCTTTTCACGATTTGATTGTCAATTCCAGTGATTCAAGTTACTGCCTCATCATTTTCAAAAAATCTCTTAGAAGTGTTTCCATCGTTTGAGTTACCATATCCGTGCTTGGGACAGTCTACTTTTAGTCCAACTTGTTTAAAAAAAGCATCCTGTATTTGCTTCTTTCTGATCTTTTCATTATCCTTTATTGATGTATTTTCATCAAAGTTTTCCTCCTCTTGTGGTAGGGTATACGCCAGTTTTAGCAAGAACTCCACACACCTTATCCTTGCGTGCAATGGTGACATTCCATATAATAATTCTCCTCGTTTGTAGAATCGTTTAAATTACCAAAGTTCTTCTGACTCTTTTGCAAATCGGGCATGACAATGTTGAGGTTGTTCCTGTCAGTTCGTTTACGATTTTTCCGTCAACCATGGTCAGGTGGAACTCGTAATTGCATTCAATATATTTTTCTTCTCCAATTTGCAGCTTTGTAGGCTTAATCCTGCTTATTTGTTCTTCAATGTCCTTCACCGTGGTCCTTATGAGTTCTGCCGACTCCCTTGCAAACTGAAACATTATTGGTCGGCAGTAATGCACTGATGACGGACGTGGATTTTTCCAGTGTAGGGAAACATCAGATTTTAGCCGCAAAGCAACAACAGATGCCATAAACATATTTCCGTCCGATATTGTAGCGTCATCGGAAGATATCCTTTGCTTATAAACGCTTTGTCCGGATGATCCATCGCAGCCCCATTTGCTGATCAATGTCAGTTTCTCAGGAAGAATTTTCACCTCAATTTTAGGAAGACTCTCCAACAACCGTTTTGCTGTATGGCCCATGAGATCCTGCAGATTGGCTTTCATAGAGAGTTCCGTAAACTCCATAAGCAGTGGTCGTGAATTTATTTTGGCTTGCGTAATATGCTTGTATCCTGGTAAAACGTCAGCCCCGTGTCGCATCAAGGATGCCCGTAGTATCTCATATTTTTCTTTGGAAAGTTGTAAGTCCATAAACAAGGCCAAGGCTTCTTCGGAACCATACTTTTCAATGTGTGCGTTTGTGGACGTGGGAATGCTTTCCTTAATCTTTTTTAGTCGCAGTGGGCTTGCATTAGCAACAGATTTTGTAATCTGCGACCTAACTCTTTCACTATCCGTTAAATGCTTCGTGGTCAAGTCATTAGTGGCATCGGCAAGTTTCCTCTTTCTTGTGAAAATTGAACACTCCTCAATACTTTTTTTTGGCCTTCGTTTTGCTCCTCTGGTTGATGTGGTGGGTTTATCTACTGCCAATATATCCAGGAAGGTGTCTTCATTAAGCCAGTCCTCGTATTTGGAGTTAAAGTTCTGAATGGTTCGATTAGATTTCACCCATTTTACCTTAATATTTGCATATATCAGATAAAAATTTCTTTTTATAATTTCGCTTCTCTCAATATTTCCGTATAAGCTATCAAGTTCTTCTAAAGCAGCTTCCGTGAAAAACTTTGGTGTGGTTGACCTTCTAAGCAAATAATTTTAAATTGTTTAACGCCATGGTTTCAGTACTTGTTGCGCCAACTTTCAGTCGTAGACTAATCCAGGCATTATGCTTATTTTTCAATATATAGGCTTATGCTACCATGCCTAAAAATTTACCTGTTCCCTGCATACATATGGATTTAGGCTGAATTATGCAATTTTGATATTATGCTTTGTCTAAATAAGATTTGTGCCTACCTGGAGGGACCATAAGTCATTATGCTTATTTCGCAATATATAGGATTATGCTACCATGCCTAAAAATTTACCTGTTCCCTGCATACATATGGACTTAGGCTGAATTATGCAGTTTTGATATTATGCTCGTGTCTAAATAAGATTTGTGCCTACCTGGAGGGAGCATAAGTCAATATTGTTCTTGACCATTTGTACTCCAAAGTAATTTTTAAGTGAGGTGCGTACCTGCGAATTTCAATGAGTAGCTTTTTGTGAATCCTGTGTCTGTAACAGAGTATTGGGACTAGACTTTGGCAGAGGCTCACAGGTAAACTACTGGCAGTCAAAACATGTAAGGGATGCACGCCATACAATTTCTGCAACCATGTCTTTTTAAACTTTTTTACCTCTAGAAGCCAAACGGGCACGTACGGGCAGATAAAACCTTTTGAATTATGTAAAGAAATAATCAAAGAACATGTTTTGCGAATATGGCAAATATAGAAAAACACAGATTTTTTATTTTCCGTCAAAGTTGAAAAATAGTGAAAAAAACCGATAGTTTTTAAATAGTGATTTACCAGGAGAAACACAAAGCAAACAGTTAATTGTTTTTTTATCATTATACATTCAATAAATACATCAATCAATGCAAATATAAAATAAGGCGATTCATTACCTATTTTTCGTGATATTACACCTGAAATCGCAACAAATTGACTAAAAATTGTGTGTTTCTTTTTAAAACCGAAAGTCAATCAACTTTGAACGGTTATATCTTCTAAACTAAAAATGTGATATTATTAAGAGTATCATATTTGAAATCGTTGAAAAGTTTCCTATAACATAGGTTTATTCAAAATTTCGTCGGCACACATGAAAATTTTGATTTTTGCAACCTCGTTTGCTCTACGGGGGCCACTGTGCAACGGCAAAAATGATGTAACAAATTAAAAAAAAATTTAATTGAAAGGTTTATTTTCAGTCAATCAATTGTTAAATTACATAGTGGTAAACTTAATTTACAAAGAAAGGGAATATGATCAAAACTTGGTTTTTATGGGTTAGTTTTTTTTTTTTATTAATTTATATTCACCATATTGAAAGAAATAATAAGATAAACAAATTGTTAGTAAATACTTCGTGTATAATAAATCATTTCAGTTTTTTTTTTTCAATAATATGCAAAAAAGCTTAAAAATATTGTTAGATCCACCCGCCTTAATTATGATGGACCGTTTTTAAAAACTCTCAGCTTTTTCAAAACTTTTCACATTACTTCTAAAGAAATATTTAAGAAAAATTTTTAAGTTTATATTACGTGTATTACAGTATCGAAGGTATGAAATTTTAGTTAGGTATGTTACTTACATACCGTCAGAAAGGTTAATTTGTCTAGTTTCTTAGTGTATGTTTTATTTTTAAGGTTTTGGAAACACTTACACACTAATAGGAAAAAATTCAAATTAGTGCATATGCAATAAATTAAAAAACCGATGTATTGTGTTACAAAACATTCTTTTTGATAGATATCCCACTCGCATCCCACTAAGCGACAAAAAGCTCTTAAATGAGAAAACCTAAGCTTTCTTTTGAGCCAAAAAAAAATTTCCTTTTCTGAAAAAAAAAATTTATATTTTTTTAATTTTTTTTCTGAAAGACTGAAGAAATAGCTATGTAAACTATTTCGGACAAATTTTGCTAAGAACAATAGGTAAAAATTTACATGGATGAGAAAAAACACCTGTTTGGTCAAAACGGCAAATTTTGACCCCCTCTAACTCAGAGAGTTCCGGACCAATCTTGTTGAAAAATTGTGTCTAAGCTACTATCCAATAGGACTAACCTTGGTTCAAATTTCATCCCGATCGGAAGACATAGGTTTTAAAAGTTGGATCACTTGACATGAAACGCCCCATATATAAACATATATATGAATATTTAAATAGAATTCATTAAATTGTGAATTTTTAAATAAAATTAATTAAATTCTATTATAAATGTTTGCTGAACACACATAAGAAATATAAATATAGGATTGTTAATAAATAACTTTGTGAGCATACCTTATTTAGCATACCTTATTTAACTTATATGTAGTTCAATAATATTAATAAAGGCCCCATTACGCTCCCTTGCGTCACTCTATGTTGAACTAAACCTAACATGCTTTTATTGGAGTTTACTTGAACATACTGACGACGGTTTGTTAAATAACTCTTAAATAGAGACATTTCCCTACCAAAGACTCCATAAAATGCAAATTTTTCAACCAGAACTTCATGACAATTGTCCTTGCATATAAAATTAAGAACATTTAGAACCGCCTCCTCAGTACCGCATCCCTTTTAAAACCATATTGAAAGTCACTTAATAATTTGTTATTCTTTAAATATGTTGAAATTTGATTGTGTAAATTCCTTTCAAATGTATTATCAATGATATACATAACTGCTATTGGTCTAACAAGTTCAGCCTTAGAGGCATTTATTTCGTTAGGCACTGGAACTAATTTATGTACTTTTAAAATATCGGGATAAGTGCCCGTATTTATCATGTTATTAAAGATATTTATTTATATTTACTTTTGCAGTTTATAAGTAATTTGGGTGAAATTTTATCATGTTCGGCGTTTTTATTAGGTGTTAGATTTATTATGACATTGTCTACCTCATCAAATGTAGTGTGAACAAAATTAAACCTGGAATTGCATTGAGCCAAAGTTCTTAAACAATTACAGTAATCTGTTGATAAATAATCAATTCCCAATTTTAAAAAAATAGTTATTTAAAATTTCAGCTTTTTGAAAGTCATTTACGATTTGTTCGCCATTTTCATCCTTTATATTAACAGATTGGTATTATTTTCTTCCCATGGTTTCATTCAAAAACTTCCAACATTTTTTTGGATCATGCTGAATTGTACTTAAATTGATCTTATATATATTATTCATAGATTCTCTAATAGATCTCTCTATCACGCTACTAAGTATTTGCAAAATATTTGTATTTTTGACTGAATCATCCTATACTATACTTTGTGGCGCCAAGTCCAAATGGGTTAATGACGTCAAATTATAAAATCGTCATAATCATCAAATCATAATAAGTCGGTTTTTTGTTATTCGCATATTTCTAAGAGATGAGACTGAGAGTTTGAACACTTTTTTTATTAAGGGCCACCCTAATGTATACTATATGTGTATATTATATATATGAATATTTAAATAGAATTCATTAAATTGTGAATTTTTAAATAAAATTCATTAAATTCCATTATAAATATTTGCTGAACACACAGAATATATATAAATTGGATTGTTACTAAATAACGTTGTGAGCATACCTTATTTAACATACCTAATTTAACTTATAGTTCAATATTATTAACGGGGATTTATTTCAAGAAATGCCAAAAGCCAGTCTTGGTTTCTCGCAATAGCTTATACAGCGGCTTTGATTGGTTGAAACATTAAATTCATAAGCTAATTTTTAAATCAATATCCATAAATTTATTCGTATTGTTGGAAGTAGGGTATTTAAAAGTGCTTGTTTGCAACACAGACATACAGGACAATTTCAATTGCATGAGCTTTAGCTCCTGAAGATGTAATATATATGTAAGCTAATATATTATGTACCCGTATGTAGATTTATACATCCACCTCAGTATGTACATGTAAATATATTATGCCAACATAATGTTTACATAGGCAACAACGACAACAACAGCAACAACATCAATAGTTGCAGCAACCAAACTTTACAATATGTGCATACAATAAATGAAAAATAAAGAATGTTGCATTGTTTAAGGCTTTGCCAGAGGGGGTTAATACATACATAAATATGTAAGCATGTATGTAAGTAAATATATGTATATACAGGGAGAGTAAATTTATGTTCTTATAAAATCATGGAAACCTTTCTACCTATTTACAAGTGTATGCACATAATGCATTCTCATATTAAGAGAAAGCGATTTTGTAAGTGTCTGTGTGTGCGAGTGTTTGCTGATACCTTATGAAATATAAAAATATTATTTTTATTTTTTCGTAGATTCATAGATTCATATGAAAACTATTGAGTAATATGTAAGAACAAGATTGCTACCCAGACAACAAATTTTTAAATAAAATAATTGAAATAAGTTTTCAATCAAATATACCTGAGTTGTATAAATCAGTGACTCTACTAAACTCAGTCTACATATGACCATCAACTGTAATCATTTTGCACAAACAGATTTAAATATCATATTTTGGTATTGTCAATCAAATTTGGCAAACAAGACTTTTTCCGAAAACA
The DNA here is from genome assembly GCA_963682025.1 of Cordilura impudica. NCBI lineage: Eukaryota > Metazoa > Arthropoda > Insecta > Diptera > Scathophagidae > Cordilura > Cordilura impudica. Next base: position 154,818,212 of record OY821521.1, on the reverse strand, counting down.
TTATTAAATTATCTCGTTGTTAATTTCAAAACTAATACACCTTTTACATTTTACAGCAACCATTCTGCGTGGGTGAGAAATTCTAAGTCATTCTTCAGCAAATAGGTTCATCAAATCAAGTTGAACTAATTTTAATGACTACATTGTATAGGAAAACTACTTGAAAAAATAATATCAAGACGACTTCAATGGTTTTTACAAACACCAAATAATATATCGCCCAACCAAGTCGGTTTTTCACCTGGATGTGGAACAACTGATGCATAAATTTACATAGACTACATAACTTGTAAAAATCTATCCACAAGAAATTATCTCTGAATACTGTCAACAGACTTCGATAAAGCATTTGATAGAATTGGAATACATCTTATTCTAAAAAAAACTTTATGAATGGAAAATTAGTCCAAAAATTTGTAATTATATAAAATCATTCATAAGCCATCGGAAACTAAGAGTAAATGTCAACAATATTATCTCTAGTACTCAATCAATCTTTAGCGGTATTCCCCAAGGATCACCTCTTCCAACAACACTATTTTAAATCGCTTTTGAAAACCTTAACCAAATACTAAAGGGTCAAAAAATCCAATACTCTAGACATGTACGCTGATGACCTCTATATATTAAGCAACGCAAAAACAACTATTACTATCGAAGAGAAATTTGAAAGTACCTTGGAAATGATTGATACTTGGTCTAAAACCTCTGGCTCAAAAATATCTATAAACTAATGTTAACACCTACACATATGTTAGCATATGTAAGTCGGTCGAGACCGACTATACGATACCCTATAATATACGTTTATATATAATATAGAAAATATAGGATATAGAAAATAAGCACAAACCAAATTTGAGTGGCATTGTTACTAATTTTTTTTTCTTTTGAATGTGGAAAAGTTCATGTCGGATGTAATATTTATATGGGGACTAGATCGAAAAATGGACCGATCCTGACCGTATTTGGTAAGGTCACCTATTTTTTGCAAAAATATATACAAACCAAATTTGAGAAAAATCTGTGCCATATTTTTTTTTTTTTGATAGATTTAAGTGTATATCGGTGTGCAGCTTTATATGGGGGCTATGACTACGAATTGGCCTATAGGGTTTATTTTTGGCCTACTGATTAATGGGTGTAATAAATATACAAAAACCCACTTTGACCGAGATGTATATAATAATTTTGATATTATGGGAATTTAATTCGGTTTCATAGATTTCATTTGTATGGGGACTATGTCTGGACATGCACCTATTTTCGACAATTTCAACAGCGTTCATGCTGTGGCCGATAGAAGCTTACATACAAAACTTCACCAAAATATGTTCACATTTGCGACACATGGTTTCATTACAATGTTTACGTGGACACACAGATGGATAGACGGACAGACGGACGGACGGACATCATTAAATCGACTCAGAAAATGATTCTCAAAAAGTGATTCTTAATCGATCGGTTTAATAAAAGGTGGTTCTAAGTCAAATATTTTTGATAGTTACAAACATCAGCACAAAGTCATTATACCCTGACCACATAGTGGTATAGGGTATAAAAAACACAACTGCAACGAAGCAAAAATTTTTCTTATTACTCGTATTGAAAACTTAAAACAGCTTAAAATTTAAGGCCTCATTTTCGGCAATAAACACTCACTTTAAACATCACTGTGAACATTTAAGTTCAAATCTAAAAAAAAGACTTAACATAAAAAAATACCTTGCTTCACAAAAACTTAGCTCCATAGTAATGTACTCGTGAATGCTACAAAGTATATAGTGGGATCTAAAATCTAACAACGCAGCGGTTAGATGCAGTTTGAGGACTCATAGGACAACAACTACAAAAAACCTGATTACCGAAGGTGGTGTATTATATATTGAAGAAAGACAGCAAATCCTAAAATGTAACCAAATTCCAAAACTCATACATAACAACAACTTAGTTCAACGTGAAATTTACCTTTTAAAGAAACGTAAATCTGCGTTAAAAAAAAATCACCTTTATCAGATGTCTGGGAAATAAGCAAGCCATACACTTTCACAAATTATAAGTCAACGAATTATTTACACACATAGATACTGGACAACAAGATTTTCTTGGATTATCTTACAAATTTTAAAAAAGAAAACACTTCAGATTATGTGTATCAACAATGCTTCAAGGAAATAACAAACCAATGGCCAACAACTAATAGGAAAATAATCTACACTGATGGTTGAAAAACAACAAATTGAACAGCTTTTGCAGTCGTAGAGAAAAATGGAAATTTAATAACCCATGGTCTTTTAGCAGAAGCTGCCACAATTTTTGATGCTGAAGCCTACGCTTTATAGGAAAGCCTATGAATAATTAACAGATAGCCAAGGCTTATTCCAAGCCATGAAAAACACTTACTGCTAAAACGAAATACGTGCAAGTAAATTTTTAGTTCCCTTTTTAAGCAATATGCGGGCACGGAGGAGGGTGAAAATTGCCATAGTTATAGTTCATATAGAGGAGAAGCTGAGAATGATAAAATTTATGTTTAATCCGTCTTAAAAATATATTAAATATTTATAATAATTCATTACACCCTGTTAATGCGAATGAGTTAAATTATATATCAGACGTTCTGTGTTGAATTGTAAATTGCCAAAATTGATTTACATACCTTTAGGCTCATTTAAATACTCATAAATTTTTTATATATATTGATAAAAAAAAAAAAAAAAAACAGTGGAAGGCAAAAATTTAATGAAAAAATAATATTTCCTAGAATTTCGAGTGATGGGCTATACTAGTACCATATTATAATTAAAATAGCAGACAGAGTTAAAATTCTATGGATCCCAGGACATGCAGGTATGTGCGGAAATGAGTTTGTAGACGATGCAGCAAAGAATGCTATATTGGTCCTATTACTATCTTATACACCACTAACTACAAACAATTTAAAGAAAAAATCAAAAAATAATATCATTATGGAAAATAAAATAGTATGGCATCAATATACACATTTATACAAGGAAATTAAACCTAATGGCTTACCCTTACTACTTCCAATAACCACCACTGTTCTTATGAACAAATTGTATACCAGAGTACGCCTTGGTCATAGCCGCCTTACCCACAGCTAATGATTGAGAAGACTCCCCAACCGATCTGTCAATTCTGTCGCCAACAACCATTAACTATTAAACATATCCTTAACGATTGTTCTGTCGTGGGTGCATGTAATTGTAAAAACTATTGTGAATGTATAGAAAATCCTACAGAGGGAGTTGTTTACTTTTTAACAACTATGATTAGCTATAAATATCAACAATTAGCTATAAATATAAACATTTTAATGTAGAGAAAGCTAAAAATTGGAAGAGCTCAGCTTGTTCATACAAACTCTCGTATATAAAAAGAAAAACATTTCTCATGTTCTTTTCTTTCAAATGTTGAGTTAAATAGTTGATTAAGCATGAGTTCAAGTAGTAGGCAGAAGGATGCTGACGATGAACAAGTCGCTTTGTTCGAAAGTAGCTACTCCATCTAGCGCTGTCTTTAATTTTTTTTTCTAATATTTCTCTTACATTACAAAAATTATTATCTTTCTTTCATTAGAAAAATTTATAAATGATCTTAAACCGAACAATAAATGACTAATTATAAACAATTTATTGAGAAAAATGGCTGAAGTTTTTTTGAGGGAAAAGTTAGAAGATTCAAAATAACAAGAAAACGAAGGGTCATTTCCTCTTTCTTTTTCTTTTTGGTCTTCAAAGGTGACACAAGCTGCTTCGGAAAGTGAAGTAGCTTAAAAAATACCAACACAAACAGCAAAGTTTAAATTTTTATTAAGCATCAAAAACTTTTTTGAGTAGACAAATAAACACGTGAAACTACAAAGTTAATTCCAAAATTACAACTAAATATCATTTGAACCTGCAACGCCACCTCTGTTGTCATCCAACGTGGGAGGAGCTGCACAAGCACCACCAAGCCAGGGGTGCTAGGTATTTGCCAAAGGTTTTGAACCACATGACAGCTCAAGCTCGTACGATATGATGGGCTGGACAAATCCCTCTGCAAAGAGAAAATGTAATTTTTATTCTTAGTTTCTTTAATATATTTCATATGTGTGAACAATGGTGCTACTCGATCACTCCAAGGCTTTTGACACAGTTAACCATCAAATATTATGTACTAAGCTAAGGTCACATTTTAAATTTTCATCAACATCATCACAACTTATATCATCTTACCTCACTGACCGCATTCAGTCGGTATGTTTAAACGGCATTGAGTCCAATCCCCTTACACTAACAAGAGGCGTACCTCAGGGATCTGTTCTGGGGCCACTACTTTTTTCTATTTATGCTAATGATTTGCCACAACATTTATCTCACTGCAAGATTCACATGTATGCAGACGATGTACAATTGTATTTAAGTAGTCCAGTTCAATCTATCAGAGAAAACGTTAATAAACTCAATCATGATTTAAACAACATATCTTGTTGGGCATCAGCAAACGGCCTGTGTTTAAATCCAAGAAAATCCAAATGTATCGTAATTCATAAAAAAACGTTAAACCCAATCATTCAAGATGACATCATTATAAACAACGAGAAAATTGATATTGTACGAACGGCAAAAAATTTGGGAATAGTGTTTAACAATAACTTAACTTGGTCAAATCATATCAATACTCTGGTTGTGCAAATATATGTCAAATTAAGAACGTTGTGGTCTGTGCAGTACTTTACGCCGTTAAAAGTAAGAGTGCTACTCGCGAAAGCTTATTTGATTCCTATTCTTACTTACGGTTGTGAATTGTTTTCTTATTGTGACTCCATAAGTAAGAAAAAACTTCAAGTTTTATATAATAATATTATACGATACGGACTATATTATACTTTACGGACTTAAAAAGCGAGATCAAGTATCGTCCTATTCGAAGACTCTCTATGGAGTTTCGTTTGAAAACTTGTTAAAGATTAGAACTTCAATATTTTTTCGAAAAATTATATACTCTCAAAAACCGAAGTACCTTTTTCAAAATATACGCTTTGCTAGATCGTCAAGAGGCAAAAATGTCATAATTCCCAAATACCGATGTCTCGTTTCTGAATGGCAGTTCTTTGTAAATGCTACTCGTCTTTGGAATGCTCTTCAACATAGCCAACAAATAAACAGCAACGCAATGAGTTTTAAAAAAAGTCTTTTTAATTATTTTAGTTAAATACTCCTGATTGTTTCTTTTATAGTTATTTATATCATAATTATTTTTTTATGTCCTAATTTTTAATAACTTTAATTTATATAATTTTTTATATCATTATTTATTCCTACTCCTGGTAAAATTTCATTTACATATATATACATATTTCTTTTTTTTTGTAATTTTTAATTATTTTTAATTTAAAACTTTTTTTTTAAATATTCTATGTTATATTTTATTAATGTCCCAATTTTATAAATTCTTATATTATTCATATTAATTTTTGTATATTAGTTACAATTTTATTCAATTTAATTTGGCTAAACATGTTTGTACACTACTAAAATCCTGTACTGTAATTATAAGACTTAGTCTTGTTGTGCAGGAAATCATTAAATAAAATAAATAAATAAATAAATAAAATAAATAAAAAAAAAGGAAAAAAGTTTTTAACCATAAAATATTACGAACAGAAAAGATAGGGAAAACATTTTAACGCGATAATCAGTGACGCAACAGTCCCCTCGCTTATTTCGGTAGGAAGGTGCACGTTTACCTAGGATTGAGCTCAGGCCAGGATTCGTCTTTTTAACCATCTCAGTTAGGGTACATTGACCCATTAAAATGTTTTCTTTAACAAAAAAAAAAATATAATATAAAAAGAAATTGAAACAAAATACTCAAATTATACATATATATATTTCATCGAATAATATAAAATAAATTACGAAATTAAATTTTTATTGATCGAACGGGTATACTTACCTCTTTGGACACGTAGGCGGACGGACAACCTTACGCGCAGGCAAGCCAGAAGCCGCAATAACCAAAAATTAAGAGGAGGTAGCAGCCAGCAGCCAAACAAAATAAAGAAAGTACTAATTTCTTAAGAGTAATAATTTTCTTTTTTTCACTTGTTTTAATTTTTTGATTTAAAGTAGAATCAATTCTGAATAATGAAATAATATTTTTTGTGCATCAAAAAAAAAAATAATGATAATTCACTCCAGATATTAATTTCCTTTTTTTTATTAATCATGGCCTTTTCTTTTGAATTTTGTTTCGAAAACCGATCGTTTTATCTATGCACATACATTTAAATTTTGCCCATTTATGTATTCTTTTACCTGAATTAATTTTTTTTAAATAGAACAAAGAATTTTGTAAAACCCTTTTATAATGGAAAGATTGGTGTTAATTTTTTTTTTTTTTTTTTTTTTTTTGAAATGAGCGGTTAAACGCTAAGTGGTTGCAGGGAGAATGTAAGGATGAAGTTAAGGAAAGGTAAGTAGATTTGGGACATCAAATATCCAAATGAAGATGCCACGCTAAGATCCTCATGGAATTTCAAGCGGGTGGGTCACCATCTGGGGACAACATCTCCCAGGTCAATCATGGTGAGTCCCATAATTTTATATATATAATTTTTTTTTTATTCTAAAAATTGGCTGGCATGGAAGTAATACTTTTTGTGACTGTCAAAAGTGCAGATTGGTTGGTAAGAACCACACTCAATCCGGCTAGCTCTAGCCGAGCCAAAAGCGGGCATGCCAGCAATGCCAACAGTCTGGCCACTTAAATTTTCATTTGACAACAGCTGACAGTACAGTTCGTATCTATCAAATGCACATGAATTAATATTTGGAGAACTGAACACTGCAGAAATTTTACAAATTCCATCAAAATTAAATATCGAGCTAATAACAAAATTTCTTGAATATTTAAATTTAGCAAATAAATTATAAATATTAATAGATTGAAATGTAAATAGTATTATATAATTTGAAACTACGTTGTAATTTTAATTATAATTAAACTTATGTAAATAAATAAATAAATAAGAAATTTTAACGAATGAAATCTCCACAAAATTGTCATATTTTCGCCTTTTCTATACTATACCACTTCTGAGTAGATTTAGCTATGTCAGTCCGTCCGTCCGTCCGTCCTTCCTTCCATCTAACCATCTGTAAATCTATGTAAACTTTGTAATCAAACTACATGTCGCAAATACAAATATATTTTGATGCAGTTTGATATGTGAGCTTCTATCGGCCATAGAACAATGATAAAAATTGGTACATATTCAAACCTAGTTCCCATACGTATGGCCCATACTACTTATTATATAGATCTCGTTCAAATTTGTTTTGTTTGTGTTTATTACATCCAATAATCAGTAGCCCAAAAAAACCCTATAGGATAATTTTTATTCATAGCCCCATATAAAGCTGCTTCCCGATCTTCACTTAAACCTATCAAAAAAAAAATATTGCACAGATTTTTCTCAAATTTGGTGTACGTATATGTTTAAGCAATAAATAAATGACTTTATTAAATATCGTCAGGTTCGGTCCATTTTTCGACCTAGTCCCCATATAAATATAGCATCCGATATGAAATTTTCCAGAACTGCAGGCAAAAACATTCTAAAAAAAATCCAATCATATTTAGTTAAGTCCTATTTTCTATACCCAATTAGTTGGACCAAAGATTAGTTCTTTAAATGTATGGTATAAGGTATCGCAGAGTTGCTCTACACTGACTATAATTTTCTTACTTCTTTTTAAATCATTAAATCATATCATATATGATTATTATTTATTAGTAGAGTAGATGAGTGATATTTTTAATATTAAATCAAATATGGATCAGTATCTTTATACCCTACACACCACTGTGCAGCGAGTATATAGCAATAGGAAATTTAATTTTTTCATTAAATAAAGACCCTAAAGGTATGCTAATCAATTATAGCCAATTCACAAATCAACACATAAAAAACAAACTCATTTTTATTACAAACACATTAACTAATTTAATAAGCACACACGTAGCATTGTATAATTTTATGTATGTGCTTGTAGCAACTTTAAATGCAATTTACTCTAAATAAAGGAAAAAATTAAAAAATCTGTAGATCTGAAAAACGGCTAAAAAGAAATACCTTTCAAATAATATACGTTTGATCATAATCGGGATAAAACAGTAGAACAAAACATCAGTCACGAGAAATCACCTAGCCTATTTATATAATAGATATGTAAAGTATATTATGGATCCTTATAACTCGAGTCAACGAAGCGTCTGACCGTCCGTCCATCTGTCCATCTGTCTGCTGAAATCCCCCTAAATTCACAAAACAAACAATTTACACGGGTACATTTAGGATAGTATTGCTTGTCATTATTCCCAGCAGCCTAGTATTTTAAATATGGTAATTCGGGCATCATTGTACCAAGATATGACCTAAATATCTAAACACCTCTAAAAAGGTTAAAAATTCAGTTTGCTTGCTGTAATAATTATTACTAATTTGTTACCAAATTACAATCTAGTATTAAGCTTTACCAGCTGCGTCAGTGCATACTAGATAAATAATCCTTCATAAGAGTTGGAATGGAAGAACTAGCCTTTCCTCTTTTAACGAATGACCAGAAGGTCTTAGGGCCCAGAGAAGCAGAAAGAACTTTAGTTCTAAACACTTTGTTACATTAGGCTATCACATGTCTGCATAGAAAATAAGTATTTTAATTTTAATTTAAATGCCAATTACTAAAACCTTCCTCTCTGGATGTGACTGCATTTCTGCGATCTGTAGTTTGATTTCTAGGCTTACTACAGACGGACGGATATCGGTTAATCGTTGAGAACGACAAACCCTGGAGGTTTTATTAGACTAGTCTAGTACTATCACCCTAACTTGGACAATGATCCCAACAATTTTCAACAATGTTACTATTCAAAATGTCACTCAATAATTTAGAGCCTCATGAAATAATGTGTACATTTTGCGAAGGAATTTCATGCAAATGAAACATAATGACAGTTTTGATTGCAAAACTGCTTACAGGCTTTTTAACCATTTGCAAGAAGTTGAGCTATTTCTAAAAATACATCACATTGATACAATGCTAGTGTCGGCAACACATTTTATTAGTAGATCCTTTTTTAGAATAAGAGGACACAAATTTATAACAACTAACCATCCAGACGGCAGAGCATACGCTGGAGCCGCAACAATAATAAAATCGTCAATAAAATACGAACTTTTAAATGAAGTAAGGGATTCATATATTCAAACGGCCTGAATTAAGGCTAAATAAAATCTGAATAACATTTCCATCTGTGCCATCTATTTTCCATCCAGATATTCTGCCAAAAGTCAACAATTTCAAACTTTTTTTACAATAGATTTTTTGTTGCAAGAGACTTTAAAGCAAAGCATCCGTGGTGGGGATCGAGATTAGTTGCTAGTTGTACAAATGTATAACAAATAATAATTATTTTGTGTTGTCAACAGGAAATCCAGCATATTAACCAACGGATCCAAGAAAAATACCTGATTTGTTAGATTTTGTCGTTTATTCTATTATTTCAAGACAGTTATTACATATTACGCATGTTGATGCACTAGGCTCTGATCATACCCCTAAAAGAGCATGCTTTAACACCACTTTAGGGACTCATATTGCAAAATAGAAAATTCTTACTAGCTAACTGACTTTGCCACTTGGATTGAAAGAAATGTGAATCTTAATATTTCAATAAAAACCCCAGATGAAATTAATGATGCAATTGAGAATTTCAATAACCTAATTCATAAAGCATTATTTTTATGAAATCCAAATTATACAGACCAGAGAAATTTCAATCACTTAGTTCTAACATTTGAAATCAGAGGACTCTTAGGAAATAAAAGAAGACTTAGAAATGTGTGGCAAATTAGTAGAAACCCTTACGATAAACTGATCTTTAGCAAAGATGCTAAAGACCTTGAAATTCCGCTCTATAGGTTAAAAAATGTGCAGCTTGGTTACTTTCCTTGATCCTAACAACAAAAAGTCAGAGCTTTCTTTGTGGAAAGCTACAAAACACATAAAACGTCCAACTAAACGAAATGTTCCAATAAAAGACAACAATGGAGTTTGGTGTAAAACAGACAAAGCTAAAGCACAAGCATTTGCCAACCATCTACAAAGTACCCCATGCATTTAGAAATCATTAAGAGAATGAAATAATTGAACTTCTAAATTGTTATTGTCCTATGGATTGACCGATTAAACACATATCTCCGAATGAAGTAATCGATCATTTAAGAAAATGGACATGAAAAATTCTCCATGTTACGACAATATAGATAGAAAAATTATGCAGACTCTGCCAATGGATGTGTGCAGGGATTGTTATGGTTAACAAAGCAAATTAGCCAGACAATAAAATTACATCCTATAAACCAATAAGACCACTGGCCATATTCACCAAAATATTTGAAAGAATATTATAGAAAAGATTGATGCCAGTCCTAGATGAATTAAACATCAATCCCGAATACCAATTTGGTTTTCGGAATAAGCATCGAACTCCAGAGCAATGCAGCGATATTTTTCAGGAGTTTTTTCGATGTACAACAAGCGTTTGAAAAAGTGTGGCATGATGGGTTATGCTTCAAACTAAAAAACTTTCTTCCAACGCCTTTTTATCACTTTTTCTTTATGTCGCTTAAGTAATAATTCGATTACACAACATGACTGTGTTAAATACTAAGGAATGAATATAGATAGGAGATTGACATGGAAGACTCATATTAAAACAAGTAAGAAAATTATAGTCGGTCTAGACCGACTATACGATACCCTATACCATGCGTTCAGAAACCCTATCTCTTAGGCCCAACTAACTGGACATTGAAAATAAGCAAAAACCAAATTTGAGTGGGATTTTTATTAATTTTTTTGGCTGCAGATATGAAAAAGTTCATATCGGATGCTATATCTATAAAGGGACTAGGTCCAAAAATGGACCGATCCTGATCATGTTTGGTAAAGTCTCTTGTATTTTGCAAAAATATGTAGAAACAAAATTTGAGAAGAATCAGTGCAATATTTTTGTTTTTAAATAGATTTAAGTTAAGATCGGGAAGCAGCTCCATATGGGGTCAAAGGGATCATTTTTGGACTACTCATTAGTGGATGTAATGAACGCATACAAACCCAATTTGAGTAAGATCTATATGACAATTTGGATCTTATGGCAATTTATGTCGATTTCATATGGGTAATTTGTATGGGGGCTAGGTCTGAACATGGACCGATTCTCACCAATTTCAATAGCGTTCATCCCATGGCCGACAAAAGCTTATATACCAAATCTCATCAAAATATATTCATATTTGCGACCTGCAGTTTGATTACAAGCTTTACATGGACACACAGACGGACGGACGGACGGACGGACGGACATTGTTAAATCAACTCAGAAAGTGATTCTGATTCGATCGGTATAATTAAAGATGGGTCTAGGTCAAATATTTTTGGTTGTTACAAACAGCAGCACAAAGTCATTATACCCAAACCACATAGTGGTATAGGGTATAATAAAGGAACAGTAACAAAATTTCAAAACTAAAAAACTATATTGGCTCCTTAGAACAAAATCAAAACTAAGTCTCAAAAATAAAGTCATTCTGTATAAAACCACTGTAAAACCTGTTTGGACTTATGTAATCTAGCTATGAGGAACAGCCAACAACTCAAATATTGAAATATTACAAAGGTACCAATCAAAAACTCTACGAGTAATAGTAAACACCCAGTGGTTTGTGTCTAATAATACTATATATAATAATTTCCATATTTCAAAGGTGAAAGATGAAATTAGAAGATTGAGCGAGACATATTTACAAAGGTTAAGTCAACACCTTAACCCACTAGCTATTGCACTCCTCGATGACACAGACGAAATCAGAAGAACTGAAACGCACCATATTTTGGACCTGTCTTTCAGAAATTAAATGCATATTTCCTTTTTATTTATGTATTTATTTAACAAAAAGCATACAAAACAAATACAAAACAAGTAAGAAAATTATAGTCGGTCTAGACCGACTATACGATACCCTATACAATGCGTTTAGAAACCCTATCTCTTAGGCCCAACTAACTGGACATAGAAAATAAGCAAAAACCAAATTTGAGTGGGATTTTTATTAATTTTTTTGGCTGCAGATATGAAAAAGTTGATATCGGATGCTATATCTATATGGGGACTAGGTCCAAAAATGGACCGATCCTGATCATATTTGGTAAAGTCTCTTGTATTTTGCAAAAATATATACAAACAAAATTTGAGAAGAATCAATGCAATATTTTTGTCTTTTAATAGATTTAAGTGAAGATCGGGAAGCAGCTCTATATGGGGCCAAAGGTATTCGATCGGTATAATTAAACAGCAGCACAAAGTCATTATACCCAAACCACATAGTGGTATAGGGTATAAAAATACAGCCTGTAGCACTTCCCACATCCCCAGTAAGACTCTGTGAAAAGTTCAGGAAGATCAGATGAGTAGTTACGGAGATTACCTCCTACAAACAAACAAACAAAAACAGATTACCTCTGTATTATGTTAGTATAGATTATTAGTATAGATTTTTATACCCTATACCACTATGTGGTTTGGGTATAATGACTTTGTGCTGCTGTTTGTAACAACCAAAAATATTTGACCTAGACCCATCTTTAATTATACCGATCGAATCAGAATCACTTTCTGAGTTGATTTAACAATGTCCGTCCGTCCGTCCGTCCGTCCGTCCGTCTGTGTGTCCATGTAAAGCTTGTAATCAAACTGCAGGTCGCAAATATGAATATATTTTGATGAAATTTGGTATATAAGCTTCTATCGGCCATAGGATGAACGTTATTGAAATTGGTGAGAATCGGTCCATGTTCAGACATAGCCCCCATACAAATTACCCATATGAAATCGACATAAATTGCCATAAGATCCAAATTGTCATATAGATCTTACTCAAATTGGGTTTGCATGCGTTCATTACATCCACTAATGAGTAGTCCAAAAATGATCCCTTTGACCCCATATAGAGCTGCTTCCCGATCTTCACTTAAATCTATTAAAAAACAAAAATATTGCACTGATTCTTCTCAAATTTTGTTTCTACATATTTTTGCAAAATACAAGAGACTTTACCAAATATGATCAGGATCGGTCCATTTTTGGACCTAGTCCCTTTATAGATATAGCATCCGATATGAACTTTTTCATATCTGCAGCCAAAAAAATTAATAAAAATCCCACTCAAATTTGGTTTTTGCTTATTTTCAATGTCCAGTTAGTTGGGCCTAAGAGATAGGGTTTCTAAACGCATGGTATAGGGTATCGTATAGTCGGTCTAGACCGACTATAATTTTCTAACTTGTTTGTATCTCATTTTGTACAACAATTATCAGATTTTTCGGCGTTGCTACCCTGGGGCAAGGTACATGTAGCTGCCGATGAGAAGAAGATGGATTATCCAAATTAGATCTGGCAACACTTAACTATTGGCCTTGAACCTAGAATATCATTTGGCAATTTTTCTTTTTAGCGATTTTTGATTTTGTCCATTTTTGATTTTAAAGATTTTTTTTGGCGATTTTTATTTTTCGCGATTTTCAGTTTTGGCGATTTTTGATTTTGACGATATATTTTCCACGACAAATCACATTGATAACTAATGTACTTGTCAAAAAACTGTCGCTTTCATAGTACTTCATATGTTTTATATAGGAGGTGCCACGCCCACTAATCCCATCCCGCCCAGTTTTTATTGGACATTAATATCTGATGGACTCGTGCAAAATGTGGAGCCTTTCCCTTTTATAGTACACCAGTTATATGATTTTAGATATCTACTTTGCATGGGCGGTGCAACGCCCACTGCTTCGGTCACGCCCATTTTTTGTTCGACTAATCATACAAAGATCCTATGGGCTCACGCAAAGCCACTATGGGGAGTGCACGCCCATTGGTGTGAACCCGCCAATTTTTTGTCCGACTACTCATACTAAGATCTGATGGATCGTGCAAAGTGTCAAAGTTTCCCTTTTTTAGTACACCAGTTATATGATATCATACATTTACTTTGTATGGGCGGTGACACGCCCACTGCTCCAATCACGCCCATTTTTTTCTAACTAATCACATCAATAACTCATGGGCTCACACAAAGTCCCAAGACTCCCACTATTGCAGTACTCCAGATATATGGCAGTTTATACTTACTTTGTATTGCACGTGCCATGCCTATTGGTCCATTACTGCCCATTTTTTGTCCGACTACTCACATTAATAATAGGTGGCATTAGATAAATTTGAAAAGCTCTCCCTATCACATTACTCGAGATATATAATATTGAACTATTACTTGTATGGGAGGTACCACGCCCACTTATCCGATCCCGCCCATTTCTGGCGTAGCTACTAACATTAATAATAGGTGACCTCACAGAAATTTGCAAAGCTCTCCCTATCATAGTACTCAATATATATGATATAAAAAATTTACTTTATGTGGGAGGTGCCACGACCACTAAAAATATTTAAAAAATTTCAGCCTGTAGCACTTCCAATATCCGGAGTAAGACTCTGTGAAAATCAGATGAGTAGTTACGGAGACTACCTCCTACAAACAAACAAACACACATTACCTCTTTATTATATAAGTATAGATTTAAAAAAGTGTTTTTTTATACTACACTCCCAATTTGATATTTTTTTTAATATATAAAATAATAAACCGTTTTCGGTTGTTCACCCACCCTTATAATGTAATGGTTTGATAAATAAATATGACTTTTCTGATCAAACAATATAGATACGCAAATCAATAAATCTGACATCTGATAAAAAATTACAAAAATAAAAAAAATTTTAAATGAACCAACACATTAATAAAATAATTTAAGAAAATGTTTTAAAAAAGCACCCTACAAGTAAGCACCATTGATACGACGCTTTATTAACCCAAAAAGAACTGGCGGTATATTTTCAGGATCTGCACCTAATGGGAATTTTCTTTTTAATCACTGATCACTGTTTTTTCGCCATCGTCTCTGACAAATCCGACAGAATGATTTACCACTTCTTAATTATTCATATTCATATAAATTCATTATTCATTTCATATTCATTATGAAAATATTTTCTTATTTGGGCTTGTAGGGAACAATTGAATTTAAACCATTTTAATTCATATATAAAATTTAATATATAAAATTCCTTCATACCAAAATAAAGAATAAGGAAATTAACCACTGACTAAATGATGCCCTCTGTTGGGTTTCCTTATCTAAGAAAATGGAGTCAAATTATATTTTCAATAAATTAATTTATTTTTGTTTATACAAAAAACTTTCTCCGAGCTTTTATGGCTGCTAAGTTACTGAATTTCGTTGGTTTGAAAAACTAGGTCACAAACGTCACAGTCGTTATCTGTTTAGTTATCATTCTTTGAATTCCAAAAAAAAATTGTAAAATGCAAAGTCTACTATATGATACATCCGAACTTCTTTTAAATAACAAACAAAAAAGAAAATATTTTTTTTTACATATTTCATCACTATTTAAATTTTTTGTTTACATACTAATATTTTTTATTTTTCTTATTACGTACCATAATAACTTGTAAAGGATTGATTTAATTTTTTTTTATATATGGCGCTTCTATCAGCCAGTCGCCCCGAGCCATGGCCTTACTGGCTCGACCCTAGGGCCGGCCATGGGACTGGGACGAAAAATGGACCGATCCTGACCATATTTGGTAAAGTCACTTATGGTTTGAAAAAAATATATACAAACCAAATTTGAGAAAAATGTGTGCAATATTTTTGTTTTTTTTTTTTGTAGATTTAAGTGAAGATCGAGAAGCAGCTCTATATGGGGCCTGTGACTAAGAATTGTCCTATAGGGATTATTTTTGAACTACTGATTTATGGATAAAGTAAAAACATACAAACCAAAGTTGACTAAGATCTATATGATAATTTGAATCTTATGGCAATTTAAGTCAATTTCATAGGGATCATTTGTATGGGGACTAGGTCTGAACATACACCGAATTTCACCAATAGCGTTCATTGTGTGGTCGACAAAAGCTTATATATTAAATTGCATTGAAATACATTCATATTTGCGACCTGTAGTTTGATTACAAGGTTTACATGGACGCACAGACGGACGGACGGACGGACGGACATCGCTAAATGGATTTAGAAGGTGATTCTTAGTCGATCGGTATAATAAAAATGGGTATAAATCAAATATTTTTGGTAGTTACAAACAGCAGCACAAAGTCATTTTACCCAAACCACAGTTGTATACGGTATAATTCATGCAAAACTGAAAATAAAATTATTCGCTTATGTTGAACCATATGATGGTTAAAAATCTTTCGTTTATAAGACAGTAATATACGATGGCATTAAGAAAATCAGAGACGATGGTCTATCGTCGTTAATTAAAAATCAACACTGCTCCCATTAAGTAGCATCCAACGATCGCATCAATTCATGACTCTGCCACAGATTTTGCAATCGACTTAAACACACCAACATCTTTCCGAGCTACTCACCCCACATGGACAGACATTTCTGATTTTTTTATAGAATCAGAGATGCCTCCAAAAAATCATAGCAGCGCAGATATATTAAAACAACATCATCTTCAAATTTACAACGAATGGACACAAAAAAAATGGATTTGCTATAGGTAATGGATTTGCTATAGCAACGGGTAACGGATCCCTAATGAAAAAAGGGTTAGTTCCACACTACACATCTATTTTTACATCTGAAATCACTGCTATAGAAGAAGCCATAAAATCAAAACCACCTAGAAAAAAACTGATTATATGTTCCGACAGTCTATCGTCAATAAAAGCGATAAAAAATATAAACAACGCTGATCCATTAATTTCCAATATTCGAGAACTACTTTTACGACAAAACAACATCAAATTGTTATATACTCCAGGCCACATAGGCATCCAAGGGAATGAAATTGCTGATAAATATGCCAAAGAAACAGTATTATCTCCAACAATTACTTACAATAACTACACCAAATTTGTAAATTTACTTTACTTTTAATAAATAAAAATAAATAAATAATAAGTAGCATCTGTTAATAGACTACTTTCAAGTTTAGAGCAAATTCCACAATAGTTCATTAATAGAAATAGTGGAACTTGCAGAAAGAGTTTATTTAATTATTGAGGCTAAAATTGTGGGGCTTACACTTTTAGGTTGTCGCTGCTGTTGTCCCGAGTACAGATTTTCCCTAGCCTAGCAACCCATTTATTTTGGATATATTCTCATAATTGAATGAATACAATTCGCCCGTGCTCTTCTTCTGTAGTTTTCAGCCTCTTTCTCTCCTTGTACATTGATCCGCGGATATAATGAGCGACTCCCATAAACTCTTCACAACTCCACGCTACATTATTTCCAAGTTTTTTATAGCTTTAACTGCCGTGCTTATTTTCATCATGAAATAGTTTGCTGGGTTGTCTCAGTTAACACATTTCTATTCTATTACATTTACTAAAATTTTTCCATTATTTTGCTTGCTTTTGTTACAATGAAACATGTTTGAATATTTCATATACATGTGCTTAGAATCTATTGCCATTGAATTAAAATTTTCAAGAATTTTGCACAAGTATGTGATGCTAAACATTAATGCTTGTTTTAAGTAAGTAGCTTAAGGGGGTGGAAGAGTACTCCTCCATTGGATGAATGAATAATTTTAAATACTTATATGGTTCAAAACTAGTTCTTTATTTAATATATGAAAATATATTTTTTATATGTGAATGCATATGTTTTAAAATAGCTACATATCGAGATTTATTTAGTACAGATTTTACAAATTTTCTTTTGTGTTATATTAACCTACATATATATAATACCATCATCTGCTGGTGATGACTTTTAAAAAAGGGGATTAAAATGAATTATCTGGCGAATAGTTCGAACAATGTCTGACAAAGGTAGAGGTAGGAATTTCACAAATATATAAAAATAAATTAAATGGAATTAAAGGTGGAATTAAACATTTAATATGTTCTTAAGAAAAAAGTGAAGTTTGGCATTAAAAGTAAGAGATCCTTATCATATCATACTTCGATTAAAGATTTAAAAAGTTACAATTTTAAGGTGAAAGATCGTGCCACGGTCACTAGACTAAGAATTGCGGAGCAAAAATTCATGTTAATTTATTTATTCAGTCCACGGAATAATCCTTACAAGACTACTTAAATTAAACATTTATATTAGTTTTTTATGTATTTTCGATCTTGTGTTGTAATAGTAATTAAGTTAATTATTGTTCGGTTCGAGATCATGTATACATTTTCTAATACTAGAAAAGATAACAGTTTATGCAATGTAAGAGAAATTTGGAAGAAATTGAAGACAACGCTAGATGGAGTAGCTGCTTTCGAACAAAGCGACATGTTCATCTTCAGCATCCTTCTGCCTATTACTTCAACCCATGCTTAATCAACTATTTAACTCAACATTAGAGAGAAAAGAACATGAGAAATGTTTTTTCTTTTTATATACGAGGGTTTGTACGAACAAGCTGAGTTTTTTCCAATTTTTAGATTTTTCTACATTAACATAGCCAGATCAATTACAAGTATTTTAATGTGAACAGGAATAATTAGTTATTTAACAAAATTTTCATAAGAACTTAAATTTAAAAAATATTGATTAGTCATCATAAAAACAAAAATTATATAAAAAATTGAAAATTTAATAAATAAATACTTTATATTATGGAGAAAGATAAACATCATTGGCCTCTTCATCATAAGATTCTGAACGTTGAGATCGACGTTTTTGCTCATTAGTCGTGGCCTCCAACAAAAGTTGATCAATTTCATCTTCACTTCTAACAACTTTCGACTTGCATAGCTCACTCCTTTTTATAAATTCTCTACCGCCAGCAGTATAAACAGAACGGTACCCAACATTTTTCAGTGCTTTTGCATAATTAAACAAGCTCTATGTTTCTCTACTCAACACATCATTAATAAAGATTTTTTTTGTTTCTTCATTATCCTTCAACTTTGGCTTCACTGACATCATAACATCTTTAGATTTTTTAGAATTAAATTTCACTACCATGGATTGTGTATCGCTTTTTCTATCATATGATATATATCTTTTTTGATAAAGGAAGCATTAGGAGAATAACTTTTTTTGACAAAATTTCTTCCTCACACTACGTTAAATACAACGTTTCACTCACAATAAAAATCATTTTTTGACGTTATTTTGGTGAAAAAAGTTCACGCACCGAATGAAATTTCTAAAACTCCCTAAAAAACGTAAACTAATGAAAATTTTCACTGTCTTATGGTCACTAAATACCGTCATAATATCGCGATTTTTTGGCGTCCTCCAGCCAAATGGATCCATTTTGATATGTAAACGCAGGGGGGGTAAATTTCAAAAACAGCGTAATATGTAAGCGTAACATGTGAGCGTAACATGTCAGTCGTAAGACAAAATGAGATTGCATTAGTAAAAAATTATGATATTATGATAACCTGTTTGAAAATTAAAATGAAAAATAAAAAAAGAAAAAAAAATTAAAAATGAAAAATAAAAAATAAAAAATGAAAACTTAAAAATTAAAAATTAAAAATTAAAAATTAAAAATTAAAAATTAAAAATTAAAAATTAAAAATTAAAAATTAAAAATTAAAAATTAAAAATTAAAGATTAAAAATTAAAAATTAAAAATTAAAAATTAAAAATTAAAAACTAAAAATTAGAAATTAAAAATTAAAAATTAAAAATTAAAAATTAAAAATTAAAAATGAAAAATAAAAAATAAAAAATTAAAACTTAAAAATTAAAAATTAAAAATTAAAAATTAAAAACTAAAAATTAAAAATTAAAAATTAAAAATTAAAAATTAAAAATTAAAAATTAAAAATTAAAAATTAAAAATTAAAAATTAAAAATTAAAAATTAAAAATTAAAAATTAAAAATTAAAAATTAAAAACTAAAAATTAGAAATTAAAAATTAAAAATTAAAAATTAAAAATTTAAAATTAAAAATTAAAAATTAAAAATTAAAAATTAAAAATTAAAAATTAAAAATTAAAAATTAAAAATTAAAACTTAAAAATTAAAAATTAAAAATTAAAAATTAATAATTAAAAATTAAAAATTAAAAATTAAAAATTAAAAATTAAAAATTAAAAATTAAAAATTAAAAATTAAAAATTAAAAATTAAAAATTAAAAATTAAAAATTAAAAATTAAAAATTAAAAATTAAAAATTAAAAATTAAAAATTAAAAATTAAAAATTAAAAATTAAAAATTAAAAATTAAAAATTAAAAATTAAAAATTAAAAATTAAAAATTAAAAATTAAAAATTAAAAATTAAAAGTTAAAAATTAAAAATTAAAAATTAAAAATTAAAAATTAAAAATTAAAAATTAAAAATTAAAAATTAAAAATTAAAAATTAAAAATTAAAAATTAAAAATTAAAAATTAAAAATTAAAAATTAAAAATTAAAAATTAAAAATTAAAAATTAAAAATTAAAAATTAAAAATTAAAAATTAAAAATTAAAAATTAAAAATTAAAAATTAAAAATTAAAAATTAAAAATTAAAAATTAAAAATTAAAAATTAAAAACTAAAAACTAAAAATT
Source organism: Cordilura impudica (assembly GCA_963682025.1). Taxonomy (NCBI): domain Eukaryota; kingdom Metazoa; phylum Arthropoda; class Insecta; order Diptera; family Scathophagidae; genus Cordilura; species Cordilura impudica. The sequence continues at coordinate 154,797,490 of OY821521.1, read as the reverse complement.
AAAAATTAAAAATTAAAAATTAAAAATTAAAAATTAAAAATTAAAAATTAAAAATTAAAAATTAAAAATTAAAAATTAAAAATTAAAAATTAAAAATTAAAAATTAAAAATTAAAAATTAAAAATTAAAAATTAAAAATTAAAAATTAAAAATTAAAAATTAAAAATTAAAAATTAAAAATTAAAAATTAAAAATTAAAAATTAAAAATTAAAAATTAAAAATTAAAAATTAAAAATTAAAAATTAAAAATTAAAAATTAAAAATTAAAAATTAAAAATTAAAAATTAAAAATTAAAAATTAAAAATTAAAAATTAAAAATTAAAAATTAAAAATTAAAAATTAAAAATTAAAAATTAAAAATTAAAATTTAAAAATTAAAAATTAAAAATTAAAAACTAAAAATTAAAAACTAAAAATTAAAAATTAAAAATTAAAAATTAAAAATTAAAAATTAAAAATTAAAAATTAAAAATTAAAAATTAAAAATTAAAAATTAAAAATTAAAAATTAAAAATTAAAAATTAAAAATTAAAAATTAAAAATTAAAAATTAAAAATTAAAAATTAAAAATTAAAAATTAAAAATTAAAAATTAAAAACTAAAATTAAAAATGAATAATGAAAAATAAAAAATTAAAAATAAAAAATGAAAAATAAAAAATTAAATATAAAAAATGAAAAATAAAAAATGAAAATTGGAAACTAAAATATGAATAATAAAAAATGAAAAATGAAAAAAGAAAAATAAAAATTGGAAAATGAAAAATGAAGAAAAAATTAAAATTGAAAAATAAAAAATTAAAAATAAAAAATAAAAAATGAAAAATTAAAATTAAAAAATAAAAAATTGAAAATAAAAAATTAAATATGAAAAACAAAAATTAAAAATTAAAAAAAAAAATTAAAAATGAAAAACGAAAAATGAAAAACAAAAAATTAAAATTAAACAAGTAAGAAAATTATAGTCGGTCTAGACCGACTATACGATACCCTATACCATGCGTTTAGAAACCCTATCTCTTAGGCCCAACTAACTGGACATAGAAAATAAGCAAAAACCAAATTTGAGTGGGATTTTTATTAATTTTTTTGGCTGCAGATATGAAAAAGTTCATATCGGATTCTATATCTATATGGGTACTAGGTCTAAAAATGGACCGATCCTGATCACGTTTGGTAAAGTCTTTTGTATTTTGCAAATATATATATATATACAAACAAAATTTGAGAAAAATTAGTGCAATATTTTTGTTTTTTAATAGATTTAAGTGAAGATCGGGAAGCAGCTCTATATGGGGCCAAAGGGATCATTTTTGGACTACTCATTAGTGGATGTAATGAACGCATACAAACCCAATTTGACTAAGATTTGTATGATAATTTGGATCTTATGGTAATATATGTTGATATCATAGGGGTCATTTGTATGGGGGCTAGGTCTGAACATGGACCGCTTCTCACCAATTTCAACAGCGTTCATCCCATGGCCGATAAAAGATCAAATACCAAATTTCGTCAAAATACATTCATATTTGCGACCTGCAGTTTGATTAAAAGCTTTACATGGACACACAGACGGACGGACGGACGGACATCGTTAAATCGAATCAGATGATTCTGATTCGATCGGTATAATTAAAGATGGGTGTAGGTCAAATATTTTTGGTTGTTACAAACAGCAGCACAAAGTCATTATACCCAAACCACATAGTGGTATAAGGTATAAAAATGAAAAATGAAAAATGAAAAATAAAAAATGAAAAATAAATAATGATAATTAAGAAATGAAACATAAAAAATAAAAAATGAAAAATAAAAAATGAAAAATGAATAACGAAAAATTAAAAATGAATAATGAAAAATGAAAAATAAAAATTGAAAAATAAAAAAATTAAAAATAAAAAATGAAAAATGAAAAATAAAAAATTAAAAATTAAAAATAAATTAAAAATGAAAAATAAATGAAAAATGAAAAATTAAAAATAAAAAATTAAAAATGAAAAACGAAAAATGAAAAATGAAAAAAAAAATTAAAAATGGAAAATAAAAAATTAAGAATAAAAATGAAAAATAAAAAATGAAAAATTAAAAATAAAAAAAAAATAAAAATGAAAAATAAAAATTAATAATAAAAAATTAAAACTAAAAAATTAAAAATAAAAAATGAAACATGAAAAATAAGAAATGAAAACTGAAAAACCAAAATTAAAAATGCTTAATGAAAAATAAAAAATTAAAAATAAAAAATGAAAAATAAAAAATTAAATATATAAAATGAAAAATAAAAAATGAAAATTGAAAAATAAAAAATGAAAAATAAAAAATTAAAAATTAAAAATGAAAAAGGAAAAATAAAAATTGGAAAATGAAAAATGAAGAAAAAAATTAAAATTGAAAAATAATAATGAAAAATAAAAAATTAAAAATTAAAATGAAAAATTGAAAATAAAAAATCAAAAATGAAAAATACAAAATTAAAAATTAAAAAAAATTAAAAATTAAAAACGAAAAAGGAAAAACAAAAAACAAAAAATTAAAATTAAAAAAAAAAAATTAAAATTAACCGGTTAAAGTAATAATAAATATTTTTATATTAACAGTTGATTGCTATAAGTTATACGCTTTCTGTTTGATTTTAAGAAACTGCTATAAAAAATCTTTAATTACTAGATGTTTACACATCACCCCTGCGATCGGACTCACATGATTTTTTTTTATATATTGAAATTATAGGAAAATACTGAAAACTTTGCAATTAAATATTATTTTTTTATACTTAAAAGAAAGACTAAAATACAAATCTTCATCGCATTTGGTGCGTGAACTTTTTTAATGATCGCGAAAAAGTAGTATATGATGAAGAATTTGATATTTGCAAAAATTGCAAAAAGTTATTGCCCCAGTAAGCATCTTCTTTAGTATCAGGCTGCAATTTTACCCATACATCACTCGATAGTTGGAATAGAGTGGCAACTGCAGTCGCTTTACTTCTCTAATAAAACAATTATAATTTAACTCTTCGATCGTTTAACATTTGTACAGAGTTTTTTAATGAATTAACTTCTTCCTTTAGAAGTTTATTTTCCTTCTGTACACTTTTCATTTTTTTTCCTATTATCAGCAACACCTTTCACTACTCCATCGAATTGCTTGGATATAAACATAGCTTCTTGCAAGTGATTAAGTTTTTCAAGTTTTTTGAGTTCTGTTTTGATCTTATTCAATTCTCTTTTAAGCGTACCACTGTTTACACATATGAATTCTGCTGAAGAAAAATACTTTATAAATTATAGTTATTAAGCTCCACGAAATTGTCCAAGATTGACCCATAATGTCATTTCGGACTCACTCCTTGAAATATTTTAACTAAAACTTCAGGATGAGTGTCAGTATCAACAGCAACATATCGAGTAGATTAGAATGGCCGGAAGGTGGAAATTTTGAGAGCACTCGATTCGCCAAATACAAAAATTTCCAAACCGATGGGTAAGTAGCCTACAATATTTCATACCGAATTTCCTGTAATTGGAAATGACTTAGAGGGAACTGGCAGAGCTGTCAAGGCGAAATGAATGAAATTTATCTTGGATTTCCAAGGATGGTGACCTTAAAAAGAATTAAATCGCGAACGATCTAGACTTGCCTTCTCTACTCATATGTAATGGGAACTTCTCAACCATTACATCTCTAAGTAGAGAGACTGAAAATTCTGATAATTATCAAAATTATGCATTAACCCTTTTTCGTATAGAAATAACTTATCATATAAAAAGTAACACTAGGTTATTAACTGTTCCCTCACGGGACACTATAAATTTAACTACCATTTATACAACATTAGCCAGACTACCTTTACCACACGCATCATATATGAGTGAATGAATGAACCAGAAATAAAATATTTCTCTTTCGCCGCCATGTTCTGTGCTTAAGTGCATGAGGAGTGCAATGTAGAATTTGGGACATTATCCGATCTGGGCCAGATTGCTATATTTAAAACAGTTCTAGAAATAACTTTTTATCTGAAAAAAAAAGATTACTGAACATTGCCATAAAATTTCCACATAACCTGAGTAACACTTCGACGTTTGTAGGCTCTTTCCACATAAAAATTACGTCTCTCTTAAGCCCTCTTAAGCACCAAATGGTCATGGATGAGTTTATGCTGGTATTAGTTACTACCATTAAAATAATAGATTTTATCCATTAAAATCAGAGTCTATTAAAACCCACTTAAATTAAAAAAATATATAATTTCGTTTAAGCCTTTAAGCTTACACAAGTTTTAAGTTAAATTTTTTGGCAAATAAAAATTATATGGTATTATTATTTAGAATTGTTTTTCCCCTCGGCACCGAAATATTTAATCACTTAAATACAACATCTCTAAAATTGTCTTAAACTTAACATTCTTTATCCTTTTTTTGCTACGCATGCTAGACTACAAATCTTTTCCAAAAATAAAAAGGAAAAGAAATTTATTTAATTTGAGTATAATGGATTTTATTTTTTCAAACTTACTTACCAATTGGTCAGGGTTCACAAATTTTCCTTTCGAATTAAAGAGCTAAGAAAAGGAGAAAGTGAAATATTTATTACAACAAAATGAACACAGCTATCGCTATCGTAAGCTGAAGATAATCTGATAAATGTTTTATTTCCTGTTGTTCTCTACTGTGAACGCGTTGCTGCTGCCAGGGTGTTCTGACAACTCAACTGCAGTGAATATTAAAAAAAGGGAGAATATATATTTTCGTATTACTAAGACAAAATGGATATTAAATTTCTAAGGTATAGAATTAAAAAAAAAAAAATTGCTTTGGTATTAACATGGCCCAAACTGTTTTTTTGTTAATTTTAAAAGTTGGCTACTCTGACACCTGTTAATGAATTTAAACTTTTCTTTGCTGTATAATACTTACAAGTATCAACAACACCGTACAGCTATCTTGTTCCGTAATGTAAATATTGTGCACAATATAATCGAAACAAGCAGTGACAAAAAAATGTGTTCGACATTTTTAATGGAAAAAAGTAAAAAGTTAGAAGACTGTTTGATATCATATAGCATAGACTAATTAAACGGATATAGAAAATACGCATATATAATATTAATAGACAAGGCCATTTCTTGTGACCAATTTTACGATTTTAGTTATCAACCGATTTTGACAAAAAAAAAACATATCATTTGAAAGGTACTTCTTTGCAGCTGTTCACCATATTTACAGATTTGCCCCATATGGTAATTTTTTGTAGCAATAATCACTTAAAGTAGTTATTAACACATACATAAAACACATACTGTTAAAATTGATTAGCATACCTTTAGGCTCTTATGAAACTATTTTGTAAAGAAACCCATCTATATATCTTCTATTTGTTCAACAAATATTTGTAATGAAATTTAATGAATTTCATTTAAATATTCATAAATAAATTCATAATTCTTATATACATAAAAAAAGCACTGAAAGAAAAAAAATTTTTGAAATAACAGTTTCCTAGAATTTGCATCCGAATGTCGAGTGCTTGGCACTGCTAGTAAAATTAAGTAAAGTGACAACTTGTTGCTCACAGGTACGAAAATATCATCTTGGAACCTTTTTTTATATGGCTATTAGATCAAATGTCCCCTATTTGGTAAAGTCGCGTATTTTTCGTAAGAACGTATGAGCGGTTTAAAGCACGAGGGGCTCAAAGTGACTCATGTTTAATAATGAGAAGAAAAAACGATGTTAGTCAGATCACAGGAGAAATTTTTGTACACATACTAACACATGTTTCTGGAACGCAAACGGATTTAGCCAACATAAAGACGAACTTGACCATTTTCTTAGAGACAATCAAATTGACAGTTTGCTTATCTCTGAAACTCACTTGACTCTTTTCACTGCGCGGATACACTTTTTATGATACAAAGGATCCACGACGTAGAGCATGTGGTGACTCAGCTATCCTAATTAAATCCAGATTAAAACATTATCTAATGTGTGAACATTGTGAAAACTACCTTCAAGCTACTACTATTTGCTTTGAAGAACTTGGAAACAGCCTAGCGATTTCATCAATACTAGCATATTCCAGCGCTCGAAATTCGAGTGCAATTTTTAGGCAGCTTTATTTTTCAACTTAGCAAATTCACAAACCAACACTTTTATGGTTTATTATTATTGTGAATGAAGATAACAAACTCATTACCAAATTTAACAAAACACGCATAGCATATGTATAATATTAAGTATGTGTTAGTAGCATGTTTAAATGCAGTTTACTTAAAATAAAGGAAAAAATTTAAAAATCTATAAATCTGCAAAACGGCTAAAAAGAAATACCTTTCAAATAATATACGTTTGGTAAAAATCGGGATAAAACGGTAGAACAAAACATCGGTCACAAGAAATAGTCTAGCCTATTAATATTACAGATATTCTCCCCCAAGGTATTCTGTATCAGAAAATCAATACACAAGTTTTTTTTAAATCACTAGGTCCTGGTTTCATAGTTGCTGGCGATTTTAATGCCAAGCATACATTCTGGGGGTCACGGCTAATTTCCCCGAAGGGTCGTGTTTTGTTCAAAACAATTTCTAAAATGGATATGGATGTGGTCTCCAGCGGAGAACAAACGAACTGACCAACAGATAGGCAAAAAATACCCGATTTAATCGATTTCGGATTGATGAAGAACATCGCAAAAGAACTTGTGCATGTAGAATCTTCATTGGAACCCTCGTCTGACCACACACCCGTTATTGCTACTATATCGAAACCCCAAGAAATTGTGTCCCCATCTGATGATGTACCGCTTTCAAGTAATATTGGTTGGCTGAAATACAAAAAGTTTCTTAGTACCCATTGCACGGAAAGCTTTCCGCTAAGATATTGACCTCTCGACTATTAACTTCGAACAAAATCTCAAACTTGCTGTTCAACTTGTAGATGTTGAAAGGCTATTAGGTGAAAAAATAAGAATTCGAAGAGAGTGGCAACTACACAGATCTCCTCAACTTAAGCAACACGAAGAAACGAAATTGAATAGATATCTCTGAATCCAACAGAAAAAACTGATTACTCTTTGTGGCGTGCTACAAAAAATCTCAAAATAGCTGTTGCATGCAAGCCTCCTATGAGAAGTGAGAGTGGAGGATGGGCTAGAAATGACCGAGGAAAAGGAGATCTGTTTGTGGAACATCTAAGGAAAGTTTTTACTCCGAATATAACCACTAGTTCTATTAGTGAGTTGAAGAGATCGAAAAGGCCATTGATGATTTAAACCTCAAAAAAGCATCGGGATTCGTTGGAATCAGTAGTAAAATGCTTTTGGAGTTACCCCGAATAGCATTAAGAATAATTTCATTTATTTTTAGTGCTAAAATACGCCTTGTACATATTCCCCTAGAATGGAAAGTTTCACTTGTTACATTGCTACCTAAACCAGGTAAAGATCACAGAAAGGTCGATTCGTATAGACCAATAAGTTTACTGTCGAACTTGTCAAAATTATTTGATAGAATTTTGGTAAACAGACTTACCATATCCGTAGATCAAAATAATGTCATTCCAGCACATCAATTTCAGATGAACAGACCGCACCACTGAACAAGTTCACAGAATTGTAAGTGCCATAAGAAGAGCCTTTGAAGAGAAAAAGTACTGCTCTGCACTTTTTATAGACGTCTCGCAAGCCTTCGACCGAATTTGGCATGAGGGACTCCTCTATAAAGTTAAACAGTTGTGCCGCCGAACACATATAAGCTAATGGAGAGCTATATAATTAATAGAAAATTCTCTATAAAAGAGAAAAACTTTGTGAACCCTCCACAGGCAATTCATGCTGGCATACCAAAAGGTAGTACATTGGGCCCGCTGCTGTACATCCTTTACACATCAGACATATCAACAAATTAAAATACACTTACGTCAACTTTTACGGATGATACTGCAATTTTAAGCCTACACGAAAACCCCTCAACAGCATCTCTTCTTCTACAGAGCCATATTGAACAGCTGGAAGATTGGCTAGACATGTGGAAGATTAAAGTATATGAACAAAAGTGTATCCACTAACTTTTACCCTAAGAAGGAAAACTTGTCCTCAAATTCGAATTAGGAACCTCAACATTCCTCTGTTATATATCTCGGACTACATCTTGATGGCCTGTTTACCTGGAAAAACCGTATAGGTGCTAAATTAAGACAAATAAAATTGAAATTAGTGCGATTCAAATGGCTTATTGGTAGGAACTCTAAATTAAGTCTTGATTGTAAGCTCTTGATTTACAACTCGATTTTCAAACCCATTTGGTGTTACGGTATTCAGTTATGGGGAACAGCCTCAGCTTCAAACACAGAAAGAATACAAAGACGCCAAAACAAGATTTTGAAAATGAACACAGGCTCACCATGGTACGTGAGAAACTCACATTTGCACAGAGACTTAAATGTTTCTCTAGTTAAATGCGAAATCACTAGATATAGTGCAAACCATTTGGAAAAGCTAGAGTCATACACGAATCATCTACCACGTAACTTAATCAACAATCGTATCAACCAACGCTTAAGGAGGGATGATCATTGGATGAAAAATGGATTGATATACAAAAATTTTTTTATCATTAGATTATGTATATGGAATAAATGAAATTTTGTCTGGCACTGGCTGGATTTAATTTTTAAGTTTTAGTTCTAAGACTGAGTAACTTATTGTTAGTTCACAAACCTATGTGAAGAAGATTCAATAAATAATCTTCAATAAAAAAAATAAAAAATAAATTTTTACACATCAATTAAAACCAAACAGAAAGCGTCATATAAAAATTATTTATTACTATTTATTGTTTCAACTGGTTGTTATAGTTGGGGTTGTTGAATTAGCTGAAACAACGTTTATATTAGTAACACTTTCACTATATATTGTGAAATTTTTTGCGTTGCTATAACAGAGGTTGTTGATTTAGCTGAAATAATTTTATATCATAATCTTTGCACCAACACACTCATACTTCACACCGTTTTTGTCTTACTTCTTACTTCTTATACTGTTTTTGTGATGTATTGTGAAATTGCTTTTACCCCCCTAACCGCATAGATGCTTACACATCATAAAAGTTAAAGTTTTTTTGCAATAAAAATGTTAGATATTACCTCGGATATTAATTTTTAATTAGTAGAGATCCCGAGATATATTTTAATGTAACAAGACAAATTAGAACCATCTTTTACATACACAAAAATTATCTTTGAAGTAAAGTTGCACTTATACCCCTTGTGCTTTAACTTTTTGGAAAATTTCTAAACACATGAACTTGTACCTCCACAAAAAATACGTAAAATACCTAATAAGTTAATCACATAGACTAACTTGTTCAAATAACATATTATTAAGAAAAGCTTTTATGGTTCTTGGGTACATTTGTTAGTCGTCATAATCAAATTCAATGACATCATCGGGCTCATGTTCATCTTTACTTTAGCTTTCGATTCTTTCTTCCATTCTATATTGAGGAAGTGCTTTGAACCATTCATGGTAAATTGGTGGTATATAGCAAAGAAGATCTTGGAGGTTTTTGAATTTCTCGATCTTATTGGTTTGGCGCTGTTTTTGGAGGAAGTTGTGGGAGTTCATGTTTACTTCGGTGAAGTTTTCTTGCCCACCCTTCTCAAAGTAAAACCATTGCATATTTCGGATGGCCGCTATACTATTACTGAAAAATATTTGGATGGGCTCCAGAGTTATAAAGTCCTCATTTTGCATTGATGTTACAGTAAATTTTTTACTTGAATTTACCACAAGCTCCCGCTTCTTGAAGTTTTATAACTTTCATTTCGAAAAGCTTCTCTCTTTTCTAATCCATACATATAAAAATTTAAATTTGTTTGTGGGTTTGTGGTGGCTAAACCATAGGACCGATCTTCTTGAAATTTTTCACAGTGTGTACGTTTGTATCGTGCTTCGCTACGACTTAGAGTGAATATCAATTTTTTTAATAAGAAAATAAAACATTTTATCAATTTTCTAAATATATTATTTCAATGTGCTTTACGTTAAAGAAATACATTGCATTGAGAAAATAAATGGTTGATGTTTTTTTGTGTCCATCGGCGATCCTAATCTACAGCGCTCCATTCCTCTTTCTGTCATAGATCGCATCCATATACACTTCCAATACATTCGTTATTTTTTTAATAAACATCAACAATATTCACTAGATATAAGTTATGTGGGAAAACAACGTTTCCGGACTAGCAAGTATTTAAATAAATACAAAATTTTGTGAGTTATATCTATTTAATATATTGAAATTATTTATTATCTAGTTATATTTCATTAACTCTTCATATATTTGTAGGGTTTTTGCTTTGTTTATGATTTAGTCTATTATTCTAATTTTCATTAGTTTTTATTTGTTTTTTGTTTCATTCTATAATGTTTACACAAACCTTACTGTATTTGCTTTTCAACTATAGTTTAATGTTATAAGTTTGATTACTTTTTAATTGAATCAAATTTATTATTATTTCTATTGGTAAATGTTTTTATGAGTGTGTGTGTGTGTGTGTCTGTGTAAATATATATTGATGTGTATATAAATTTCCACTTCATTTCATTTATTAAGTTATACTAGTATAACTAACAACTACTATATACCTTTAGTGTATATGTGTACGTTTGCGTGTCATGCTATGCATGTATTGTAAGTATTATGGTTTTCAAAGTTGTTTTAGTAGTTGGAAAACTTTTTTTTATTTATTTTTGAAAATGAAATAAATGAAGTTTATGAATATGAAAAATCTAACTTTAAATGTAGTAACATTATAGGGCTTATAGTTTGACGAATGCATACACAATGTGAACGATATTCTTGAAATATATACAATATTTATCTAAAAAAAAGTTTTTTTAATTTTCATGTTAAACTTCAATTGATTTTTGATAAATATGTTCACGCAGCCGAAAAACATGTTTTGATTTCCAGCAATAACTATGATGAATCTTAAAACTATGATGAATGTTACAACTAAGGCCCCTACCTTTTACCTACTGTGCTTAGGGAAAGTTTAATAGTATAAAATTTTGCTTGGATTCTCATTGCATTGGCTTCACAACAAAGGTATATGAATTAACTTTTTACCAAACAAATTATTTAATGCTTTTGGTTACTGATAGGGGTTGGTGACTCTTCCCGGGAATTAAAATACTAATAATAAATAATTTTATAATTCTCGAATTTCATTAGATATAATTGTATATCGCACGCCCTGTGCTGAATTGTGAATTGATAAGCATACTCTTACGCTCTTTTTAAATTATTTATTATCAACATTTTTTTATATGTATTTCCCAGAATTTGCACTCGAATTTCGAGTGCGGGATTACGCTAGTTAATGTAATTAGTGCAAAGATAATTTCAAAAAAATTATTCAAAGTCTAAATTAATTATTGATTAAAGACAGTAAAACAAAATATTAAAACACATCATCATTATAATTCATGAATTTAGTTCGACCTAATGCATAAAATTTGTAACTGCTTAGCTACGCCATATCTATAATATTAGTAGGCAAGGCGAATTCTTGTGACCGATGTAAGTTCCCCAGTTTTACCCCGATTTTGACAAAAAACTTATTATTTGAAAGTTATTTTTTTTTAGCTGTTATCCAGATTTACAGATTTTCATCGTCTGGAATATTATTTTGGAGGTATGATCGTTTAAAGTTGCTACTAACACATACATAAAATTATAGAATGCTATGTGTGTGTTTATTAAATTTGTTAATATGTTGGTGTTAATGTGTTGAGTTTGTTTTCTTCATTTAAAATGAGTTGAATTGTGAAGCATACCTTAAGGGTCTTTATTAAATGAAAAATTAAATTTCCTAGAATTTGCACTGCTAGTGCTAGTTTTATTTATTGCTGTAATAGCCAGGGAGCAAAAGAAGACGGACAATCATCAGACTTCGTTTCACTTTTACTATTAACTATGGATCATAACTCGTTAGCTGTGACAAAGTAAAATTACTCTTAGTATTTTATTTTGGAAAATTAAAAAATAATTTCGATCGAAAAATTTCGATAACGAATGCAACGATTCGACCCAGGTCTATCCAAAGCTACAAAGCTTATTTTCTAATCATTTTTAAATATATAAAATTAAAATAAAAAATTAATAAAAATTAATAAGATTAAATGAAGAAAACGTGTTTGGTATATTTAAGCTCTTTCTTTTAACTCGTACTCTCTGTCTGTCTGTCTGTCTGTCTGTCGTGGGTCAACCCCATTCCCCCTTATCCAGTTGATGTGAAACTTGGCCCATAGTCTTGTTGAGACTACAAGGTCACAGTCGGTCTAGACAGACTATACGATAGCCTACACCATGGTTTAGAGACAATATCTCTTCGGTCCAACTAAGTGGATATAGAGAATAAGCATAAACCAAATTTGAGTGGCATTGTTATTAATTTTTTTTTTTGGCTGCAGTTGTGGAAAATTTCATATCGGATGCTATATTTATATGCGGACTTGGTCGAAAAATGGACCAATCCTGACCATATTTGGTAAAGTTAGTTATATTTTGAAAAAATTATATAAAAACCAAATTTGGGAAAAATCTGTGCAACATTTTTGTTTTTTGATAGATTTAAGTGAAAATCAGGAAACAGCTTTATATGGGGGCTATGAGAAAGAGTTGCCATATATGGTTTATTTTTGGATAACTGATAAATGGGTATAATAAATACAAACACACCCAATTTGACCGAGATCTGTATGATAACTTGGATCTTATGGCGATGTAAGTCAATTTCATAGGGACATGGACCGAATTTCACCAATTTCAACAACATTCATACTATGGCCGATAAAGGCTTATATACCGATAAAAGCTTATATATTCATATTTGCGACCTGTAGTTTTATTACAAGACTTACATGGACACACAGACGGACAGACGGACGGACGGGCATTGTTAAATCGACTCAGAAAGTGACTCTGAGTCGATCAGCATAATAACAGATAGACCTAGGACAAATATTTTTAGTAATTATAAACATCAGGGCAAAGTATAAAAAATAATTGGAAAGTTAAAAAATATATGGTGTCCATTAAAGTTAAAATAGTTTGAAAATTAATTTAATGATTTATCATATCAGAAATTGCCCTATTGGGACTCCCTTCTCCATTAGCCCTGACCCACAACCATATTTGGATTAGTTAACGTATCTTCATTTAGATTGCTCAGAATTCCAGGATGCACCACGATGCACCCGAAGTGGCAACCTTACCCCACAAGTATCCATCCTGCATTAACAATCAGTTAATAAAGTTACACTGGCCAACAAGGTTTTGGACTGGAGCAACCAAAGATCTTTCCTAGGGTAATTTGGTGGGCTGAATTCGAATCTGTAACTGGTTTTGCTCTATCATGTCAGATTTTCGAGATACAAAAAACATGTTTTTATTCGTTTTTTACATAAAAAATCATTAGTTTTTTTAAAAATCAATGAACTTTCAAGTGAATGGCGTTATTTGAACGTCGTCTGTATTTTGTTGGTTCGGTTTCCCGTAGTAGAGTCCAGCAATAGTCTCCCAGCATGCTTTTCTCCGAAAATCCTTGACAAATTCTTTAAATTTTCATTAAATCTTGGTGAGCAAGCTCCTCTTGTTCGTCGCTCAGCGCACCAAGGTTTTGTGGAAAAAAAATCTAAATGCGAATGAAGAAAATGCATTTTCGTGACATTTGAGCACCTAATTCGTAATAGTTTTTTAATAATTCAGCAACAATTTGTCTGTAAACTGTCAAGAAAACTGTCCACGATGTTCTTGAAAGCTTTCCAGGCTACATACTCTTTCTCCAATAAACATTGTGAAAAATTGTCATCGTTCAATAGCTTCCTGATCTGAGGGCCAACAAATATGCCTTCTTTGATTTTAGCGTATCAAATTTTAGGAAAACCCGCTAACAAATATTTTAATGCTGCACCATCTTTGTCCAGAGCCTTGACAAAAGGCCCAATTTTATGTGCAGCGGCGGAAGAAGAACGTCATTTAACGGGGGTCGTGGGTTCGATTCCCACCGGAGGCTTTGGTCTGTCGCTGCAAAAACTAGCCAAATACGGCTTATCCCTGGACCAAAAATTAGAATCTGCAGGCAAGCCACTCGGCTTCGCGGAATTAGGCTTAAAAAAAAGTTTGGATCAATTAATGGTTTATTTGAAATGTTTTGTTTTCCTGGTGAATACTCAGTTCTTTTTGGGCACTCTGTTCTGACATAATGACGATGACATATAGCGCGACTATCCCATAGATAAAGGAAACAACAATATTTTATGAAACCTCATTGCATACCAGTCAACAAACCAATGACCTGAAACAGATTATTACAGACAGTTATTTACGTTGGTCTATACTATATATACAAAGAAATTTAAATCCTACACCTTAAGGTCACCACAGATCTTGCATTTACGATCGTTGTATTCGAGTATTGTCAAAATTTCAGTCATTGCTGCGTAGCAATTAGTGTGGATGGTTTTCCACTCCCATTATGCAAAAGAAATGCCCTTAAACTGTACTTACAGCCATTCAGTTCTGTCATATGGCTGGTTTCTTTTCAAAATATGCAGCCAATTCCAAGCTTCTGTCTCATTAGATTGTTACTTTTGTCCCAACTGCAAGATATTTCCACTGCTACATGCGTGAAGCTAGTAATTCTTGAGTCACTAAATGGCGTTCATCATCAGCCGGTGTCCACGGTTTGTCCAAGTTTCTAACAGCAAAACCAAAATAATGTAAATATACATATTTTAATGATTCTGATATTGCATATCCTTTTTTCCAACCACACACAAAGCAAAAATAGCTTGAATCAGTAACACACGCTCTCCCTGACATGCTTAAATGCTACTATTATGAAGATTTAGAATGAAAATGGGCTTCTGTCAAATTCATAATTGTGAAATTGTAGTGTTAGTATTGACTGTTTTACAGTATTGCCAACATGCGATATAAAATTTACAAGATGTATCAGCCAGATTCGAATTCAGCGCACCCAGATTAGTTAAAAAACATGCTTCGTTTCTGCAGTCACCTTTTTTTTTTAATTTGTAGACCAGTGTAATTTTAAAATTAAATCCTATCCAGTAAATTTATTATCGAATTATAAAAAAGAAAACTTTTACACATAAGCTTCCTTTTTTGTTCTTCTTTGAAATACAATAAATTTTGTTTTCCTGCAACTAAAAAATTGTTTCCAATAAAATTTTCTCACCAAAAGAAAATTGTCAATTAAATAATAAAGTAAATAATTACAGTTTATTTTAATAATAAACCAATATGATATCTTAATGCAACGTATCACTATCAATAAAATTGTTTTTATATGAACGAAGGCTTTTAGTTTAATTTTTATTTGAATGTAATTGAGAATAAATTTGCAAAAGATAAGCAAAACTTTTTGCTGACCAAAACTGAAGTATTGTAACATAAACTTTCTGTTCATATTAATTTCATATATATATTCGTAAATCCCATAATAATTTGTTATAGAAAAACTACTATTCGTACATTTTAATTCAACTTCATGAACATACATAAATTCCACCGTAATCGATGAACTTTTTTAATATCAATATAATTTTTACCAGGTATAATTTGTTTTTCCTTTTTTTTTTTCAACTAAGCTCTTGCTGCAAACTTCGAATCAGTCCAAATATGCTAAGTAAATGTCATATTATAAAAAAGTTTTGAAAAAGAAATATCAATAGATCAACATCATCATCATTATTATTTTTTTTTTACAATGAATGAATATTTAGACCAATACAAATATCTACATAAGTTTACAACTCAAATATTCTAAGTATCGTACTAAAGTAATTTTCTTTAAAGAAACAACTCGACAGCAAAAAATAATAGATGGATTGAGAAAAAATAATGTCAAGCAATTGAACACCAGTAGGAAATCCGAGAAATAAATTAACACTAATTTGCAATGTATAAGTATTAAGACCAGTACAAATATCCACTTAAATTTACAACTCAAATATTAGAAGTACATATCTAGAGTAATTTTCTTTAAAGAAAAAACTCGACAACAATTAAGAATGTTAACAAAAAAACAAGTAGGAAAACAAAACAAGTAGGAAAACTATAGTCGGTTTATACCAAATACAATGCGTTTAGAGACACTATATCTTGGGCGAAACTATTTAGAGATAGAAAATAAGCATAAACCAAATTTGAGTGGCTTTCTAATTAATAATTTTGCCTTCGGATATGAAAAAATTTATATCGAATGCTATATTAATATGGGGACTAGCTCGAAAAATGGACCGATCCGGACCATATTTAGCAAGGTCACTTATTTTGTGCAAAAACATATACAAACCAAATTTTCGAAAAATCTGTACAATATTTTTGTTCTTTGAGAGATTTATGTGAATATCGGGAATCAGCTTCATATGGGGGCTATGACAAAGGATTGTCTTACAGGGTTATTTTTGAACTACTGATAAATGGATGTAATAAATATTCATAAACCCAATTTGAGTTAGTTTTGTATATGATAATTTTGACTTTATGACACTTTAGTTCGATCATTTGTATGGGGACTAGGTCTGAACATGAACCGACTTTCACCAATTTCAATGGCGTTAATCCTGTAGCTGGTAAAAGCTTACATACAAAATTTCATAAAAATATATGATGCAACCACAATTTACTACTACCAACTACCATATTTTGTTACCAACTACTTTTAAAGAAAGCAGTTTACTTTTTGGCGTGTTTTGAGACCAAAAGCGGGTATTTGTGAAAATAACAACCCTAAGCAGAACGTATTAAAACATTTTTTTTTTTCGATCGTACCAGCAAACGGACAACATAGTTAAGAGACGTCCCGGAAGAAAAAAGTAAAACCAGCAAATAAATTTCAAACTTAAGCAAAGTATAAAGAACAAGTTACTAAAAACTAAATTCCAACCTTTTTCATAAAGAAACAAATACTGCGTTAAATAAATCTAAAAAACTAAAAAATTATAAGTGAACTTCAAAATTATCCAAATAAAGAAACTCTTAAAAAATTAAAAATTGAAATAACGAAATCTTTTATTTAGGAGAAATGGAGCGTTTTTACAAATATATTTATATTTGCGAACTGTAGTTTGATTACAAAAATCGACTCAGAGAGTGATTCTGAGTCGATCAGTATCATAAAAGATGGGTCTAGGTCAAATATTTTTGTTAGTTACAAACATCAGCACAAAGTCATTAAACACTGACCACATAGGGTTATAGGGTTTAATTGAAAGAAGTATTAGGAATTTCATACTTTTTAATTTGAAAGCAATTATTAACTGCAATCACCACTACAATAATTATCTTGGTTATTTACAAAAAAAAAAAAAATCATGTGAGTCCGATCACAGGGGAGATGTGTAAACATTTAGTAAATAAAGATTTTTTATGGCACATTTACAAAAGCAAACTGAAAGCATCATCTATGTATCACTTATAGTAATCAACTGCAGGGGTTCTGCTAATATAAAAATATTTATTATTACTAGCAGATTCCAGCCCTCGAAATTCGAGCGCAAATTCTAGGAAATTTTATTTTTTCATTAAGACCCTAAAAGCATGCTAATCAATTATAGCCAATTCACAAATCAACACAAAAAAAACACTCATTTTTATTACAAAAACATTAACAAATTTAATAAACACATACATAGTATTGTATTATTATATATACATATGTGTTAGTAGCAACTTCAAATGCAATTTACTCAAAATAAAAGAAAATATTTAAAAATCCGTAAATCTCCAAATCGGCTAAAAAGTAATACCTTTCAAATAATATACGTTTGGTCAAAATCGGGATAAAACGGTAGAACAAAACATCAGTCACAAGAAATCGCCTAGCCTATTAATAGTATAGATTTATTATTTCAGCCGGTTAATTTTAAATTTTTCGTTTTTATTTTTCATTTTTTAATTCTCATTTTTCATTTTTGATTTTTAATTTTTTCATTTTTCATTTTTCGTGTCTCGTTTTTCCTTTTTCATTTTTTCATTTTTTGTCTTTCATTTTTTTAAAATTTCATTTTTATTTTTCATTTTATATTTTTGATTTTTCGTTTTTCGTTTTTTGTTTTTGAGTTTTAATTTTTTATTTTTCATTCTTAATTTCTTATTTTTCATTTTTATTTCTCATTTTTCATTTTTTATTTTTAATTTTTAGTTTTCATTTTTTATTATTCATTTTTCATTTTCAATGTTTTATTTTTTATTTTTAATTTTTCTTTTTTTATTTTTCATTTTTCATCTTCAAACAAGTTATTACATATCATAATTTTTTCACCAATCCAATCATAAGTCACACCGATTTTGTCTTACGGCTCACATGTTACGCCGTTTTTGTTATTGTATTTTGAAATACAGATTTACCCCCCTGCGCGTATAGATGTTTACACATCAAAAAAGAAAAGAAAACAACAAGCAAAGAAACATGTGCATTAGCGATATAACTAAACTTCGGCCCCATCCCTATATCTGTGGTATTCTAGAATAACCGTGTATGTCATAAAATCAAAACGTTCAGGAGAACCAAAAAACGTTGTATTTGAAATTATGGGCTCGATATAAAGTTTTTAGGACTTTTTATTCAACAGTCCTGTAGATATGGGCAATAAATACTTTATAAAAAATTTTGAGTCAGAAATCTTAAGAGGAATAGATCCTAGAGAAGGACGAAAAAACAATATGTAAATAACACTTAAAGTGTGTGCAGATAAAACAACTTATGTCGACAAACGTTATTTTCTTTGAAAAATAAAACTACCAGTACAACTACTCATTTAGACATAAGTTGTTGTTGCTTGAAAAATTGATTTTTTTTTTTTCATCAACATAAAGTTAACGGGACTTAGGGTGAGAATATAACAACGTATCAAGAATAATAGTGACAAAAAATAACAAAAATAAACACAACAGTTTTTATAAGTGGTTATAAAGTGAAAAATAATCCAAAATTATTTTGTATTTTTTTTTTTTCATTTATAACATCGTATGTCGCTATGTGTCGTTTTCTGAGAAAATAATTTGTCAGCGATCAAACGTAGGTTGACATACGTCGTTAGTGCTGCAAATTAATTTAATAAACATTTAAGTTACGTCGTTATTTAAAGAAAAAACTCAGAAATGGTCAATATTTTTCCTTAAAAAAATTGAACACATGTAAAGAGCGTGTAACGACGCAATTTTGCCTTAGCCTGGGTAAGCTCAGCCTTGTCCAGGGTCGTTAACAGAAAATTTAAAAATTACTCGATGTTTGGCATGGAAGGACAGACGGTGTATAATTAGTGCAGAAGGACGGACACGTTTATGAAATTAAGTTGCCGTCGATGAATAGTTGGAATGGACGGACACGTCCACCGTGTTGAGCTGTTGGTATCGAATTGTCGAAGAAAGACGGACGCACTAGTAGATTTCTGCGGAAGGACGGACACGTTTGATGTTGCGGTCGATGAATAGCTGGGACGGACGGACACGTCCAATGTGTTGCTCTGCCGGTATCGAATTATTGAAGAAGGACGGACGCACCAGTAGATTTGTGCGGAAGGACGGACACGTTTACTATGTTGAATTTCTGTAGATTGAAGAGCTGGAGGATGGACACGTCCGATGTGTTGAACTGCCGGTTTCGAAATGTTGAAGAAAGACGGACACTCGATATTTTTATGAAAAACGTTATAAACTTTATTTATTTTAAAACAAATACAATAATGAACTACAGATATTATACGAATTTAATACCACGACAAATAAAATGTTAAACACGGTACTGAGGTTTACATTTAGTTACACGCATGGAAACCCAAAGCAAATGACCACTATCAAATTTGTTTTGGTTATTCCCAGTCTCCCACATAAACGACCGCTATCGGATTATGCTTTTAACCAGGGATAATAATTTCCACCGAAATATCTTAATGTAGTAAGCTGTACTCTAACAGTCTTACCTCAACAGCTACACGATGACTGATCTCTGTTTGTCTGTTGTTCGGCCTTTTATACCCGCAGAAATGAGTTGTGAAACACACGCACACGTATACATGTATGCTACGAACCTCATTGATCAATCCGCATAAGCTGACGTGTCAATTTCTAGCGTCACACAGTTGTTTTATTCGTACTTGTAGATGACCGTAGATTATTCGTACAACTCTAGGTTGGGTGAAGTCTTTGCTGTTAATTCTTTTTATGTCAACTTATTGACGTTAGGGGACGCTATATACATATACATGTTAATTTAACTATTGAAATGCTTAAGTGTTATATATAGAAATATAACCGTATAGAGTAATAAATACAATTATAATATTTAAAAATATAAGCTAGTTCTAGTTCTAGTCCTTATAAATTAATACATTAAATATGAATGATAATAAGGTACACCTACATAGTGGGGTAATGAATATCATCATATTAGTGTGAGTCAAAATGAGTTCCGATTTTGATCCTCACAAGCGTTAAAAATTAATATATTTGGCATCGGTAACTCAAAACTGACAAAAATGGGCATACACGTTTATTCCAGAAAACCACAGATATAACTGATGTACTGATACCAAAACAACTTTACTTGTGTCATTTCGAAACAAAAACTATTCGCATAAACCTCTTTTTCTAAAACAATTAACAACAAGTGAGAGTGCTAAATTCGGTACCCACCACATCGGTTTTACGTTTATATTAATATCTACACTTATTGAAAATATAACAAATGTAAACAAAATATTTCAAAAAGCAACTATTTGATAATTTGATATCCATATATTACTATATTATTACAACAAAGATACTGAATTTTTAACATTTTTAGAGGTGCCTTCCTCTTTTTGGACATATCTCGGCACAATGATTCCTGATTTTCAATATCACCTTGCTCGAAATAATGGCAAACAATATTTTCGTAATCTTACTCAGGTAAATGGTGTATATTGTGTGATGGGCGTAATTTAAACAGACTGACGGACAGACAGACGGACATTGTTATAAAGATCAGTAATATATGTGACCTTCTCCGAGAAAAGGGACCTAGTGTGTGAAAATTAAGTTTTGAGAAAAAAACGCATTTAAAGTTTCTACACCCTTTTAGGTACCAGAATCCACCGTTTTTGACACAACCCGTTTTTTGACACACTAGGTCCCTTTTCTGGGAGAAGGTCACATATATAATTTATGTGTTCGAAAATGAATTTTTCGAAAGGTTACAAACGGAATGATTACAGGGTTTACACGGATACACGGACCGACGGACAGACAGACAGACGGAAGAAAAGGATATAGCTAAATCGGCTCAGAAACTTATTCTGAGTCATCAGCATATTTTTGGTTGTTTTAAACATCAGCACAAACCCATTATAGCCTGACCACGGGGTATATGGCATAACAAACGAAAATAATCGTAATCGGCATTGTATGAGCAAACTACTCCTTTGTTAATTTAGCTGCTGTTAGGCTTTTATGGCCTCATATATATTTTCGCTAAAACATGATTGTTCCGAAGCACCTGTAATGTTTCTCAAGGCTATAACAATCTCGGCAACCAATTGAAATTTCGTTTTCCTGTCGAAAAGCGTAAAATTGCTAAAATGTTGAAAAATTTTCATTTTTTCTAAATTTCTCCACAATTATATAAATGCATAATTCTGAGTTTTTCAAAACATAATGGTTTGAAATGCTTTTTTCATAACTTTCAGCTGTATTTTACATCGAAAATTAGAAATATAGTTTAACAACTATAAACAATTTTTTTCCATACATGGCTTTGTTGCAAGTAAAAAGCTTGAACTTGCCCTAGCTGTCAATACAAATGTCATGTAGTCGCATGTTTTTTCTCCTATTCTATAGCTACAATTGTGACGAAGACAGGAAAACAAAATTGAAATTGGTTTCCGAGATATAGCCGTGAGAAAAATTCTTCGGAAAAAACGCGAGAATGAGTTTGCATTTTAAGTATTGCACTGTGAAGTTTACAAAAATTTATCAAATTAAATTACTTGTTCACAATTAGGACCAATGAGACATAAATACTATATGTCCTACCGATTTTTTCATATTAGGGTTTGGAAAAAATATTATTGACGATACGTTAATTTCAAAATTTAGATTCGATTTCAGCGGTTTAAATACAGCCCACAAACGGCTAAAAACTAACTATTTATATTACATTTACTTCTACAATTTCCAATTGGGTTTACAAAGGAAGGCTACCCACAATGAAAAATATATATAGGCAAAAAAAATTGACAGAAACCAAACTTAGGTTAAGGTTAGATAAATGATAAATTCACTCAAATGAGGTGGTAGAGCGTTGGCGGTTAAAACCTCAACCAAACTTTTTCAAACTATAAAAAGGACTCACTTACACACAGCCATATACATACATACACTCTCACATTTACACACTATCACTTTTCAAACAATTTCTAAAGAATAAACTTAGTCCATCAAACTGTTACTCGTATATGTAGCAGCTGATCTATATTTATATTTTTTAGATATTTTACGAAGTTGTAAATGATTGTGAAGGTTTTTGCATATAAACAAGTTGTTGCAGCAGCTCTTACGGCCTGCTATGGTCTAGAGACAAAGTGCAAAATGTATATTATTTAAACTATTGCCAGCAAAGTCAAAGATGTAAAGCAAAAAGTTGAACTTACATTTGACAACGAATTGAATGAGTGACTACTAACTTGTACGTATCATCTAAGATAGTTAAACAAAAACAACACAGATAAGAAGAAAATTCATAGAAAAACTGTTGTGTTTTACAATTCGCCTCCCAAGAACTCCCGAGCAATATGATATTGACTGGTAATATATATGTGATTTTCCCTTTCATTTCTTTTCTCCATTTCTTTTATCTTTCTGAAATAACTACATATAGTTTGAAAGAGCATCAGTGTAGAGAGAAGATTATCCTTGTGATTTTGCATAAAATATTGAAATTTCATGTTAAGTGGCACTTAATGCAAATACTTAAAAATCTTAGTAGTTATATGAGTTTACGCGTAAGGGCGTAGAAAATGCATAATGGAAAAAAATAAATTTGCAGCTGGTCACTATAAATTCTCTGATTGCAGACAAAAATAATTCTGCGGACAATTGGGTTGGTGGCAATGCCGTGGGTATTATGGCAGCATCCTGGATAACCTCTGGGTACCTTGGAATTGCATCTTTTATTCTAAATTATAAGAACGCACTGTGGTCCCAAATCCATTTCTTTTGGCATAAATTCTAACAATATTGTAAGAGCTTTTATTTTTGCATATTAATAGACCATATAAAGGAAACACCAAAAATTCTTATCGGACCACGCCCACACACCACTCCCACTAAATACTTACAACAAACTTAAAACCGCCCACAAATAAAAAAATAAAAATATTTGTCATGGATTTTAAAATGTATTTCAGATTATATTTATAAGAACTTTAAAGTAATAATTAAAAATATTTGTACATATACACTAGTGGCGATAAAATAGGAACACCTGTTCTTGTTTAAACTTTGTGTGGAAACTTTATTCCACATCAAGTTAGAATTTTCAAAGTATTCATTATCATTATTACCTTAAACCAGATCTCACAATCAATACAGCTACGTCTGGAAGGGTTAATCGAACTATAAAATCTAATGGATTGTGGTGTGATGTTAATCCGAACGACTCTGTCTAAATGGTCTTAAAGCTTTAGTGGTATTAGAGTTGTTATGAATAATAATTGATCGGTGGATTCCGAACCTTGAAATCCGCAGCTAGCAATCAATTTTAGTTCGCTTATATCCGAAAACTGTCTAAATACTTCTTATTCCATTAAAATTATGCGTCCCATAAATTTTTTAACAGCACCTCAGCAACGATTTCTGAAATTTGTACCCCCCCAAGATCTACATTTGACGTAAGCGGCAATCAATTGTTTATAACTGGGATATAAGTCAAAATAGTGGTTTTTATTCTAAAGCCTAATGTTTATATACTGCTGTTTTGAAAGCCCATTATCAATTAAAAATGCTTCAGATTTATTAGAGGTTATAGAAACCAAGTCTTGAGTTGACAGTTTTTTTTTCTTATTTCTGTGGATCTTGCAGTCTTATCCAATGTTTTTTTTTTTTTCAAAACTAATGAAACGTTGCACAGTGGACCATTTGACGAGAAGGCGGTGAAAAATCTATAACTTTTGATTGGATTGGAATTTTGATATGCGGTTTTTTTTTTTTGTTTGGTAGGTGAGACTTTAGCCTTTAAGTTTTGCTATAAAACATAATTCTCGACCGAAAATAAAAAAAGTTACGGAGGGTTTAAAATACATTTTCATTTGTAGTTGAATTTTAGTACAAAAGTGAAGTGTTAAAAGGTAAAAAAATGTTTTTTTTAATATAATGTCTTATTTTTTCAGTTAATTTTACAACTAATACTTTTTAACAATTTTTTAAGTTAATTTTTTCAGAAAATGCCAAACTTTGGAACCCGTAAACATTTTAGTCCTAATGTGCACAAGGGCCAAAGGTTGTTTTTTTTAAATGGTGCGTGGTAAAGAAGAAGAAAGCATGTATTTCAAAAATTCATAACGGCACTGTATTCTTAATCGGACCGGTTTCTGGCATTTCAGCCTTCATCAGCGATTTATTGAACATTGTGATAATTGTTATGTTTTAATTGAATAGGTTGTTTCTATATGAAAATTTTTTTTTACTTAGGGCGGCCGTGAGATTTTGAACCGTGAACCTTCACATACACTCGTACTTGCTCTTTTTGGTTTTTTTGAAAGATCCCGAGTTAAAATATAATTTATTAAGCAGCGAACGTAAAAGTTACCTTATATTGGTTCAAGATAGAGAAGTTTCAATGAAAAACTTGTATGTTTTTGCTTTAGTTAAATTTTTTTTATTATCTTTTTAAATATTTCTATATCAATTTTTATGGTAAATTTACGAAATATAACAATTTTTATTATAAATTTACAAAATATATAAATTTCTAAATCAAGAAAATTTTTTAACTATATAAAAAAAGTGTAACTTATTGTTAGTGTAATGAAAAAGTACTTTAAATTAACCAATTTCAGTAAAAATTTCTTCTAAATAGCCTTGATTCTCATCTTCTAGAAGTTGTTAAGCTTCCTCGTCTAATTCAATAGAGGTAGTTTTCCATTTTTGACGAATGTTGGACATATATGGATCTGAAGTGCACAACAAAATACTGATAAGGTCTTCATTAGTACAACATCTGGACATTTTCCTTGTGTTGTGCTTGCGAAAGAATCTGTAGTCTGTGTTCCTTTTTTCTTGCGCTTCTTCAGATAGATCTCCTATTGGTAGCATATTGTTTTGAATTATTTGTTCCCCATGGTACAAAATTTTATGAACTGTGGATGGCATATATCTTCAGGAGTATTTTTCATTATAAAGTATAGCTGTTTTATTGGCGTACTCTCCAAATTTGCATTTATCTTTCTGCTGCATATAAGAACTTGTAATATGATTTTGAATCGTCTTATTAATTCATGATAGATGCTGCAGTTTCCGGATCGGAAAAAAATCTCCTTGCAGTATTTCCATCATTTGTGTTTCCTTCCCCTTGTTTTGGTTGGTCGATTACGAGGCCTATCTGTAGATATTTTTGTTGAATTTGTTTTTTTTTTTTCTTTCTTTTTTTCTTCATTTTCTTTGTTTTTTCTCACAGTTTCGCCTAACGGACCAAATTCCAAATCATAATCCAATTTAAGAATATGCCCCATGAAACGTATTCTAGCATGAAGAGGGGACATTCCAAATTCGTAGGCTTCCTTAAAACTATCGTCTTCTGGTGGGGGTTGGCTTAATTGACTTGATGTCTTTTGGCATATAATGCAGCTTGACGTTGACTTTGTTCCAGTTAAAGCTTGTGTAACTTTTCCATCAATCATTGTGAGACACATTTTGAAATGTACTTCAATGTCTTGGTCATCAAATTTATATATTACTGGTTGAAGTTCCTTAATTTGATCTTTTATTTTTTGAACCTTTTCAGTTATGACATCTATGGTTTCCTTTTTGAATGCAAATTTTATTGGTCTGCAATACTTTGTTGAAGAAGGAATTTCATTTTTCCATATATCAATTTCTATTGCTCTATTAGTTGACGGCTCTAAGACGCTATACCTTTTTGTTAAGCGCATGGAACGAAACATACCATAAATAAATTAGCTTCTGATGAATTTTCGGCATTAAATTGCTTGTATTGTTTCTGACCAGAGGATCCATCACATCCCCATTTATAAATTAAAGTAATGCTGCCATTACCAATTTTTTTAAATGATCAATATCAAGCGTATTTAGCAATCGTTCTGCAGTATGTTCAAGGAGATCTTGCAATTTTATTTCTGCTGATGTTGAAGTGACACTAACAGCAGATTGTGAAGGTAAGCATTCTTTTTTGGCAGAAACTAAATTTCGATACTCTGGAAAAATCCCACAATTATTTTCATTGGTTCGCTTCCCCAATTCCTTATATTGATTTTTGGTCAATTTCAAATCCAAAAATAGGGCGAACGCTTCTTCCGCCGTAAATTTCTGATCTTCAATTGGTGTAGGAATGCTTTTCAAAATCCTCCTTGTGCGCCTTGGGCTCGCTTCTACTATTTTTTCAATTACTTCAATTTTTTTTTTTTTATTTTGGGTTGGTTGAATTTGGTGCAAAAATGAATCCTTAATAATTCTTTGAGAAATTTCTTCATTGATATTCTCCAGCTTGCGCCATCAAGATCTTTCACTACATCCGTCAATTGGTTTTGCTGGTCGACCCTTTTTTCCACTTTCGTTGGCAGTTGTAGATGCACTCTCAAAAATAAGTTCCTTTATTAACCAGTCTTGGTAACATTTGTACATCTTTGCCTTGCTATGAGAACATTCAATGTACCGTCTTTTCAAATTCGATGCAAAATTAGTAATTTTTCCTTTGTGCATTTCAATGTCATCTAGGTTACAATTCTTAAAGAAGTCGTTGCTCACAATGTGCAAAATTACATCGTCTACATCATTTCGTTGAAAATGAATATCTGTCAGATCTCTGTAACAGTACTTAGCCATTGCACAAAATGTAATGAATAATAATTGTGGAAACATTATTATAAATACTCTTTCTTGCAATTATGTAAAATAAAATTTTTTATCTTTTATTACCACTTTTAGAAGCACAAAAAACCCACACCCTAACCCCTTTTAAAAGGTGAAGCATACCTGCTCATATCTTAAAGGGCTATGTCGCACTAGTTTTTTTTTTACCATTTACAAATTTTTATCTTTTATTACCACTTTTAGAAGCATAAAAAACCCACACCCTAACCCCTTTTAAAAGGTGAAGCATACCTGCTCATATCTTAAAGGGCTATGTCGCACTAGTTTTTTTTTTACCATTTACAAATTTTTATCTTTTATTACCACTTTTAGAAGCATAAAAACCCACACCCTTACCCCTTTTAAAAGGTGAAGCATACCTGCTCATATCTTAAAGGGCTATGTCGCACTAGTTTTTTTTTACCATTTACAAATTTTTATCTTTTATTACCACTTTTAGAAGCATAAAAAACCCACACCCTTACCCCTTTCAATAGGTGAAGCATACCTGCTCACATCTTAAAGGGCTATGTCGCAATAGTTTTTTTTTACCATTTACCTGTTATTTAAATTATTTCCCATTTTGTCAGGTATTTAAACTATATAACTCTAATTCAGACTATTAATGTTTTTGAAAGATACCTATGTAAATGTACCTGTAACAATTAAGCGCATTATATCTCAACCCTTTTTTATAAGTATATAACAACTCTTGACAACTCTACCGACACGCAAAAAAATACACCGCGGTGCACCGGTACGACCAACTTTTGTATTCATAACACTCAGACTGACGGACGGACATCGTTTAATCGACTCAGAAAGTGTTTTTGAGTCGATCCGTATAATAAAAGATGGATAAAGGTCCAATATTTTTGGCAGTTACAAACATCACCTCAAACTTAATATATCCTAACCACATAGTGGACAACTTTTGTATTCATAAATTTTGCAGAAAATATCTAACCTTGGGTCAGAAAAATTGTTCTGGTGCACACGGGCGGAAACTGGCGGGTGTATAATGGGGTATAGGAGTATAGGGGAGGGTTCGGACTATAGAAGAGTGCAAGCTTTTTTCTGACTGCTTTTGACTGGCAGGAGTTATGCTCTATTAAGTAGGAGATTTTTGGAAAATTTTGACCTTTTTAAAAAAAATTTTTTTTAAATTTCGGAATGACTCAGTGATTTTACATTTTTAACATTAATAGTATGGAAGCCACAAAATTATACAAAATTTATTCCACTTCAAAATCTTTTAAATAAAAAAAGTTACAGGCATTCAAAAATAAAAATTTACAAAGAAATTGGCTCCCGAGGTTTACTAGTATTTACTTTCAAATGAATAACATAACCTTAAAATCGGTTACAAAAAAAAAATGATTTTTGGTCGCCTTCTCAAAATATGATCCACTGTGCGTCGGGCTCTTCTGCCTTCTTTGCAGAAACGGCGGCAGCATGAACCAGAAGTGATGTATTAGTATGCTTCTTCCATTATATGTATCTTAATTGAGGTCGTCCTACTTGATGATGGGATACTGTAGTCAATATTCTTGAATGAGCTTGTTTAAATCTCTTCAATTTGTTGTTGTACTTTGGTAAATATTTTTTTACATGTGATAAACAATTATACACTAAATGCTTTATTCATTATACCCTATACCACTATGTGGTTTGGGTATAATGACTTTGTGCTGCTGTTTCTAACAACCAAAAATATTTGACCTAGACCCATCTTTAATTATACCGATCGAATCAGAATCACTTTCTGAGTTGATTTAACAATGTCCGTCCGTCCGTCCGTCCGTCCGTCCGTCCGTCCGTCTGTGTGTCCATGTAAAGCTTGTAATCAAACTGCAGGTCGCAAAAATGAATGTATTTTGATGAAATTTGGTACGTGAGCTTTTATCGGCCATGGGATGAACGCTATTGAAATTGGTGAGAATCGGTCCATGTTCAGACCTAGCCCCCATACAAATTACCCATATGAAATCGACATAAATTGCCATAAGATCCAAATTGTCATATAGATCTTACTCAAATTGGGTTTGTATGCGTTCATTACATCCACTAATGAGTAGTCCAAAAATGATCCCTTTGACCCCATACAGAGCTGCTTCCCGATCTTCACTTAAATCTATTAAAAAACACTGATTCTTCTCAAATTTTGTTTGTATATATTTTTGCAAAATACAAGAGACTTTTCCAAACATGATCAGGATCGGTCCATTTTTGGACCAAGTCCCTATTAGATATAGCATCCGATATGAACTTTTTCATATCTGCAGCCAAAAAAATTATAAAAATCCCACTCAAATTTAGTTTTTGCTTATTTTCTATGTCCAGTTAGTTGGGCCTAAGAGATAGGGTCTCTAAACGCATGGTATAGGGTATCGTATAGTCGGTCGGTCTAGACCGACTATAATTTTCTTACTTGTTTTATTTTGTTAACATTTATGCCGTTTTCTTTTCTGATTCTAACTTAAGAGCAACTTTATATTATACTTCAATCGAAGGGCTCAAAGCCGAGACTTCGTAAATCGTTAAAATTGCAGCCATTGACTTCTTTCAGGTCATAGTATAAGAATATTTCCCCATTGTTCCCCTTTTCTGAATATTTTCACCCTATGACTCCTAAGAGAATAATAATCAAAATTTGTTTGTATTTTATGATACCTTTTGATTGGTGTATAAGATAAGGTTGCTCTTAATTTAGAATATGTAAAAAATATACTTTTTGCGACATTTTTTGTCAGCAAAGAAAATGGCTTTAGATTTTTATTAATTCTTTGAAGCACCCAATTTATTATTGCATCGTTCCTAAACAAAAGTTATGCTGAAATGAAATGAAAATTGTAAGAGTTTGCTGAATAATGCTGGTGAGATATAAATTTGCACGTATAACAAACACTCTGACGAACACTTTTATGTTTGCAACTTCATGCCCAAATACAAGTTAATGTATACAAAACATACAGGTCATGTTGACTATAACACCACGTAATTACAACACTCAAAAATAACGACAAAGACACAATATACATAAAATTGGAAATATCTATAATATTACATACTAGGCGATTTCTTGTGACTGATGTTTTGCTCTACCGTTTTATCCCAGTTTTGAGCAACCGTATATTATTTGAAAGCTATTTCTTTTTTGCCGTTTTGCAGATTACCGATTTTTAATTTTTTTCCTTTATTTTGAGTAAATTGCATTTAAATTTGCTACGAACACACACATAGAACAAGTAAGAAAATTATAGTCGGTCGAGACCGACTATATGATACCCTATACCATGCGTTTAGAGACCCTATCTCATAGGCCCAACTAACTGGAAATAGAAAATAAGCATAAACCAAATTAGAGTGGGATTTTTATGATATGAAAAAGTTCATATCGGATGCTATATCTATATGGGGACTAGGCCCAAAAATGGACCGATCCTGACCATGTTTAGTAAAGTCTCTTGTATTTTGCAAAAATATGTACAAACAAAATTTGAGAAGAATTAGTGCAATATTTTTGTTTTTTGATAGATTTAAGTGAAGATCGGGAAGCAGCTGTATATGAGACCAAAGGGATTATTTTTGGACTACTCATTAATGGATGTAATGAAAGCTTACATACCAAATATCATCAAAATATATTCTTATTTATTTGCGACCTGCAATTTGATTACAAGGTTTACATGGACACACAGACGGACGGACGGACGGACATCGTTAAATCGAATCAGTTAGTGATTCTGATTCGATCAGTATAATTAAAGATGGGTCTAGGTCAAATATTTTTGGTAGTTACAAACAGCAGCACAAAGTCATTATACCGAAGCCACATGTGGTATAGGGTATAATTATACAATGCTATGTATGTGTTTATTAAATTTGTTAATGTGTTTGTAATTAAAATGAGTTTGTTTTTTGTGTTGATTTGTGAATTGGTTATAATTGAATAGCATACTTTTAGGGTCTTTATTTAATGAAAAGATAAAATTTCTAGAATTTGCGCTCGAATTTCGAGGGCTGGTGTCTGCTAGTTTCTTTAAAACTACTTACCTTGGGCTCTACTTTCCATTATATATGTATCATCGTTTTTTTTTTTTTTAATATTTTGCTGTTAAACTAATTGTAACACTCCAGCGTAACCGATTTATTTCGACGTCTTTAAACTTTCAACTTTGATATCATGGCAGGCTGGCAGTATTGCCACATAATTTTTTAGTTATGTTTTTCTGATTAGTTGGAACGTTGCTGTTAATAAAACATATGTATATACTTTTAAAAATTTATCAATTTTTTTATTTAATTTCTGGCAAAAAAAAAAATATTTGGGACCACAGTGGAACGGTCAAAATTCTCTATCTCCTTTAATACCTAGTAAAAGTTTTTTTTTTAAATTTAGCTAAGACTGTTGGAGTTTCTGTGTCTTCGATACTTTCTACTAAATTTCAGTGACCACGCTTGGACTGCTCCTCTAAATTTGTTTCAAAATCATCATGTCTATATAAGATTTTTTTTACTTTTTTATTAAAAAAAGAATTACATATATTTAATATTTAGAGATAAAATTAATTATTTGTGTGCTAATACCTACTCAGATGAAACTTAAGCTTCACTTTGACTTTCAGTTTTCAATGTTATTCTTTTTTTATAAGAAATTAACTTAAACAGCAGACCTAAAACATATAATATGAACTATAAATTTTTATAACGCAAACAAATAAATTTTAATTTTATGCAGAATATTGTTCAAATTCAAATTAACTATAAACCTTAAAAAACCACAAACCTCTATTTTCAACTGGATCAATAATCAATAATAGTTCTGGTGCACTAATAAACAAGTAAGAAAATTATAGTCGGTCCAGACCGACTATACGATACCTATACCATGCGTTTAGAGACCCTATCTCTCAGGCCCAACTAACTGGATATAGAAAATAAGCATAAACCAAATTTGAGTGGAATTTTTATTAATTGTTTTGGCTGCAGATATGAAAAAGTTTATATCGGATGCTATGTCTATATGGGGACTAGGCCCAAAAATCGACCGATCCAGACCATGTTTGGTAAGGTCCCTTGTATTTTGCAAAAATATATAGAAACAAAATTTGAGAAGAATCAGTGCAATATTTTTGTTTTTTGATAGATTTAAGTGAAGATCGGGAAGCTGCTCCATATGGGGCCTATGACTTAGAGTTGTCCCATAGGGATCATTTTTGGACTACTGATTAATGGATGTAATAAACACATACAAACCCAATTTGACTAAGATTTATATGATAATTTGGATCTTATGGCAATTTAAGTCGATTTCATAGGAATTATTTGTATGGGGGCTAGGTCTGAACATGGACCGATTCTCACCAATTTCAACAGTGTTCATCCTATGGCCGATAAAAGCTCACATACCGAATTTCATCAAAATAAATTAATATTTGCGACCTGCAGTTCGATTACAAGCTTTATATGGACACACAGACGGACGGACGGACATCGTTAAATCGAATCAGAAAGTGATTCTGAGTCGATCAGTATAATAAAAAATGAGTCTAGGTCAAATATTTTTGATAGTTACAAACAGCATCACAAAGTCATTATACCCAAACCACATAGTGGTATAGGGTATAACAAAAACCAAAATAATTTAAATTACGATGTACTTTTATATTATTTGCTTTAAGTACTTGAATGAACTTACTCTCAGAAAATAAATTAAGATATACTTATACTGTAAGAATTGTTAGGTAAATCCCTCTGCTAGAACTTTTTTTACAATCATTTATTTTTTGCGGATTTCGAGAAAAATTAGATTTGTTTTGAAATATTTTGTGCATATAAACTTTGTTAATACTTTGTATCAAAAATGAATCACTTCATGTAACAACTTGTCGAAAAAATTAAACAAACTTGAAATTTTTAATCAATTTCCGGCGCGATTTTTCTTTATCCGATTGTCCCCAAACTTCACATTTAATAGTTTTATATAGAAAGGAAACAAACTGGACTCCGACACTCCCCAAAATCGCATTTTCATTTTTAAGGACCACTCTATGTCTTAGTGAGATGAAACAAATATTAAAGGCAAACTTTTTATGGGTACCAATTGATAAATAAATGATATGGTAGGTCGATTTGTGACTAATGTGTTTGTTGGCATTTTGGACTCAGACGAGGAAAAAGCAAACAATAATATTTACCGAATATTGTGGAATTGAGAAGAAGTAACTCACGATACAATTACCCGTGCTTTTGACGATTCAAGTTTCTTATTGGGCGAAAGTTTTGAGATATTTAAAATATTTAACTGATTCTGCTCCTTAATTGAAAGAAAAAGTTTCTTACAAATAAGTGGGTTTTAAAATAGAACACATTAAATGAAAATTATGTTAACAAGTGATTAAAAATTTGTGTTAATATCAGTGTCACATATATCCCGCAATTAAAAACATTAATAACCGTCGAAAAAAAATACTTCAAACTATACAGAATTTTGTACACGAATTTAAAATATTTGTAGCAAAATTTTCTGCTCTACGAAAAAGGATTCATCAGGTTACAAAATGAAATTTTTTTTAACAAATACCCACAAAAATAAAAATTGAATAACGTAATTTTAAATAGCAGCTCATAATAACCGACAACTTTAGTTATCTTCTTTATTAAAGATATCTGTTTAGTGTTTTAAAGTTTCCAACTCTTCCTCCCCCTCTAAACTCGCTAACATCCACGCCTTTGTATTAATTGTAGTGATAGTAATACAAAGTACAATTTGATAAAGTAGTGACAGGGGTTAAGTTGTCTAGAGTTAAGGAAATGCGAAAATATTCAAAATATCCAATGTGTTCCAATAACAACTAACTAACTGACAAAAAAAGATGCATTACCTCGGAGAAGCCATTCGTTTGAAGCCATGAGCCATGATAGATTTTGTATTTTGTCTTCTCCTTCATCTTCACCTACTACTTTTCCCCCAAAAAATAAAAATAAATATATTCAAGATAAAATCTGTATGTAAACTTGCTCATATATCCTTAAAATCCTTTAAAGTTTAGTTTCATGTTGAAGTTGTAAAAGTGTGTGCGTCATTTTCTATTGGGTTTTATTTGCAGGGGTTTTGTATGTTTTACAGTGATTTGATGTCTGTAAAAGCGATTGAATTGTAATGAAATCTGATGTGGCATAAAATACCAGCATCAATATTGGTAACTGTCTAAGCAGACTTCCAACGTACATGAACATGAGAATGGCACTTATTTAATCATTTTATGTTTTATAGAAGAAGCCGCTCGAAATTTTAAAATACATATCAGATCTACAAAATCCCAGTAGACATTTTAGGTAGCGGAAATATCAATTTCAGAGTGTTCCGGGAAAGGTCTAAGTTTCCAAAATATTTAAAGCTTACATATTTTTGTTGAGATTGTAATGGTATTGCAGCACACTGCACATCTCGGTCAAATTGGGTTTGTGTGTATTTATTACATCCAGTTATCAGTTGTACAAAAATAAACCCCATATGGCAATTCTTCTTTGTTAAATCTATCAAAAAACCAAAATATTGCACAGTTTCTCCTCAAATTTGGTTTGGTTTTTCAAAATATAAGTGACTTTACCAAATATGTTCCGTATCGGTCCATTTTTCGACCTAGCGCCCATATAAATATAGCTTCCGATATGAACGTTTTCTTATATGCAGCCAAAAAACTTAATAACTATTCCACTCAAATTTGGTTTATGCTTATTTTCTATATCCACTTAGTTGGACCAAAGAGATAGGGTCTCTAAGCCATGGTATAGAGAATGGTATAGTCAGTCGGTCTATACCGACTATAATTTTATTACTTGTTTATTTTTTATTTATAAAATTCCAAAATGCAGAAGGATCAGAGCTAAGCCTATTTAATATATGTATATTGCTTATACAAATAGTTATGTAAAAAATTGGAATTTGTTGAAAATATTTTAAATCAGCATTTTTTTAGTTTCTTTATATTTTTTGTCATAGAAGGTACCATCACGGAAACCGCATAATCAATTTTATCATATACAGACTTAAGTATTTCATCAGAATCATGGCAATAGAAAATTTTTGACCAGTCAACAAACGCAAAAAACTCATTTAATACTGGATGATTAGCCTTTAAGAAATTGTACGATTTGGTACCACAAGAACATAAAATTCAAAATCTATCACCATTGCTTTGTGATACACAGTGTTCAAAGATATGGGGTTTAAACATAAATTATGAGATAATCTTAATATATTTGACCCAAAAACAAATCAAGAATTCTTCCAATATCATTTTCATCGTGAGAAAAGAAAAAACTAATTACATCTTGATCTTAGAAAATCTGGCTTTCGTGTTAACTGCGCTCACCGATGTGTCGGAAGAGATTCGTGCATATATTGATTTGCTTTTAGATCACACGAAAACCTTCATGCATCCTCTGCATAACTTTTTTGGTTATTCTCCTCCTGTAACTCGCGTTATATTATCATATTTAGCAAATCGATAACAATACGTTTACTCTAATAATAAAATGTAAAATTTGCTTCCAGCGCAAATAAAATTATATTTACATAAAAATGAGTTGCCAAAACAACTTTTGTATTGTAAAGTTAATAAGAAATTAAGGCTTGTAGTCGTTATAAATAATTAAATGAATATATTATGAACCTAAATGTGGATCTGAAATAAATTCATTTATGGTCTATGGCAAATGGACTATGTTTTAATATATCAAAGTTTAAATGCACACTATTACCCGAACTTATGTACCTCCACCGTCAGATTATCGAAATTATACAAAAACCAAAAATCTTGAAATTTTTTAAATAAAACTCTCACCTGGTCAGGAACTACATTATCAATGCTTCCATCACTGGGGAAAATTCCATGTACGACTCCTACATGAAAATACCTATTTAATTTCAACTTTATTATACGGATGCGAACAGTTTGCTAACTGTGGTTCTTATTAAGTATTACAGATTAATAACTACGCTCAATTCTATATTAAAACACGTCTATAATTTAAAAAGATTATCCCACATAACACCGTATGAACGGAAACTTTACGGTGAGAGATTTTGTTACTGATGCATAAGATTATATTTACACGCGAGCCTACATATCTTTTTAATCGGATATCCTTTTCAAAGTCAAGAAGAAATAATTCTATAATTCAAATAAGTAATAGAAATTTGGTACCCTAATTGCTTTTACTCCTGCAAGGAGCATAGGGATTATTCCAAAAAGTTCGATCTGATGCACGATATTTAGTTTCATTTCAACGCAATTGTAAGTGGTATATTTCAGTTTCAATTTGCCGTATCCAGGTGTGTGCTGGTCTTCCAATACTACGACTGCCCTGCGGGTTCCAGTCTATAGCTATGTCCAATCCAATTCCATTTGCGTTTGTGGATTTCAATTTGGATAGGTTGTTGACCAGTTCCTCAGGCATTTATTTACAAAAACTTCTATGGAATGTATGTCACGGGGTGCTGCATTCCACATCTCGCATCCATACAACAGAGTGGATTTTATATTCGAATAAAATATATTTAGCTTCTGTAATACATACATGTCGTAGCGTACAAATAAATGTAGGCCATATGTGAATGTCATATATGTAAACAAAGTATTTAGGGATGACTCTCATTACAATAGCACGAGCTATGTAGTTACGATACATTTAGGCAATGTACTAATTGGAGTTCGGCCACTCTCATATTCTAAGAGCGTAGTTGAACACCACCAGAGATTGAACAAATGTGCATACAATCTTTTGTAACCAAGCCACACCCTTATACAAAATAATGAGTTGTAGAATTTAGAATCAACGAGAGCATATTAAGACATCTCTCTTGGCTTAGACAATTTTATAACTAAGTCACTCCCATATTATATTGTAAACTAAAGTTATTGACAGTATGCTGGAACATCTATCTTAGTATTAAAAGTTATAGAAGTTCTCTTCTAGAAAATAAGTCAAGAACTTCTGATAAGTTATTTATAAGTAGGGACTTTGGAAAAATAAAATTAATTGTTAATATAGACTCAACAAATAAAGTCTTTGATTTTTATTTTAATAAGACGATCCAGTCTAGAATTATAATAAAACTTGCCCATATCCATTATAAGGCAGATCCTTGCACACATCCTTACATGGCGAATCATGTCAACATCCACATCCATTATATGGCGATCCAGGAACCAAACCTGGAATAATTCATCAAGATCCATGAACGCTCATACATATTTTAATATATCTTCTACTGATCCAGCAGATGCCCACAATATCCGTTATATGTTTATAGTGAAAAAAAAAATAATTTTTCTAATCCTACCAATTGCTGCTAGTTATAAAGCAAAAAAAAAAATTAAATAAACAGCAGAATAAATAAATAAAAATCTATATATATAAAAATAAGTTGCATTGTGTTAGTAATTGGTGTTCTCGGGAATGCGTGAACCGATTTCGTTTCTGCAAAGTTCATATGAAAAGTAACGTCAATACCAAGGTTTTTATGTAAAAACGGTCTCCGAATGTGTATTGGTTAATGAGTTATATCCATTTTAGTGAACACTGCATTCATTTCAAAACATGTAGTTTGAAGATATTTCAGTTAATATTTCGAACAACTGAAATACGTTTTTAAATTCACTAAAATTCGATTTTAGTCAAACCATTAATTTAATACTAATAATTAATAATTAATATATATACTTAGCTATTGTAAGTCACATGGGATCTATGAAATAAATTACATACAAAACACGTCGCTAAAAACTTAAATATTTAAATACATGACGCACAGCAATGAACTTTCTTATATGTTAGCTTAACGGATATTTCAAACATTAAATCAAACAGCTAATATATAAATACATGTAATGCTGTAACGGACTTTTTCTCCAATGTCGCTAGCTTTTGAGTGCATGCTATGACTGACATTTCATGATCAGCTGATCTATTTATATTCTTAATAATTGCATTATTCAACTAACATACGTGTCTCAATTTTTGAATTTCGCAAATAAATAAAATTTCAATTACTTCATATTTAATTGGGGTAGCCACATTTTTTAATACAAAATGGTACGTCCGCGCAGTAATTTGGGGCGTCACTCACGTAATGCTAGAAATGTTGCGGCATCTAGGGCTTCTCAAAGTGACGAACATCGTGCAAATAATACTTTGCCTGCTCGAAATGCCATGGCACGTGGTAGGGCTCTGCAAAACCCAGCTCCATGTCCGTATGTGCGACGTACTTTGGAGCGTGCTGCATTTAATTATGATGTAAACTTTAATTACGTTTCTCATCTGGATAGTGTTGTTCAAACGGACAAGTTAAATTACCAGAATTGGATCCAGCAACGGAGCCCTTGCATAATTTGATAACTGGTGGCACACAACTTTCAAAGCATTTGCTGGCAAACATACAAGCGTATAACTCCGGATTTCAAATGACTTCATTCGGAGCGACAAATATTATTCGGGACAATTTTATGCCAACGTTCAAGGTATTTTTGTTTGTTTTAATGTTTATTTAGATGATCGTGAAACGTACTATTTTGAAAATTTTAATCTTCAATAGATTCAAGGCCAAGTTTACTATCGACTTGGGAAATAATTTCCTGTTGATCAAAATAGACCACACATATACTATAAGCAGTTGATTAAAGAAACCTTGCGGTTTAAACGTCGCAATAATTTTTCATTGTTGAAACTTCTATGAATTTGACTTTTCTGCTCAATGATGATCACTTATTGAATGAAGTAATTCAATTTTTAAAAGTTCTGTTTCGTTTAATTTGCAAACCATTCCGTTATAGTTGATGTTTATAAATAAACTTAAAAAAGAAACTTAAAGCGGTTTCACAGCTTATTTTTGAACCATTTTTTTCCAGTATCTTATGAAAAACTTCTAAATTAAAAAATCAAGAAATTTTTAATTGAAATAAAAAATGAACTACTGCCCATACAAATTTTTGGTGAGAAAGTTCATTTTCTTGGGGAATTTGTTCATTGGGGCTAAGTACTCAGCGCCTGGTAAGCATAATGAACCATTTTTCAAGTCAAATACCTTTTTATCCCGGGCAAGACCGGGTAAAAACAGCTAGTAATAAATGAATTTAATTTTTGCTAAAACTATAAAGCAAGTGGTTAAAAAGATCAAAATAGCTTACGCTAAATCTGAAAGGATAAGAGAAATGAAAATTAAAAAAAATAATTTTTTTGACAACAACAAAAAGAAAAATAATAATAAATATATGGATGAAAATTTAAAACAACTTTGGAAGAAGGTGCAAGAAGCTTAAATCAGATGATTGAAAATCATAGAGAGGAAATATCAGAAATGCGAAACTTTGACCAGAATTCATCAAAAACTTTTACCAGAATTCATCAAAACAAAATTGTTACCAAAATTCATCAAAAATTAACCATATTTATCAAGAATTATAAAACCATCAGTACCAGAAAGTAAAATTTCATGAAAATTGATTAATTAAAAACATTGAAAATTGATAGTAATCATAAAACGAAATAAAATTAAATTGTATTAATGAATGGAAAATTATAGGAAGTGAAATAAATAAAGAAAAAAAAAGAACATATTTGAATAAGGACAAACTTTAGGATGGGTAGCACACAGACAAAGATTAAGGAAGTAGTAACAGCTACGGTGAACTCTCCAACAGCGAATGGCGTTAGTTTTAAAGTCATGTTGCTAATTTGCGTTATAACAACTATGACATTATTAATTAAATACCTAAAGAAATATGTGAAGAAATAAATATGTATACAAGCAATACGTAACACTAATTAATTATCAAAAAAAAAATTTTTACATATAAATGAAACTAAAGGAAATAAAATAACGAAAAGTATAATAAACAAAGTATGTATTTGTTAAACAAAAATAAGAATAAAAAAAAGAGGAAATATAAAAATTTTTTGTAATAAATAACGTTATAATCAGGAAAGGATAGAAATAAGAATTTTTAAGAGACAAAGAAAAAAAAATATATCTACATACAGTCGAATCCGCTTAATTCAAAATGGCAAAATGCAGTGAGTTTGTTTCAATTATCCGAGTTTTTCAATAATGCGAAGTCCGGATAATTGATATATGTTTCATTTAACCGAAGTTCGGTTAATTGAAAGGCGTTTCAATTAAGCGATCTGAAATTCAAATTGCTTTACTTTATGTTTAAATCTCTTTACATTGAAAATCAAATTCAGTTTATTGATTTAAAAATTATAAAACGTAAAAAAAAATTTATTCAGTTCATCACAAAAAAACTATATATGTATTTCTAAACTATAAATACATTAATTAAAATTATAGGTTTAGTCTTTTCGTTTCATTGATATGTTTTTTTAATGTGTTTTACACATTATTTTATAAGCTTAAACATATAAAAACAAAAAAGGATTTTTTTCAATTCATAACAAAAAATGATAAATACATTTGTTAACTATAAATACATTCTTTTAAATTAAATGTTTACTCCAAAATAATCTTTAATTTTCATTTGGTTTAAATTTTTTAGGTTTGCTTTGTACATTATTTCTTCAAGGTCTTGTAATTTACTTAAGGCACAAGAATTTTCAATGAAATAATCTTTTAAATTATTGATGGACTCTAGAGCTTCTTTAATTGTAGGTTTCGCAGGCTTTATAATATCTTCGTCACTGCTTTCTTCTATTTCGTCCACATTTTGGAAGCTTGACACTTGTTCAATAATGTCCTCGTCAGTAAATTCTCCGAAGCAATCCACGTTTTCATCAATGTCAATAAGTTGGTCAATTTCTTCTCCTAAAGCTTCATAAAGTGCATCTATTTTATCAGCCGTATTTATTTCAATACCAGGAATAAATCCAGCTTTTTTGAAACAGTTGAAAATAGTTTCTGCCGTCACATTATCTCATGCCAATTTCACCAACTTCAGCGCCTCCAGCAAATCAATTTTTTTTGCAAATTGTTCCCAAGAAAATCCACATTCTAGATGCATAAGTTGTTTTGCCACAATGCTCTTCCGGTATTGACATTTAAAGGATCGAATGATCCCCTGATCTAATGGCTG
Source organism: Cordilura impudica (assembly GCA_963682025.1). Classification (NCBI taxonomy): domain Eukaryota; kingdom Metazoa; phylum Arthropoda; class Insecta; order Diptera; family Scathophagidae; genus Cordilura; species Cordilura impudica. Next base: position 154,756,230 of record OY821521.1, on the reverse strand, counting down.
CATTAATGATGTCGTATTTGCTGGCAAAAATACAATCTTTAAATTCTCCAAAATAGTTCCATTAACTACTTTATGACAGGCTGCGTTGTCCACAAAAAGGAGCACTTTCTTCCCAATAGCTTTGAAGTTGGAGTCCAGCTCCTCCATTATTTTGGTCCATATATCGGAAGTCATCCATGCTTTGGCGTTAGCAAAATATTTCACAGGAATTGGGATCGATTTTTTAAAACAGCGTGGAGTTTTAGATTTCCCTATCGAGTAAATGAGCTTGTCAGTACCAGTGGAGTTTGTAACAAACAGTAGCGTAATTCGATCTTTGGCGAGTTTTTTTCCAGAAATTTTTTCAGATTTATTAGCCAATGTTCCAGAAAGCAATGCTTTAAAATATAAAGCTGACTCATCGGCGTTGTATAATGCATCTGCTGGGTATTCTTCAAGGTAGGCAGGTAAGATATTTTGCAGCCAATCATTTGCTGACTCCGTATTGGCAGAACATTTTTCACCGTGCACATTTTTAAATTGGATGTTCTCCCTCTTCTTCCACCTTTCCAGCCACCCATTTTTTGGTACAAAGTCAGCATTGAGCTTTTCGGCAAAAAAACAGCCTTTTCCAGCAATAGAGGTCAAGTCAATGTGGCTTGTTCTGATCGCATTTGATTAAACCACATAAGAAGAGCATTTTCAACTTCTTTGTTACAACCCTTTCTCATTCGTTTTTTAAAAATATTTTTGTTTTGATGAGCAAGACCGGTAATGCTCTCCTTATCTTTTAAGATTCGAGAGAGTGTTGCTGGACTACATTGGTATTGATAATAAATTTCCTTTTTGGTCATTCCAGACTTTAATTTCTCTAAGATTTCTATTTTTTTCTTAAAAGTAAGGCAAACGTACTTGTTTGCTGATCCCTTTAAAAACTTTATTCAATGTAAAAAATTCATAGAAATTTACTTAATTTGATGTTTACCTTTTTGGCCGCCATTTTTTTCAAACATAAAAATTGTAATTAGTTTCTTATGCACACCCAAAATATCAGTGAATTTTTTCTAAACAAACAACAGCTGCTTTTTTCTTTTTTGACTCGCAGAATACGTGGCCGGCACTAAATTAATATTTGTAGGCGTTGAATTTCAGCTCGTTTATGTGCGAAATTAGTCAAACGCAAAACTAACGTTTCCAAAACGCAACGCATAGTTTTTTCATAATCATTATATTTTGTCAATTAAGCGGAGTTGATTTCAAAGAAATTGGAAGTAGTTCTGTTTTCAATTAACCGATTTTTCATTTAAGCGCAGTTTCAATTAAGCGGTGTAAAATGTGTGATAAATTTAAAGAATTATTAGGTTCAAACATTTTCTTTCAATTAACCGGAGTTTTCAATTAAACGGTTTGTAATTAAGCGGATTCGACGGTAAATGTATTAGAATAAAAATATAAACGTCTATAGAATAAAATTAAAAGAACAAAATCAAATAAAAATATATAGGATGAGGAAAATATTTTTTTAACGAAAATATATAAAAATTTGTTTTATTTTGTCAGATAATGATACTATTCCAATTGTAGTAGAAGAAAGGACAGACATGTTAGACAGACTGGATGAAGAAATTCGTACTTTGGACTATGACACATATATTCATAATTTCGATAAATATTTTAATAATTCCGATGGACAAAGGAAAGGAAAGAAAAAGAAAATAGATAAAGCTAAATTAAAAAATAAATTAGAATGGTTAGCTAGATTATGGAAGGACATAGGAATGAAGGGAACACCGAAAGCAAAAGACATTTTAAAACCCTCAATTACAGAATTGGAAACTATATTAATGATAAGAACATATGCAAACTAGTAAATTTTTTTTTTAGAAAAATTTAAAAACATATAAAGAAATTTATAAAATAATTTACAATTTAATTAAATAAAATATTTACGTTAATATTTCAATTGTAGTCTTCAATTTATTAAAATATAACCACTTATATTTAACCACTTATACTTAAGTTAAGAATAAAAATTTTTTTATAAAATTGTTAAACATAAAATTTAATATCAAAAGCACACTACATACATCATAAGAAAAATATTAAGATACAAGATGCAATGAAATTTAAAATTATTATTATAATTTATATCGCAAATAAAACTATGGAAATACAATTTTAAATGGAAAAATTAATTAATAAAGTAAATTTTAAATGGAGGAATAAAATAATAAAATAAATTTTGAATGGAGAATATTAAACTTTATATTTTTTTTAAAGGAAGATTAGCTTCAATAGTGGAGAAGATAATGAAAGTTTGAACAGATTTACCTAACTGTACCAAATAGAGAAGGAAGTGAAGTAAATAGAACAGATTCAAATACGCCTGATAAAATTGACGAACTAAGAGACGAACACTGATGAGCAATCTGATACGAAATAAGATAGATAAACATAAAATTGGTAAGGAAAATTAATATATAAATGAGGAAAAGGATAAATTCATCTCTATTGAGTCTGATCAACTCAAGATGTGGGAATGTACATCCATTAAAGATATAAAACTCGTGAGAAAATTAAAATTTATATTAGGCAAGTCGACAAAAGAATTAAAAATTGAAGATAATCATTCCCTGAACGAAACGTGTGTGATAATGTAGCAAAAATCCCATTTATTTAGATAAGTGTTGGAGAAACTATATTTTTAGTTAAGCAGATTAAATTATCAACATCCACATCCATTATATTTCATCCTTCTTCATATGTATGATGAGTTAAACACTGATTTGAATTGGCCGAATGCTTGCCGTGCTTTATTCATGCGGCTGAAGATGTCAGCTCTGGAACCTACACTTTTATCCAATATGCTTCCCAGATAACAGAATTAATCGACTTCGTCAAGCGATTGGTTCTGATCGGTTAATTTTTATTCATTATCTACGTTTATTCGTATTATTTTAGTTTTGCTGATATTTATTTTCAAGCCAACGTATGATGTAGTTTCTTGGTCTAGTGATAACTTAGATTGCATGTCTAAAAAGGTGTGGGTAAGTACACAAATATCATCAGCGTAGTCAAGTTCCTCCAGTCTGCCTTGGAGACCCCAAGTGATTCCTCTTCTACGAGATGTTGTCTTATCCATTACAACGCCAGGAACATCGTTAAAAAGCAGGGAAGATAATACACACCCTTGCCGTTCACCGGAATTAATATCTATTTTGTTGCTCAGTTGTTTTTCTTGTTGATCATATCAAAAGCGTTATACCTCTCCAATTTTTACGGGCTGTTAGATCTCCTAATTTTTGTAAATTTATGATGACACCTTCACAAATTTCCTCTGAGAGGAGTTCCGTGCGACAGAATTGGTTTATAATAGGTGAGTATATAGGCACTCATTGTTGCGTCAATTTTTAACAGCTCTGGTGCCGGAATGGTAGCTTTATATTCAATGCATTCGTTTTTGGGCAATTAATTGGTCAATTAATTTGCCCTACCCGCCTCACTCTATACCAAATTTGATTTTGTTTTCATATCGGGTTATTTTTTTACTTTTGAAGGTTATTAATCTGGATTAAACTGCGATCAACTAAAAAAAAAAACTTTCACCATGACCTAGTTGGGCGACAAATATTTATTGGCTTTCGTCGGAGTCGAATCGTCCAGAAAAAAACTCCTCTATTCCTCTGCGGGTTGGTCTCTGGTGTGCTGTACTGGCTCCATGCTATGTTCATTTTTAGGAAATGTGCAAGCACTCGTCCGTAGTTATCACACATTGCGAATGTGGAGAAATGTGAGCAAAACTTATCCTGAAAAAAATTTTTTGAACCTAACATATCATTCATTTCTTTGTTTGTCTGCTTTTAAAGGCTGTGTTAAATACATTTAACGATAATATAAATCTGCAATTTTATTTAATATAAAATAATATGATACCCTATACCATGCGTTTAGAGACCCTATCTCATAGGCCCAACTAACTGGAAATAGAAAATAAGCATAAACCAAATTTGAGAGGGATTTTTATTAATTTTTTTGGCTGCAGATATGAAAAAGTTCATATCGGATGCTATATCCATATAGGGACTAGGCCCAAAAATGGAACGATACTGACTAATTTCAATAGCGTTCATCCTATGGCCAATAAAAGCTTACATACCAAATTTCATCAAAATATATGATATGAATCAGTTAGTGATTCTGATTCGATCGGTATAATTAAAGATGGGTCTAGGTCAAATATTTTTGGTAGTTACAAACAGCAGCACAAATTCATTATACCCAAGCCACATAGTGGTATAGGGTATAATTAGTAGTCTTTCTTCTAGCTCACACACTTTGCCTGGCATTTCTCAAATTTTTGTATCGCTTATAAATAAAAGGATTTACACCTTTGTTTAGATTGCTGTTTGGTTTCCAATGTATTGTAATGGTTCGGCACTAAACTCATTCGTATTATAGCTGAACAATGCTAAAGAGTCCTTTGAATTTGCTAACGATTGAGTTTATGATCAATTCTGAGCCGACATGGTACTTTTCTTTTTTTTTTGACAGCTTTCAAAAACCCAACTTATTCTTAGAATCGAAATTACAGAGCCATCACAAAAATGGTAGAGCTTTTTCATATAATTTTCGGACAGATGGTATTGATACAGATTTTAGTAAATCCTTTGAGTCTCTTCATCAAGAACTTTTTTCAAATAAAAACTTGATTCTCTTCATCAAGAACTTTTATCAAATAAAAACTTGATTCAATGGGCTTCCTGGCTTCCTGGCTGGAGAGGTAGATCTCGGAAAGTTTATTTTTAGAAATTTTTCTTTCCTGTCACCTCAGGAAATGTAGTCAAGGTAGTCAGTTGAGTCCAGTCTTTATATTATACCTTAATGGCGTTCGTTCCTTCGTTCGTTTTTCTAAAGTTTTGATGACGTTAAACTCTTCTTGTGATTTCAAAACTGCAGAAAGATTTTGGAAGACTACCAGATTGGTGCAATATAAATAGCATGTCCTTAAATTTCAGAAAATGTAAAAAGTTATCCCTTAGTAGAGCACCGCTAATTCTTACAGTTCATTATATTGATAATAAATGTTTGAAAATGTTACAGATTTTCTTGATTTCGTTGTGGACCATCGATTACCGTTAAACTTACATATCGATTATTGTGTTGATAAGACAAAGCATTTAAAGGAGTTTGTTTGATTCTTGACTTATTAAACGCTTATTTATTAGCCCCATTAAGCCTACCCTAGAGTAAGTATCTGTTGTATGGTTAGCTAATTATTCATGTTACAGTGATATAGTGATAGTGTGGAATCAGTTCGGAAAAAATTTAGATTGCGGGGACTAGGTTGGAGTATTAAAACTAATTTACCCCAATATGAGCACAGATTGAAACTTATAGATCTTCTTATACTTCAAACTAAAAGAGTGATGTTAAATATAACATTTACCGGAAAATTAATCCATGGTGAAATAAATTCATGTTTTCTTCTTAATTTAATAAATTTTTTAATCCCAATCGGGTTACAAGATATTACAGGCCATTGAAATTATCGTTATGCAGCATTAACTTTTTAGTTCTACACGTGACCTATATAAATTTTATAAAAATTTCTCTTATGTAATATTTGTTTATTGCTTGTGAGAATCTTCTGACGGCCTCCAAATATTTTAGTTGTAGTGAAAGCGTTTACAAAATTATAAATGATCAGTTTTTGGAGTAACCCTGCTCTCAATTTAATTCTACTCCTGAAGTTCTGATCTCTTGATGTTCCTGATCATTACTATAACTCCGCAATTGGCCTGTTATTATAAGTTATTTGTTGATTTTTTGTCTAGTTTTGCTTTTGTTTTCTTTGTAAATTTAGTCTTTGTGGAATTTAAGCAGGCAATTGATTCAATTTACTAGTCGGCAATCTGAGAAACTTTTAAATATATAGGCATCCTAAATCAGACAATTCGTCTTAAAAAATACCTCTCTAATGAAAAACGCTTCCCTGGTCTCCAAAAAAAAATCTTATAATACGTTTACATCTTAGGAAAATCTAGTAGATTTTAGTTGAAATCTATTTCAAAATCTATACCGTTTACATCTAACTTTTTTGACATTTAGTGAGTTTTTGTTTCCACAACAATAAACAGCTGATTAAAATAAAACATGTAATCGCGCTATTACGCTTTTAAATCTCGTGTTAACACAACCCTTTTATGAAATTTTAAATCTATTATTCGTCGTCCTGAAAGTGTATGACCGAATATCTTAATTTTTAAGCCAAAAAGAATTGAATTACTTAAAGTTTTTCTGAAATATGTGATCTACAAATAAATTCTGCCCTACTACTGAATATACATATATATTTCGTTTACTCACTTTTACATAATCATTTTGATGTAGAACGTACGGTTGTGTGAAATATTTGTAAAATTTAAACATAGTCATGGTTTGGCTGTTGCTGTGCTGCTGATGCTGCTTTATTCGTATTCGAATTTCCATGTTTTATAAGCGACATGTTGATATTCTGTTTAGTTTTTTTTTTGGTTGGTATTTCCGGTTTAGTGGCGGATGTTTAAAGTATTGTTTAACTTTGTCTTCCAATAATACTTGTACTGATTTTATTCTACTAACTTGTTGTTTATATGCAGTTTATGTGCTAAACTTTATTATGAAGTATGCGCATTTTCATAGTATTGTATAAATTTTGGTTATTTGAATAAATTTTGGTTTTGGTCTTCAAAAAAAAAATTTAAAAAAAACATATATAAGTAATTTTAAGTACAAAAAAATAAAACTGGTCTATAATAATTTAGTGTAAAGCGTTTTAGTTAAAGGCGATTTCTTTTTTGGAAATATCTGGTGCGCCACCTGTTTTAAATTTAAAATAATAATAAATTGGATCTATTAATACAAGTTAAGCTTTTAGTGTATGCGGAAGCATAATTCCTCAATACCAGTTCTAATGACATATAATGGTGTAACTTCTAAAACGCTAAATGATTCTCTTAATCTTTTTGCGAAATATTTCCACTCTAACTTAAATGATGATGTTTTTCCTATTTCTAATATTGATATAAGATGTGTGTGTAGATGAAATTTTTGACTAAGGTGTAATTTTTGATGGTAGTCTATCATTTTGTAGTCACATAAGGGGGGTAAAGCATGACATTTGAAGTATCTTGAAAAAAGTTTTCAAATAAAAATTTTAATAAATAAGTCCGTAACAAGGAATCTTCGGGTGCGCCTGGAATAAAAAGCGTTTTAAAGGGGATATGTTATCCGAGGTAATTACGATGAATTTTTTTAATTTTTTATTTTTGGCAGCATTTTGAATTGAAAAACACGATTTTTGATATAAAATTTCATTGAATTTGTTGTTAAAAAATGTGGAAAAAAATTTTTTAAAAAAACTCTTCGTGATTACCTGGTGATTTATATGTAGAAATAGTGTGTAAAATTTCTGTTGTGATTACTGAATTGTATTATCTAAACCGTCATAGATTCAGTTGAGTAAATTGTATAATTTAGTTGATGCTATGGAATCTAGATTTTATTTAATGATTGTTACAACCATTTATTATGTTAGCCAATTTAATAAGTGTAGTAAATGCAGTATATAAGTATAAAGACACTAAAAATGATTTTATTTGTAAATTATTTTCAATTCGAATTTAAATACATAAAAATAAAATAAAAAATATATAACATGAAAAAAAAAATGACATACATACTTATCTTATGTAACATATTGATGTTTTAGTTAACTAATATTTCGCGGATCTAGAAACAATATTCTTCAAATTGTGGTAATTATTGTTGATTTTCTTTCTTTAACAATGTTGCCTTCTACACTTTAATTATTATACCCTATACCACTATGTGGTTTGGGTATAATGACTTTGTGCTGCTGTTTGTAACAACCAAAAATATTTGACCTACACCCATCTTTAATTGTACCGATCGAATCAGAATCACTATCTGATTCGATTTAACGATGTCCGTCTGTCCGTCCGTCCGTCCGTCTGTGTGTCCATGTAAAGCTTGTAATCAAACTGCAGGTCGCAAATATGAATATATTTTGACGAAATTTGGTATTTGATCTTTTATCGGCCATGGAATGAACGCCATTGCAATTAGTGAGAATCGGTCCATGTTCAGACCTAGCCCCCATACAAATGACCCCTATGAAATCAAAATATATTGCCATAAGATAAAATTATCATACAAATCTTGGTCAGATTGGGTTTGTATGTATATATTACATCCACTAATCAGTAGTCCAAAAATGATCCCCATTGGACAACTCTTAGTCATAGGCCCCATATAGAGCTGCTTCTCGATCTTCACTTAAATCTATCAAAAAACAAAAATATTGCACTGATTCTTCTCAAATTTTGTTTATATATATTTTTGCAAAATACAAGAGACTTTACCAAACAGGGTCAGGATCGGTCCATTTCTGGGCCTAGTCCCCATATAGATATAGCATTCGATACGAACTTTTTCATATCTGCAGGCGAAAAAATTAATAAAAATCCCACTCAAATTTGGTTTATGCTTATTTTCTATATCCAGTTAGTTGGGCCTGAGAGATAGGGTCTCTAAACGCATGGTATAGGGTATCGTATAGTCGGTCTAGACCGACTATAATTTTCTTACTTGTTTTTGCATATGTTTTGTAACATAATATTTCATTTAAGCCATAGACAATCTCAACTCACAAAAACTACAACAACCTAATATATGACAAGTTCCAAACTTGCTTCGTGAATTTACATGTGCACTTTTGAGCGATCATCTTGGGAGCCGAATAGGTATCGCCTTTATACGGCAGTCTTGTCAGGTTTCTTTCCAGCTACGTTGACAACATTTTATATTGGCTCTTGAGAGACTTGATTATCAAACTGTCATGGCAGAGTACACCACCGCGGTGCACCATAGGATTGGGTGACATAGATTTGATGCTTCGACAAACCGTTGCTTTCATGTGGACGAGTTGGACAGAATCCCCTCTACTTCACTTTATATTGTAGCATATATTTTTCTCAAAGAAAAAATTCTAAAAGACTAAATCTTGTTAAAATAATTGTTACACAAAAATTATAAATAACCCACATACATAATCATACTGTTTGCATTAATGCACTTTGTATACGAGCATTAAAACTTTAAAAAACTTTCAACAAAACTAAAAATGTACTTTAGGTTTTATTTTATTTTCCAAAAATGACAATTTTTAATTTATTTTTCCAAAAATGACAAATTAAAAACTCGGTTGGATGAATCATTTCTCTATATCCTTTCAGTACTGACAACAGAATTCGATTCATTATTTCGGTTAAAATACCAAAATAGGTTATTCTTTTGCTATATTCAAAAGTTAATTCTAAATATAAATTTGATTTTATCATATTAACCAACAATTTATAACAATATCTGTTAACACATTTTATGTGTATAATATGTTGTTATAACACAATTGATTGTTGCAATCCCCAATATTTACGATTGTAACAATTTTTACCCGTTTTAATATAGTAGCCTTAATTAAGTTATTTTAATACTTTCTATAAATATTTTTATCGGAAAACAGAACTAAATTTACTTTTGTATCGCATTCGAAAATATTTAAAAATTGCAACAAAACGTTGTATTACCTAAGTATTTTTTTTTTATGTTTATTTGTTTGTTTTTTCAATATTAGAACCTTAAGAAAATAATTCTTTTGTGGTTCAATTGGGATTACATAAGTAAAATCATATTTAAAAATAAATTAATAAATAAATATTTTTTTTCTAATAAAAAAGTAAAAGACAATAACAATAAATTAACAAAATGATAAAGCTATATAGTTTTGAGAATAGAGAAGTAGTGAAAAAGAAATTTAAAAAAAAAAATAATAATAAAATTAATTAATTAGTTATTGCCAGGAAAAATGTTAATAGACATATCAGATATGCTAAAACCGAATATTGTTCCAAACGGTTTGGCACTGCGATCAGCTCTCGACAGACTTGGAATACTATTTGCGAAATAGGAATTGGTAATGCGAACAACAACATTGCTTGCCAAGTCGACGCAAATATGCTTAACAGAACATTTACCAACGCACCTGTCATTAAAGCAAATTCCACTTTTTATAATTTTTCCTCAGACACCTTAAATACAAATAATAGGTTAATCAGCGAACATTTTCAATTTTCTTGCGTAACTCAAAATGACGTTATTTCAATGTGCTCTTTAATAAAATCAAATGCAATGGGCAGTGATAACATACACCCAAAATTTATAGGATTACTTCTACCCCTAATTTTGCCGTATGTTACTCATCTGTTTAATACTATTATAATGTCTTGCATGTACCCGCTAAACTGGAAACATGCAAAAATTGTGCCTTACCTAAGTCAAATGGAGAATTCAGACCAATAGCCATATTGTGTTTTCTATCGAAAGGCTTGGAAAAACTGTTGTATAAACAAACGATTTCATATGTCAATACACATAATTTGCTTTGCAGTACGCAATCTGGTTTTCGTCAATGCCATAGTTACGTTACGGCTCTTGTGGAAGTTAGTGAGAACATACAGCAAGGATTGGAAAATGGAAATATAAACTTTTTAGTGCTTCTAGACCATTTTAAGGCCTTCGATACGGTGGACCATGATATACTCCTTGGAAAACTGAAACACTTTTTCAGATTTACGGATACAGCAACCAAACTTATATCATCATATCTTTCGAACCGCACACAATCAGTATTTGTAAACGGCGTATGGTCAGATAGATTATCCCTTACTAGGGGAGTGCCTCAGGGCTCTATTTTAGGTCCAATTTTATTTTCCTTGTTCGCAAATAATTTGCCAAAACAACTCTCCAAGTGTAAGATACATTCATACGCAGATGACGTGCAACTCACTTTAAGTAGCCCAGTTCAGAATATTGCTTCAGGCATAACCCTTCTAAATGACGACTTAACCGTAGATTGCTCCTTAAAAAAAAATGAGAATTCCATTCTTTGGAACATTTTTGTTCCATAAGTTAATTTTAAGCCAAATTATTTATTTTATTTTATTTTATCTATAATTGCAAAGAAAAAGCGTGTCGCTTGTATTTATTTTTTTATTTAATAGGCTGCTACTAAATATTTCATTAATTCAGAGGAAGAAAACAGCGCATATATATACATACATATTCAATCAAAATTAGTTACTTTTAATTATAATTTTATAATTTTTTGGTTGGAACGCACGTTGTACAAATGTTGTCAGCATGCGTATCTTTACATATAGCCTTATCACAGATGCAGCAAAACAGAGTAGTCCTCTTATCCTTATTTTCACCAGAATGATAGCATTCATAGCAACGTCCGCGTTTTACAGCTCCCTTTTGCGATTTGTTGTTTTTCTTTGACGATGGCCCCGGAATATCATCTTCAACGATATCATCTTTGTATCCTGTAATTGATTGTAGAAGCGATAAAGACGAACTATTTCTCGGTGCATGTGTTCGCTTGTTCATATAAGCATGGGCTAATGAAATACCTAGCTCATGCAAAAAACATTTGCGTTTAGTGTGCTTTTGTTTCGGCTTCCAGTCTGGAAATACTTCATTGAATATGATAAAAGCATTCAAAGCCGAGATATCTATAATGTTTGAGAAAACCGCCATAGGCCAACGATTCGTTTTACGTTTACAGCTGTAACAGCTGAGCATTTTATCAACCGTGTCTACACCACCTTTTGTGGAGTTGTAGAATGAAATTATCTCCGGTAGCTTTTTTTGATCTATGCCGACAATAGGTTGGTTGTGCATTGTGCTCATTACGACAGTGCATTTATTTTTATGGCTTATATATGAAACAAGTGTTGTATCTTTCGTGAAAGCAAAAGTAGATTGATAAAGGGGACTATTTTTGCATATCAATAGTTTTGGAGGAATACTACGCTTATTTCTTCGTAGAGTTCCAACCATTGTTACGTTTTTTTCTAAGAGCTTTTGCCCTAAGCTCTGGGATGAAAAAAAGTTATCCATTGTAACATTATGGCCTTTTAAACCTTCTATCAGATCGAGAACAACCCTCTCTCCTTGATTTTTTTCCGGGATTCCATTTACTCCTTTTCCCAAATACGGTTGAATTCGCCATACATAGCATGTTTCCGCAGATACAATCAGCCAAAATTTGATGCCATATTTCTCGGGCTTCGAAGGCATGTATTGTCGAAATTTGCATCGTCCATGGTAACCAAGCAACTGCTCGTCTACCGTGACACAAGTATGAGGATTATAGTACATTGGAAGCAATTCCGCCCAACGTTCCCAAAGATCTCTTATTGGTGCAAATTTGTCGTCATTGCGTTGTTGGCGTCGACTTATTACGTCATCAAAACGAATAGTTTTGTGCACATTCAAAAAGACCTTCTTCGACATAATAGCGCGAAATATTGGACGTCCATAAGCAGCATCAAATAAGTCTTCCAAATTTTCATTCTTTGACCTAGTCGTGAAAGTGGAATAATGTTAGGAACAGAGTTAACAATAAAATAAAAAGAAATCATACTTATAAACTCCAGCTAATATCAACACCCCAAAGTAAGCGTGCAACAAATCTGTATCAAGTTGAACATAGTTATTCTCATCCAAGTGCTTCCCATATTTATTCGAATTTTCGATTATAATTTTTTCGACTTGAGGCGGAAAATATAGCAAAAACGCATCTTTTATCTCGTTCACCCGATTCAATGCATATCTAGTAACACCTAAGTATATATGCAATGTACATAACAAAGTCAACAAAAGTACAAAAACAAGTCTTTTATCTTACCGGGACGCATTTCAATCACATTGCATGCCCGTAAACGACCACTTGAGAAAGGCACTGAACTCCAAACAGTGTTGTCTTTGGAAACGTAGAGTGCGTCCGAGTTACTTCATTTGAAGAACTTTCGGTTTCACTCTCACTTGGAAAAAATACATCTGAGCTTTCATTCGGATCAAAATCACTGCCTGAAAGTTCTTCATTTTCACTTTCTTCTAGCATACTCTCTATTTCTTCACCAGTCAAATATTTAGGAATTGTGCACATTTTTGTATTTTCAAATGAAATGCAGTAAAAGCCAAAACTACTTGATCGCTTATCAAACACGTGTTGCTACAACAGAACTTTGCACAGACTAAATGTTCAAGCTAAGTGAAAAAGAAATAAAAGAAATACCGTTATAACGGCAGCAGCGACGCGAAATCAAGTCTTAGCGCTGTCTCTGTAGGGGGGGGGAAGAAATACAAAATATTTCTCTGGAATTCGTATTGTGTTTATTGTTGTAAACTACGGCAAACAGGTTACAGAGTTTGACTTTTTGAAGTAATTTTATAAATTACTTTAGAATTTTGCATAATGTAAGAGTTCTGAACCGAAATATGCAATGGAACATATTTGTACCAGAGGATGGAATTATGAAGTTTTGCAATAACAACAAAACTTTTCAGTGAATTAAGTTAAAAAATGCAAAAAATTACTAAGCAATGAAGGAGTCACGAATTAGTGGAACATAAGATTTCTATCTTCACTAACAAAAAAACAACAAGTAAAACAAAATCCATATGGAACATTTTTGTTCCAAGGATCGATTAACGGTTAAGCAAAATCTACATTTGGGCTAATGTTAACGGACTCTGATTGAATCCACAGAAATCTAAATGCATTGTTATACGAAAAGAAAGTTTAAATCCCACAATTTCTGAAGACATTGCTTTAAATGGCCAGAAAATTTAAATTGTTAATACGGCGAAAAATCTAGGGACAACTTTCAATAGCAATTTGACATGGACTGATCATATAAATTCACTGGTTGGTCAAACTTATGCAAAACTACGAGCTGTCTGGTCCACACAGTATTTCACCCCTTTAAGAATAAGGGCCTTACTTGCCAAGACGTATCTGATTCCTTCCCTGTTGTATGGGTGTGAGCTATTTGGAACCTGTGATGCAATTAGTAATAGGAAACTAAATGTCTTGTTTAATAATGTTATAAGATATGTGTATGGATTGAGAAGATTTGATCATGTTTCCTCTATTTCCAGTAATCTTTACGGGGTCTCTCTTGATAATCTGTTGAAAATTCGCACTCTTACATTTTTGCATAAAATAATAAACAGACAAACACCCAAATATATATTTGATAAAATCCGTTTTTTCCAATCGCCAAGAAACCGAAATATTGTAATTCCAAGGCATCAATGCCTAGTATCTGAATGGCAGTTTTATGTACATGCCGCTCGTCTTTGGAACAATATTCCACTAAGTCAACAACAAACAAGTAAGAAAATTATAGTCGGTCTAGACCGACTATACGATACCCTATACCATGCGTTTAGAAACCCTATCTCTTAGGCCCAACTAACTGGACACAGAAAATAAGCAAAAACCACATTTGAGTGGGATTTTTATTAATTTTTTTTTGGCTTCAGATATGAAAAAGTTCATATCGGATGCTATGTCTATATGGGGACTAGGTCCAAAAATGGACCGATCCTGATCATGTTTGGTAAAGTCTCTTGTATTTTGCAAAAATATATACAAACAAAATTTGAGAAGAATCAGTGCAATATTTTTGTTTTTTAATAGATTTAAGTGAAGATCGGGAAGCAGCTTTATATGGGGTCAAAGGGATCATTTTTGGACTACTCATTAGTAGATGTAATGAACGCATACAAAGCCAATTTGAGTAAGATCTATATAACAATTTGGATCTTATGGCAATTTATGTCGATTTCATAGGGGTAATTTGTATGGGGGCTAGGTCTGAACATGGACCGATTCACACCAATTTCAACAGCTTTCATCCCATGGCCGGTAAAAGCTTATATACCAAATTTCGTCAAAATATATTCATATTTGCGACCTGCAGTTTGATTACAAGGTTTACATGGACACACAGACGGACGGACGGACGGACATTGTTAAATCAACTCAAAAAGTGATTCTGATTCGATCGGTATAATTAAAGATGGGTCTAGGTCAAATATTTTTGGTTGTTACAAACAGCAGCACAAAGTCATTATACCCAAACCACATAGTGGTATAGGGTATAAACAGCAATGCTAAAAGTTTCAAAACTTTTTTATTTGACTTTTTTAAATGGTCTATTTTTTATCAATATTGTTATATTATACTAAAAATGTTATGTTAATAATTAATTATATTGTAAAATGTTTTCTTTGTAACGCAATACGTTCCTGTACTTTAAATGTAAGACGCTATCTTGTTGTACAGGAAATGGAATTAAATAAATAAATAAATAAATAAAAATAAATATGTTCAAATAGGGTTTTCTTGAAACTGCTTATTCCCGATACAAGTTTAATGTTCATAGGAAGTGCATTCCATAACTTAATGACGTTAACGAAAAAAAATCTACTTGTATAAAGAAAGTTGTGTTTGGGTATTATTAAAGAAATGGATGTTGTAGATCTAGTAAATATAAGTTTTTCGAACAAATATGTAGGAGTTTTGTGATGCAGAAGCTTGTACAAAGATATTAGGTTACGTATACTAAGGCAGTCATCCAAATCACAACCAAGGACCATTTTTCGCCAGGATGATATCCTATCAAACCGCGCCAGACCATATACATATCGCGTAGCATTATTAAAAGACACCTGTAATTTGCGCATTGAGTGTGAATCTAACTTACTATATACCTCAGCTGAATATGTTATCAGTGGGAGTATTAAATGAACAACAAGCTTTCTCTTAGTTTCGTTTCGACTGGTGTAAAGTAAGACGACACTCGTGAGCTACGTAGAACAAAAAAAATATTACGCGCAACATTGTATATGTGGTCTGTACATGAAAATGTGGAGTTTATGTAAAATCCCAGATATTTTCTTTGTCTACAGACATCAGAGCTGAGGAACCAAGATATAATGTGGGAAAAACTACGGTTGAGTACGAATGCACTTATAGGTAAAACAACCGATTTTTTAGGATTTAGTATTAAATTATTAGCATCAGCCCAAGTTTTTATAGCATCTAAGTCCTCATTAAGTCTGCAACGTGTATCTTCTATCAAACCAAGACGATTAGATATATAGTTAAATATCATCTGCATAACCATGCATCCGAGCATACTTGCAGACACTAAATACATCATTAATAAAAATTCGAATTAACAGAGGACCTAGAACGGATCCTTGCAGTACACTTGAAGTTATACCTCTCAAACCAGATTGTATATTCCGTACAATTACCTACAGTAAATTCTTGTAGTGACAACTCAATTCCAACCATTTATTTTTATGTGTGTAAAAACCAATACCGCAACTAGAAATTTTGTAAAAAGGGCATTAGTTCCGTTTCGATTTCACCAAGCAATTCTCAAAAATATTCCTCCGGAAAAATATAATTCTATAGAAACAATAGAACAGCCAGAAATTATTCAGCCCAATTCTGAATATTCTCGATGATTTTTTTTCCTGGGGGACTCTATTTTCTTGAGAATATAATCAGACGGGGAAATAAGAATTTTTGAAGTCAGCTATTTTATTTGACTGCAAAATATATTGGAAAACATATTGGAAATAATTTGTAAAACTTTGTGCCATATTTCTACAAAGATAAAAAATTACCACGGAATTCTTCTTTAGACTTGGGCTGATTATATATTCAATTAAGACTAATTTTCGGCATTAGGCCTTCATCAGTGATTTTTGATATTTGTTATATTATAATAGATTAGATTGTTACTATGTGAAAGACTGGCATTGTTATTTGAACCTGTATCTATTTTTAGCGTTTTCGTGCACTCATTTATGAGCACTGTGTTTAAAATATGCAATATGCTTCGATTGAGGTCTAATGTGTTAGGATGATTTTACAAAATAGCAATAAATATTATTTGCAATTCCATATAAGGAATTGTCCATTTCAAAAATGTATGTGTTTAAATTATTAACCCTCTTTCACATAAAATAATATTGGCAATATTTAGAGGTTTTGTCACTTCATCTCTGTAGAAGTTGTATAAATGAAATGAAAATGAATTGAAAATAGTAAGTAGAAATACCTATACCTCAGCCACTTCTCAGAGAAATCTAAGTTTTGTTGCCTGGCATTTCAAATACTTCATTGGGCTATTCAATTTATTAATATCTTACCTTAGGAGCAGCCTAGGCACAAGCTGTTGAAGTTAAAAACGAAAACAATTCTTATAGAATGTGGCTTTTTAATGACGACTAAAATTATATAAAACCAAATAAGTAAATAAGTTATCTACTAGAAAACAAATTACATGATTCTTCTAAGTTTTTTATCGCTCACATTTAGTTTCGATTAGTAGGAAAAAAAAAAAGCAAAACAAGACAAAATTGTAAACTTAATGAAAAAGTATAGCTTTCAAACATATGTAGAAAAAAAAATAATAACAAAATTTAATAAATAAAGAACAACAACAAATTTCGCTTGCACACAGCTGTTGTAAAATAAATTAATTACATTCTTTAACCTTAAGCTCAATGGAGTAAAAAACGGTATTAAAAGGACGTAGTAGGTACATGAAAAATCGAAATACTAACAGAAGCAAAAATTTAAAAGAAACAAATCTGAGTAGATAAAAAAAAAAATTAAAGTACATAGTAAAGTAAAAAGGAAGCAGCAGATACTTTTAGTTAAATTAAGCTTCAGAAAATTCAATGTTCGGCCTTAACATGCTACAATAAACAAACGTCACCTTTTTGCTTGGGACTTTAGTCCTCCCTCTTTTCTTACCATGTGTTTCTTTTCTTCATAAAACCATACAAAAACAATAATCGTTAATAAAGACTAAACGCCACAGTGAAAAACAACCAATCAAGACGTTGCAGTGGCAGGTTGACGTAACCGTAGTAGTCTGACCTGTTTCCCTTTTTCCAGAATAAAAAAAAACATAAATTTAAAAAAACAATTGAGAAAATTATAGTCGGTCTAGACCGACTATACGATACCCTATACCATGGTTAAGGGACCCTATCTCCCTTTGTATATATTTTTTGAAAGTTTTATAAGTGACTTTACCAAATATGGTCAGGATCGGTCCATTTTGCGACCTAGTCCCCATATAAATATAGCACCAGATATAAACTTTTTCATATCTGCAGCCTAAAAAATTAATAGCAATACAACTCAAATTTGGTTTATGCTTATTTTCTATATCGAATTAGTTGGATGGAAGAGATAGGGTATCTAAACCATTGTATAGGGTATCGTATATTCGGGCTAGACCGACTATAATTTTCTTACTTGTTTTAATAATTGATTATTAATACCATTAATCGGCATTTTTACTAATACATATTAAATATAAAATTCAAAATTTTAATAAAACATATCTCATATGATAACAAAAAATTTAATGGTTATTTATCCCTGGCTTCATTATATTATTCCAGGTTTCTTCGTGCTAATCGGAGCCAGCTTAAACTGTTAGCCAATATGGTTATGGCAACATTATTTTTGAATGCTTGAACGCTTTTGACCAAAAAAAAAATTTATTCTGATGAAAGATCATGTATAGGTACACAAAT
This sequence comes from Cordilura impudica, assembly GCA_963682025.1. Lineage (NCBI taxonomy): Eukaryota > Metazoa > Arthropoda > Insecta > Diptera > Scathophagidae > Cordilura > Cordilura impudica. The sequence goes on along the minus strand of OY821521.1, from coordinate 154,737,705 downwards.
GCGTAATTAACAGGTCGCTAGTCCACGAACGGCTCTCTCAGCCATTATTCTCCAGATGAAGCCTCTAAGACTACATCCTGTTTCCAGACCGAAGGAAATGGCATAGCGGATATTGACAGATTTCTTGAACTTCTTCGCAGCTAAAAGTCTTCACTGCTTCAGTAAACTCCACCCAGAAAAAGATTGGTTTCCAACCGGTTGCAACTAGAAGAATTTGTTTAAGTAATAAGAATTTTCATTGTAATTATTTAATTTTTCAAAATACGATATATGTATTCTTATAACCACTGCATATATACACACAGAAAACAGATTCATTGTGGCTACCGAATTTATTACCAACCGAATTGCGATAATGCTAATAACCGATTTTCGGGCTTACGATGATTACAATTCTATTGCCTTAACAGTAAATATTTTATCATAATAGAAAATTTGCAGATGATATTAAATTTCTGTTGATACAATCGAAAAAACAGTTGTTCCAATTTAGACCAATTCGGTTGGTAAATATTTTTTCTGTGTGTACAATTCATTTAAATTAAAGGTATCTATAACAACAAAATTAGTTCCAGTTACCAATCAGATTCTTTATACAAATTTCTAACCTAATTTAATTGAAGCAACCTAATAAAATCAAGACTAACATGTTTTAATCCTAATGATTTGCGACTGCAACTACTAATTCAATTATACCAACATATTTCAAACCGAAAATGTTTTAACAGACTTTGGAACAAATAATTGGTTAGAGTACTACCTATAAAATTTGTATTAAGAATTATTTTTCGGTTATAACAAAAGATATACAAATTTTTAACCTCTGTTGTTATTTCTAACCGAAAGGAAATTGTATGAATTATTTTCTGTTGTAAATACCAAAAAAGATAAGAATAGGATAAGCCAGACCAAATTCTTTGATTTATATTGCATTTGTCAAAAAAAAAAAAAATAAATTGTAATAAAGAAAACTTTAATATCTAACGTGAAAATTTAACTTAGCAATTCAAAAGCAATCATAACGTGTAAAAAAGTGTCAAATTTTCTGTTATTATGGAACCTAGAGATGTATTCAGTCCACATGGTATCCGTTTTTTTCTTTGTATTTATGGTTATAGCCATTCAAAATCACATTCACGTTCCTTGAGCAGATTAGAGGTATTTAGTTCTTGATTGTCATATTCCACTAATTAATACTTCCATTCGTGATTGTCAGGCTTTTATTGAAGCAGAAACTCTTATATGACAAATTTCTCACACCTGTATTAACGGCACAAATGTTTGTGAGGATGCACGAGTTAACGTAAGAAATTAAAAACGATTGGTTTCAACTGTTGATTAATAATCATCTATATTTTATTGTCACAACTATTTTATACCAATTAAGTGTCTAAAATGCAAATTTAATAAACTCAATTAATTTAACTAATTCTAAGAATAAGTATAGGAAATAACTAAAGAATAAAAGTAAAGTAAAATTAATAAAATGGTAAAATGCTTATTCATGTCTGCCCCATTTAGTAAGTATGTTGATGACTGCAGGTGTTAACATTGTGGGTGGTGTTGTAATTTGGTGTATTCATTGGTAATTTGATGACAGTAATTATTGTTCGAGAAGTTATTGTTGTTGTTGCATTTATTGGTTGTTGATGACCTCTTTGTTATTAATTTAGTTGTTTTGTTAACATTGTTTCCGTTAGTGATTGTAGTTGTGGTTGTTGTTGTTAACATTGGTTTGGTGACTTGGTTGTTGTTGTTAACATGGGTTTGGTTGGTGACCATAGGTAACTCCTCCCCCCTTAGAGTAGAGTGAGGGCCACAAGGAATCTGTAGGGGGTCGAACGATACTTTCAATCATAAACGTATTTGGTGCGTAGGAAATTTTAATTCTCCTCGCTAAGTATGTTGAAGTAATAATAATTAGTAGAATTATAATTCCGATAGTTGTATATGTAATATGTTGATGAGTTGTAGTTTTTATTCTCAAAGTAGACATCATATCATGATCACTGAACTGATAAGATTTCAATTTTTGCATGTTAAGTTCTTCTATAACTGTTTCAGGAATTATTTCTACAAACTCAGGTAGTGTTATGTTTATATGTTCTTGATATGTTTGTGATTTGTCTTCATATGTTAGCCCATTAATATTGACTGTACATTTTTCATAAAATAGTAATGTTGTATTAGTCACATTAAATGGTTTACTGCAATCGGATTCGACAAGTGTTGTTGGTGTGTTGATAAATAGTATAAGATTATCTTCTGGTTGGTAAATGGTCTCCAATCGTCCCACATCTCTTAGGTTACATTTCGGTTGCCGTTTCTGTATCAGTCTACCCACGCATGTTGATTGTTCCATAACCTCACTTCTTGTAGGGTTGTTGCAGACATAAATATTTTCTAATTTTAAACATTTTTCTTGGTAATATTTAATGGAATTATTGTTATAAGCTATATATTTAGATGACAATATTTGTCTTGTTACATTTATTGGTAAAGGTATAATATGAGACAAAGTAAAAGTTTCTTTATGAAATTTTGGAATTTTTACGTTAAATATAATATTCGAATTATTGTAATATGCTTGTAATTCAAGAATTTCGTACAATTGTTCCACAGAGTGTATTTCATGTATTTGATCATTTAGTATTTTATAAATATTTTCTATTTCACTGTGGCTTAATATAAATTTGGAAATAATATTTAATTTTGCTAATATAATGCTTTCCGCTATATTGTTAATTTGATTTGTTAATAAGTCTATATTATAATTGATTCTATTCAAGTATTGAATTTTCGAAATTATAGTATTTTCTTTACTTATCCTATTAGAAAAGGTTTCTTGTGTATTCTTTAATATTCGTGTAATTCTATTTTGTTCGGTGTTTATGTGTGTGGTAATGTTGTTAAATCTTTGTATCATTTCTGTATTCAATATGGTTTGTTTATTAAATGTTTTATTAAAAATGTGTTCGTTTTCAATTAGTTTTTGGAGTTGAGAATTTATGTTTTTCGCATCACTATCATCCATATTACCAGTTATGTATTTAATTGTTGAACCCAATCCATTGAATAGGCCTCTCTTTTGTCTTTTAAAGGGTAGCAACTTGTCAATTTTATTCGTTAGTTGATCCAATTTTAATTTTGTAATCTTTAATGAATCTTCGATTGAAGTATCTTGTTCGAATATATTTAATGTTTCTTTTATTTTTCCCGAATTATCTATGTAATTTTTAAGGTCTATTATATGGATTAAGTTCTGGTAGTGATCTATTATTTTGGCATTACCCATTTTTAGTTCTATTATAGCCAATTCATTATCTATTTGTTGTGTATTTATCCTTTGGGAGTGCACCACAGATAACCTAGAGAAAAAAAAATAGAATAATTAGTTTTTTTTTTTTTTTTTTTTTTTTTTTTATATCTTTTTCTTTTGTATTAAAGTTCCTTTGTTTCTTATTCTACTTTTAATTTTCGATTTGTGTATTTTCTGATTTTTATCTGTAATAAATGTAATTTCCCTATCATTTTGGACCTTATGTTTGGAAAATCGAGGTGTTATCTTGTTCCTTCTATTTTCCTTTCGATATATTATATCATCGACTTGTAAGGTTCTAGGTTGTTGCCTATTCTTATTTAATTTATTCACCCTATTCTTGGTAGCAGTTTGTAATTTTTCCTTAATTTTTGGGTAGATTATTTGCTGGTATTCGTTTAATTTCTGTAGATACTCATGTTCTCCATTGAACTTTACTGTTTCATTAAATATGTGTGGTCTGCCAAAGAATAATTCGTATGGCGTTAGTCTCGTCGCTGAGTGTACCGAGTTATTGTAGGTAATAAGAACTTCTGAGAAGATTTCCTCGTGATCCATGCTAAGTTTGTTCTCTTTTCTTTTAGTCATTATTATCCGATATATTTCCGTTAAAGTCGAGTGTAGTCTCTCAACAGGTGCGTTGCTTGAAGATTGTTGAAAAGACGTAATGTGTAAATTAATATTAAACTGTTTGCAAAAATCCTTAAAAATAATGGCTGTAAATTCTTTTCCCTGATCACATACGACCTTCTTTGGAATCCCATAAGTACTGATGAAGGTTTTCAGAGATTTAATTACATTCAGGCTAGTTTTAGCAGCAATTGTGAAACCCGTAGCAAATTTTGAAAATTTATCAACTATAGTTAGTATTTGTTGGTGGTTAATGTGATAGATATCTATGTGTAGAATGTCCAAAGGTTTTTCCGGAGTTTCCGGTGTTTGGAAAACTAATTTTTGTGGGTGTCTATCATATTTCAGTGTCTGACAGATGTCGCAATCATTAATTATTTGACTAATCTTGTTTTTCATGTGTGGAAAGAAATACTCTCTTTTAAGGTGTAAATATGTTTCTTCGATACCCCGGTGGTTGTTATTTTGGTGGTATTTCCTTATTATTTCATCCTGTTCATCGTTATCCATAATATCTTTCGTCCTGATTGTACAACGTATTAAACGGTAAGTTTTATTATTAGCGAAATATACTGAAAATACCCTTTGTACTAGACGAAAAACATCATCATCATCGGTATAAATTGCAACAAGTCTATTTGGTTTTATAAATTTAGTAAAAATTTTTATCATCGAGTCTTCGTCGTAAGTTGGTGATCTTATTATTCTTTTTAATTTGTTCTTAAAAGGTACTTCGACGGTAGTGTTCGATTCTGACTGTATTTCGATTATTAACTGGATGTTAAATTCATTGAGGGGTTTCTCCGAAATTGGAATGCCGTCGTCTACGTTCTCCTCTGCAGAGTGGACTGTACTTCCACTTGTACCGAGAGTGGAAAAAGCCTCATGATTATTAATGTCCGGTCTAATTCTGCTTAGTGCATCAGCGTTAGAATTTAGTGTACCTTTTTTATACACTATCTCGTAGTCAAATTCCTCTAATTTTAAGCGCCAACGTATTAATTTTGAATTAGGTTCTTTCAAACCCATTATCCATGTTAATGGTCTATGGTCCGTGACTATCTTGAATTTGTGACCATATAGATACGGTCGGAAGTACTTCGTGGCCCATACTATTGCCAGAAGTTCCTTTTCTATTGTAGAGTAATTAATCTCTGATCCATTCAATGTTCTGCTAGCATAACAAATAGGTTTATCGTTACCTACTTGTCCTTGAGACAATATAGCACCCAACGCATAGTTGCTAGCATCTGTTGTTAAAATAAAATTTTTTGAAAAATCTGGGTATTGTAATATAGGATCATTACAAAGCAGATTTTTACACATTTCAACGGTTTTCATGTAGTCCTCAGTTAATTTAATTCCCACTCCCTTTTTCAAGCAAGTTGTTAGTGGTTTCGTTAATTTCGCAAAATTGGGTATGAATTTCCTGTAGTAACCTAACAATCCTAAAAAGGATTTAAGTTGCTTCGGGGTTTTTGGAATTGGAAATTGTTTCACTGCACTTATTTTCCCAGGATTTGGCTTAATACCTTCGGTGGATACTATGTGACCTAAAAATTCTATCTCTTTCCGTAAAAATTCCGATTTATCAACTTGAATTTTAAAATTTGAGTTTCTCAGTCTTTCAAATACCAATTCCAGATTATTGATATGTTCCTGTAACGAAGTTGCGAAAATTATAATGTCGTCTAGGTACACAAGACATATTTTGCCTACTAATTCCCTAAGGACATCATCCATAACCCTTTGGAATGTTGAAGGTGCATTTTCCAGCCCGAATGGCATTCTAATAAATTCATAATGCCCTCCCTCTACTGAAAATGCAGTTTTCGGAATGTCCTTTTGATTCATTTCAATTTGGTGAAAGCCGCTGGCCAGATCCACAGTGGAGAAGTACATGCACCTACCTAGCTTATCCAGAAGTTCATTTATATTCGGAATAGGGTATTTATCGGTAATGGTCTTTTCGTTCACCTTCCTATAGTCAATTACTAATCTCCATTTCTGTCTGCCACTAGCATCCTTCTTCTTTGGTACTATCCAGACAGGTGAACTCCAAGGAGAGTAGCTTGGCCGTATTATGTGTTGATTCAGTAGTTTAGCAATTTGTTCCTGTACCTCCCCCTTGTGAACATAAGGGTATCTATAGGATTTCGTGTATACTGGTATGTCATCGGTTGTTGGTATACTGTGTCTGATTTTGTTTGAAAATGTCAACTCCTGGCCTTCCCTGTAAAAAACGTCAGAATATTTCCTACATGTTTTCAGAAGGAGTCGCTTCTCTTCCTGATTTAAGTGTTTTATACGCAACAAACTCTTTACATCGATGTCTTCATTTATATCAGCCGTACCAAATTCCGTATTATTAACCTCGAGATATTCTTGGGAATGATATTCCTGAGTCTTCAGAGGTTGGTCAAAATATATAATTTCCGAACAGTCACCTAAGTTTGACACTTCTATGAAACTAAACCAATTATGTGCCGTATAAATACCGGCTGAAATGACTAGGTTCTTGTTTATAAAGGTTTCTGTAACCAAAATATCTCCTTCCTCTACATCAACAGGTATCCTAACAATGGTCTTTACATTTGGCTCAATCAATATTTTGCCAGAACACACGTTTGGTTTGTGAAATAATGGAATTGATGCAAATCTCGTTTCCAATACTTTATACCGTAAGTCAATCTTAGCTCCTATGTTGGATAAGTAGTCAATACCTAAAAGACCATCGAAGTAATCATGAAATTGAAATAATAATAACGAAAGTTTTCCCTCTTGGTTAAATTCCTCAAATATTGGTAGTATTACTAATTTGTCTACTATATGTTTTGTCAATACGGTTTTTATAACCGTTGGTTTACATTTAATGTGCTGTTGTTGGTCTATATGTTCTGGGTTAATGAATGAAGTTGAAGCCCCTGTATCTATTAGGAACTTGAGAAGTTTATTACCCGGAACCCTGATTTTTATGTAGACCAATTCAGACCCATGTTTGGTCATATCTAGGTATCCCGTGGGTTTTGTGAGGCGAGGACTTGAAAATTTGCCTCCTCCTCAACGTTAGTTAATTCGTATTCCCCACCTGTTTCATCCATATTATTAATCTCCATACTTGGGTATCTTCTCGTTTGTGAGCTCATGCTCTGTTTGATGCTTGGGAAAGTATTCCCGTTCCTTAGGCGAGAGAACCCACTTGATGCATCCATAGGTTCTGGTCGTGGAAGTTTAGGTGCATTATTATTGAATGACATTTGTTTGCGATGATCGACATTATTATATTGATAGTTATTAAAAGGTGTTTGTCTACGCTGTGGGTTATATGAAAAATAATGATTATCCCTATTATAACCCACATTCTGTGGCACTGTTGGTCGAAACCCATTGGTGTTTTTATTCTGCTGACCACTATAGTCTGGTCTATTATAAACCCGATTTTTCTGATATGGGTAGCTATTCTGCCTATATTGATCATATTTACCCGTAAACCCACTAGATTGTTGGTAGTAAATATTTTGCTCCTTGACGCAGAAATTCAAAGCCTCAGCCAACGTGTTTGGCCTCATAGCCCTTATTGTTGCCCCTAATGGGTCTTTTAGTCCGGTGACAAAGGAGTTGAGGCACATTTCCTCATAAAGTGCCTTTTTCGCATTCACCACATTGTGGTCTAATTCATGTAACAATACGTTGTTGCAGAGAGTCGATTGAAGTTCTACCACCTCACTATAAAATTTCTCGAATGTTTTGTTGTACTGCCTCAATGTGTGGAGGTCTTTGATGAGGGATGTCTCTGAACGTTTGTCAGCATAATGAGTGATCAGATTCTCTTTTATGTTATCCCAATTCAATGGGGTACCATACATGTTTAACACTTCGTTAGCCTGCCCTTCAATTTTGTTGCGGATGGCCCTTAATAAAATCTGCCCATATGGGGTCTTATCTATACCCCTTATGAACAGGAGAATTTCCTCAACATTGTTAAGGAATTCATATAACAACCTAGGGTTACCATCGAAAGTTGGCAATTGTTTGATGGCATCTGGTATTCTTAATGATTGGAATATATCCATTTGATTTGCCGCCACCACTGATGGAATAGAAGGGGTAGTGCCAGAAGGAAATTGCTCACGAAGTTCGTTATTCATTATAGTCGAGTCTACTGATTCAGGGATCGAAGTTAAGCTTCTACTTTTAAATAGTTTCGGAAGGCTGTAAGGTGAAACCCTTTTTTTAGGCATCAATCTATATGCAATTTTGGGTCTAGTACCCTTGATTATTTCTTATCAGGAAAAAAAAAATCTACTCAATTTCGGTAATAGTTGTAATGTAGAAATGTATGTAACTTACAGTACAAGTAGAATTATCTGCTGCATTCTTAAAAATTTTATTCTTGTTAATTTATTTGTGTTAAAATTATTAATCAACGTTAACGTAGGTACACGGATAAGTGAGTATTGGTGTTGTAAAGTTATGTATTTATGTTTGTTAGTGAATTTCTATTTCAATATATTTATTACAATTTTCATATATTTCAAAAAACTTTATTTTTCTTATCTTTTCATTTATTTTTAATAGAGCTTATGATATCCACTCAATGCCCTTTAAATTATTTTTTTTTTGTTAAAAAAATTTATATTTTTATTTACTGTTTGTTTATTTATTTTTTTTTTTTTAATTTAATAACACGTAGGTCTGAATATGATATGCATTCATATTGTCACGACCTTTTCACTTATTTATTCTCTTTTTTTTATATATAGGACTAATTATGATATTCATTCATAATATAATATCCTTATCACTTATTTATTTTTCTTTTTACGTAGGACTAATTATGATATTCAGTCATAATATAATATCCTTATCACTTATTTATTTTTCTTTTTACGTAGGACTAATTATGATATTCATTCATAATATAATGTCCTTTTCCAAAACAAAAATTTATTTTTTTAATTCACTTCACACAACACACTTTACACTTTACACTTTACAACACTTCACTTAAACCGCCCGTTCGACTGCGCCAGTTAACGTAAGAAATTAAAAACGATTGGTTTCAACTGTTGATTAATAATCATCTATATTTTATTGTCACAACTATTTTATACCAATTAAGTGTCTAAAATGCAAATTTAATAAACTCAATTAATTTAACTAATTCTAAGAATAAGTATAGGAAATAACTAAAGAATAAAAGTAAAGTAAAATTAATAAAATGGTAAAATGCTTATTCATGTCTGCCCCATTTAGTAAGTATGTTGATGACTGCAGGTGTTAACATTGTGGGTGGTGTTGTAATTTGGTGTATTCATTGGTAATTTGATGACAGTAATTATTGTTCGAGAAGTTATTGTTGTTGTTGCATTTATTGGTTGTTGATGACCTCTTTGTTATTAATTTAGTTGTTTTGTTAACATTGTTTCCGTTAGTGATTGTAGTTGTGGTTGTTGTTGTTAACATTGGTTTGGTGACTTGGTTGTTGTTGTTAACATGGGTTTGGTTGGTGACCATAGGTAACTCACGTAACCTGAAATCTGGTTTTCTGGTTGTCATCAGGTATGTTTAACTGCAAACTGAACTGAAACGAATAAAACCAAGTCTATACATATATGAATTGTTTTAAGTTGTATTCAAGGATTGAACCAGCGTCAAGATAAATTCATGATGCTTACCACTGCCTTCATTTTCTGGTTATAATGTTACAAAAGCAGTAGTTATTGCAAAGCTGATCAATTGCATGAGGAGATTATTATAGGCTTGGATATGTAATGAGTTTGAGCTAATGTACTTGACCTGGATAGACTTTTTATAACGTCGACGTATGACACATAATCTCTTTTCCATCACTTGTAAAACAACAGATCGCAAAAATATGTGTGCTAATTTAAATAACATACAGAGTTCTTCATATCAGACATACGAAGAGCTATTTAAATTTACTAGTATAGCCCAGCACTCGAAATTCGAGTGCAAATTCTAGGAAATATTATTTTTTCATTCAATTTTTGTCTTCCAATGTTTTTATACCCCTCCACACCTCAATGGCAGAGGGTATATCTAGGTTTGTCATTCCGTTTGTAACGCATCGAAATAAATTCCTGAGACCCCAAAAAATTTTTTATTTTCTTGATCATTATAACAAGGGAAGTTGATTTACCGATGATCGTCTGTCCGTCTGTCCATCTGTCTGTGGAAATCACGATCACGCCGTCAGTATCTAAGCTAGGCCGTTCGTTTTTATACAAAATCGTTTATTAACATCCCAAAAGAGTTGCAATTTAAACTCGTCAAAACGGTGAATGGGTTCCCGAGCTAAGAATGAAACCTTGAAAAAACTCTTGAAAAAATAAAATTTTTCAGTGTGTTTGTTGTTTTTCTTAAGATATATTGTATATGTTGTAATTCTTCGTATTGTTGAAGTCATTACAGTTATGTGTATATTAATACTGCACTTGTCACATTGGCCTAAGCAAATTTTACCACATATTTTTTTATCATTAAAATTAAAAATTAAAAGTTAAAAATTAATAAAAATAAAAAATGGAAAACGAAAAATGGAAAATAGAAAATGAAAAATGAAAAATGGAAAATGAAAAATTAAAAATGGAAAATGAAAAATGAAAAATTAAAAATGAAAAATGAAAAATGAACAATGAACAATGAAAATTGAAAATTGATAATTGAAAAATGAAAAATGAAAAATGAAAAATGGAAAACGAAAAATGAAAAATGAAAAATGAAAAATGAAAATTGAAAATTTAAAATAAAAATGAAAAATGCAAAATGAAAGGTGGAAAATGAAAATGAAAAATGAAAAACTAAAAATGGAAAATGAAAAATTAAAAATGGAAAATGAGAAATGGAAAATGGAACATGAAAAATGAAAAATGAAAAATGAAAAATGAAAACTGAAAAATGCAAAATGGAAAATGGAAAATGCAAAATTAAAAATTAAAAATGAAAAATGAAAAATGGAAAATGGAAAATGAAAAATGAAAATGGAATATGGAAAATGAAAAATAAAAAATGAAAAATGGAAAAAATGAAAAGATAAAATTGAAAAATGAAAATTGAAAAATGTAATATGTAAAATAACAAATGGAAATGAAAATGAAAAATTTAAAATTAAAAATGAAAAATGGAAAGTGGAAAATGGAAAATGAAAAATGAAAATGGAATATGGAAAATGAAAAATAAAAAATGAAAAATGGAAAAAATGAAAAGTTAAAATTGAAAAATGAAAATTGAAAAATGTAATATGTAAAATAACAAATGGAAATGAAAATGAAAAATTTAAAATTAAAAATGAAAAATGGAAAGTGGAATATGGAAAATGGAAAATGAAAAATGGAGAATGGAAAATGGAAAATGGAAAATGGAAAATAAAAAATGGAGAATGAAAAATGGAAAATGAAAAATGAAAGATGGGGAATGGAAAATGGAAAATGAAAAATGAAAAATGGAAAACGGAAAACGAAAAATGAAAAATAAAAGTTAAAAAATGAAAAATGGAAAATGAAAAATGAAAAATTGAAAATGGAAAATGAAAAATGAAAAGTGGAAAATGGAAAATGGAAAATGAAAAATGGAAAATGAGAAATTAAAAATGAAAAATTAAAAATGAAAAACGAAAAATGAAAATTGAAAAGTGAGAAATGGAAAATGGAAAATGATAAAAAAAAAATGGGAATTGAAAATGAAAAATGTGGAGGGTATCAAATATTCGGCCCAGCCGAACTTAACACTCTTACTTGTTTTAATCTATGTATACATATGTAAAAAAATTTTGAATATTTAAATGAGCCTAAAGGTATGTTAATCAATTTTGGAAATTCACAATTCAACCCAGAGCTTCTGATAACTAAAAATTTACCTTCACGTATGCCAAATAATACTGTTCCATATTAGTTCGGTTTAAATAGCACAACAAAGTTCCTATGCGTTCGAATTGAGTTTGCAACGATTTGACATTGGTATACAAATAACCAATATAGCCATAGTGGCCACAGTTTCCCTAAATATTTATGTAAAATATTGGATGTAATGTGTATAATATATTCAGTAAATGTCTTTAGGATATATAAAAGACGTTATTTGAAACCAATTTTGAATTCCATATTATATTCACATCCTATATGAAACTGGATATACATATGAATCGCCAGGCAACAATGTCAATTGATAACATTATCTAATGATCACACTACTTTTTATCCTAAAGTCAAATTATGAATGAACACAGCTTTAATAATATTACTATTTTTTAATAGTACTAAAAGAAATAACACTAATAATATATTTCTTAATAATAATATTTATTTTTTATATTTCAATTCAAAATTATTTTATCGCATGGAATTATTTAACAAAGGCAGGGATAACTAAAATGTATAGATTATTAAAAATAAGTACTTAAGTAATAATAATTTTTGACTTTTATATTTCTATGTATTAGTAAAAATCTCGATTTTTGGTTGTATCAATCAATAATTAAAATTAGTATTTCCAGTGTATCAACTAAATATCACAATGCCTACAATCGAATTCTTATATATATCGTACAGTCATATATATTATATAATTCAGTAATCACAACAGAAAAATATTATAGTACATGGGACTACCAAAATTTGGTTGCAAACAAATTCGGTTGAAACAACGAATCCGTTTTCTGTGTGTACCATCTGTTGATAACTCATTTTGAAAACTCATTTTTCAAATTTTAAAAAATGCTCTTAATCAAAATTTAAAAAAATGGATCTCGCGCCATAAGTTTTTGTTAAATACATGTTAAAGTTTAATTGTGTAAATTTTTGGGCAAATCCCTCTGCTAGAATTTTTTTCAGAGTTATTTTTTGTGGATTTCGGGAAAAATTAGATTTTTGTGAAATGTTCAGAAAATGTAATCTTTGTAAATACTTTGTATCAAAAATTAATCAGATGCTATATTCTATCTTAATTGCCTACGGTTTCGGAAAATATAATATGATCCCATTAACCCTTTTGGACTTGGGGTCAAATATGTCACCAAGCTAATAAAAGACAGTTTATTAAAAGAATTCTAATATTTTGTAAGAGCTGTTGAGTTTTTAGATGTGACGCTTAAAATATAATAACCAAATGTTGAGTTTTTAGATGTGACGCTTAAAACATAATAACCAAATGTGCAAGTCTTCCATTATAAATATTGGGGATAAATCGAATGACTTTTACACATTATTTGCCAAAGCCAGCTTTGAATTTTAAGATATTTTTAAATAAAGATAACAGAAAACGAGTTTTTCTATTAAACTCGATGAAACTACTATTGAGAATTTAAGAAATATAATATAATTCGGTTCATTGGATCAAAATAATCCACTTGGAATACATTTGTGGTGCAATGGCTCACGAATATAAATTAAAACAACTTTTAACCAATTTTATTATATTATTATATTTTTAAAAAATATCCATATCTATAATATTAATAGACTAGGCGATTTCTTGTGACCGATGTTTCGTTCTACTGTTTTATCCCGATTTTGACCAAACGTATATTATTTGAAAGGTATTTCTTTTTAGCCGTTTCGCAGATTTACAGATTTTTTAATTTTTTCCTTTATTTTGAGTTAATTGCATTTAAACTTGCTACTAACACATACATAAAATTATATATATGCTATGTGTGTTTTATTACATTTGTTAATATGTTTGTTAATGAGTTTGCTATCTTCATTCACAATAATAATAAACCATAAAGGTGTTGGTTTGTCAACTGGCTAAGTTGAAAAAAAAAGCTGCCTAGAAATTGCACTCGAATTTCGAGGGCTGGAATCTGCTAGTTTTTCTAAATAAAATAAGAACATTATTGAACTATAACTAAACATTGTTAAATTAAACTTGACTTTGTTCAGGAAGGATATCGTTTTTTGTATGATTCTACTATCTGGAGTAAAAACTGATTTTCTTCTTAATTATTTGTTTACACTTAATAACAATCTTTTAGGAATTTAATGCCTCTTTCGACAATATCGTTTACTACAAATAATTCCTTGCAGAAATTGTAGCTCCTTTTAAAATCTTCATTAGATTCCCATGTGCGTGGAGGAAATAATAAAAATTCTGCAGAGATACTAAAACGTATGAAACAATTTTTATTTTTCTGGGACCCTAAATCGCTTAAATCAACATTTATCAAATTTTTTGGGTGAATGAATTTTCTAGGGGCACATAAGTGTAGGTATTCGCAAAATATAGTATAATTTTATTTCCCAACCAATAATAAGGGTTTCGTCTTGTTTAATAGAACAATACATTCAAAGTTTGGCTTCGCAAATAATGGGTTAACGTAGTTCGATTTATTCCAAATTTTTAGCATGGAGATTTGCTCATTTGGTTATTATTTTTAAGCGTCACATCTAAAAATTCGACAGCACTTAAAAAATATTGGAATTTTTTGAATAAATTGTCTTTTATGCCCATTTAAATATATAATTTTTTCATCAACACTATTCGCCAACAGTATTCTAATTCCAGTTCATGCGTTCTTTTGCAAGATTAATGCTAGCCAGTTGAGTTTATGTATTTATTCATAGAATATTTCTCACAAATATTATTTTGCTTACGACCATCACCAAAATCTATTATTCTGGTTTTTAACTCTTCGTTAAACTTTATTCTTGGCATTATTTTATAATAATTGAAAGAAAACGTCTGAACTTATAAATATTTAAATAACGGTTAAAATTTTTTTCGTTCTTTTGCTTTTATTATTGTAATCAACTGTGGTAAAGAAGTTTATAAGTTTCCACTGTTTTGGTATCACTATCGTTTTTCTTTTTTTTAATCGTATTTTTGTAACAAATGTGTTATCTTCCAATATATAACAAATAGTAATTTTGTAAAAAAAATACATAATACATAAGCGCGAAATTATTAAAAAACAAATTTAGCAAATTTAGAATTTTGTAAAAATTTCCAATGTATTTAACTAGCACTTTTTTATTCATGAAAGGTTCGAAAACTCAAAAACAATATTATTTGTAACATCGATGGTTTAGTTTGGAAAGGAATTAACTCAAGCCATAGGACGCACGCTATTGAAATTGGTGAAAATGGGATGTTCAGACCTAGTCCCCATTCAAATGATCCCTATGATATCGACCTAACTTGCCATAAGATCCAAATTATAAAACAGATCTCAGTCGAATTGGTTTTGTATGTGTTTGTTATATCCATTAATCCGCAGACTAAAAATAAACCCTATAGGACAATTCATTTAAACATAATAAAAACAAAAATATGGCATAGATTTTTCTCAAAATCGGTTTGTATATGTTGTTGCAAAAAATAAGTGACTTTACCACATATGGTCAGGATCGGCCCAATTTTCGACGTAGATTTGGTTTAAGCTGTTTTCTAAACCCAATTAGTTGGACCAAAGACCAATTCTCTAAACGTACGTTTAACAAATGACACCATATGACAAAATCTTTGTCCTTAAGGCGTTAAATGCATATAAGAAAGAAAATAGAAATCTAACGTTAAATATTTTGGGTTTTGAACCTTATGAATAAAGTCAATGTTTTTACATCAACGAAAACCTAACAAACGGCAACTTTAAAATTCTTTGCGAAGCAGTCAACCTTAAGAAACGAAAATTACTGCACTCAGCCTATTCATTTCGGAGACTTGTTTACATCAAACGAATGCATACGGAAGAGTCAATTTGTATTGAAAGCTTAGATGCGATATATCATTTATTTCGCCTGAATGAAGTATTTAATTCTCAGCATGATGATTATATATTCTACAACAGTGTTTCTTCTTAACTTGCTATTTTTACACTGTTATCATTCTTTTTATTTCGTAATTATAAACATATTTAAACAAACTTATATTTTTATCTTATTTAAATTTGTACACAACAACTTTTTTAGAATATCATACTTTTATTTTTGGACTAGTTTCATTTTATATTGCGTTGCTTTTAGTTCAGTATTTGAATTTTAATTTAATGAACATTGTTGGTAACATAAGTGGAAGTTCTAAAGATGTGACGTTTCATATGGTAAAAATCTTGGCGAAACAAAAGAAAGGTGTACAAATCTGCCACATAAACGCACAAAGATTAATATGCAAAATTGATGAGTTCAGATTCGTTTTCGAAAAATCAAATATTGATGTAGTGTGTGTTTCTGAAACATGGCTCGATGAATCTATTCCGGATAGCCTCATTTGCTTAGATGGTTATAAAGTATTTCAAAAATACTATTACATGTAGTTTTCGTTGCAAGGCGGAAGAAAATGACAGAATTGAGCATATTTTTGTTGAAATCTCATCATCTGGAAGAAAAATGCTGATTGGTTGTGCTTACCGACCCAAACGTGATGTACCTTTTGCCGATTTTATGAACAAAATGGAAATCTTAACCATGCCTTACAATGATATAGCAATTTTGGGAGATTTCAATTCGAATCTACTAAAAGAATCGTCGTTTAAAGATAGTATGCAGTCATTAAGACTTACACCAACGAATATTACAACACCAACACACTTTACAACGTCCAGCAGTACATTGATTGATCTAATATTTGTCGCTAATCCATCGAAGGTCCTGCTGTATCACCAAATCTCAGCTTCCAGTTTTTCTAAACATGATCTGGTTCTTCTAGCCTATGATTTCCAGATTCACCAAGAAGATCAAATGTTTTTCTCCTATCGTGATTACAAGAATTTTAACTATAGTTTGTTGTATGAAAATTTCAACTTATTCAATTGGAACCAAATATACCAAATGACTTCTGTTGATGACCAGTTGGAGTTTTTAGAACGTAATATCTTACTTAAGCCTCTTTGATGATACAGTTACGTAAAAAAAAAAAAAAAGTTACCACAAAGAGTAAACCATGGTTTTCAACTGATATCCAGCAATCAATACAACGCAGAGATTTTACTTATTCCAGGTGGAAACGTTTCAAAACGAATGAATTGAAACTCGATTTTCGGACTGCTAGAAGTGAGGCTAATTCTAAAATAAGAATGGCTAAAACTAATTACTATTCCGAACGATTTTCATCTGCCATTGACTCCAAGGATACATGGAAAACCATTCGAGATATTGGTATTTGCAAAAATATTAAAAATGAAAGCTGCCCAATTGATGCAAACGAACTTAATAGCATTTTCACTTATCTTCCGACGACAATAGTGAACAGTACAGATTCGAACAACAATATTATGAATAATAGCTCCTCTTTTGAACAAACTGCTTTCGAGTGTTCTTGTGTTAGTCAGTTTGATGTATTATCCAGTTTTTCATTAATAAAATCAAACGCCGTGGGTTTCGATAACTTACATCCCAAGTTTATCAAGATCATTTTGCCATTAATATTGCCTTATTTGTATAACACACCTTTTTAGCACCATTATTACATTAAGTTCTTTCCCTACTAAATGGAAATATGCAAAAATAATACCTATTCCAAAGTCGAAAACGGAGTATCGCGCAATAGCTATATTAAGCTTTCTACCAAGAGTAATGGAAAAACTACTACATCTACAAATGAGCAATTATATAAACGAAAATCAACTAATGTCTGACAAGCAGTCCGGATTTCGTTCTAACCACAGTTGTACTACAGCTTTGGTTAATGTAACCGAGAACATAAGACGTGAACTTGATTGTGGTAACATAAACTTTTTGGTCCTTCTCGACCATTCAAAGGCGTTCGATACAGTAAACCACCAAACACTATGTATGAAGCTAAAACACTTTTTTAACTTTTCATCCACTTCCACGCAGCTTTTACATTCATACCTCACAAATCGGACTCAATCTGTATACGTTAATAATTCGACCTCAAGACCTGTAACACTCACGGGAGGCGTACCTCAAGGATCAATTCTGGGTCCACTTCTTTTTTCGTCTATGCCAATGATTTGCCACAACAACTATCTCACTGCAAAATACACATGTATGCGGACGACGTTCAGCTGTATCTGAGTAGTCCAGTAAGCTCCATAGAAGAAAATGTTGAAAAGCTTAACTATGACCTTAATAAAATACATTTTTGGGCCACTGCAAATGGACTTTGTCTCAACCCGCAGAAATCAAAATGTTTGATTATTCACAAAAAAAAATTTCAGCCTGTTCTTGAACATGATATACTAATAAACCATCAGAAAATCGAGATTGTAAAAAAGGTAAAAAATCTTGGCATAGTTTTCAATAACAACTTGACTTTGTCAAGCCACGTAGATACACTTGTGGTTCAAACGTATATAAAGCTAAGATCACTTTGGGTAACTCAGTATTTTACGCCGTTAAGAGTAAGACATCTTCTTGCAAAGGCATACTTAATTACTGGTCTACTTTATGGCTGTGAACTTTTTGGCAACTGCGACTACGCCAACAAGAAAAAACTAAATATTTTGTACAACAATATTGTTAGATATGTTTATGGACTGAAGAAACGTGATAGCGTTTCGACTTTCTCAAAAAGTCTTTATGGAGTCTCATTCGATAATCTTATTAGTATAAGGGTTTTAATGTTTTTACACAAAATTATTTACACTGAGAAACCTCTTTATCTCTATGATCAAATACAGTTTGCTAGATCCAGAAGGGGCAAAAAACTTATTATCTCTATGCGTCGATGCCTTGTGTCAGAATGGCAATTTTTCATAAACGCCACACGTCTTTGGAATGCAATTCCACACAACCAACAATTAGTTAGCAACGCGATACATTTTAAAAAATTTTTGTTTAGTTACTTTGTTTAAATATATTTAATTTTCATTTCTTTAAACTCATGAATTTTAAAAATTTCTTGTATTTATTTTACTTTATTTTAAATAAGTTATAAATTTTTTTTTTTTTTTGTATTTTAATTTTGTGGCGAATTTTTGAACGATGAAAATCCTGTACTTTAATTATAAGACATGTCTTGTTGTACAGGAAATTAATAAAGAAATAATAATATTAATAGGGTATCGGTCTAAATTGACTGTAATTTTCTTACTTGTTTTCTTAAGAAAATGTACACTTAAATGAAAATTTACCAGTTTGAAAGTGTCAGTTTTCCCATTTCTTGGCCGTTTTTACCACTAAAGGCTCGAATTAAAACAAATTTTATTTTTCTCCGATGTTTGTGTCTCTGGTGGAATCTACATATCAAATTTCATATTCATAAATTACTTTGTTAAGAAGATGCAAAAAGGTACAGTTTTTAACATTTTTGGTCGTTGTTACGCCTCTTAACATCCGAATTTTCAAAAGTTTTCCTCTCATCTGATGTTTCTATCTCCAGTGGAAAACTCATACTATATTTGATATTCCAAGATTAGTTTGTTTAGAAGATACCAAATGTACACTTTTTCCCCTTTTTGGGCGTTTTTCCTCCCCTAGACGTTAGAATTAGCATTAAAATCATTATTGAATGAGGCCACGCATTCGGTGGAGACTGTATAACAAAGTTCATATATATAGATCAATATCTGAAGAAGATGCAGAAAGGTACAATTTATACCCCTTTTGGCCGTTTTTCCCCTTAAATGGCCGAATTTCGAAAAAAAAATTAGTTCTGAGCCCATATTTGTTTCTCGGATGCAGTCTACACACCAAATTTCATATTCCTAGATTAATTTGTTACCATTTCCCCCCTTTTTGTCCGCTTTTACCCCGTTAATGTACGAAATATGCCCAGAGAGCAACCTACTGTCCAAATTTTAAGCTTCTGGGCCGCATGGCTTGGGCTGGGCGATGATGATCATACTCGGAACTCTTTTATATATGATTAAAAAAATCACATACAAGCTACGACCAGTCTTATATACACTTTAAACGTTTTACTAAATAATAATTATTTTCAAATTTAAAAAAAAAACAAGTAAGAAAATTATAGTCGGTCTAGACCGACTATACGATACCCTATACCATGCGTTTAGAAACCCTATCTCTTAGGCCCAACTAACTGGACATAGAAAATAAGCAAAAACCAAATTTGAGTGGGATTTTTATTAATTTTTTTTTTGGCTGCAGACATAAAAAAGTTCATATCGGATGCTATATCTATAAAGGGGCTAGGTCCAAAAATGGACCGATCCTGATCATGTTTGGTAAAGTCTCTTGTATTTTGCAAAAATATGTACAAACAAAATTTGAGAAGAATCAGTGCAATATTTTTGTTTTTTAATAGATTTAACTGAAGATCGGGAAGCAGCTCTATATGGGATCAAAGGGATCATTTTTGGACTACTCATTAGTGGATGTAATGAACGCATACAAACCCAATTTGAGTAAGATCTATATGACAATTTGGACCTTATGGCAATTTATGTCGATTTCATATGGGTAATTTGTATGGGGGCTAGGTCTGAACATGGACCGATTCTCACCAATTTCTATAGCGTTCATCCCATAGCCGATAAAAGCTTATATACCAAATTTGATCAAAATATATTCATATTTGCGACCTGCAGTTTGATTACAAGCTTTACATGGACACACAGACGGACGGACGGACGGACGGACGGACATTGTTAAATCATGATTCGATCGGTATAATTAAAGATGGGTCTAGGTCAGATATTTTTGGTTGTTACAAACAGCAGCACAAAGTCATTAACCCAAACCACATAGTGGTATAGGGTATAAAAAAAATTTTTTTACAAACATGTAGCTAACCTTTTTCAACGCTTTTGTTCGTGTACTTTTTGCGCTATTTGCTTGGAAAAAGTGGGCATCGCTTCAAAATAGTGCTTGCCATCGAATTAGCTAAACTTACGCTCTTACTAATGTTCAGATATAAAAAATCTGTGAATGATTTCCCTAGGAACCTCTTCCAGCATTCACTTACTTTAAGTGTTATAAATTAAATAAGATCCGAACGAGTTTTTGTATTAATTTCCAACAGTTTAAAGTTTCAAACAGGAATACGTGGTTAGTTCAAATTTATATTAAATTCCAACAAAGTTATGACCAACCAGAAATCCTAAAAGGGGCCTCTAGGAACATGTGCCTGCACATGAGGGTTGAAATGTTTCTGCTGATAGAAATATCATTGACTCCGTTATTTGAAAGCAATAAATTCTTTGCACTTTATTTAGCCAGCTATTGTGGGCGTAAAGTTATGTTTTAAAACTTAGTCAATTTAATGAGTGACTGTCCAAAAAATTTTGCTTTTCTACCAGTAGCACTTTAATGCTAAATCTACAAACATTATTATTGAAAATTACTATAAACATCCTAAAGCTGTGATGACCATGGTGATGATAACGATGTTTATGAAAAGTCCCACCCATCTAACATTGGATGGTCGTATCTCACATTCTACCACTTTATTATCATTAGATACAGTTACAATATGCATGTTCCATATTATGAAGGCACTTATTCTTTTGATTTTGATATCATACATAATTTGATCATACATGATTAGCACGACTATTTCTTAACAGATATTGTAGCAAATCGATAGACAAATACTTTCAGATCTTATTAATATATTGGTTTTACACGTTCTCTTTAAAATAATTATTGATGCAGATAGCACTTTTTGAATATTGTATAACATCGTAGTTCAGCACAAAACCGAATTTTTCTTGAATTCATGGAGTGCCATCAAGATATAGCTGGGGGGTTCGTGAAGGGAGATCGGGCTATTGTGGAAAGTCGTTGGGCAGACTTGGCAGGAAAAATAAATTCTTTTGGCCTACCATCTAAACATATTAATGGTTGGAGGAAGTCCTTGGCCGATTAGAAATACTATGTTAGAAAAAGATGAGCCACAATACAAAAGAAACCCAAAAAACTGGTGGAGGTGGGTACAACCAATACATTTTGAGTGACATTGAGGAATCGAATGGAATGGTGGTTTAGTTCCACTATTGCTAAAATAATGGATATGCCGGGCATTTTTATACTTTTTATTTATTTATTATTTTATTTATTTTATACAAAACAATCTTCAAATTTCTCTTTATTTTCTTTTTCTTTAACTTTAATTTTTTTCCGATTTAATGAAACCGACAAATTTCTGAAGAATCTAAAATGAAATCGATCGATTTGGTAATACGGAATCAAATCGATTTCGATTTTATTCTGTGACATGCCTGATAAAGTAGTTATTTAGGCAACTAAATATTATGAAGAACAATGAAAATACAAAAGGGACTTTTTAAAAAAAGTAGTTTTGTAAGAAAATAATTTTTTAATAAATCTTTTTAAGAAAATGTTTTTCTTCAAAAAAACGTTATTTAAAAAAATATTTTAAAAAAGCACTCTTTTAAGAGAAAGTACAGTTTTAGGAAAAACAACGAAGAGGAACTTTTCAGAAGAATATACCTTTCTAATAATTAGTATTTTTTATACCCTCCACTCCAGTGTGCAGAGGGTATATATAAGTTTGTCATTCCGTTTGTAATAATTAGAAAAAAAATTTTGGACCCCATAAAATATATATATTTGTGATCCTTGTAACAACCGGATTTGATATAGCGATGTCCGTCTCTCCGTCTGTCCGTCTGTGGAAATCACGATGGCGGCATCAATCGGGCAGCTAGGGTGCTCGCTGACATAAAAAAGTTTCACTAACATCCTGAAAAGTTTGCTATTTAAAATCGTCCAAATCGGTCGATTAGGGCCCGAGATTTGAATGAAGAACTAAAAAAAGTCTTGAAAAAAATCATTTTCTATGTTTTTCTTGTCACGATCACGCCCTCAATAGGATAGGTAAGGTGATCATTTTTAGTGAGAATGATGCTCCAAATTCATGGGAAGATTTCTATTTCAAAAATCATTAAAATCGGTGGAACAGGTCCAGGGAAATCTCTGAAAAAGTAAAAAAAAATTAAAAATATGATATTGTTGTCATAGCTGTACTTGATGTTTTTGTGGTCGTTGAGGTAATAATATAATAAAAACTAACCCTTTGTACATTTTTTTATCAACTCTGGTAGAAAATTTTAAAAGTTTCCATTGTTTTGGCATCACTAAAAAAAATTTACTAGATCATTTCTGTCATTGCCACGAGCCTGCCCGCAAAGTTTCAAATCGATTGGGTCACGGGAAAGGGGTTAAAATCGATCCAAACTTTTTTCGACAAGCAGACACTATGAGTTAATATAAAGGGAGTAAAAATTCACCAGCATCTAAAGAAAATAATGCTAAAATACCTAGTTGTTAATAAAAAGAAAACAATGTAAATTTAGCAAAAAAAAATTTTATGTATTAATTTATTTAAAGAGAAAAACACAAAAATAACGTTTGATGTTGTATTTTTTGTGTGTAATATTTACATATACATACATACACATATTAAATAATAAAAATAATATACATATATTCAATATATGTATATCCATAATAACTGCATGTTAGAAATAAATCGGTATATTATTTTATTTACATAAAATTCTGCAATATTTTGTTGTGGGGAAAATACATTTCTTTTGCATTAACAGAGTGTCACTTCATTTTGCTCAGCGTGACTATGCCACAATTTTTGTTCTAATTAGCTTTGCAATAGTTATTTCTATTTTAACATGAATGTCAATATTTTCAAATTGATACTATACATAACAATGTTACGAGTATATACGGGCTGGTCTTTTATTTCATACGTTTTTTCATTATTCTTTTACAAATATGAACATAAGTTTCGCATATTAACTTTTTGCTGTCTTTACAAAATATAGTTACCGAGTTATCAATGAGTTTTTTGATTTCAAAAAAGTTCTACATAGTTATATAGAATTATTATTCTGCTTTACCTACAAAATATCTGATTGCGATTACATCTAATTTTTAAAAATTGTTTATAATTACTAAAGCATTATTATTCACATAAATACAAAATTGCACTTTTTAAATTTTTCATTCAAATTTAAGAAAATATCAATTCTAAAAACTGGAATTAAAATTTTCAATTATATATAAGAAAATCTTAACTGAATTTCAGAAAATCATATCAAAACGTGGGAAATAATAATTTTAAATTTAGAAGACATCAATTGCATCTTTAATATACATATAAATTTTATTCGTTAAACACACATTGAAATTCCAAAAAAAAACACCAAATATGTTTACATTTAAAAAATGTTTACATTAAAAAAAAATATTGCCATTTAGGAGAAATTAACAGCTTTTCAGTAACTTCTTTTAACGATTGTCGAATCGTTAAAAAAGAAAAGCAAAATTATCAGTAAAATTTTTAAACGATATTCGCTATTGTTAAAGTCAGCTGTTGTTGTTATCTAAACGACAACCATTTTTGTGTTGTTTATTCAATCGATAAAAACTTAAATTTTTAGGTTGAAATGTCGTCATACATAAATAAAAATCATAAAATAGTGAAAATATTTTGCTTCTATTAAAAAACTTTTTTATATAAATAAAAAAATTAAATAGCATATTCAATTCATTATTTAATTTTCAAAGAAATAAACAGAAATATTAGTAAAAAAAAATAGAGATATTAAACATAAACATAAAATCATCCTGTCAAACACGAAGAAATATGTTTTTTCTATTCTTCTTTTTGTTTTTCGCTTATTTTAACAGAGATGCCACTCGTTTACAATTTAAATAAATAGAAAAATAGATTTGTCGACTGTCGTTAAGATGTGTGTGCTTAGTGAATCACTTAATCCTCAGTGCAAACAACAATAGCTGTCGATATATTTTGCGATTGTCGGATCGTTGAAATTCTGTCGGATCGTTGAATTCGCACTACAGAAAACATTAACATAA
Source organism: Cordilura impudica (assembly GCA_963682025.1). NCBI lineage: Eukaryota > Metazoa > Arthropoda > Insecta > Diptera > Scathophagidae > Cordilura > Cordilura impudica. Next base: position 154,713,012 of record OY821521.1, on the reverse strand, counting down.
ATTCAATGAATTTTAGAAAACCTCAAATGATATTTAGGAATTGCGAACATAAAAATTGTTACATAAATAAACGCAATTTGATGAGAATGTTATTTATACACATATTATTTTTCACAATTTTTTTTTGGATGAATATTTGGAGTTTTTCAGAAAATAAAGACAACAAATTATTTTATTTAAAATGTTTGGGACATTTGGTTTTTGCGTTTGGCATCCCCAATTTGATTATTTATTATTATAAATTTATTCTCTATGTTTTCAAAATATGCCAATATTTTAATAAAAAAGTTGAGAGAGCTTTTTTTGGTTATTATTTGTTACTCCATCCGACCTATATGGCCGCAATGACAAAATATTTCGCCAGTTAAAAGAAACTATACAGCCATCTCCAATTAGCACGATTTAATGCATATAGCCACCCTACACAAACATTACCTTTGCAATGGAGGTTAGGGCGAGCTATTTAATTAGCAAAAACTAAATTAAACGAGAAGTTATGTCATATAACCGGAAACGCATGCACATAGGAAACGCATGCATATTTTTTCTATATTTTGTTTACATTTATTATCAATACTCAAACCGAGGTGGAGGGTATCAAAGATTCGGCACAGCCGAATTTAACACTCTTACTTGTTTTTATATATGTTTTTTTTTTTTTTTTTTTTTTTTTTTTTTGATTAAGGTGTTTTTCAGGAAACAGTACTTTTTGAGAGCAGGTAGTTTTTAAGAAAATGTAATTTCTAAGAGAGGGTACTTTTTTAGAAAACTACTTATCCAAGATATGGAATTTTTTAACAACTTCTTTAACAAAAATAACTTTTTTTCTAAATTAAATATTTAAGAAAAGTTTCTTTTTAAGAAAAGTTAGATTTTTAGGAAAAGGTACTTTTTGAAGAAAAATTTCATAAAGGTTTCTTGAAAATTTCCCCCTTAACGTATTAATATTATTTAAATCAAAAATTAATTATACAATTATTGTTACTATATATCTAAATAGAAAAGGATAAAATCCTAAACTCTTTAAGAAATGCTGACAAACTAATGTACATAATAATATTATATAAATAAAGAAATAGGCTTGAATTGAATTTAAGAAAAATTTACTTTTTTAATAGAAGGCATTTTTTTAGAAACTGCACTTTTTGGGAAAATTCTGTTTTAAAGAAAATTAATTTTTCAAGAATAGGTACTTTTTAAAAAAATTCTTCTTTAAGAAAATTTCCTTTTTAAGGAAAATTATTTTAAAAAAAATGGACTTTTTAAGAAAATTCACTTTTTGTTAAATAGGTACCTTTTAACGAAAATGTAGTATATTAAGAATGTACACTATTTTAAGAACAGCTATTTTTTTGTCAAAAGGTAGATTTTGATACAATTAAAAAAAACATATTTTTAAAACGTACTTCATTAGGCAAAATTAGTTTTTTAAGAAAAAGTATTTTTTGAAGAATTTTTAAAGGAAAGAAACTGTATTAAGAAAAGGTACCTTTTTTGGAAAAAGTTATTTTTAAAGAAAATATTTTTTATTAAGAAAAAGTACTTGTTTAAGAAAAGGTAGTTTTCAAGAAAAGATACTTTGTTTAAAAAAGGTAATTTTTTTAATAACGTGCTTCTTTAGGCAATATTACTTTTTAAGAAAAAGTACTTTTTAAGAAAAAGTACTTTCTTAAGAATTTTTAAAGAAAAGAAACTGTATTAAGAAAAGCTACCTTTTTTGGAAAAAGTTATTTTTAAAGAAAATATTCTTTTTTAAGAAAAGGTAGTTTTGTTTAAAAAAGGTAATTTTAGAGGAAAATTTACTTATTTCAAAAGGAAAATTTTTTAACAAAAGGTACTTTTTAGAAAATGGTAATCTTTTATAAATGGTACTTTTTTAGCAAAAGGTACTTTTTTATCAAACGGTATTTTTTTTAACAAAAGATACTTTTTTAACAAAAGGTACTTGCTTAACAAAAGTTAATTTTTTAAGAAAAGGCACCTTTGTAAGAAAAGGTATTTCCTGATAAAAATGCACTTTCATAAGAAAATGGGTTTTTCAGACTAATTTTAGAAAATGTATTTTTTGAGAAAATTTACTTTTTTAGAAGAGGTAATTTTTTAAGAAAATGTAAATTTTTAAGAAGTACTTTTTTAATAAAGGGTTATTTTTTAACAATTTTTTTAAGAAAATAAAATTTTTAAGAAAATAAACTTTTTTAAGAAAAAGTACTTTTTCAAGAAATGAAACTTTGTTAAGAATGAGAAGAAGTACGTTTTAAGAAGAGGAACTTTTTGAAGATACTTTGTTATGACAATCAACTTTTTTAAAACAATATATTTTTGAAGAAGTTTCTAAGTAAAGAGCTGTACGCAGCTTGTTAAGGAATCTTAACAGAAAATTTTCATATATTTCTTAAAGAAAAACAAGTAGGAAAATTATAGTCGGTCTAGACCGACTATAGGATACCCTATACCATGCGTTGAGAGACCCTACCCCATAGGCCCAACTAACTGGACATAGAAAATAAGCATAAACCTAATTTGAGTTGGAGTTTTATAAATTTTTTTTGTCTGCAGATATGAAAAAGTTCATATCGGATGCTATATCTATATGGGGACTAGGCCCAAAAATGGACCGATCCTGACCATGTTTGGTAAGGTCTCTTGTATTTTGCAAAAATATATACAAACAAAATTTGAGAAGTATCAGTGCAATATTTTTGTTTTTTTGATAGATTTAAGTGAAGATCGGGAAGCAGCTCTATATGGGGCCTATGACTAAGAGTTGTCCCATAGGGATCATTTGTGGGCTACTGATTAATGGATGTAATAAACACATACAAACCCAATTTGACTAAGATTTATATGATAATTTGGATCTTATGGCAATTTAAGTCGATTTCATAGGGGTCATTTGTATGGGGGCTAGGTCTGGACATAGACCGATCCTCACCAATTTCAATAGCGTTCATCCCATGGCCGATAAAAGAGAATACCAAACTTCATCAAAATATATTCATATTTGCGACCTGCAGTTTGAATACAAGTTTTACATGGACACACAGACGGACGGACGGACGGACGGACGGACATCGTTAAATCGAATCAGATAGAGATTCTGATTCGATCGGTATAATTAAAGATGGGTCTAGGTCAAATATTTTTGGTAGTTACAAACAGCAGCACAAAGTCATTATACCCAAACCACATAGTGGTATAGGGTATAAAAAGCACAAAAGTACCTTTCAATGCAACGCTAGCAATCAGCTGCTTTCTGTCAATTATTAAGAATTGTGAAATTGAAAACAAATCAATTCATTTTGCTGAGATGGACTACTATTTGTAAGTAATAAATTATTTTATAAAAAAATGATTTTACTCATAAATAAAAGAATGTTTTCATTCAGGGAAGATATGGCATTCCTCTGCGAATGCGGAGTTATATTAGCAGGCATGATCTTAGTGGATGAGTTGGACGAGGAAAAACGCGAAAAACGCAAGAGATACAGGGTTAATCCATACCTTTCATTGCGGAGTACCAGGGGTAACTGAATTTCTTTCTCCTAACATTGTATACATTGCATAATGAATTTTTCCACTTGACACTTTAGGTCGGTTCACAACGGACTTTGAGCAATTAAAACATTCACCGGAACTATTTTTTGAGAACTTTCGAATGTCTCCAGACACGTTCGAAGAACTTTACGAGCTAGTCGAACCGCATATCAGGCGCAAGCGAAACAGTCGGCCAGAAGATTTTATAGCGTTCATCCCATGGCTGGTAGAAGCTTATATACCAAACTTCATCAAAATATATTCATATTTGCGACCTGTAGTTTGATTACAAGCTTTGCATGGACACACAGACGGACGGACGGACGGACGGACGGACGGACGGACATCGTTAAATCGAATCAGATAGTGATTCTGATTCGATCGGTATAATTAAAGATGGATGTAGGTCAAATATTTTTGGTTGTTACAAACAGCAGCACAAAGTCATTATACCCAAACCACATAGTGGTATAGGGTATAAAAATCAAATTTTTACGCTTATGAAGTAAATAACAAAAAAATAAAACTATTCAATTTTTAAAGCTTATTACTTAATAGATACCAAAAAAAAAAAAGCAATTCAAATTTTTAAGCTTATTAATTAAATAAAAACAATTCAATTTTTAGAGATCAATTAAAAAAACATTCTTACTAATAATATGTAAGGAACAAACATAGTTAAGATTTCTGCCGCTCTTCGCTTACTTTTTGTAGTAAGTAGGAATTTATTTCCTCACAGGCTTTCTCAGCCACGTCGTCTGGGAGCTTTTCCAGCAACCAGTTAAAAGTAGCTAATGGCTCTTTATATTTCTGTTTTTGTTGTGTTGCTTCTCTAGACTCCTGCAATTGCTTTTGGTTTTCAAGAAGCACTCCGAATTGCTGAAGGAGCATACTTTTTCCACTTTCAGTCCGGCTTTTTTTACCACTTGTTGAAGTTGATGGCGTCTAGAATAATAAGAGGATATTAAAAAAAATCACAAATAAAAAATTATTTTTATACTTCATATTCGTACTGAGCATTGTATTCGCTCACTGATGCCTCATCTATTTCAGTGTCGGACTGAGCCGTTTGAAAGGTTCTGCAATTAAAAAGTCTCTTCATTAGACCCATGAAAGTTTGGTTAGAAATTTTAAAATTAACTTACTTCCTCTTCTGCGCTATTCTGGGTAAGAAGGCCATATTCTCGGCGAACTCCCAATCTAGAGACTCACTCTCAAAGTGAGGTTCGTCGAGTGCTTCACCACCAGGGTCTCCACTTTTTCCCTTCCGGACGACTTTCGCATGGTAGCGATAGCTCTCCCGCATGCTTGCCCATGCTACTTTGCACTCATTGACTGTAAATTCAATGAACAACATTGCACTATTACCAGGTCTTTGGATTGCCACGCTTACTGACGTCCAAGTTTGGTCCGCTGCGTCTTTTCTGGAATGTAATTTTTCGGTAACATCCCAAATTCTTCGGTTCAGCTTTATTTGGCCTGCTAAATGCTTTTTAAGCTCAGTATCAAAATTACCCATCCGCTTCTTGTTTTTTTTTGCCGAATTTTGTTCGTTTTTTTATGTTTGCAACTGAAAAATAACTTTTAATTTTTTTTAGCATATTACATTTTGTTTATGCTTACCTCTCCTGTCAAAATTCCGTTCAGAAAGAACGAAAAATTTGATATTCCTGCTCAAAGCCTGGGTTGCCTAACTTAATTTACGTAAAAAAAAAGTAGTAAAAACAATACTAATTTTTTAAAAAGCTGCGGACTATCAACAGAAATTTTTTGACTGAAAAATTTCTTAAGCATTTCTGAAGCGTTTTTTTAAATGAAGTTTTTGATTCCTTAGCAAGCTGCGTACAGGCCTTAAAACTAATGTGTTTATATTTCTTATATTATGTATTGCTTAGGCGTATGAGTAACCATTTTATGAAATTTATCATAAGGCGTTGCAAAGTCAGTTCGTCAGTTATGAGAGTACGTTTTTGGGATACATAAAGTACTATGTAACTATGTTTTTCGATTAAGAAAAATCATTTGTTAAGTTTCTAAAACAAGAATGTTCCAGAAATGGCTCTTCAGATCAAAAAGGCTATATGTTACATAAATATTTGTTTACCATACACCTTTTCTGTCCCTTATATCTGAGATATGGTTTAGAAATTGTTTCAGACAAAATTTTCCAATTTGAACTCTACACATTTGTTGAGGTTATAAAACAAATAAGTATGAAATCGATACGGTCATTTCCATATTTGGCATTTTTATATGTAGTGTATAATCAAACATCCTAGACGTCATTTCGACGTAGAGCTTTTTCAACATCAGAAAGATTTAAGATTTATTTTTGGAAAATTTTGGAAAATTTTGGAAAAAATATTATAATAAAATATTATAAAAATATTTTTTTTTTACTTGATTGATTTATTTCGTATAAATTTTGGATTCTTAAAAATTTCATTTTCTACAAAAAAGTGCCACCCTAGCGAAAACACTTGTTCGAGTTTTAATGCATACACAAACACACATCAACACTTAAGCAGACTATATGAAACTAAACAAGATTAATTATACCTGAAACATTAGTCAGTTATTGTTAAAGCTTTTTGACTTTCGACACAGACACTAGAGTTAAAACTGCTTGAAACAGCAATGTCCTCTAGCACTGCTCATGTTACTACCACCGCTTCTTGATGTTCATCTGTTTTTGTTTTATTTGTCATTTGTTACGGCAGGATAAATTTTCACACTGTTTTTGGTTTATTTAGTTTTCGTTTTGGTTTTTTTGTCTGTTTGTCTCTCTGAGAAAAAGCAAACATTTTAAAGGTAAGGTATCAAAGATGGAAGATTAATGAGTTGCTATATTATTTAGTTTGAGTGTTCTTTCTAGTAAATATCCTTGATTTGTGTATAGTATTTTTTCAATATTAAAATACCAGTAACTAAGAGAATTCAATAGATGTTTTTTGTTGTATTTGTCATTAAAATATTTAGGTCAATAGTAAATGATTGAAAGCGGAGGTATTTTTAGAGTGCATTCATTACTGTAAGAAATCCTAAGAAATTGTAATATTACAATTCTGTAGATAAAAAAAGAGATTGGCCAATTGCAATATTTCCTTTAAATTCTTGACTTCATTGTATTATATTTATGTAGTAAGTATAGTGTTTATGTGTTTTGTGTTATTGAAAATATCAGCATACTATTGGGTCCGCCACCAGTTTACACTTTACAGTTTACACCGCACCATAGCGGCTTTGGTACAGATACCACTAGGAACGCCGTACCCAAAATTAGCGTTTTTATTTATTTATTTATTTATTTATTTATTTATTTATTTCATTTTGTTAACATCTACAGCAAAACATGACTCTTAAAGTAGTAGAAGTAGTAACATAGTTAAATATACGTTATTTTGAAGTATAAAGAAACAAAAAGAAAAGAAAGAAAAAATAATAATAATAATTCTATAAGATAATTTTTAAACATATGTTATAAATATTATGTTTTTAAATAAGAATTAATAAAAATAAAAAAAAAAATAATAATAATAATAAATTAATTAGTGATTAGTTAAATTTTGAAGTAAAAATATTAAGAACTAGCTGCTTTTACCCGGTCTTGCCCGGGATCCAAAGGCCTTTCTCCACAAAAATTTATATGGGATTGGGGAATTGGTTCATGGTGAAAAAATTCCCCATGTTTACGTTTCTTGGAGGCACAAATTAATTTTTGATTTCAATTTAAAATTTTGTGATTTTTCAAAAATAAACCGCCTTAAGTTTTTTTTTTTTTTTAATTTTATTTATTTTGTAAACATCAAATATATCGGAATCGTTTGCAAATTAAAGGAATCAGAACTTTTAAAAATTGATTTACTTCATGCAATAAGTGATCATCATTGAGCAGAGACGTCAAATTTATAGAAATTTCAAAAATGGAAAATGAATGCGACGTTTATAATTATACCGCAAGGTTGCTTTAAGCAATTGCTTATAAAGGGCCCGCCATCTAACGTTTTTTTTTTCAACTAGTGCTTATTTCGTGAATGTAACACATAGCTCATGTCTGATTTGACAGATAATTAGTTTTATCCTTCCGCTGAACGAATATGGTTGTGTATACGCTTGAACAACGCTGGCAAATATTGCGACATTACTTTGAAAATCATGGTAATGTTGCAGAATGTGTGCGAAAATTGCGTACGGATTTTGGAAGAAGAGAAGCACCGTCAGCTCAGTATGTTCATTATCTTGTGAAAAAAGTGAAAGAAACTGGCATCCTCATCGATAAAGCAAAGCGTGAAAAGCCAAAAAGAGTGCGTACACCCGAGAATATTGCTGCTGTGGCAGAAAGTGTGCGTGAAGCGCCATCAACATCAATTTACCGTCGTTCTCAAGAATTGAACATTTCGGAAGCATCATTGAGACGAATTTTGCATAAAGACCTTGGTATGACGCCATTCAAAATCCAACTGGTTCAGGAGTTGAAGCCAACTGACCATCCAATGCGTTTTCGATTCGTTAAGTGGGCCTGCGATCGACTTAAACAAGCAAAATTGTCGCATTTGGGGCACAGAAAACCCGCACGCATACATTGAAAAGCCGATACACCCAAAACGAGTCACTGTTTGGTGCGGACTTTGGTCCAGAGGCATAATTGGGCCACTTTTCTTCGAAAATGAGCAGGGAGTGGCCGTTACAGTCAATGGCGATCGTTATCGGGCCATGTTGAACGAATTTTTGTTCACAAAAATTGAAGAGGAGGATATTGGCAACATTTGGTTTCAACAGGACGGCGCTACGTGCCACACAGCCGAAGCTACACTCGATGTTTTGCGCCCTGTTTTTGAAGATCGCATTATCAGCCGCAGAGCTGATGTCGTTTGGCCACCTCGGAGCTTCGATTTGACACCGTTGGACTATTACTTGTGGGGTGCCCTCAAAGATAAGTGTTAGGCCAACAAGCCAGAGACAATTGACGCTTTAAAGGACAATATTCGTGAAGCCATTGGTGAAATACAGCTGCACACAATCGATAATGTGCTTAAAAATTGGACCGATCGTGTAGGCTACTGCATGGCCAGCCGAGGCAGCCATTTGAATTAAATTATTTTCCATTATTAACCGGAAGGATTCTACTTTCAAATAAAAGAAGAAATTTGAGATAATATTCAGTAGTTTTTTTTATAGCATTTTCAAAAAAAAAAAAAAAGTTATTTGGCGGACCCTTTAGTATATTTGTGGCCTATTTGGATCAACAGGTAAATATTGCATATAAGTAGTTCAAATTTATCACAAGACTTTTCACTGAGCTGTGTTCCGTGAGCTAGTCGCGTCCGCGCGTTTGCAGCTACACCCGTGCTACCGCGCAGTAGACGTCAATTTACTTTAATCCCAAAATATATTTTTCAGATCATTGCGATATGCTATTGAAAAGAATGCAGATGTTAAATACGTTTATTGTAGGACATATATTGAGAGAAGTATGGAGAATTTTTTCATTTCTTTTGGGGACCTTTTTAAAAAATTTGGGAATTTTGTTCACCGTGAAGTTATTTCCCAATTTTTTTTGGGAATAAGTTAATTTTTTTGGGGAATTTGTTCACTGGGGACTAAGTGCGCAGCGCCTGCTTACCATTACAACTAAGCATGGATTATTTTTAGTGTATGATATCTAAAAGTTAAGAATTTTAGTTATTCTAGAGCTTAGGGATATACAACATTTCTGGGTTTCTCATCTGGTGCATTTACGAAAAGATTTTGCTGGCTCCCAACTCTGGAGCAGGCGACATATAATCGTATATGAGAAAAACAAGGAGATTCTAAGTTGATACCTGCTGCCGTAAGAGACTGTCCTCTTATGAACGTTATGTTAAGAGCAATTTTTGTACCATCTCTTGCAATGAAGGACCAACTTACAAAGGTCTTCTGGTAGGGATATTACTGTCGTTTCAGGAGTTTCACATTCCCTGGAGTCATCTTGTCTTATTCGTTGGGCCTGAAGACGTTGTTGAGTTGTTTCCGGAGTTTCACATTCCCTCGACTAATCTTGTTTTAGCCGCTGGATTTCTAGATGCACTTGAGTAGATTCAGGCATTTCCGCTTCTCTTATCTTGATCTTTGAGCTTCAAGACGTTGTTGGGTTTGCTCAGGTGTTTCAGCATTTCTCGACTCAGATTGTCTAACTCGTTGAGACTCGATACGAATTTGGGTCTGATCGGGTTCTCTAGAGTTCTGTTTTGTCTAAGCCTTTTTGCATTTGAGGTAGTACGGCATTATGCTATGCTGTCATGTGAAAGGCACAATTACAATAGTTCTTTTCCACCTTTGCAACTCATTTATATAGTGAAAAAGATGAAATGGAAATATTTGTAATAGGTTGCTTTCCAAAGTAGCCAAAAGGCGAGATGGAAATAAATGTAATATTTTGTTTTCAATTGTAGTTAAAAAGGAGTAATCCTACAGCAATATTCAACTTCTATCTGTTCACCCATGAAATAAATGTGCACTAATTTTGGGGGTGTTGCAATCCATTGAAAAATAAAAAATGTTTACAAACACTAAAAGCGTATATAGAAAATTAAAAATAGTGGGCGTGGCCGATTAAAGTATATGACGACCTTGCCTGGGATTTGAGAATAATGTGCAGTAAATTCGAGCGAAACCCGTAAAAAATTTAAAAAAGTGGGCGTAGAAGCAGGCGTGGCCGACAAGAAGCATATGGTGACCTTCCCTCGGGTACAGAGATCGTGTGTACCAAATTTCAGTGAAATCCGTTAAAAATAAAAATATGTATAGCGAACAAATATACCAAAAGACAGAAAATAAATAAAGTGGGCGTAAAAGTAGGCGTGGCCGATAAGAAGCATATGGTGACCTTAACTTTAGTACAGGGATCGTGTGTAAAGCCGTTAACAAATAATTATTTGTATAGCGAACATATATACCCAGAAAGAAAATAAATAAAGTGGGCGTAAAAGTAGGCATGGCAAAAAGCATATGGTGACCTTACCTTGAGTACAGACAGCGTGCGTACGAAATTTCAGAGAAATCCGTTAACAAATAAAAATTTGTATAGCGAACAAATATACCAAAAGAGAGAAAATTAATTTTATATAAAAAGTAGAGGGAAAAGTAAGTGTGGCCGGTAAGAAGTGCATGGCGACCTTCCCTGGGGTACAGATCGTGTGTATTAAATTTCGGAGAAATCCGTTGAAAACTAAAAATTTGTATAGCGGTCAAACAAACAAACAAACAGAAAATCAATTTTATATATATAGATAAAACTCAGAAATTCTTTTCTTAAAATGTAATGCATTGCTGGTTGCTCTAATAATTAGTGGAATATTATTCCAAAGACGAATTGCGGTAATGTAGAATTGCCTACTTGATATTAGCGTATGATGTCTTATTTGAATTATGGTATTATTTCCACTGTTTCGGCTAAAAGTGATTCGACTATACAGATAATTAGGCTCATAAGTTGTTATAATTTTGTGTAAAAATATTCTTCATCAGGTCATCAAGCTGGATGGCAAAAATTTTCTTTGCATAGAGCGTAATATGTTCATAGTTACAATGAAATTTAAGACCAAAAACGTACCTTGTACATTTGCTATATGCATCACAACTTGAAAAAATTTCACAAGCGCATATTAAAATTGGTTATTAGCTAAAAAAAAGTGTTTCCTGCTAATGGGCACTTATTTTCGGGGATTATGCTCTACTGAAAAAAAATGGATAGTAGCAGAACAAAAGCTTACGATGCAGCCTACAATACACACTGACTGCAAAACCATTGTGATGAAGGGATACTCGACATCTAACCTCATCTTAATAAGACAAATTCAGTTTCCGAGGATATGAAACTCTCAACCGAATGTAATGAAATATTCATTGCTTACTGCCCATAAACAAAATACAGAATGGACGAGTGGCAGTATAGCTACACTCTACATCAAAACAGTTCCATTGACAGCTGTAGCCAAATGCCTTAAATCGAATTTGGAATTTAAACGAACGGCCATATCTCAAACTTTGCCACCGGCAACCACAACTTTAGCGCCAGTATCAACAATCGCTTTAATTTGACCCTCCAGCAAATTTCCCTCACCAGCTTAGAAATTCATTAACCCATCAGCAGATTTAATCGGTTGAGTAACACCAATGGGGCAGGAATAGATGGTATACTTTTCAACAAAAGAAACATCACCTTCAACAAAACGTTGAAAAACCATACCATGTACCAACTCACTGCCCAAGATTTTGCATACGCGAATCTTGTCAACATTGAAGGTACCCTTATCTGGTAAGAAGCAGACTAAAGAAATAACTAAATCGTTAGGAAATCTTCTTGGCCATATTGTTTGGACATAATGGATACATGTAAGCATTCCCTGCCTTGAGCAAGATCACGATAATCTTTAATTTCGTGACATACCAATTTTGGCGGAATGTCCAATACTTTTTTCAAAGCCTTATAACCAACAGCTATTTATACCCTATACCACTATGTGGTTTGGGTATAATGACTTTGTGCTGCTGTTTGTAACAACCAAAAATATTTGACCTAGACCCATCTTTAATTATACCGATCCAATCAGAATCACTTTCTGAGTTGATTTAACAATGTCCGTCCGTCCGTCCGTCCGTCCGTCTGTGTGTCCATGTAAAGCTTGTAATCAAACTGCAGGTCGCAAATATAAATATATTTTGATGAAATTTGGTGTATAAGCCTTTATCGGCCATGGCATGAACGCTATTGAAATTGGTGAGAATCGGTCCATGTTCAGACCTAGCCCCCATACAAATTACCCATATGAAATCGACATAAAATGCCATAAGATCCAAATTGTCATATAGATCTTACTCAAATTGGGTTTGTATGCGTTCACTACATCCACTAATGAGTAGTCCAAAAATGATCCCTTTGACCCCATATAGAGCTGCTTCCCGATCTTCACTTAAATCTATTAAAAAACAAAAATATTGCACTGATTCTTCTCAAATTTTGTTTGTACATATTTTTGCAAAATACAAGAGATTTTACCAAACATGATCAGGATCGGTCCATTTTTGGACCTAGTCCCTTTATAGATATAGCATCCGATATGAACTTTTTCATATCTGCAGCCAAAAAAATTAATAAAAATCCCACTCAAATTTGGTTTTCGCTTATTTTCAATGTCCAGTTAGTTGGGCCTAAGAGATAGGGTTTCTAAACGCATGGTATAAGGTATCGTATAGTCGGTCTCGTTATATACGGGTTCCTTTCTTCATAATTTGTGCCATGCCGGGTGCCTGTGATACAGATGGAGCCCTTTTTGTTCACAAATTCTGTATCCACTTTCCATACTAAGTGACCGAGCAAACGAAAACTCTAAACAAGATGATTTTATTATACCCTATACCACTATATGGTGTGATTGTTATACCCTACACCACTACTATGTGGTTTGCGTATGATGACTTTGTACTGCTGTATGTAACTACCAAAAATATTTGACCTAGACCCATCTTTCATTATACCGATCGACTCAGAATCACTTTCTGAATCACTTTCTGAGTCGATATAGTGATGTGCGTCCATCCGTCTGTGTGTCCATGTAAACCTTGTAATCAAACTACAGGTCGCAAATATGAATACATTTTGATAAAATTTGGTATATAAGCTTTAATCGGTTATAGGATAAACTCTATTGAAACTGGTAAAATTCGGTCCATGTTCAGACTTTTATGAAATCGACATAAATTGCCATAAGATCCAAATTATCATATAGATCGCAGTCAGATTGGGTTTCTAAAGGGTCCGCCAAATAACTTTTTTTTTTTGAAAATGCTATAAAAAAAAAGTACTGAATATTATCTCAAATTTCTTTTTTTATTTGAAAGCACCATCCTTCCGGTTAATAACGGAAAATAATTTCATTCAAATGGCTGCCTCGGCTGGCCATGCAGTAGCCTACACGATCGGTCTAATTTTTAAGCAATTAATCGATTGTGTGCAGCTGTATTTCACCAATGGCTTCACGAATACTGTCCTTTAAAGCGTCAATTGTCACTGGCTTGTTGGCGTAACACTTATCTTTGAGGGCATCCCACAAATAACAGTCCAACGGTGTCAAATCGCAGCTCCGAGGTGGCCAAACGACATCAGCTCTGCGGCTGATAATGCGATTTTCAAAAACAGGGCGCAAAACATCGAGTGTAGCTTCGGCTGTGTGGCACGTAGCGCCGTCCTGTTGAAACCAAATGTTGCCAATATCCTCCTCTTCAATTTTTGTGAACAAAAATTCGTTCAACATGGCCCGACAACGATCGCCATTGACTGTAACGGTCACTCCTTGCTCATTTTCGAAGAAAAATGGCCCAATTATGTCTCTGGACCAAAATCCGCACCAAACAGTGACTCGTTTTGGGTGTATCGGCTTTTCATTGTATGCGTGCGGGTTTTCTGTGCCCCAAATGCGACAATTTTGCTTGTTTACATACGCGCTAAGATCAAAATGAGCTCCATCTGAAAAGATGATTTTTTTTGGCAAAATCGGCATCTTCTGTAAGTCGATCGCAGGCCCACTTAGCGAAGCGAAAACGCATTGGATGGTCAGTTGGCTTCAACTCCTGAACCAATTGGACTTTGTGTGGCGTCATACCAAGGTCGTTATGAAAAATTCGTCTCAACGAGGCCTCCGAAATGTTCAATTCTTGAGAACGACGGTGAATTGATGTTGATGGCGCTTCACGCACACTTTCTGCCACAGCAGCAATATTCTCGGGTGTACGCACTGTTTTTGCCTTTTCACGCTTTGTTTATCGATGAGGATGCCAGTTTCTTTCACTTTTTTCACAAGATAACGAACATACGGAGCTGACGGTGCTTCTCTTCTTCCAAAATCCGTACGCAATTTTCGCACACATTCTGCAGCATTACCATGATTTTCAAAGTAATGTCGCAATATTTCCCAGCGTTGTTCAAGCGTATACACAACCATATTCGTTCAGCGGAAGGATAAAACTAATTATCTGTCAAATCAGACATGAGCTAAGTGTTACCATTCACGAAATAAGCGCTAGTTGAAAACACAAACGTTAGATGGCGGACCCTTTATATGTTTATTATATTCATTAATTAGTAATCCAAAAATATACCCCATAGGACAATTCTTAGACATATGCCCCATATAGAGCTGCTTCCCGATCTTCACTTAAATCTATCAAAAAACTAATTTTTCTCAGATTTAGTTTGTCTATATATCTCATAATATATATGACTTTACCAAATGTGGTCAGGATCGCTCCGTTTTTCGACATAGTCCCCATATAAATATTGCATCCGATATGAACATTTCAAATCTTCAGCCAAAAAAAATTAATAATAATGCCACTCAAATTTATTGTATGCACATTTTTTTTTTTTTTGTCGAATTAGTTGGACCGAAGAGGTAGGGTCTCTATACCAGGGTATAGGGTATCGTATAGTCGGTCTAGCCCGACCATAATTTTCTTACTTGCTTTTCTTTTGTTATAACCGAATACGATAATTCCAATTACTAATTTGCTTCTATAAAATTTAGCGACAATTTGTTACAATATCTGTACACTTTCGGTTTAAAATATATTGTGTTAAAATAACAAAATAATAACAATAATAACACAGTTCAAAATCCATTCTAGAGGGGGAGGGGGGGGGGTGGTTACAAATATCAAGCCAGCGTGAAAGAATTAAGCATTTTAAGTTGGCTACAAAAACAACGCAGGGTTACAATTACTGAAGTCGTAATTGCAGTCTGTCCGTGTTTGGATTGTGCTCTACAGTGCGTTCATAAAGATAGCACATTTGGTAATCTGTGAATCAATGTTATATAAAATTTTAACTATGCATGCTATAATTATCATCTCTTTGTTGAACGTGTATTAATATTGTAACGTCGCAAAATACAACGTACATATCTAATACGTACTACAACTACCCATACTTAATCGTTCATACACATTAACAACACGAATACTAACTGAACCTATACCAACCACATTACACTTAAACACCATCTTTTTCATTCTCATTCAGTCAATATATTAGTTTAGATAAGTAAACAAGGTTGGTATAGGCAAAGGCAGTCAAGTCGGGTTAATGACAAGACTCTGAGTCAAGTCGAGTTAATGACAAGACTCTGGGTTAAGTCTAGTTGGTGACAAGACTCTATGTCGGAACAATCTGCCACCACGTAGATATATCCAAGGACATATCTTGTACTGACGATCGACCTCGGTCTTCATCAATAAATTTTACTCCAGCAACTTCTGTTAACTGCTCTCGCTACTCCACCAACCTTCGGTTGACTGCTCTCGCTAATTCTTCTCTTCTGCTTCCAGGTCGGCGATTGCCATCTACGTTGTCTACGTTGCCATTACAGCCGACCCTTGCCGAGCAGCCAAATCAGCCGACAACTAAGCGAAGCAACCGAGCTACCATCACCACAACCGATCTGTGCCGAGCAGCTAAACCGGCCGACAACTACACGAAACATCCGATCTACTGATAACCCCGACTACCACCGATTAAGTAGTCGACCTACCGATGCAGCCGATCTGTGCTGATTAAATAACCGAATCACCACTACAACCGATTGCTACCAGCTAAGTAGCCGATCTACCGATACAACCGACGGCTTCCGATTATATAACCGACTCACAACAACCGATGTGTACCGATTGAATAACCGAATTAGCAATACAACCGACTAACTACCACGGATTAAGTAGTCGACCTACCGATTCAGCCGATCTATGCTGATTAAATAACCGATTCACAACTACAACCGATTGCTACCAGTAGCCGTTCTACCGATACAACCGGCGGCTGCCGATTAAGTAATCAATTCACCAACACAACCGATTGCCGCCGATTACGCAGCCGACTTACCGATACAATCAACTACAGCCGAAATTGTCGATCTACGGATAAACAACCATTTCGACCACCGATAAGAAGCCTAGAGGGTCCGAATAAGAGACGAAGAGCCATTCGCCAGTGCGTCATTATTTACGATATATATACATACATATATCAATTTCACAATAAAATTTAGTTTGTTATATTCAATCCTAGAAAAGGAAAAACAACTGTCTTATTATTTAAGGTTTTGAGGGTCCTTGAATAGATCCTGGACGCGACTAGCTACCCCAGCCGCAAGACAAAACACTCGTTACAATATGTTCTCTTTCCAAAACTAAACCTATATTACACAAATCCTCCATTAATTAGAAATACCGTTATTAAAATCTCTTACAGAACAAAAGTTACCATATTAAAGCGTTCAAATAGTATAGCAAATATGCAACAATGTTTTTGTTTGACAAAAAGTACCGTTTTAATTCAACATATTCTATTTAATTTGATTAAAAACATTAGTAATAAGCAAAGTGCTACGAGGAAAAGTGTTAAGTGAATTTGGAAAAGGGCAAATTTTAATTTTGTTCGAAAATGGTGCAGCAAAAGCAGAAATTGCAAGTGAAATCGGCGGAAGTCGAACGGATATTTATAATTACTAGCAGATTCCAGCCCTCGAAATTCGAGTGCAAATTCTAGGCGAATTTTTATTTTTTTTATTAAATAAAGACCCTAAAGGTATGCTAACCAATTATAGCCAATTCACAAATCAATACAAAAAAACAAACTCATTTTTATTACACACACATTAACAAATTTAATAAACACACACATAGCATTGTATAATTTTATGTATGTGCAATTTTAAATGCAATTTACTAAAAATAAAGAAAAAAATTTAAAATCTGTAAGTCTGCAAATCGGCTAAAAAGAAATGCCTTTCAAATAATATACGTTTGGTCAAAATCGGGATAAAATGGTAGAACAAAATATCGGTCACAAGAAATCGCCTAGCCTATTAATATTTTTAGTTTTTCATTTAATAAAGACCCTAAAGGTATGCTTCACAATTCAACTCATTTTAATTGAAGAAAACCAACTCAACACATTAACAAATTTAATAAACACACACATAGCTTTAAACGATCATAACTCCAAAAAAATATTCCAGACGATGAAAATCTGTAAATCTGGGTAACAGCGAAAAGGAAATAGCTTTCAAATAATATTTTTTTTGTCAAAATCATGGTAAACTGTGAAAGTTACATCGATCACAAGAAATCGCCTTGCCTATTATAGATATTTATTTGAAAAATATTGAAAATTATGGCAAAAATAAAAGCAGTGGTAGAAAAAATAAGTTGAATGAACGCGAGCGTCGACTTTTTTTGAACACAGCAAGCAACAGCACCAAAAGCTTTGCCCAACTTGCTGAATGCGCTTCCAACAAAGTGTGTAAAACTACCATTTGGAATGTTCTTAAATCTTCCAAGCATATTCGAAGACAAAGAATGAAGAAAATTCCTCGTCATTTGAAACGTCATATGAATGCACGTTTGGAGTTTTGCAAAAATAATATGGGTACTAATTGGTCAAATGTAAGTTGTTTAATGTTAAGTTAGAAAATAATAAATTAATTTGTTTTCTTTTAAAAGATAATTTTTTCAGATGAAAAAAAATTTAATTTGGATGGGCCTGATGGGAGTTTTAGTTACTGGCGTGACTTACGAAAAGAACGCCAATGTTTCTCTCGAAGAAACTTTGGTGGCGGTTCCGTTATGAACAGCGAAAAATATTGTGAATTGCTTCAATGCAGTTTGTTGCCATTTCCACATGCCAATACAGAAAATAAATATATTTTTCAGCAAGACAATGCAGGATGTCATGCCAGCAAATTCACAAAAGAATGATTAAGCTCGAATAATGTCGATGTTTTGGAATGGCCAACTTGCTCTCCTGAGAGGAACCCCGTAGAAACCATATGGGGAATTCTCGTCAGGCCAATTTATGCTGACAATCGTCAATACATGAATGTAAATGAACTAAAAACTTCAATTTTCAATGATTGTAAAGCACTTAATCAAGGTCTTTTGAATAAATTAATTAATGCTATTAAAAATAAAATATCTGATTGCATTAAAGCAAAAGGTGGTGTTATAAATTATTAAAATGAATTTTTTTTGTTATTTTTGTTAAATTTGTTATTGTTGTTGCATTTGTGCTATACTATTTGAACGCTTTAATATACTAAGTATTGGGATGTAGGAGATTTTAATAAAGGTATTTCTAATTAATGGGAGTTTTGGGTAATATACGTTTATTTTTGGAAAGAAAACATTAATGTAAGTCCAGCAAAGAAATTATAATTACAGCATGCATAGTGAAAATTTTATATAAAATTGATTCACAGATTACCAAATTTGCTATCATTTATGAACGCACTGTACTTTTTGTCAAACATTAGTTGTTCTACGCCATTGTTGATATACTAAGCGAATTCCAAATTTTTTTAAACCTTTAGAATGGCTAAATCAGAAGAGTTGTGTAAATCGATTAAGGTGAAAACGATTTACATCACTCATATTGGCACATTAGTAATTTTCTCTTAATCGAAAACCAACTCTTTGCAAGGACCAAATTTCTTAACTTACGAATCCAAATATAACTTTCTCTGATTTTTCCATAAAAATAATTAGTTGTTAGAATTTCCTTACTATCGAACTTATTATCCTTACCATACGACGTGATATCAGTGGATTAACTTTGAACATTTAATCACTATAATTCCACTCCATTCTCAATTAAAAGTAGTTTATAACGTAAACAATAATTGCTTAGTAATTGAATCAAATTTTCATTTACTTGCAACTTGCAACCAATACAACAACAAAAACAACAATAAACTTACAATACTCCAACTCTACCCCCACAAACGTGCTTAGTGCATTCATATCCCAAACAAACATTCACCCTACAATTTAATACCCCAATAGGATTTGAAAAAATAATGGTTAATCGAAGAACTGCTGGCGATAACAGCAGTAGTAGAAAGAGGAAGTGCAGGAAAGCCAATTTACAAAAATTATAATAGCAAATTATAAACTAGGTAAGAATCTAGTTATATTAATTTATAGTTGTTTCTATAAATGTTTACAATTTTAATTTTTTTTTTCCGGAAAGCATATTTGCATTCATAATATTTTTCAAATTAATTCAAATATTTTTTTTTTTTAGTTTTTCTGTTAAAATAAATGTAGTATGTTTTTTGCCCTTACAAATTTTTTTATCTCAAAAATATATGCATATGGGTTAAACCATCTGAACTCAACTTAAAATATGGCTGTTTTTTACATCACTGTTTCCAAATTGGCTGAATTTTGGCAGGATTAAAGTGTATCCGAGAAATAAGAAAAATCCTAAATTTAAGTTCACTGACGCATCTGGATCCGGAAATATGAGGTCTTGAATATCGGGAAAAAACTATACAAATGTACAAAGTTGTACTTACTTAGTTATCATTTTCTTGATTAATATTACAGTGACGCAACTTATCAAGGTCGCATTTGAAAGGTTAATTAATTACCTTTAATTTGATATACAACATGATTTTTTTTTGGAAAGGTCAAAGGTCACATCTCTTGACCTATAATTGGGGAGGCTATAGCTGTAAAAACGACAATTTTAAAAATCTGAAAAAAATATATGTTTAAGATTGGTTCCTTCCCTAAAGTTCCAAAAAATTTCAGACTGGGGGTATGCTTGGATCCAGAAATATTTATCATAGAGTAAAGGTAGATATTTAAAAAGTCGGTGCTGTTACTGTTACTGTTTATGAATGTGGTTGGTTGTGCTCGTGAGCGTCGGCGGTCTATGCACGCACGCCGCTATTTGTTTCTGGTTCTTTAGCTCTGTACTGTACTCAGTACAGACCTGTGTTAGGGTTGGTTTGACAGGTAATTATGTTAGAGCGAGACAACTGTATAAATGTTGTCGGGTGTGGTTCGTAGTGTCAAATAACTTGGATATAGAGAAATTATTGAAAAACGAGAAGTCAAAGGAAGCACCACGAAAAAAAAAACCATTCTAAGCACGTTGCTTTAAAAAACCACATGTGTTGCTATAAAATCAATATTTTTAAATAAAACCAAATGTGTTCAAAGTGATTGTTTTTTGTCTCTGTAAACAATATGTCATTTAATACAATATATTGTTGTAATCCATTAAAAAAGTTGCTCATGTCCGGAATGCAAGAGGACTTCGAAAAGTTCAGCAATGGATGACTGGAATTAGTAATAACATTTCAATATCAAATAAAATATGTGATATATGCAGAAGAGAACTTTATATAATTTAAAAGGAAGTGTAAACAATAATATTCAATCTATGAACGAGCCAGAAAACGAGACTTCAGACTCGGAAAGTGAAGCATCAGTTTCGGGAGATGTTCGAATGTTGTACATCAAATTAAAGGTAATTAATTAACCTTTCAAATGCAATCTTGACGAGTTGCGTAACTATAATACTTTTCAAGAAAATGATAATTAAGTAAGTACAACTTTGTAAATTTTGACCTTTTTTTACGATTTTCAAGACCACATATTTCCGGATACAGAAGTGCCAGTGCCCTCAAACTTTGCACTTATTTTAGTTCTGTAATAATCTGTCTTTCTACGAAAAATCATATAATTTGGAGAAGGTAGGTACACCCATTGGTTTGTTTTGACATGGAATTACCCATATACATTAAAAATCGCCCAAGTAACAAGGAAAATCGTATTCTAGGGATCAAAATAAAAAACTTTGCCCTCTAAAACGAATTCTGATGTCCCCATACAAACATTTAAAAAAATCACCTTTTTTTTAGAATTGGGCCGACTATGTTTGATTTAATATTAAAATTAACACTCATACGTATACGTATCTTGTACTCTGCTAATATATAATAATCATACGACCTGACTATGTTATTTAATTCAAAAAGATCGATCGAATGAGGGTAAACAACTTTTAATCACTCCGTGACTATGCGTGACTATGCGTGACTCTGCGTGACTACCCCAAAATTAATCTGCAGTCACAACAAGACTATGGGCCAAGTTTCACATCAATTGCATGAGGGGGTATGGGGTTGCCCCATGGCAGACAGACAGACAGGTCAAAATCGGGACATCAGAATTCGTTTTAGAGGTATGGCCCCTTGGGCAAAGTTTCTTATTTTGATCCCTATAATATGATTTTCCTTGTCACTTGAGATATTTTTTTGCCTCCCAACAAATCGACCTGCCTAAAATATACATGTATATATAATTTTTATACCCTATACCATTATGTGGTTTGGGTATAATGATTTTGTGCTGCTGTTTGTAACTACCAAAAAATATTTGACCTAGACCCATCTTTTATTATACCGATCGAATCAAAATCACTAGCAGATTCGATTTAACGATGTCCGATGTTCGATGAAATTTGGCATATAAGCTTTTATCGGCCATAGGATGAAAGCTATTGGTGAGAATCGGGCCATGTTCAGACCTAGCCCCATACCCCTATGACCCCTATGAAATCAACATTAATTGCCATAAGATCCAAATTATCAATTAGTCAAATTGGGTTTGTATGTATTTATTACATCCATTAATCAGTATTCTAAAAATGATCCCTATTGGACAACTCTTAGTCATAGGCCCCATATAGAGCTGCTTCCCGATCTTCACTTAAATCTATCAAAAAACAAAAATATTGCACTGATTCTTCTCAAATTTTGTTTGTATATATTTTTGCAAAATACAAGAGATTTTATCAAACATGGCCAGGATCGGTCCATTTTGGGGCCTAGTCCCCATATAGATATAGCATCCGATATGATCTTTTTCATATCTGCAGCCAAAAAAATTAATAAAAATCCCACTCAAAATTGGTTTATGCTTATTTTCTATATCCAGTTAGTTGGGCCTGAGAGATAGGGCCTCTAAACGCACGGTATAGGGTTTCGTATAGTCGGTCTAGACCGACTATAGTTTTCTTACTTGTTCTTTTTCATATTAAAAATTATAATCTATTATTATTTTTTTTAAATAAAAAAGGAGAAGAAATCATATATTTCTAAAATTCATAACTACTCTGTAATCTTAATGAAACCCGTTTCTGGCATTGATTAGGAATTATACCAAACATTGTAATGGTTGTTATGTTATAATTAATTTCATTGTTTCTATATTACTTAGGGTGGCTGTGAGTCTTGATCCTGTAGCTATGTCATATACAATCGTAAAAGTACTTTTATCTAATTTATTTTCCTTTTTTATGTTCTTATTAAAAGTTCTAGTAATTTAAAAATATTTTGTAAAATGCATTCCGTGATCGTAAAAATACTGTTATCGAATTTATTTCCTTTTTTCTGTTCTTATTAAAAGTTCCAGTAATTTAAAAATATTTTGTAAAATGCATTCCGTGATCATTCTTCAGTTGCTAAAAAAAACGAACAAAGAAAACAGAACATAAAACATAATAGGAAAACAAGTAAAAGATTTCCAACCATACAAGCGCCATCAATTCAAAGCAAAAAATGAAAGAATTTGTAATTTGCAAAAAAAAAAAAAAAGTTTACAAAAAAAATCAGATCGACCCAGTACACTGATACCATACAATAGAAATAGCACACACAAAAACTTGAACAGGAATAAAGATTTTGTTGTTGTTGATCAACAACAAATTTAAAAGCTTAACGTTCGATGAGATAGTTTATTAAAAAGAACATGTAAAGAATGTTAAAAATAAAAGAATGAAACGAAAACATAATTACAAAAAACAATCGATACCCTACATACAGTTTAGTTAAGTTTGGAAACAAAAAAGATAATTGCAAAATATCTTAACAATAGTGCAGACTTATTAAAAGAAAAATCAATATTTACTTGGTTCAGAGGTGTGCCTGCAAAACCAAAGTTAAATAAATTCAAGGCCGATAATTGCAACTTTGGTGATATTTTTCCATGCTCAGAAGAAGAGCTTCAACCCATTATGAAAGTGATAAACTGAAGAATAGCTTTCGAACCTCACAATTTTCCTAAGATTCGACTTTCCTGGCCCTTAAGCATTTATAATGAAACCTAATCCCGTTCCTAAATATGTACTTAGTTACATGGGAATTCATTTAGATAACTTTAAGTTTTGAAAAAAATTATGTTTGTTTTTAGAGCCCTTCCAAATTGGGTATTTTAATACCTGTGGGTAAATATTTCCCCTACACAACAGGTAATTGGTCTAATCCAGAGCACGTCATTACTCGAGCAGTTTGGGCTACTCGGTCTAAAAGAGCAGCACGAATAGTAAAAACTAAAATATTTCATGTTGGAAAGCATGTTAAAAATTAAATACAACTATGTAATATAACAAGTAGATCCTTTTTGGAATAGCAGGAATATCATTCTTAAACTTAATTTTAATCAGACTGGCCTACTAGCGTGGACAAATTTATTCTCGAAAAACATTGACTACTTTCTATACAAATCTATGCAAATATGCACTTAATAGATGTTTGCTACAATTTTACCTTAAAAACAAGTAAGAAAATTATAGTCGGTCTAGACCGACTATACGATATCCTGTACCATGCGTTTTGAGAACCTATCTCTTAGATACAACTAACTAGATATAGAAAATAAGCACAAATTTGAGTGGCATTGTTATTAATTTTTTTGCCATCTGATATGAAAAAGTTCATATCGGATGCCATATCTAAATGGGGACTATGTCGAAAAATGGTCCGATCCTGACCATATCTGTTAAGGTCACTTTTTTTCATATCCATATACAAACCAAATTTGAGAAAAATCTGTGCAATATTTTTGTTTTTTGATAGATTTAAGTAGAGATCAGGAATCAGCTTTATATAGCGGTTATGACTAAGAATTGTCCTATAATGTTTATTCGTGGACTACTGATAAATGGGTATAATAAATATACACAAACTCTACTTGGCCAAGATCTATATGATAATTTCGATATTATGGCAATTTAGGTCTATCTCACAGGGGTCATTTGTATCGGGACTAGGTCTGAACATGGACCGATTTTCACTAATTTCAAAAGCGTTCGTCTTATGACCGCTAGAAGCTTATATATTAAAATGGAAGGAAAGTGATTCTGAGGCGATCGGTATAATAGGTCAAATATTTTTTGTAGTTACAAACACCAGCACAAAGTCATTATACCCTGACCACATAGTGGTATAGGGTATAAAAACACAAGTAAGAAAATTATAGTCGGTCCTGACCGACAATGCGATACACTATATATTGAATTTCGAGAACTGGTCTTAGGACCAACTAATGGGGTATAGAAAATAAGCGTAAACCAAATCTGAGTGGACTTTGTATTACTTTTTATACCCTCCACTCCAGTGTGCACAGGGTATATATAAGTTTGTGATTCCGTTTGTAATAATTAGAAAAAAAATTTCAGACCCCATAAAATATATATATTTGTGATCCTTATAACAACCGGAGTTGATACAGCGATGTCCTTCTGTCCGTCTGTCCGTCTGTCCGTCTGTAGAAATCACGATGACGGCATCAATCGGGTAGCTAGGGTGCTCGTTGACATAAAAAATGATTCACTAAAATCCTGAGAAGTTTGTTATTTAAAATCGTCCAAATCGGTCAATTAGGGCCCGAGATTTGAATGAAGAACTAAAACAAGTCTTGTAAAAATATAATTTTCTATGTTGTTCTTGTCACAATGACGCACTCAATAGGACAGCTAAGGTGATCATTTTCAGTGAGAATGATTCACCAAATTCGTGGGAAGATTTCTATTTCAAAAATCATTAAAATCGGTGGAACAGATCATGGGAAATCTGAAATCTCTGAAAAATTAAAAAAAAAATAAAAATATGATGTTTCTATATTGTTCTTGTTGTTATTCTAAATTTTGTATTGTTGTCATAGCTGGACTTGTTGTTTTGGTGGTCATTGTGGTAATAATATAATAAAAACTATCCCTTTGTTCATTTCTTTTTATCAACTCTGGTAGAAAAATTTAACAGTTTCCATTGTTTTGGCATCACTAAAAAAATTTATTAGATCATTTCTGTCATTGCCACGGCCCTACCTGCAAACTTTCAGATCGATTAGGTCACGGGAAAGGGGTTAAAATCGATCCAAATTTTTTTCGACAAGCAGACACTACGTGATAATATAAAGGGAGTAAAAATTCACCAGCATCTAAAGCAAATAATGCTAAAATACCTAGTTGTCAATAAAAAAAAAACAATGTAAATTTAGCAAAAAAAAATTTTATGTATTAATTTATTTAAAGAGAAAAACTCAAAAATATCGTTTGATCTTGTATTTTTTTGTGTAATATTTACATATACATACATACACATATTAAATAATACAAATAATATACATAATAATCATAATATACATACATATATTCTATATCCATAATAACTGCATGTTAGAAATAAATCAGTATATTATTTTATTTACATAAATTTCTGCAATATTTTGTTGTGGGGAAAATACATTTCTTTTGCATTAACAGAGTGTCACTTCATTTTGCTCAGCTTGACTATGCCACAGTAGATGGCGCCACAATTTTTGTTCTAATTAGCTTTGCAATAGTTATTTCTATTTTAACATGAATGTTAATATTTTCAACAGGATATCATACAGAACAATGTTAAGAGTATACACGGGCTGGTTTTTTATTTCATACGTTTTTTCATTATTCTTTTACAAATATGAACATAAGTTTGGCATGTTAACTTTTTGTTGTCTTTATAAAATATAGCTACCGAGTTCATCAATCAGTTTTTTGCTTCCAAAACAGTTCTACATAGTTATATAGAACTATTTTTCTGCTTTACCTACAAAATATCTGATGGCGATTACATCTAATTTTTAAAAATTGTTTATAATTACTAAAGCATTATTATTCACATAAATACAAAATTGCACTTTTAAGTTTTCCATCCAAATTTAAGAAAATATCAATTCTAAAAACTGGAATTAAAATTTCCAATTATAAATTAGAAAATATTAATTGAATTTCAGGAAATCATATCAAAACGTCGGAAATAACAATTTTAAATTTAGAAGACATCAATTGCATCTTTAATATATAAATTGTATTCGTTAAACACGAATTGAAATTCCAAAAAAAAAACACCAAATATGTTTACATTTAAAAAATGTTTAAAAATAAAAAAAAAGTATTGCCATTAAGGAGAAATTAATAACTTTTCAGTACCGCGATTCAGTAACTTCTTTTAACGATAGTCGAATCGTTAAAAAAAGAAAATTGCAAAATTATCAGCAAAATTTTTAATCGATATTCGCTATTGTTAAAGTCAGCTGTTGATGTTATCTAAACGACAACCATGTTTGTGTTGTTTATTCAATCGATAAAAACTTAAATTTTTGGGTTGAAATGTCGTCATACATAAATAAAAATCATAAAATAGTGAAAATATTTTGCGTTTATTAAAAAACTTTTTTATATAAATAAAAGAATTAAATAGCATATTCAATTCATTATTTCATTTTCAAATAAATAAACAGAAATATTTGTAAACAAAATAAAGATATTAAACATAAACATAACATCACCCTGTCAAACAAGAAGTAATTTGTTTTTTTCTATTCTTTGTGTTTTTCGCTTATTTTGACAGAGATGCCACTCGTTTACAATTTAAATAAATAAAAAAATAGATTTGTCGACTGTCGTTAATATGTATGTACTTAGTGAATCAATCCTTAGTGCAAACAACAATAACTGTCGATATATTTTGCGATTGTCGGATCGTTGAAATTTACGGAATAGCACTACAGAAAACATTAATTTAAATTCAATGAATTTTAGAAAACCTCAAATGATATTTAAGGCTGCATACACACGATGGAATATTAAGAGAAACATGCGAAAAAAAACATTTTTCCATTTTTTAATACAGATGATGGAACCAAAAACAAAACATCAGTTCTATGTGTTTATTGAATATACTACTACTAAACAAATATACGTGGAAGAAAATAAATTTTATATTCGTCTTTAAATTTTTAAAAACTTACAAAATATATGTATTAATTTATTACTTTTTATATTAATCTATAAAATTCCTCATATTTTCATTATCACTATTCATTATTATTTATAAAATTCTTCAAATTTGCATTATGTTAAATTTTCGTAATTTTCGTCTCTCTTTTATTTTCTTTACTACGATATACAAAACAATATTACAGAACGACTGTTCTCAATGAAATAAGAGAGCAAACACAGTAAACATCGATACAGACGGTGGAACATTGAGTTTGGAAACATAAAATATCAAAATAATTTGATATTTGAGGAACCAAAATTGAAACATTGATTTTGACAGGAAATATTGCTACACACGATGGAACATTAAGTGGAACATGACGATGTTCCTCTTGATGTTCCATCGAGTGTACTCAGCATAAGAATTGCTAACATAAAAATTGTTACATAAATAAACGCAATTTGATGAGAATGTTATTTATATATAAGTTTTCACAATTTTTTTGGATGAAAATTTGAAGTTTTTCAGAAAATAAAGATAACAAATTATTTTATTTAAAATGTTTGGGACTTTTGGTTTTTTGTGTTTGGCATCCCTAATTTGATTATTTATTATTATAAATTTATTCTCTATGTTTTCAAAATATGGCAATATTTTAATAAAAAAGTTGAGAGAGCTTTTTTTCTGGTTATTATTTTGTTACTCCATCTGACCTATATGGCCGCAATGAAGAAATATTAGGCCAGTTAAAAGAAAATATACATCCATCTCCAATTAGTACGATTTAATGCATATAGCCATCATACACAACCATTACCTTTGCAATGGAGGTTAGGGAGAGCTATTTAATTAGCAAAAACTAAATTAAACGAGAAGTTATGTCATATAGCCGGAAATGCATGTATATAGAAAACGCATGCATATTTTTCCAATATTTTGTTTACATTTATTACCAATACTTAAACCGAGGTGGAGGGTATCAAAGATTCGGCACAGCCGAATTTAACACTCTTACTTGTTTTGCCTGCAGTTTATATGGGGCTAGGCTGAAATATTGACTTGACGATATGGATGCTGACGATATTTGATAAAGCCAGTTATTTTTTTCAAAAGATTATACAAAACAATTTGAGAAGAATATGTACAATATTTTTGTTTTCGATAGGTTCAAGTGAAGATTGGGAAGCAGCATTATACGGGGGCTATGATTAAGAACTACTAATTAATGGATATAATAAACACACACAAAACCAATTTAACTGAGACCTATAATATAATTCGGATCATATGGCAATTTAAGTCGATCTTGTAAGGGTCATTTGTATGAACCGACTTCCACCATTTTCAATAGCGTGCATCCTATGGCCGATAGAAGCTTATAGACGAAATTTCATCAAAATATGTTTATACCTGCAACCTGTAGTGTGATCACAAGGCTTACATAAACACACAGACGGACGGACGGAAAGTGATTCTGAGCCGATCGGTATAATAAAAGATGGGTCTAAGTCAAATATTTTTGATAGTTACAAACATCAGCATAAAGTCATTATACCCTGACGATATAGTGGTATAGGGTACAAAAACAACAATGCTATACCCTATACCATGTGTTTCGAGAACTGGTCTTAGTTCCAAATAATTGGGTGTAGAAAATAAACATAAACCAAATCTGAGTGGACATTATATTACTTTTTTTGTTTGCAGTTCTGAAAAAATCATATCGGATGCTATATATATATGGGGACTAGGCTGAAATATAGACCGTTTATTTTTTGCAAAAACGTATACAAAACAATTTGAGACATATATGTACAAAAATTATTCTATGGGGTTTATTTTTGAACTAGTAATTAATGGATATAATAACCACACATAAACCCAGATCTATATGATAATTTGGATCTTATGGCGATTTAAGCCGATCTCATAGGGGTCATTTGTATGCGGACTAAGTCTGACCAATGGCAGCTTATATACCAAATTCTAGTAAAATACATATATTTATATTTGTGACGTGTAATTTATTACAAGGTTTACATGGACACACGTTTTATATAAATGTGTCGAAATTTGTAACTACACTGTACAAGAATTTCAAACTGTTTCCAAAATTACGGGGTTCCGACGATTGATTCTGGTGGAGGAGACCAAAAACAATATATGTGTGTCGGCGTTTTGAAAGACCACATCGGAATTTTATTTTAGAAGCGGTTAAAATTTCCCAGCTCTGGCCTGTTCTTGTAGCATATCGGTATATAAAACTATGTTTTCTTTATATCTGAGGTGTAGGGTATGTTCAGCAACTTTGTAGAAAATACTATGGCAAACATTTTTGTAGAACATATTAACCCTCCAACTCCCCCTCATAACGGCATTTTTTGGCTTTATTCTAACAAATCGTAAAAAACACCCCGAAAAAAGGGAAGGGCGGGGATGAAATCAGATCACTTCCAAATCACTTTCTTTTTCGCTCTTGGCAATTCGACACCATTATTGTACAATGTCCAACACAAATCTGTTATAAAAGACAAAATGCTTTTGCCGTTATATAATTCTTCTATAGGAAGACATACCGGATGAAAACGTTCACCATGTTCATCAGATTCCGTTGACAACTGATTTTCAAAAAAAGTCCATATGTGAGTTCAAAAAGTGGATTTTTGTTGACATGTGGACCCCTAACTTTTCGAACTCTTCTAGCATGGTGTTCATGTATGTTTGAGCAGAAGGAGATCGACATTTGCCAAGAACATTTGATATAACGTCTTTAATGCTTTTCCATGTAGTCAGTTCATTTGGGGAGAGAATACGAAGTTTGAAGTTTGATGTAATTTAAAACAAATCTCCATGACGACTTGTTAAAAAATTTTACTGTTTACAGTTGGACATCATTTTCTTAAAATTTCGAAGAAACCCGACAATAATGATGCTGTTGGCGAACAACTACTTGAAAAAACTCATCCTCTTCCCATACAATTGTATAAAAATATAAACTCCGTTGATCTTGTAACTTTTGCAAACAAAATGTTGGTATCTGTTATTGTAAAGGATGTCTAAACACATTTGAAATGATACCTAGATTAAAATTATTGATTTACAAGTTTTGAAGATAAATGCACTAAGTATAGGACACTTTAATTAATTTTTATTTAATTTTTCAAAAAAATTTATTAACCTCAAAAGTTTTTGACCAAAATAATTTTTTCACCTCAAACTTTTTGCCATGTAAATTTTGTTTTTACTTTTTATTTTCGTTTTTAAATTCCAAAAATTTGTATAACTTTTTAAGAAAATGTTAACATTCTAATTACCTAAGAATTTTTTTAATATTAAACAATTATTTTTCTCTTCAAAAACTGTCGAGTTAACAAAAAATATTTTATGTTTAGAATCGCCTATAGTAAATATATGAATAACTGTTTTCATATCAAAATTTATTCATCTCAAAGTTTTACAATTTTCAAGTTTTCAACATTTTTGTTTCTTCTCAAACAAAATATTTCTACAGCAAAAAAAAAAGAAAATATTTATGTTAATATGGAGAATGTGATACAAAAGGATCTACATATTATTCTGCACATTCGAATTTAACACTCTTCTTGTTTATGGATTTTTTCACAAATGAGTTCATGATAAAAAAAATCTTTGTTTCTATTTGTTAACTTGTAAGACTTTAGCAACTTATAAGACTTTAGCAATACAGGCTTTCGTCGTTCAGTGGGATCACTTCATACATTTATTAGTAAAAAGTATAAGGAAAGATCGTGGACATTGAAATTTGTCCCAGAGACTTTTATTAACTCAATTAAGAAAAATTGACCATGCCCATCGCCTAAAAACTTAGCAGAATTCACCAGTATTATGATGTTGAGATATTCGGAGAGTTTCATGGAAATCGACAACGCCCATCGCCCACAGCCCATATACCCGTAAATGCATTTGTGGACCCGAATTTTTGTTTCTTCAATAAAGGGCTTGTAACTTGACTCAAGTTATAAGTAATATGATGTAAAGATGTTTCCAAACTTTTACGGAAATATGCCACTCCCACTGCCCATATAACCAACAAAAAGTTTTTTATTTAAAACTGAAAAATTTTTGTAATTTGGTTTAGAAGCTTTAAGTAACAATATTTTTCCAGGAAAAAAATTAGCTGAAACAAGGTAAACGATATAATTACTGATAAATATTTTGAGGTATATGCATTCTATCATTTCTTTAACGACACCATCTAGTTCCAAAACATGTTTATGGGGTTGACGTCTTATGCTAGTAATGTAATGACCTGCCGATACATAAAGGCGATGGAAAACATCAGTATTTGTCACCTTCTTAAAACACATGGGCCTAAAGTATTCACCTTTTTTATCGTATTTCTTTGAGTTACTGAAATTAAATTTCGTGTGACTTTTTTTTATAAAATTTATATATAAAATCTAAAGAATATACTCCTACCTTTAATTTTATGCAACCAGAGCACAAAGGTCGATAAAGCTCACCTTGTTTTGCCTAAGAAATACTAAAAACACTGAATTATTGAGTGCCATCATTATAACCTGAATATTTTTATACCCTATACCACCATGTGGTTTGGGTATTATGACTTTGTGCTGCTGTTTGTAACTACCAAAAATATTTGACCTAGACCCATCTTTTAATATACCGATCGAATCAGAATCACTAACTGATTCGATTTAACGATGTCCGTCCGTCTGTGTGTCCATGTAAAGCTTGTAATCAAACTGCAGGTCGCAAATATGAATATATTTTGATGAAATTTGGTATATAAGCTTCTATCGGCCATAGAATGAATGCTATTGAAACTAGTGAGAATCGGTCCATGTTCAGACCTTGCCCCATACAAATGACCCCTATGAAATCGACATAAATTTCCATAAGATCCAAATTGTCATATAGATCTTACTCAAATTGGGTTTGTATGCGTTTATTACATCCATTAATGAGTAGTTCAAAAACGATCCCTTTGGGACAACTCCTAGTCAAAGTCCTCATATAGAGCTGCTTCCCGATCTTCACTTAAATCTATCAAAAAACAAGTAAGAAAATTATAGTCGGTCTAGACCGACTATACGATACCCTATACCATGCGTTTAGAGACCCTATCTCTTAGGCCCAACTAACTGGACATAGAAAATAAGCATAAACCAAATTTTAGATATGAAAAAGTTCATATCGGATGCTATATCTATATGGGGACTAGGTCCAAAAATGGAGCGATCCTGACCATGTTTGGTAAAGTCTCTTATATTTTGCAAAAATATATACAAACAAAATTTGAGAAGAATCAGTGCAATATTTTTTGTTTTTTGATAGATTTAAGTGAAGATCGGGAAGCAGCTCTATATGGGGCCTATGACTAAGAGTTGTCCAATAGGGATCATTTTTGGACTACTGATTAATGGATGTAATATATACATACAAACCCAATTTGACTAAGATTTGTGTGATAATTTGGATCTTATGGCAATATATGTTGATTTCATAGGGGTCATTTGTATGGGGGCTAGGTCTGAGCATTTACCGATTCTCACCAATTTCAATAGCGTTCATGGCCGATAAAAGATCAAATACCAAATTTCGTCAAAATATATTCATAGTTGCGACCTGCAGTTTGATTACAAGCTTTACATGGACACACAGACGGACGGACGGACGGACATCGTTTAATCGAATCAGATAGTGATTCTGATTCGATCGGTATAATTAAAGATGGGTGTGGGTCAAATATTTTTGGTTGTTACAAACAGCAGCACAAAGCCATTATACCCAATCCACATAGTGGTATAGGGTATAAAAATATTGCACTGATTCTTCTCAAATTTTGTTTGTATATATTTTTGCAAAATACAAGAGACTTTACCAAACATAGTCAGGATCGGTCCACTTTTGGGCCTAGTCCCCATATATGTAGATATAGCATCCGTATGAACTTTTTCAAATCTGCAGCCAAAAAATTAATAAAAATCCCATTCAAATTTGGTTTATGCTTATTTTCTATGTCCAGTTAGTTGGGCCTAAGAGATAGGGTCTCTAAACGCATGGTATAGGATATCATATAGTCGGTCTAAACCGACTATAATTTTCCTACTTGTTTAAATTATTATTGTTATACGTTTATTTTTTTTTTTCAAAGTTAATATTGAAATACTATATCAAATACACTTACACTAAATACATATGACAAAAAGAAATTATTTACCCGGACCATAGAAATGCATGAAAATGTGAAATGACTTTGCCGCGTAATTTGGACAAAAAAAGGGTTTCTCTACAAAACTGCACCATTTTTGATATTTTACACTCGAATAACGTACTTTTTGCCAGCAAAATCACACAGTGCGTTGTCTCGTTTTACGCCGTTTCGGTATAACGTCATTAAAAAAATCGCATATTTATAAATTATATTTCAAAAATTTTTTCAAAAAATTTCAGACTTTTCTAGTACAATAATAATTTTGTATATTAGTTTTTTAAATAATTTTGGACAAAAAAAAATCGACTTTTTCTGGATGTAGAATATGAGATTATTAAATGCCAAAATAGCTCAAAATATATATAATAGACGAAAGAGGAAATTTAATAAAATAACAACGTAGTATAAAAACATTTAGTAACCTTATTCTAAAGTACTCTAATTAAAGTATTCTAATTAATAATTTGAGGAGAAAAATAATAAATTTCCCACTTTTACCTATATGTGTAAACATACATATACACTAGGGTGACAGTCATTTTATTTTTTTGGAATTGTGACACTAGATCTAAAACTTTAGTGAGCAAAATTTTAACCAAATCGAACAATGCTTTCTGGACGCGCATAGAGTTCAAAATTCAAATATCCATTTATATGTAAAAATTATCAAAACAAATATTTTTTCACGAAAACTTTGATATTAATAATTGCCTTTCAATTAAATTAATTAACAAACCATAATCTAGATTAAATTATATTTCTAATGAACTACAAAATCGATTGTCGGTTGAAAAACAGCCAAGTTATATCAAGTTCCTCAAGCAATAAATGCGCCGCAGACCACTTGATTAAGAACAACATATTTTTGTATTCTCCTGATCCCAAAATGATCTTATGTAAATTATTTTGCATCTCGTCTATTTTTATGCCGTTCTTAATTAATGTCAAAATGGTACGTATTTTTAAGCACTATTTCAAAATCTCAAATTTTACTTTTTCAAAAATTTTGTCCAAAAAATTTTCCGAAATCAACGATTGGACTTTAAGGTCTTACTAACAAGATATATCTGATTAAAAATGCCAAATACTGTAGGATCTCGTTCTTAATTTGGCGAGGGCAGCGTTTTTATTTAAGCGGATTTGAAGAAAAATGTGCTTTTTCATACTTTTTCAACTGTTAGGCTACATCTCTTTGGTGTTTTCATATTTAAAATATATTTTGTCAAGATATTATACTACTTGATATAAGATCTTAATCCTGTAAAATAAGGTTAAATTAAAACAATATAAATTGTCCCCCTTTAAGGTCAAAGTCAAATTTAAGGATATTAACATTTTATTAAAACAAAATATCGAAATATTGATAAAAAAAAACTTGTTGATAATAATTTAATAGTTCTAAAAAATAATATTCTGGACTTATTTTCTCAAATTAAGTCGTGGGGTACTCTTGATGTCAATATATGAAAATCTATAAATATTTTCTTCATCAGGATTTTTTTTTTTTTTTAAATAAAACAAATTTAATGTATTCATAAAATTCCTCAAATTTGAATTGTCTTTTATTAGCATGGGGTCATATGTTATCCCAAGTCCAAACCAGAAACCCTAGGCTGTTAAGATAAAAGATACCATTTAGATGTTGAAAAGTGTTAGTTTTTGATACAAAGTATTTCACAAAAATCTAATTTTTCTCGAAATCCCCAAAAAATAAATTATTGAAGAAAAAGTTCTAGCAGAGGAATTTACCTAAAAATTCACACAGTTAAACTTTAATATAAACCAGCAGATTCCAGCGCTCGAAATTCGAGTGCAATTTCTAGGCAAAATTATTTTTCAACTTAGCCTATTCACAAACCAACACTTCTTTGGTTTATTATTATTGTGATTGAAGACAACAAACTCATTAACAAATTTTTTATAAACACACACATAGCATGTGTATAATTTTGGGTATGTGTTATTAGCAACTTTAAATGCAATTTACTCAAAGTAAAGAAAAAAATTTAAAAATCTGTAAATCGTTTGCTCAAAATCGGAATAAAACGCTAGAACAAAAAATCGGTAACAAAAAATCGCCTAGCATATTAATATTATAGATTTCACAAAACCTTAGAGTGCCAGATCCATTTTTTTTAAATTTTGTTTAAGAAAATTTTTTAAAACTTGTAAAATAAGTTTTAAAAACTTTATCAAAAAAATAACCCATTTTCGGTCTTAGCTTAACAAGTGGTAATAAAACAATACTTCACAGCTTAGTGCCTCTAAGTATACAGACCAAAAAAAGAGCTTTAGCTTTAGTCAATTTCTCAAAATTGAATAAAGTGCCATCAAATTTCATGACTTAGTGTTTTTTGGCACAAAAGTGGCCTGGGTCATTTGCTATTTCTTGGCGAGATTTTATTCAATTTTGTAGTTATATAGCTTTTTAAAAAGACAATTTAATGCTGAAATCGACTTATATATCTAAGTTATACTCCTTCATCGCTTTTAATATCGAAGCAACTATTCCCTACGCAGTGTAGTTATCAAGCTCTGCTAGTTTTAAGAAGGTGTTGACAATTTGGTTGTGACTCTCACTGTAGTAACGAATGACTATGCCCAAGTATTTTTTTACACTGGTATCAGTCGATTCATCTATAATCAGACTGTATGCACTGGCTCCAATATCGGACAAGGGTAAACTTTTAAAATGTGGAAATAAGACGTTTTTATAAGGGCGCTGCACTTCGTCCTGCCAAGCTTAAAATTGCCTGCAATATACCACGAATATATCACGTTGCAATTTGACTAAGTGGTCAATGGATCGAATTGAGGTGTGTGCCACAACATAAACAGCATTTGATAATTCTGCTTTTAAAACAGTTTTATCTGCCTTTATCGGTAGAAATCTAACAGAAGGCTGAGTACCACGTAAAAATGAAGACATGGCGTTTATATGCTTCTTAGTTTTGGAATGCGCCAGAAGACCATATAGCTTCGGTTGTAAATGACACCGGCAGTACTTGCTCATCTTGCTATTGCCTTCCTCTTTCAGCCACTTTTCAAACCTTTTATCCTTCAACCACGATTGGCGAAAGTTTTCTATTTCCTAAAAACCATTTTTAATGAAGATAATTTCTATTCCAAAATTACGAAAGCTGACTTCTTTTGGCTCGTAGTAGGTACGTCGTCAAGGCTGTCAATAGAGTCATCACTTTCACTAAAAAATTTAATATAGTATAGTATATTATTATATATAATATAGAAGAAGTTAACTTACATTTCCATTTCCGTTAATTTTAGTGCTTGCAGCAACTAATTTCCATAACTACTTAAGTTTTTCCCCACTTTTGTTTCTTGTTTTTAGGGATGAAACTGATCGATAAACTTGAAATGGCTTGTCAAGCACAGAAAGAAAAAGTGTCAACAAAGCCTATTTCAAAAAAATGGTTGTTTTTACGGAAAACATTTTTTATAGCTAAAAAAAAAGCTAAACCAATTTCAAAAAAAAGCTAAAAGCTAAATCACAGTTTCTTTAGCTAAACACAGAAAAAAAGAGCTAAATCTAGCTAGCTATAAAATAGCTAAAATGGCAACACTGTCATTAGCATAAATATCGATTTCTGTATTAATAAGATATTTTTATCAAATATCCTTTATGTGGAAAGGAAGCAAACTGGACCCTGACACACCCCAAAATCGTATTTTCATTTTTAAGGACCACTCCCATACACAGACAGTATTTCTTATATACTTCCAATATGAATTTTTAATAAAAATATCCTCGATTAAAAATATCCTCGAAAATGCATCCTCGACGTAAAACGAGTTTTATAGATACCAAAAGGAAAAAGAATATATCTTGTCAATATGAATAGCATCGGGCTAAGAAAGAAATTGAAAAACAAGATACATTCACTTTAGACAAAGATATTGATTGTTCCAATCAATATATCTACAATATAAATTAAGAAGACATACTTACAAAAAGTTAACTTTTTATTACGCGAAATTGTGAAAACTAACAAATTCATAACCTTCGCCAGGCGTATGTGCTTCTTTTTACTTAAAATATATAGTCTTTTATTACATATAAGTATTTATCCAGCACACCTTACATAGGCTTTTTAGTAGTCACATAATTTGGTCAAAATATTCCCCACAAAAAGTTCAACCTTAAATTCATTGTTTTGTAAATTACTGTAGGGTATGATATGATCACTTATAACTGTCCGTTATCTATCTATTGTCGTTTGTCTAATCTTTTTCATTGCAGAGATTTTTTTCTAGTTTTAGCTCACTTTTTTTTTTTTTTTTTTTTTGCTAACCAACATATTTTCAACCATATACATACATAGTAAAAAAAAAAAATACACGAATGTATATTAACAAAAAACACAGGAGGGGAAAAACTCTTTCGAGCATAAAATGTTGTCTTGTATGACAGTAAATATTTTTGCTGGTGGAAATGCTCCGACAACACGAACATCAACTACTATTACCACTGCCACAACAACAATTACAGCTACTTTTGTTGGTAACTGGCCGAGTATGAAGTTGAATACATCCATCCATCCATCCATCTAACCAATCCGGCCGAAAAGGGGTCTGAGTTATCATGTTAGATAACATTGGCAACACCACATTGTGTACTTCATTATTTGTTGTAGTCGTATTTTGTGTCCTTTGTTTTCTATACGTTTTTATTGTCAATGTGAACTCGTATTTGGAAAACTCCTACTCCTGCCGCTTTTCGAATGCATTCTCTATGAAATGGGGTAGTGTGTGTGTATCAGTCAGTCAGTTACTTTCTGGTAAACGAAGCAGTATGTTCCATAGTCGAGTTACAACGAGGGATTGTCTAACAAGTAACTAAAATTGAAAGCGAAATTTTTATATAATTTTTTTAAATAATTGAATATATTTGAACCAGCTAAAAAACTTCTAAAAATACTTTAAAAAAAAATACTTTTTAAAGAAAATGTATAAAGATTAGGTGTTTTTTAAAGAAAATATACTTATTAAGAAGAGGAATTATACAGTGCAGTACACGAAATGCAAACTCCTCCTCGAAGTAATTATCGAAACTAACAAAACCCCATTTGAATCATAAAATCCCATTTGAGTTTTGCTATGGATTTTATGGCTTCATGTATATTTTGACTAAAATTCGATTTTTTCAAAGAACAAGCAATTCTCCTCACGGATATATGTATACCTCGGTAATCAATTGAAATTTTGTTTTCCTATCTTCGAAACACTTGTAGCTGTAGACCACGAGAAAAAAAATTTAAAACAAACGAACCCGAAAAAAACTGCATGTAGTGCCTCAAAAGTGTTAAAATCTCGAAAAATTTTCATATACAAAGATCTCTTTTTACTCCCTCTATATTAACTCGTAGTGTCTATTTGTCTGCGTGTCGACAAAACTTTGGTTCGAATTGTAACCCTTCTCCCGTGATCCAATCTAGCTGAAACTTTGAAAGCAGATTCGTGGCGACGCACTGTGGGTTGAAAAGCATGAAAAGTGAGGATTAATTCAGGGAAGACGTAATTTCAAAATATTGTTAATTTTTTTTAATGGATATTCATTAATGCATAAAAAACCACCATTTAAAAAAAAAAAGTGGAAAAAATTTGTTTTAACCCGTTAAGAGCTTTTTTGTGTTTTGGAAAAAATGATCTTTTCTTACAATTTTCGCTGTAACTTTGGAATAAAAAGCGATAAATTAGTAAATGAAATTGCAAGTTAGAAGTTAGTTAATGTGCTTTTAGAAATAATAAATTTTTTTTTTTTTTTGAATAAAAAAGGAATAAATATTTAATATGTATTTATATTATAAAAATTGAATTTTATAATCCGATTTTATTTTCCAAATTCCACAATTCCACAAATTTAACTCAAAAAATTCACATTATAAAATAATATTATGTTTTTATTGATGAATAATTATAAGCACAAAACAAACAACCATTTCAGAAAAATTAAAAAAAAAATTTAAAAAATTAATTCAATTAATATTGAATATATTGCTATATTTATAATTGAAAATTTTGTATGCATTTATTGTTATTGTTTATTTTTTATTTTATATTGTTCTTATTTAAGAGAAACTTAAATATATATATATATACAATTAAAATCAAGAATCCTCCGTATTATCATCACCTTCATAAATATAATCAGCATCTTCATAATTATCATCATCAATATCTTCATTAATCTCTTCTTCATCAGAAATCTTGGGCAAAATCTGTGGTATATTATATATTTTTTTGGCATAATTTTTGCTTTTAGTGGTAATTAAAGGATCCGAACTAAGAAGTAACCTATTGAATATATCTTCATTTGACTTTTCCCGACTGCATTTACGAGAATAGTGTTCTCTGTAATTTTTAAAATCTTTATTTCTAGCTTCTTGAGCATCCTCAGATAGTTGACCTATTGGCAACAAGGCGTATCTTACTATTTCTGGCCCGTGAATTTTGAATTTATGTAAAGTTGGAGGCATATAATACCACGGATAGAGCTTAACAAAATGTCTAGCTGTATTCTGAGCATATTTTCTAATTTTTTCTACGTGAATCTCATGCCCGCAAGATACAGCAATAAGTATCACATGCATTCTTCCTATCAATTCTGCAGCAACTTTTGTGATTTGAGCAGAAACATCTGCATGTTGAAAAAACCGTCTGGCAGTGTTGATATCATTAGAGTTTCCAAAACCTGGCTTTGGTTGGTCCACCTGGCTTTGGTTGGTTACAACAGCAACAATAACAATCACAGCTACGAAAATAAACACAAACAAAAATTAAAAAAAGATTTTTTCAAGCATTTTTTTCTTTAATTTTATACTGGGGACTTTTAGTAAAAATTTGAATATTATATTCCTTGGCAAGTATTGGCAAAATGTTTTTTTGGAATACACAAGTAGAAATCCCATATTTTACTACAATGTAAATAATTTTACCCGATCTCATCTCGAATTACGTTGAAACTCAATCTCTTTTTAAAAAATGCCCTC
Source organism: Cordilura impudica (assembly GCA_963682025.1). Classification (NCBI taxonomy): domain Eukaryota; kingdom Metazoa; phylum Arthropoda; class Insecta; order Diptera; family Scathophagidae; genus Cordilura; species Cordilura impudica. The sequence continues at coordinate 154,672,324 of OY821521.1, read as the reverse complement.
TTTTTAGGATAATTCTAAAAAATTATTAAAAATATTTCTAAAACAATCTAAAAATTTTTTTTTTAATAAGAGAGTCAAATACCCGAAGTTGAAGTATCCATTTGAAAAAAGTTAGAATTTAAAAAAAAAAAAAAAAAATGAAAAAAAAATTAAACTTGATATATCTCGTTTTTCACTTTTTACCACTTCGAGCAAAATTAAAAAAAAATCATTGAACTTTGAGAGAATATAGCAAGAAAAGTAAACAACTTTGAACAATAATTTTGACAGTTAGTGATGACCCATTTTATACTCTGTTACCCGGTATTAAAATTTATTACAAAATACTCATTTCAATTTTTGAATTAATCCTCACTTTTGACCCTTTTCAACCCAATGTGCGACGTCAAAAATAATTTTTGAGAAAGGTGTTTTCAGTCAGTCAATTATTTAATTGACCGAAAATTCGAGAAATGTATGAAAAATTTACAAAAGGGAAAAAACATGAAATATCCATTAATGTTGATGCTCTCGGTAAAGCATATTCAATGGCATATCTCTTTCGGTATGTCCTTCAAAGCTATCGTCCTCCGTGACTTCGGTGTCAGCATCTTCATATTGGGATACCATATAACTCCACCAACAAACTTCTGCAAGCAATGCGTGTAGTTTTTTACCTTTGTATCGTTTTTCCATTGGCATGGTGACCTGATGGAAACAATCGGTGGGCAATTGTTATAAGATCTAATCAAATGTAATTTCAACGTCATAAATACATTGATTTTATAATAATAATTGGGCATTGTTGGCCATATTACCGACTTGGCAAAATGCAAGTGCTATAGTAATTTCTGCACACTATATTCGGCGTGAAATAATTGAAATGGCTGAAGAAGACAACGGCTTGATAAATTGCTTGATTATGTCTGATGAGGCCCATTTTAATCTAAAAGGCAATGCAAACAAAAAAAAAATTGCTGTATATGGTGTGAATCTAATCCACAAATACTCCATGAGACCGAATTGCACTCAGAACGAGTCACTGTGTGGTGTGCAGTTTCATCAAGATGCATTAAGGTGTCAATGGGGACCATTATTTAAACATGTTAAAGGAATTTTTTTTTACCCAGAACTGCATCGAAGACGTATCAGTGAGGTCAGGTGACAACAGACTTTTTTTATGGGGCTATGTCACGCAAGAGGTGTACAAAACGAAACTAAGGAATTTGACTGAACTGAAGCAGTCCATTAAAACAATTATTGAGGCGATCCCGACTTCAACTTTTCAGACCGCAATGAATAATTTTTTGAACAGGTGTCGCATATGCGTGGATGAGCATAGAGGTCATTTACGGTCTGTCATCTTCAAAACCAATTAGCTATATAAAATTCAACTTAATTTTCTATACAATGAAAAAAATTAAACACATTGATAAAAAAAAAACAGTTATTTGAATCTCTTAGGGCCATTATTACAACTTGCCAATAGCTAAAGTTAGTATGTTATCGGGCAAATTATCAGTTTTTCTTTATTACAACTATACTTTAAGCTAAAAGTGACCGATGAGCTAAAGGGAAGATATTGTTGCCTTTAACTTTCAACGTGAGGTTTATGTATTTAACGTTGCCTCATTTTCTGATCTATAAAGAAAAAATTCACACCAATTTAGTTTTGGAAATAATTTTTTTTGCATATACTTAAATATATGTTTGTATATTTTTTAAAAAGTTTTATTACACATTTACAACAATTATGCAACTTATAATAAAGGTTTTTAGTTTTTATTCTATTGTTTGCTTGCGAACAAATAAAGGAACATTGCCACTACGTATTTTATAAAGCAATTCATTTGGTCAAAAGTAATCGGTGTTTCCTTTTGTGTTGCCACAATATCAAAAATATCGCAGTAACGAAAAGAAGTTAAAGGTAACTTTATTGTTCATCTTAGCTAAAGTTACCATTAACTAACATTTACTTTAAAGGTAGGTTGTATAATGACCCTTATTGTATTAAAAACAACCGTACACGGGAAGGAATTTGCACTTGTTGACTTCAGAAATGTTGCACTGCGTTATCTTACGAAAAGGCACTATTTTAAGAAATTATACTTTTTCAGAAAAGATACTTTTTTAAGGAAATTCTCTTTTTCAGAAAAAGTTCATTTAAAAAAAATTTTACTGTTTAAGAACAGGTGATTTTCTAAGAAAATTTATTTATTTTAAAAGAGGTAAGTTTTTAAGCAAAAAATATTTTTTAGAAAAAGAAACTTTTCTAAATGTACTAGTATTTTTTGGAACCACTGTACTCCAGTAGTCACGTTTGCAGAGCAACCAGAACCATCATAAATTTGCAACATATTCAGAGTTTTCAATATCAGCCTAAAAAAGGATACCACGCTGTGATACAGCAACACCTAACACGATTGAGAACTTGACAGACGTTAAAATTTTTATTCTCACAGGAAATTTTAATGCGATCTTTTAAATAGGATCTGTTCCGCTCGCTTGGAAAACATTCCAGATAAAAAATAAACCCAAGCCAGGCTTTAACCCCATAATCATTCTATAGATGTCAATAGTATAATGTCAATAGTCAACAGTTGGAAGAGATTTGAATTGAACACAAGAAGTCAGTAAGTTCATGCCTGATGTTATTTTTATATGGGGACTTGGTAAAAAAAATGGGTCAGTGACTAGGAATGTTCCTACAGGGTTAAATCTTTAGGACATGGTGTCTATCTTCAAAACAACCTAATAGTGTATTGCGGATGCCGCACAATATATTCGGAGGCTGCTAGTGGGAATGATCTCAACAGACATATCAGCACAAGACCTATTAGAGATATACGAGTCTAAGAGTGAAATTCCGGCCTTTCCGAATAGCTGAAAAAATTATGGTCATGAAAAAACAAGTAGTAAAATTAAAGTCGGTCTAGACCGACCATACGATACCCTATACCATGCGTTTAGAGACCCTATCTCTCAGGCCCAACAAACTGGATATAGAAAATAAGCATAAACCGAATTTGAGTGGGATTTTTATTAATTTTTTTGGCTGCAGTTATGAAAAAGTTCATATCGGATGCTATATCCATATGGGGACTAGGCCCAAAAATGGACCGATGCTGACCATGTTTGGTAAAGTCTCTTGTATTTTGCAAAAATATAACAAACAAAATTTGAGAAGAATCAGTGCAATATTTTTGTTTTTTGATAGATTTAAGTGAAGATCGGGAAGCAGCTCTATATGCGGCCTATGACTAAAAGTTGTCCAATAGTGATAATTTTTGAACTACTGATTAATGGATGTAATAAATGCATACAAACCCAATCTGGCAATTTATGTTGATTTCGTAGGGGTCATTTGTATGGGGGCTAGGTCTGAACATAGACTGACTCTCATCAATTTCAATAGCGTTCATCCTATGATCGTAAAAGCTTATATACCAAATTTCATTAAAATACATTCACATTTGCGACCTGTAGATTGATTACAAGATTTACATGAACACACCGACGGACGGGCGGACATCGCTAAATCGAATCAGATAGTGATTCTGATTCGATCGGTATAATAAAAGATGGGTCTAGGTCAAATATATTTGGTAGTTACAAACAGCAGCACAAAGATGAGAAAATTCACCTAAGGGTTGGTGGGCCTACAAATTCATCCCAAATACCGATCAGTGGATAAATCACAGTAACGGAGAGGTCAACTACAATGTGGCACAATACCTAACTGGAGGCGGAGGTTACAGAAGCTACTTATATCTTTTTGAACAGGACAGCTTACCTAGGTGCCCACAATTACGCGATTGACGACGGTTAAACGACCAACGAATACAACTAGAACTCTATATAGATGAGAGCTTGACAGTTGGGTAAATTGTGAACATAATGCTAAGTTCGGATAAGAACTAGCTGCCGTCAATAAATTCATTAGCATAGTACAGAAGGTACTGCGAACAGCAGAGGAGGCTCCCAAAGCCCTGATGGCGATACAATCGTGAAGACTAAAGCAATAGGAGGAGATGGAGAAAAGCGGACGGGCCTCGCTAAGTAATACCTGCAAGCAGTATCGCGGGAATAATAGACGGGGATACTAGTTTGGTATAGAGGCACCTTTGATGAATCATAAATGCAGTCGGCATGGGCTGAAAGTATTCCGAAGATTCCCGCCTCAAAAAACGACATACTGATTAATGGGTATAATCCACACACAAACACCAAATTTTATAAATATATATATGAAATATACCTTACCAAAATTTTAGCAAGTCTGAGGTATTCTTTGTATGGCGGGTAGGTCTGAATAAGCATCGGTTCTCGGTGTCACATGGATACATAAACAGACAGACGGACAGGCAGACATAGAGACGGACAGACCGACAGCCGGACAGACGGAGAGACTTATATATAGAAGAACAGACAGACAGAGGGACAGAGGACAGACGGATGGATAGACATACCCAAATCGGCTCAGAGGGTGGTTCTAGGTCGAATATTTTTGGTAGTTCCAAACATCAGCACAAACTCATTATACGTTGACCACATACTGGTATCTATCTGTAATATTAATAGGCTAGACGATTTCTTGCGACCGATGTTTTATTCTACCATTTTATTCCGATTTGGGCAAACGTATATTATTTGAAAGGCATTTCTTTTTAGCCATTTTGCAGATTTACAGATTTTTAAATTTTTTTTTTTTCTTTTGAGTAAATTGCATTTAAAATTACTACTAAAATATACGTAAAATTATACAATGCTGTGTGTGTTTTTATTAAATTTGATAATGTGTTTGTTAATGAGTTTGTTATCTTCATTCACAATACTAATAAATAATAAAAGTGTTGGTTTGTGAATTAGCTAAGCTGAAAAATAAAGCTTCCTTGAAATTGCACTCGAATTTCGAGCGCTGGAATCTGCTAGTGTGGTATAAATAGAATACTCCATATATTATAGTTACTTTTCAAGCCACCCACTTATGTGTACTCAAAAGTATTACTTTGTTTTTGTTTGATTTGTTTTGTGTTTTGCTGTATATATTTCTTTTGGTTAAAGTAACTTCAAGTTTTGGAGTTTGTTTAGAGTATTTTCAATACTTTATTTGAATATTTTTTGTTTTGTTGTTTTATTATTTTTATTTACTATTTTTTTGCATTTGCTTGTAACGTTTTTTTTCTTTTTTTTTTTTTTTTTCGTTCATTCATTTCTGAAGTGTCTTTGTGTCTTGGGTCTTCTGTCTTTGCGCATTTGTTAAGTGTTTTTTGCTCAATTAATGCAATTATACAAAATTCCCTGTTTCTTATGCTAATTTGTAAAACTTAATCTGTATCGTAGAATGTTGAAAGTTTTTTTTTTTTTTTTTTTTTTGTTTTGTATGCTTAATCTTTTCAATGAAGTTTATAAATTGATAATAATAGAAAATTAAATTTTGTGTCATTTATATTTAGCAGCAAATAACTTTCAAATACGGAGGTATTCATATTACAAAAAAGGTTTCGCATAAGTTTATTATTAGAAAACATTTTATTCATATTTTTGGAAATGTGACTTTGCACTTCGATTTACTTTAAGGAAATTAGGAAGCTAATGTGTTAATAATCAGAATCTCATATATTAAATATAATTATGGTATACATATTAGGGTGTCCCTTCATTAATTGGAGGGGTAAAAATAGAAATATGCGAGTAGCAAAAAAACTGAGATATACAAAGTTTTGGGTCGATCAAAAAAAAAAGTAGACTGAAAATTTCAAGTGTGTTTATATGCGGCAAATATGACTTTTTTTAAATTTTACGAAAATTTTGTTCCATAGTTTAATTTCGGTACTAAATTATCTCATTAAAAAGCAATATTATTAAAAGTCGAATAAAAACTCGCCAAGAAATAGCAAATGCCCCAGACCATTTTGTTTCAAACGGAAATTTTTTCAACTTCAAGAAATTAATTTAAGCCATAATTTTTTTCTTTTGCTTATATACCTATGGGTACTTAGAAATTAAGTATTATTTTACTACCATGTTTTTAACTTACTGCGCAATGAGACCAAATATGAAAAATTTTTTTGATAAAATTTTGAAATATTAATTTTTAAGTTTTAAAAAATTTTCTTAAACAAAATTGAAAAAATGGATCTGGCACCTTACAGTTTTGTTAAATATATGTTAGAGATAAAATGTGTAAATTTTTTAGTAAACTCCTCTCCAGCACTTTTTTGCAAGGAATTTTTTTTTTTTTGGCGGAAATCAAAAAATATGAATTTTTGTGAAATATTCAGTAAATGAACTCTTTTAAATACTTTGTGTAAAAAATTTATCAGTTTTCTACTTTAAATGTAATATTTTATCTTAATAGCCTAACGTTTCTGAAAAAAATAATATGACCCCATTGACCCTTTCGGACTTGAAAGACAATTTATTAAAAAAAATCAAATATTTTGAAATTGCTGTTGAATTTTTAGATGTGACGCTTAATATATAATAACCAAATGTGCAATTCTTCAATGCTAAAAATTTGGAATAAATCGAGCAACGTTAACACGTTCCCTGCAGAGGCCAAACTTTGAATTTTGGCATATTTAAAAAAATTAATTGTTCTAGTAATCTAAATAAAACCCTTACTATGGGTTGGGAATTCAAATTTTGGTATATTTTACGAAAACTTACCCTTCCGAGCTCCTAGGGCTAAAATGAACCAAAATTCAGCAGGTTTTTCAAAATATTTATATTTTTGACTTAATCGTCCTATACTAGCTTGGCGTCGCTTGTGGCACCAAGTAAAATGGGTTAATGACGTCAAATTATAAAGTCATCATAATCATCAAATCATAAAAATCGGTAAAATATAGCACAAAAAAATCTTCGTAGAAAAATTCTGACAGAGGAATTTACTTAGAAATTCACACAGTCAATCAAAAAAACACATAAAATTCAGAAAAATGCATGAAATCTTTATTTGAATCGATAGTACGGTCCATATAATTTAATGTTTGAAGATTATTTCATGCAAATGTCGACCGTGACTGCACCTCAAATGGTCCATCCGCTTAGTCCAATTTTGGCATACTCTTTCCAACATTTCGGCCGGTATCTCACGAATAAATGCTTCAATGTTGTCTTCCAATGCGTCAATTGAAGTGGGATTGTCAGTATAGACATGAGCTTTAACATAGCCCCACAAAAAATAGTCTAAAGGCGTTAAATCGCACGATCTAGGCGGCCAATTGACCGGTCCCGAACGTGAAATAAAATTTTCACCGAACTCGCCTCTCAATTAGTCCAATGTTGCGCGTGCTGTGTGGAATGTGGCACCGTCTTGTTGAATCCACATGTCATGCAAGTCAAGCTCCTGCATTTTTGGCAAAAAAAAAGTTGGATATCATCTCTCGGCAGCGCTCACCATTCACAATTACGTTACGAATCGCATCATCTTTGAAGAAGTACGGTCCAATGATGCCACCAGCCCATAAACCGCACCAAACTGTGACTTTTTCTGGATGCATTGGTAGCTCTTCCAATGCTTTTGGCAGACATTCACTCCAAAATCGACAATTCTGCTTATTTACGTACCCATTGAGCCAAAAACGAGCTTCGTCGCTGAACACAATTTTTCGGTAAAAAAGTGGATCTTCGGCCAACTTTCCAAGAGCCCATTCACCAAAAATTCTACGTTGCGGTAGGTCGTTCGGCTTCAATTCTTGCACCAGCTGTATTTTGAAAGGCTTCACACCTAAATCCTTCCGCAAAATTTTCCACGTTGTTGAGTAACAGAGGCCCAATTGCTGCGAACGGCAACGAATCGATAATTGATGGTCATCATTAACACTGGCCGATACAGCTGCGATATTTTCTTCAGTTCGGACTCTACGTAAGCGTGTTGGTGGTTTAATGTCCAACAATGTAAATTTGGTGCGAAATTTAGTCACAGTAGCCTGAATAGCCGCTTCAGTGGGTCGATTAAACTGACCATAAAATGGAAGAAGTGCGCGATGAACTTTCTTAACAGAGCACGCATTTTGATAATAAAATTCAATAACTTGCAAGCGTTGTTCGTTTGTAAGACGATTCATGGTTACATTATAGACCAAACTGAAGATGTTTGACAATGAAACAAAACACGAAACATGGGTCAGCTGTCTAAACCAGTGTTGCCAAAAAGATAATAGCTAAAAAATCACCCTTTATATATACATATCATATAAAATACCTTTTGAAAATGCACCAAAACGATAAAAATCATAAACACGCAATATTTTACAATATCATGAAAAAAAATTCGGTTATTTTTTTTAATATTTACGAAGGTGTATTAGTTTCTTAGATGAATTAAGCAATTTTGACTCTACATTTAATTTAAGCGAGAAGTATATATAATTTTTTTATCGTATATTAGCGTTTATTAGGATTTCTGGCGATTTTTTCGGTTTTTTGAAAAATACATTGCTATACAATAACTATAATTTTGAACTCTGTCATATTTTTATAGAAAATGTGTTGGAAAATATAGTTTTATTTAAATACTTAAATTACATTACGTATTCAATTATATATATTAAAGTAACAAAATGGCTTTCGTTCCAGTTGAGTTATATAAATCATAATGTTGTAATTAATGAAATGTTTAGTATGTGCAAAAAGTCCAGTTATATCTAGATGTTCCATTTGTAAAAAAAATTTGGAACACGCACAAAAAACGCTTACATTATGTTTGTCTTCATTAAAAGTTAGTTCTGAATTGTTCGCTTTTATCTAAATTTGGTTTTTACTTCTACACTACCGAGCCTTATTGACATGTTTTATAACAAAATCAATTTTTCCCACGAAGTTTGCATTTTGAATTAAGACATTCTATTTTATTTATACCATATTTTTTTATTTCAATGCTTGCTGATATACAATATTTTTTGTTTCTTCATTCTGTGAAACATTTATTAAATTTTCGGCGTTTCTATTCTATTTCTATTTCGCCCACTTTTGATTTTGAACATTTTTGTTTTGGCAATGCTTTGTTTTTCGCGATTTTCGGTTTTGGAGATTTTTTTCACGTTTTTCGGTTTTGGCGATTTTTTGTTTTTGATTTTGACGACTTTTGAATTTGGCGATTCCGACCACATTTTTCGTAAGTACTCAGATTGCTAATTAATGGCAAAAGTCAAAAGTTTCAGGATTGTCGCTTTCATATAACTTTATATTTTTATACTCTCCACCCAGTGTGCAGAGGGTTTGTAATAATTAGAAAAAAAATTTTGGAGCCCATAAAATATATATATTTGCTATCCTTATAACCGTCTGTGGAAATCACAATGACAACTTCAATCGGGCAGCTAGGGCACTCGTTTGCATAAAAAATGATTCACTGACTTCCTGAGAAAATAGGTGTTTAAAATTGTCTAAATAGGTTGAAGAGGGCCCGAGATCTGAATGAAGAACTAAAAAAAGTCTTGAAAAATATGATTTTCTATGTTGTTCTTGTCACGATCACAGCCTCAATAGGACAGCTAGGGCAATCGTTTTTAGTGAGAATGATTTAGCAAGTTCATGGGAAGTTTGCCGTTTCAAAAATCATTAAAATCGTTGGAACAGGTCCAAGAAAATCTCTGAAAAAGTAAGAAAAAAATTAAAAACATGATATTTCTATATTGTTCTTGTTGTCATTCTAATTGTTGTATTGTTGTCATAGCTGGACTTGTTGTTTTTGTGGTCGTTATAGTTATAATATAATAAAAACTAATCCTGTGTAAATTTTTTTTATCAATTCTGGTAGAAAAAGTTTCCATTGTTTTGGCATCATAAAAAATTTTTTAGATAATTTTTGTCATAGCCGCGAGCCCGCGTGCAAAGTTTCAGATCGATTGTGTCACAGAAAACGGGTTAAAAATCAATCCAAAAATTTTTTCGACAAGCAGACACTATAGTTAATATTAAGGGAGTAAAAATTCACCAACATCTAAAGTAAATAATGTTAAACTACCTAGTTGTTAAGAAAAAAAAAAACAATGTAAATTTACCAAACAAAATTTTATGTATTAATTTATTTAAAGAAAAACACGAAAATAACTTTTGAAGCTGTATATTTTCTGTGTAATATTTACACATATGTACATACATACGTTATAACAACATAATATACATATATTATATACATGTATATTCATAATAACCGGATGTTAGAAATAAATCGGTATATTATTTTATTTACATATACAAAATACTCCAATATGTATTTTGATTTAGGGAAAATACATTTCTTTTGTATTAACAAACAGAGTGTCACTTAATTTCGCTCAGTGTTGCTATGCCACAGTAGATGGCGCCGCAATTTTTATTCTAATTAGCTTTGCATTCGTTATTTCTATTTTAACATGAATGTCAACATTTTCAATTAGATATCAAGCTTCATTTCCTCAGTGTTGCTATGCCACAGTAGATGGCGCCGCAATTTTTGTTCTAATTAGCTTTGCAACCGGTATTTCTATTTTAACATGAATGTCAACATTTTCAATTTGAGATCAAACCTAACAATGTTAAGAGTATACACAGGGCTGGAGTATTTCCATTATTCTTTTACAAATATGACCATAACTTTGGCATATTAACTTTTTGTTGTGTTTACAAAATACAGTTACCGAGTTCATCAATGAGTTTTTTTGCTTTCAAAACAGTTCTACATAGATATGTATATAAAATTATTATTCTGCTTTACCTACAAAATACATATCTGATTGCGATTACATATAATTTTTAAAAATTGTTTATAATTACTAAAGCAAAACTATTCACATAAATACAAAGTTGCACCTTTTAAATTTTCCATTCAAATTTAAGAAAATATCAATTCTAAAAAGTGGAATTCAGGTTTCTAATTATAAATTAGAAAATATCAAATGAATTTTAGAAAATCATATTAAAACGTCGGAAATAATAACTTGAACAATAGAGGACATCAATTGAATTTTTAAAATATAAATTTTATTCTTTAAACATAAATTGAAATTCAGAAAACACCAAATATGTTTATATTTAAAAAAATCAACTGAAATTAAAAAAAAAAATATTGCGATTGAGGAGACATTAATAGCATTTCAGGATAAGAAAATATTAATTTAAATTCAATGAAGTTTAGAAAACGTCAAATGATATTTAAGAATTGCGAACATAAAAATTGTTACATAAATAAAGCGCAATTTGATGAGAATATTATTTCTACATACATTATTTTTCACAATTTTTTTGGACGAAAATATTAAGTTTTTCAGAAACTAAAGATAACAAATTATTTTATATAACATTTTTACGACATTTGGTTTTTTGAACCAGTGTTCGTGATGACTTCAAAATTTGACTTCATTGAGAGAGCTTTTTTTTTGGTTATTATTTTGTTATTCGATCCGACCTAATTTTCTAATTTCCTCGCTGGAGTGCGAATTACTAATATGAGAGAGCTTTATATACCAACTCTTGGAATGAACAAAAATCGAGATCAAACTAAAGAATTTGCTAAAATAATTTGGTATTAAGTTTAACAAATTGTTTACTTTTTCAAATATTTTGTTTACATTTATTATCAATACTCAAACCAAGGAGGAGGGTATCAAAGATTCGGCCCAGCCGAATTTAACACTCTTATTTGTTTTGTATAGGACGTGCCACAGCCAATAATCCTATCCTGTAAATTTTTTATCTGACTACTCACATTAATATCTGATGGACTCGTACAAAGTGTCAAGGTTTTCCCTTTTATAGTATTCCAGTAATATGGAAGGTGCTATGCCCACTTCTCCGACCACGCCCATTTTTTCGACTAATCATATGTATAACTTATGGGATCCCGCAAAGTTCCAAAGCTCTTACCACTACAGTACTCCAGATATATGACATTAAATACTTATTGTGTATGGGGGTGCCACGTCCATTGGTCCGATGATGCCAATTTTTTGTCCCACTACTCACATTACTATCTGTTGGTCGCACAAATTGTCACGGTTTCCCTTTTATAGTACAACAGTTTTATGCTATTATATATATACTTTGTATGGGCGGTGCTACGCACAGTACTCCGATCGCGCCCATTTTTTTCGACGAATCACTTCAATACTTACGGGCTCATGCAAAGTCACAAGGCGCTCACTATTGCAGTATTTACTTTGAATGGGAGCTGCAACGCCCATTGGTCCGATCCTGCCCATTTTTTTAAGACTACTCACATTAATTATAGATAGCCTAAGACACATTTGCAATGCTGTCTCTGTTTTAGTACTCGAGATACATGAAATTTAATTATTACTTTGTCTGATCCGGCCCATTTTTGGCATAGCTACTAACGGGTCTAATAGCTGACATCGCAGCTGACTTCTCTGTCATATTACTCAATATATATGATTTTAAAAGTTCACCTCCCATGGTGCCACGCCCACTAAAAATATCACAAAAATTTATCCATCGCTAAGAACCAATCGTAATATTGAAATCAACATTTTTTAAATCAGATGAGTAGTTGCGGACATTACCTCTTACAAACAAACAAACAAGCATAATGCGTATTTACTATATGAATATAATAACATTATATGAATTTATACCCTGTTTCTATAACACAATTCGTCACAGACGAACGAAAATTTATATGAGGAACAACAACAAAATACATACAAATTTTCGTTCGTCTGTGACGAATTGTGTTATGGAAACAGTGTATTAAAGTGCTTACGATAAGCAAAAATATAAATAAAACCGGTTACAAAAAAGAAAAATAGTACTACTTGCTAAAATCACTTAGAGATAACAATTTGACTTTTTTATTTAAATATTTGCATATCACGGAAAAAAAAAATTTTTTTTATATTTTGTAAAATTTCGCGGAACTTTCAGCATAATTATTCATAATTGATATGTTTTTAGATGCTTCTTTAAAAGTTCTTTGATACCCATTTCGTATACAGTTTCTTGGAGCGAAAAAACATATCGTGAATAAACTAAAAATTATACCTTTTAAAAATGGTCTAGCCCACTAACAGCTATCGCAAAATACGACACATTTTTAGTAAATTCCAAAGTTTATTTTCTGAGGGTCGCTAAATACTTTTCTGAACGACCAACCTTAAAGTATAGGAATCATACATTGTAAATCATGAATTAATCCATTTATGCCGCAAGTACTAGAGGCCAAGAATTGAAAAAATAATATTAAATTAGTAATTAAATTTCTAGTAAACTACGGAATTTAGCAAAAAACTGGACAATATATAGGACACTATCAAAAATCTAACAACTAACATCGTCGACCAACCATTCTGGGAAGTGAGAAATTCCAAATCAAGGTGAAAGTACTAAACCAGTGTAGTAAAACCTCCAAAGGACTTGCCGTTTTCAGGCCAAACTTTTTTAATGACCTTTTATATTTTTTTCTTTATCTTGATGCTTGCTTACTTTGTCAGCTATAGCTCAAGAACCTTTGATGATTTCTGATTTCACTATTCAGTAAATAGCTTTAGAAAATCAAATTGTAATTTTTTCCTCTTTTATCAATTTTTTAAATAACAACATATACTGGGCGTATGATTATTATTTATTACTAGGGTAGAAGATTTGTATACGTTAGAGCGGATATTTTTAATACTTACTTGAATATAAGTTCATCATTGTTTTTTATTCTATTCTATTTACCAGGATATATTAACAATAAATATTTATTTACTTACTTATTTAACAAAAATCATTTTGCCGAAAAATTTAATTAAAAATCACCAATACTTCTTGAGTTATAACTGAAAAACTTAGCAAACAAACATCAAGATAAGGGAAAACAATAAAAGTTTTTAACCAATAATAGTAGATTTAAGTAAATACTCTTCAAAATTCAAATAAATTCCATTCAAAGTATCGGAGCGGTAGGCACTGTCTCCATATTCTTTTTGGCACAAAAAATACCACAACTTCAATATACGACCTATTGTTCCAAAATTAAAGGGTGGAGTTTTGTGCTATCTACCTCTTACAAATTCTTCAAGCATAAAAGTATCTTTCAGTCTCTATTGTGTATTTATGTGACTTTTGGCACTTACCATTCTATTCACGCTCAATAAACATAAAGAATTATAATTTCTTTATAAAGCATCTTTATTTTGCATGTATTTAAAATTTATCATGTGACAACATGTGTGTAACGAATTTATTTATATTTGTAACCGTTTTGTTTACTACTAAAGAAAACTCAAAACACACAATTCGTAAGTAAGTAAAAAAAAAAGCAATGCTTGTGGAAAATAATTGTAAAAAACGAAACAAGAAGAAATAACACTGGCTGTAGAAGTCACATAAGAAACAAACAAAAATTTTTAACTTTAAAATTCAACATATTTTTTCCTACATATAAACAAACACAACTGGAACAAATCGCCACCTAAAATAAATAAGGCCATAACGCCATAAGGCCAAAACTCAAAACAAAAACTATTATTGTCTTTCATCACTATCATTATCATTATCATTATCATTATCATTATCATTATCATTATCATTATCATTATCATTATCATTATCATTATCATTATCATTATCATTATCATTATCATTATCATTATCATTATCATTATCATTATCATTATCATTATCATTATCATTATCATTATCATTATCATTATCATTATCATTATCATTATCATTATCATTATCATTATCATTATCATTATCATTATCATTATCATTATCATTATCATTATCATTATCATTATCATTATCATTATCATTATCATTATCATTATCATTATCATTATCATTATCATTATCATTATCATTATCATTATCATTATCATTATCATTATCATTATCATTATCATTATCATTATCATTATCATTATCATTATCATTATCATTATCATTATCATTATCATTATCATTATCATTATCATTATCATTATCATTATCATTATCATTATCATTATCATTATCATTATCATTATCATTATCATTATCATTATCATTATCATTATCATTATCATTATCATTATCATTATCATTATCATTATCATTATCATTATCATTATCATTATCATTATCATTATCATTATCATTATCATTATCATTATCATTATCATTATCATTATCATTATCATTATCATTATCATTATCATTATCATTATCATTATCATTATCATTATCATTATCATTATCATTATCATTATCATTATCATTATCATTATCATTATCATTATCATTATCATTATCATTATCATTATCATTATCATTATCATTATCATTATCATTATCATTATCATTATCATTATCATTATCATTATCATTATCATTATCATTATCATTATCATTATCATTATCATTATCATTATCATTATCATTATCATTATCATTATCATTATCATTATCATTATCATTATCATTATCATTATCATTATCATTATCATTATCATTATCATTATCATTATCATTATCATTATCATTATCATTATCATTATCATTATCATTATCATTATCATTATCATTATCATTATCATTATCATTATCATTATCATTATCATTATCATTATCATTATCATTATCATTATCATTATCATTATCATTATCATTATCATTATCATTATCATTATCATTATCATTATCATTATCATTATCATTATCATTATCATTATCATTATCATTATCATTATCATTATCATTATCATTATCATTATCATTATCATTATCATTATCATTATCATTATCATTATCATTATCATTATCATTATCATTATCATTATCATTATCATTATCATTATCATTATCATTATCATTATCATTATCATTATCATTATCATTATCATTATCATTATCATTATCATTATCATTATCATTATCATTATCATTATCATTATCATTATCATTATCATTATCATTATCATTATCATTATCATTATCATTATCATTATCATTATCATTATCATTATCATTATCATTATCATTATCATTATCATTATCATTATCATTATCATTATCATTATCATTATCATTATCATTATCATTATCATTATCATTATCATTATCATTATCATTATCATTATCATTATCATTATCATTATCATTATCATTATCATTATCATTATCATTATCATTATCATTATCATTATCATTATCATTATCATTATCATTATCATTATCATTATCATTATCATTATCATTATCATTATCATTATCATTATCATTATCATTATCATTATCATTATCATTATCATTATCATTATCATTATCATTATCATTATCATTATCATTATCATTATCATTATCATTATCATTATCATTATCATTATCATTATCATTATCATTATCATTATCATTATCATTATCATTATCATTATCATTATCATTATCATTATCATTATCATTATCATTATCATTATCATTATCATTATCATTATCATTATCATTATCATTATCATTATCATTATCATTATCATTATCATTATCATTATCATTATCATTATCATTATCATTATCATTATCATTATCATTATCATTATCATTATCATTATCATTATCATTATCATTATCATTATCATTATCATTATCATTATCATTATCATTATCATTATCATTATCATTATCATTATCATTATCATTATCATTATCATTATCATTATCATTATCATTATCATTATCATTATCATTATCATTATCATTATCATTATCATTATCATTATCATTATCATTATCATTATCATTATCATTATCATTATCATTATCATTATCATTATCATTATCATTATCATTATCATTATCATTATCATTATCATTATCATTATCATTATCATTATCATTATCATTATCATTATCATTATCATTATCATTATCATTATCATTATCATTATCATTATCATTATCATTATCATTATCATTATCATTATCATTATCATTATCATTATCATTATCATTATCATTATCATTATCATTATCATTATCATTATCATTATCATTATCATTATCATTATCATTATCATTATCATTATCATTATCATTATCATTATCATTATCATTATCATTATCATTATCATTATCATTATCATTATCATTATCATTATCATTATCATTATCATTATCATTATCATTATCATTATCATTATCATTATCATTATCATTATCATTATCATTATCATTATCATTATCATTATCATTATCATTATCATTATCATTATCATTATCATTATCATTATCATTATCATTATCATTATCATTATCATTATCATTATCATTATCATTATCATTATCATTATCATTATCATTATCATTATCATTATCATTATCATTATCATTATCATTATCATTATCATTATCATTATCATTATCATTATCATTATCATTATCATTATCATTATCATTATCATTATCATTATCATTATCATTATCATTATCATTATCATTATCATTATCATTATCATTATCATTATCATTATCATTATCATTATCATTATCATTATCATTATCATTATCATTATCATTATCATTATCATTATCATTATCATTATCATTATCATTATCATTATCATTATCATTATCATTATCATTATCATTATCATTATCATTATCATTATCATTATCATTATCATTATCATTATCATTATCATTATCATTATCATTATCATTATCATTATCATTATCATTATCATTATCATTATCATTATCATTATCATTATCATTATCATTATCATTATCATTATCATTATCATTATCATTATCATTATCATTATCATTATCATTATCATTATCATTATCATTATCATTATCATTATCATTATCATTATCATTATCATTATCATTATCATTATCATTATCATTATCATTATCATTATCATTATCATTATCATTATCATTATCATTATCATTATCATTATCATTATCATTATCATTATCATTATCATTATCATTATCATTATCATTATCATTATCATTATCATTATCATTATCATTATCATTATCATTATCATTATCATTATCATTATCATTATCATTATCATTATCATTATCATTATCATTATCATTATCATTATCATTATCATTATCATTATCATTATCATTATCATTATCATTATCATTATCATTATCATTATCATTATCATTATCATTATCATTATCATTATCATTATCATTATCATTATCATTATCATTATCATTATCATTATCATTATCATTATCATTATCATTATCATTATCATTATCATTATCATTATCATTATCATTATCATTATCATTATCATTATCATTATCATTATCATTATCATTATCATTATCATTATCATTATCATTATCATTATCATTATCATTATCATTATCATTATCATTATCATTATCATTATCATTATCATTATCATTATCATTATCATTATCATTATCATTATCATTATCATTATCATTATCATTATCATTATCATTATCATTATCATTATCATTATCATTATCATTATCATTATCATTATCATTATCATTATCATTATCATTATCATTATCATTATCATTATCATTATCATTATCATTATCATTATCATTATCATTATCATTATCATTATCATTATCATTATCATTATCATTATCATTATCATTATCATTATCATTATCATTATCATTATCATTATCATTATCATTATCATTATCATTATCATTATCATTATCATTATCATTATCATTATCATTATCATTATCATTATCATTATCATTATCATTATCATTATCATTATCATTATCATTATCATTATCATTATCATTATCATTATCATTATCATTATCATTATCATTATCATTATCATTATCATTATCATTATCATTATCATTATCATTATCATTATCATTATCATTATCATTATCATTATCATTATCATTATCATTATCATTATCATTATCATTATCATTATCATTATCATTATCATTATCATTATCATTATCATTATCATTATCATTATCATTATCATTATCATTATCATTATCATTATCATTATCATTATCATTATCATTATCATTATCATTATCATTATCATTATCATTATCATTATCATTATCATTATCATTATCATTATCATTATCATTATCATTATCATTATCATTATCATTATCATTATCATTATCATTATCATTATCATTATCATTATCATTATCATTATCATTATCATTATCATTATCATTATCATTATCATTATCATTATCATTATCATTATCATTATCATTATCATTATCATTATCATTATCATTATCATTATCATTATCATTATCATTATCATTATCATTATCATTATCATTATCATTATCATTATCATTATCATTATCATTATCATTATCATTATCATTATCATTATCATTATCATTATCATTATCATTATCATTATCATTATCATTATCATTATCATTATCATTATCATTATCATTATCATTATCATTATCATTATCATTATCATTATCATTATCATTATCATTATCATTATCATTATCATTATCATTATCATTATCATTATCATTATCATTATCATTATCATTATCATTATCATTATCATTATCATTATCATTATCATTATCATTATCATTATCATTATCATTATCATTATCATTATCATTATCATTATCATTATCATTATCATTATCATTATCATTATCATTATCATTATCATTATCATTATCATTATCATTATCATTATCATTATCATTATCATTATCATTATCATTATCATTATCATTATCATTATCATTATCATTATCATTATCATTATCATTATCATTATCATTATCATTATCATTATCATTATCATTATCATTATCATTATCATTATCATTATCATTATCATTATCATTATCATTATCATTATCATTATCATTATCATTATCATTATCATTATCATTATCATTATCATTATCATTATCATTATCATTATCATTATCATTATCATTATCATTATCATTATCATTATCATTATCATTATCATTATCATTATCATTATCATTATCATTATCATTATCATTATCATTATCATTATCATTATCATTATCATTATCATTATCATTATCATTATCATTATCATTATCATTATCATTATCATTATCATTATCATTATCATTATCATTATCATTATCATTATCATTATCATTATCATTATCATTATCATTATCATTATCATTATCATTATCATTATCATTATCATTATCATTATCATTATCATTATCATTATCATTATCATTATCATTATCATTATCATTATCATTATCATTATCATTATCATTATCATTATCATTATCATTATCATTATCATTATCATTATCATTATCATTATCATTATCATTATCATTATCATTATCATTATCATTATCATTATCATTATCATTATCATTATCATTATCATTATCATTATCATTATCATTATCATTATCATTATCATTATCATTATCATTATCATTATCATTATCATTATCATTATCATTATCATTATCATTATCATTATCATTATCATTATCATTATCATTACGTGCGTTCATTTTACATATTTAGACATTTTCAGATAGTTTCTTGAACAAAATATTATGGCATGTGTGTACTTTCTCTGAATGTGCCTGTGTGCATGGTTGTAAGTGTGTATTATATGCTACAACAATGTTTGTACACACATTAAAATTTTTGGGGAAAATCAAAAAAAAAAAACTTTTATAAATCCTTGTACAGGTTGCAAGAGTTACTTCTTTATTTATTTGTCCCACAACCGTCAGTGCTTCTTTTTATTATTATAGAAAATCTGTTTGAAATTAAAGAGGACTATCGTTATTTTTTGTGTTTTGCTGATGGTAGTTGGATAGCTGAATATTCCAACATTCGATTAGTGATAATCTTTTATTAGTATTAGTAAAAAATCCTTAAAGCGATTTCAGTTTTAAATCAGTTAATTATTTGGTTGGTTAAGAGTATTTGGTAATTCCGAAATGATTTAAACACTTGAGAATTACTTGTTTAGACCCTTTTAACCTTCAAAGTCGGTTAGAAACTTTAACTCTTTTTGCTCTTTTTGATCACCGATAAAGCAATTGTTCCTCCAGTTTCGGGACCTTCCAAGCATGTTTCACACACAAAATGTTTTGTCAACTATCAAGTATATATTGAAATACAAACACATTTTTTTGTTTCCCCCTTCTTCCCCAATATAGAATCACAATAAAAAAGATGCTTCTCCACGATGTTTGTTTTTGTTTTTTTAGTCGGAGTTGTTGTCCCGGTTGGTTGCATGTTACTTTACTTGGTTGCTGATACAGTTGGAGATGTTTATTTTTTTCTTTTTCGTTATAAGCTGCTTAAAAATGTTATTTTTAGTTTGCTTGCTCGAAAGCCTTAAGCTCTTGTTCTGACATCAACTTTCTCTACTCTATACATTAAAATGGGAAACAATTTTTTATGCATATTGTGTTTTTCCATGAGCAAAACAAAAAAAAAAAACAAAACAAAAAGATGCAAAAAAGACGCCAAAATATGTGACTGCGACAATTGATAACAAAAGTTATATTAGACCTGTGTAAAGTAAAAATACTAGTATTTTGGGATGATACGAGTGTTTATCAAATTTCATTTAAAATTTATAAGGTGCAATTTTAAAGGAGTAATTATTTCAGCGTTAAGTTAAAAGCAATTGAGGCATTTCCATAATTGGGATGGGATAAAGAAATATAAGTATGATAAACTCCGTTACTTAGTATGACTCTTTCCCTTCCTAATTTACCTTGTTTTGACTACTAGGCTTTAATATATAATAGACATTATAGTATATAATATTTCAAGAGTAAAATAATTCTATGTAGTTCTCGTAGTTTACGAAATTGATATTTGAGCATAAAAAATTTGGTAGAAAGATGACAAATTAATCATGAGTTAATCACAAAGATGAAACTCGATAAACCTGATGTAACTTTAAACTTTTAATCATATGTAAATTTCGTTAAGGCACTGTGTATATACACATACTTGCAAGAATTGAAATTTGAAGACCAGGTTTAGAATTAAAATATTAAAATAATTTAGATTTATATGAAAATATCAATTCTTATAATATTTATACAATTTTTTTTTTAAAACATATTTTATATAATTACTTTGGAGAGATCTAAAATTTGGAATCTAGATTCTAAATAAGGAAGTACAAGCTCGATACATTTTCTTTCAAACACACGTATCTTTTCCATATGACTCAGGTTCAAGCTCTTATTGTGAAGAGACGTGTGTTCATTTACTTTCGTTGATAAACATGCTTCATATATTGTGTTGTGTTACAAACACAGCGCAGTTTCTTCTAAAATTGAAATTAAAAACACAAACAAAAAAGCTGTTATAATTGAACAAAAAAACAAAAAACAAAATTAAACGTGCACTTACTAGCGAAAATGATGACGCTGTAAGCGTTAAAAATAAACATATGAACAAAAAACAAAGAAAAAAATAATAACTCATCAAGTGCATCAATTAATTACAATTATTCTTCTCCTCTTCAAACTATTGAAGACGACAATATTGAAGACAAAGATGATGATGGGGTAATAGTAATTTAAATAGATAAGTTTCATATACCTGGTATTACATTACTTAAATGTAAAATTGAATAAGTTTACGAACTATGCAAATTGATTAATTATTATGCCATTAAAAATTTATATTGGCCTAAACTTACTACTTAATACTAAATTTGACTACGGTACATTCTGTAAAATACTCGAGGGTAGATAGGAATATTTCATTTATTCCACAAAAGAGGATAAGCCATACAAACCTCTTTTATTTTGGTTGGACAAGCATAATCCTATATTTATTAAGAAAAGACTAACTCAGTTGGGACTGCAATGTTTTGAGCTTAAAATCGTTAAAGTAAAAAGAACACACACAACCCGGAGTATATAGTTTACGTCGTTTATTTTAAACGACAAACAATTTCATTTAAAGAACTCGACAAAACTATTCAGTGTTCGATTATATGCAAGTTAGATGAGAGTTCCAGCCAGCTAAAAGGAACCAGATTACACAATGTTATAATTGACAAATGTTTGGCCACGGCTCTAACTGTTGTAAGGTTAAAACCTTTTGTTCTATCTGCGCTGGTCTGCACAAGACATCTTATTGCATAGAATCTACACCTAAATATGTTAATTGCAGGGGTCCCCACAAATCAACGTACGACCAAGGTCCAAGAAAGATCAATTATCTAAATATTACAAAACGGACACAACCCACACCAAGGCGTTTAAATCGTTTAAATGATAGAGTTACTGCCAGAAATTACAGCAACAACTTCCCAAACACACTACGTCAAAATGAACTAATGTCATCTAGTAACTGGCAAGCTCATGAAAATGATATTAGCAGCAGTAGCAGAAATAATGCAAATAACGTCAATGGTTCTAATGAACTATTCACCATTCAAGAAATTAAGTATTTAACAT
Organism: Cordilura impudica; assembly: GCA_963682025.1. Classification (NCBI taxonomy): domain Eukaryota; kingdom Metazoa; phylum Arthropoda; class Insecta; order Diptera; family Scathophagidae; genus Cordilura; species Cordilura impudica. Next base: position 154,648,912 of record OY821521.1, on the reverse strand, counting down.
TGGAGTTAGTAACAAATCTCAGAAAGTGCAGAAATAAAGCAGACCAGTTCGAGGTCGTCACCAACCTAGCTTGCAAATTCTTATCGTAATGGAAAATAATATATTTAATATAACTAGCAGATCCCAGCCCTCGAAATTCGAGTGCATATTCTAGGAAATTTTATGTTTTCATTTAATAAATTATTTTATAAAATCCTAAAGGTATGCTAATCAATTTTAGCCAATTCACATTCAACATTTTTTATTGTCCTTATTGATCTATGTCGAAAATTATATCTGCCGTTATTGGTTTATGGCCGAAATTATTTTTCATTTCAACACAGGGCTTTTTGCAAACACACTAACAAGTTTAATAAACACACGCACACAGCATTGTATTATTTTATGCATGTCTTAGTAGCAAATTTAAATGCTCTTTATTCAAAAAAAAAATAAAAATCTGTAAATCTGGTGGACAGCTAAAAAGAAATACCTTTCAAATGAGGTATGTTTGGTCAAAATGGGATTAAAACTGACAAACTTACATCGGTCACAAGAAATCGCCTTACCTCTTAACATTATAGATAACTTGGAATGCGAGAGGCATTCGTAACAAACATTTAGAAGTATTACAATTTCTAACTAGTCATAGTATCCATATTTGTTTAGCAACCGAAACAGGTCTAAATTTAAACCTATCTATCAGAAACAATGAATTTAAAATCTACAGAAATAACAGATGCTAGGAGGTTGGTGTAGCAATTATTAGCAGGAAATATATATAACATCAATTACTAACACATCTGTTGTAGAGAATGGTGGCATCAAACTTTTACTGGCTTAGGCCCCATCGTTATATATTTATGCTATTATCCTGGTGGTTCAGCAGGTTTAGACGGCTTAAAAAAGCAACAGTTCGCTTCTGACATTCATAGATACAGTGGTAATGAAAATTACATATTAGGGGGTGATTTTAATAGTAGAAACCGATCATGGGGATGTATTAGAGCAAATTGTTGGGGTAATATTTTATTCGAAAAATTAGAATCATATAATATTGATATCATCTACCCCTGCGATAATACACACATACTTTCGAGCGCAAATTGACTTTTTCCTGATTAATAACGCAGCCCAACAAAATTAAAAAAGTTGTTTGATTCTGTGAATAAGTCAACCGATTTTTTATGTATTTGATGCGCTGAATTTAAATATGTAAACAGTTTTTCGCTGCTATCTCAATTTTGCGAGATTCACCCACAAACTGTTCAGTAGAATATAATCTATAACGTATAACTGCACTGTATGGGTACATACAAACAGTCTCCGAAAATATTATTTTTTGTGTAATTGCTAGTTAATTAACGGGAATTTAATTTAAGCTGTATGTTGTGCGATATTATTTAGAACGTCATATTTTCATTTTGCTCTCCAATTGCATATCGGGAGTTAGTGGCTTGTGAACAGTGATTTATTGCAGTTGGCAAAGTTGATAAAAAAAAGTATTGTTCTAAATAGAAATAATTTCCAATAGGAGACGATGTAATAATTGCGCTGACAAATTTTGTAATATTTGTGGAGAGTACACCTTTAAAGAAAACATAAGACCTATTTCGGAATGTGTTAAAAAATCGTATATAGATTACTTTGAAGTTGATCTTGGTGACCAAGATAAAAGCTGAACTCCACACATTGTGTGTAAGACTTGCTTAGTACATTTGCGACAGTGGACTCAAGGAAAACGAAATAGGCTTAAATTTGGTGTGTCGGTGGTTTGGAGAGAGCCCAGAAATCATTTGGACGACTGTTATTTCTGTCTTGTGAGTATTGCTGGTATTAATAGGAAAAATCGTAACAAACGGCAGTATCCCGATTTACCGTCAGCGCGCCGTCCACTTCCTCATTCGGAAGATGTTCCCATTCCAAAAATATATGATTCTTTAGAGTTGAGTTCTGAGTCTGAACATAATACTGCTAATGATCCAAATGATTTTGACAGTGTCTTCGAAGACACAGAAACGATTCCTCAACGTTTTAATCAATGCGATTTGAATAACTTAATTCGAGATTTGGTCTTATCAAAACAAGCGTCTGAAGTATTAGCTTCGAGGTTAAATGATAAGAATTTGTTAGAACGTGGAACAAAAATAAGTTATTACCGCTCTAGAGATAAACCTTTTTTTAACATTTTTTACTAAGGAAGACAATCTGGTGTTTTGTAATAATGTAGATGGGCTTGTGCAGGAAATGGAGCTATCGAAATATCTAATTACCGATTGGCTCCTCTTCGTTGACAGTTCCAAGAGGAGTTTGAAGTGCGTCCTATTGCACAATGGCAATATGTATGGATCAATACCAATTGCCCACTCCACAACAATGAAAGAAGAATATAACAACATTGCATTAGTGATGAAAAAGATAAAATACCAAGACCACCAATGGATCATTTGTGTTGATCTTAAAATGGTAAATTTTCTACTTGGACAACAGAGTGGTTATGCAAAGTACCCTTCCTTTTTGTGTCTCTGGGATAGCAGATTCAAGCAACAGCATTGGCGGCAAAATATTGGCCTACGAGAGAGAAAATGAGTGTTGGCGATAAAAAATATTGTAAATGAAGCTTTAGTTGCACGTGAAAAGATCGTCCTACCACCGTTAAACATCAAATTAGGACTCATGAAGCAGTTTGAATCACGAGGGGGATGTTTTGCATATATTTGCTGGAAAATGCCTAACCTAAGAAAAGATAAGAACGAAAAGCATTAACATCATTCGTGAAAGTTATAAAAAATTTCTTGCGAAATAATAGAGCTCCAAATTATGTTCAATTAGTGGAAAATATGCTTGATAAGTTCGGAGACCTTGGCTGCAACATGAGTATTAAAATCCATTATTTGCACAGTCACCTGTACCGATTTCCCGAAAATTTGAGTGATATCAGCAAGAACGAGGAGAAAGGTTTCACCAAGATATCAAAATTATGGAGAATCGATACTAGGGAAGGTGAGATATACATATGATGGCAGACTACTGTTAGAATTTGAAAAGAGACTCTAATCAGGCTGTTCATTCCAGAGTATCTCTTAAAAGAAGCTTTCTTTTCTGTAACTAAAATTATAATTATACTAGTGGATTGTGTGGCGCCTAGGCGCCCGTTTATTTTGATTTTAACAAACAAATTTTTTTTTCCCATTTCAAAATTTTCCTATATTTTATATATTTAAAAAAAAATTAATTTTAATGTTTTTAAAATTTAAAAAAAAAAAAAAAAATCGGAAAACAGTTGTAAAAAATACAAACCAAAAACTTCGATTTTCAAATGAAGTTTTGTAAAAGGTCCTTTTATGTATATTTTCGCATAAGTTTGCCAGTAGCCAACCTTTGCTTTATATTTTCCGTTTCTATACATAAGAAGTTTTTAATATTATATGATTTTAAAAAAATATTTTATTTTGATAGAAACTCGGTAATTTTAGTCTTAATAATTTAATAATTTAATTTATGTTTTATAACTTTTTAAAAGCCATCAAAATAAGTAAACTTATTCAACTAAAAAAAGTTTTTAAACCTTTCGGACAAAACAAACAAAAAATACTACGGTTATAACGAACTTAGTCTATAACGAACTAATTTGGCCGGTCCCGCCGAGTGCGTTATAACCGAACTCCATTTTATTGTAGAAAAAATAGAATAGCATAGAAAAAAAAAAAAGTTTTAGAGCAAGGTTCATAAAAGTTTCTTAAGGGGGGGGGGTTTAAAGGTTTTAAAAGTTAATAATAATAATTAATTGCATAATTTTTTTTTTGAAGACATGAATACACGTTATAGCATAACATTTAAAGAATCTTTGAAAAAAATTTTCAACTAAAAATTTTAAATTTTGCGGTGAACATCATAACTCGTTACCGGACCATGTGAAAAAAAAAATCAAAATGCGTTTAAAAGATGACATGTCTCCTGAAGTAGTGACGAAGAGTTTTTCAATTTTTTTTTGCAGCATTTTGAAGTGAAAACGATTTTTGTTAAAAAATGGGGAAGAAAATGGAACTAAAAAAAAAACTTCGTAGTTACCTGATGATTTTTGTGTAGATATAGTGTCTAAAATTTCAAAAGAATCGGTCAAGAAGATGTTCACGGACTTCGAACATTTATTGCGGGAAAATCGATTTAAAATTTTTTAAAAACTGATTTATGTATATGTGATATACCGTATGAGGCCAGTCGCTGGAAACGCTGTATCTTCTTAAGTTTTGCTCTGATTTACTTAAAACTTTGACACAACACTCTTGACATGTTGTGCATTCAGGAAGAGAAATGCAAAAAAAGGTTTTAAAACCTACCACCCCTTAAGGAAATGCAAACACCAATACACCAATGTACACAAAAAAGAAAAAAATATTTCATATTTCATCATACATGTAAACTGAAAAAAAGAGAATTACATTTTTTGCAAAGTTATCTATAAATCTAAAAAAGAAAAAATAAAAAATCGCTTTTAATTCTTCCATGTTAATTTCAATAAATTATTCAAATTAAAATCTTAAATATACCTTTTTACGTAATTTATGTTTGTCCAAATTTTTTTAAAAGCATATTATGCAAAAATTAATATTATGAGTGAAAAAAAAATTATTTTCCCACCTCTCTTCTAAAATTACAATGTAATTTAATTATGCAAAGTTACAATAATCTAAATTTTAAACTTAACATTGCACTATTTTTTCAAAGGCTTTTCAATACAGAGCTATAAACGAAATCATACGTTGGACAACAACAAAATCTACATTGAAGATCTCTTTTTTCTCAAATATTTATCAAAAAAAGCATGCTCTTTGGTAAGTGCTGGCCATCAATGAACTGAGCGAAAGTACTCTTAACAATACAAAACAATTTTGAGATGAAAAACAAAACAGACAAACGAAGAAGTTTAGTAAGTGTTGCCAATTTTGACAACTTATTGTAATTCGACGATTTTGCAATTTTGCCAATTTTGACAACTTATTGTAATTTCGACGATTTTGCAATTTGTTAAAATGATTTGTTAAATTTGTAAAAATGATGATTGAAGATTTAAAATTATCAGTAGTATAAAAATTACTATTTCAAGGGTTACCAATTAATGGGTTGTTTATCGAAAATTGATAGTTTTTGTTCAGTGTAAATGGAAATTACAAAGTATGTATAGATTTAATTCTGGGTCAAGTCGTTTCAAAACGGAAATACCTTGAATAGCATCTCTATTTAAGATTTAAGTTTCAATTACGGCGATACTTTAAATCTATATTATATGTTTCAGCTATAGATACATGTCAATAAAATTATTTAGTTGATTGGTGTGTTAAATTTTTTCGTTGAAATTTCACCACTAATACATTATAAATAACCAATGCTGTAATAATATTCGTAATATGAATGATATAAATAAATTTGATTGTTTCCTTTTGTAATATTTTGTAGAGTTTTATTTTTATTATCTTGACAATATCTTGTTTCAAAAATGACGATTTTGGCGATTTAGTTTCCAAAATTGTCGATTTTCAGAAGATTTTATTAGCAGCACTGGTTGGTAACATAGAAGAGAGAAAATTGTGTGTGGGTTTGTATAAAATGAGAAAGATTAAATTTTGTTTGTGTATTTCGCATAGCTTTGTAGGGAGTGCTATGTGTATTATTTCAGCGTTACAGAATCAGTCAGTCAGTCAGTGAGTCAGGGATCAGCGTAAATATATATAAGATTATTTTTTTCATATTTTGTAAGAAATTTTTTTGTCTTAAAAAATCTGTACGAAGCAGTTTTACATCTCTTTTTTTTAAATAATTAAAAAAAAAGCAATATCATTAAAACTAGAGCTTATAGAGACAAACGGACTTCGGATTTGATTCAGCGCACCCACATTAACTACAATCAGTTGATAAATTCGAAGAATCAAAATAAGTGTTGACCTGTGTAATCCACACATAATGTCTCCAGCGATAGCCATAAACCAGATGAGTTCGGACCACTTATCGTGAAAATTTCCTTAAATGCCAGCTGTAATAACTCAACTTTTTTTAGATATGATTTTAATAATGCAAATTGGGGCGGACTCGCTGGATTCGTAAATGAACACTTGAGCTTACCTAATATCGGATACACTTCAAACAGGGATCATGTTGATTATACTCTTATACATTTTGAAAAAGTTTTAAATGATGCAATCGCTTTTAGCGTTCCTAAGAATACCTCTCATTTAAATGGAAATCACTGCCCTACCATATCAAAACTATAATACAACAAAGGAAAAACAAGTAAGAAAATTATAGTCGGTCTAGACCGACTATAGGATACCCTATACCATGCGTTTAGAGACCCTACCCCATAGGCCCAACTAACTAGACATAGCAAATAAGCATAAACGAAATTGAGTGGTATTTTTTTAAATTTTTTTGTCTGCAGATATGAAAAAGTTCATATCAGATGCTATATCTATATGGGGACTAAGCCCAAAAATGTACCGATCCTGACCACGTTTGGTAAGGTCTCTTGTATTTTGCAAAAATATATACAAACAAAATTTGAGAAGAATCAGTGCAATATTTTTGTTTTTTGATAGATTTAAGTGAAGATCGGGAAGCAGCTCTATATGGGGCCTATGACTAAGAGTTGTCCCATAGGGATCATTTTTGGACTACTGATTAATGGATGTAATAAACACATACAAACCCAATTTGACTAAGATTTATATGATAATTTGGATCTTATGGCAATTTAAGTCGATTTCATAGGGGTCATTTGTATGGGGGCTAGGTTTGAACATGGACCGATTCTCACCAATTTCAACAGCGTTCATCCTATGGCCGATAAAAGCTTATATACTAAATTTGATAAAAATGTATTCATATTTGCGACCTGCAGTTTGATTACAAGCTTTACATGGACACACAGACGGACGGACGGACGGACGGACGGACATCGTTAAATCGCATCAGATAATGATTCTGATTCGATCGGTATAATTAAAGATGGTGTTCGTTTCAAAACACTGTGCCAGCAGAGGCAGCATCTAAAAGAAGTTAAACGTATCGTCTTTGTACACACATCTGTATGCAGCGCAGCAATATAAAATCACTCTCTTTGTGCACACATCAATATGTATATTGATGTGTATATTCTTCATTTGTTTAAACTTGCTATTCATATTTTTATAACAACGAAACATTAGCAAGACATTAATATTTAATAATTGTAACGGAGAATTACAAACTTCATAATGAAGATATATTGTGTATTTCTTTCCTTATTATAAAAGAATATATTTTGTTTTAGTCGCATAGTAACAAGCAAATAAAGTACTTGTTTGAAAAAAAAATCCAAAAATTTGATTTTTAATAATCGCCTGTAAAAAAGCTTACAGGCTGGAACATTGGTGACCCCGACGTGATATTGGAAATCACACTTTCGCATTTAGGTTTAATATCAATTGGATATTATTAATAAATTCAAAGAATTTTCCTAATTAACAAATAATATCAACTCGGATATTAATTCGTGATTCATTAAAATCGTACTCAAGTTTCAACATCGTAGACTTTTCCAAATAAAACAATTTTGCAAATTAAAGAGGAAAACCATTCACATTCCATTCTGCATACAACATATTCTGCATCTATACAACACACATCGTAATGCCTGACGAAAATACGGGATCTACAAATGAAGGTGGCAAAGAAGGTTTTGAAATGTCCCAGCATTTAAATAAAATATCATCGATTTCTAAGCAGTTGAACGATTTTAATTCTTGCCTCAATATTGACAATTTAAATAAACTAGATGATGTCGATCTATCGATTCGTCTCGATCACGTAGAGAGCTTGAACTCCAAATTTGAAAATCTTGTTTCGGCTATGGAAGATAGAGGTGAAGGTGATACGTATGGTGAAGTTCGCTTAAACTTTATGACTACATATTTTGAAGTCAAGGGAAAAATAAAGCGCAAAATGAATGTAAATTGCAATCGCTCTACCCCTCACTCTTCGACTGTTCATCAATTTTCGTTGGACGACCCCATGAATGCCCGTAGGACTAGACTACCTGAATTAAAATTACCCCAATTCAGCGGTTCTTATACACAGTGGCCTAACTTTTTCTCCATGTTTACGACAGTAATATCTAACGATATGGATTTAAGCAAATTGGAAAAATTCCAATATCTCCGTGCCAGTTTAATTGGAGCTGCGTTAGATACGATCTCAGCGTTGGAACTGACTGATGCAAATTATGATAAGGCCATTACATTGTTAAAGAATAGATTTGATAATAAATTAATAAATTTTCAGGCTCACATTAAGGACATTTTCGGGCTAAAGTGTGTTGAAAAGGGACAGGCTTTAAGTTTAAGGCAGCTTAGCGACAAATTCAATGCGCATATGAGAGCACTTGAGACAATATGTACAAAGGAACAGATTGCTGATGGCTTTTTAGTATACCTAGTCACTTTAAAGCTTGACCCAAACTCGCAAGCTAAATGGGAAGAAGGATTGCAGAGTGACCAATTGCCAACTTGGTCATCTATGGCATCATTTCTCGAACGTAGATGTCGAATGCTTGAGAACGTTGAAAACTCCATCGTGACAAAAGTGGATACCCAGCAAATCAGCAAAAAATCAAATAGCAACGTTCGAAATGTCCTTGTCTCTTCTGGCACTGCAACTCCTACCTGTATTTTTTGTGATGCAAATGATCATTACATTACTAATTGTTCTCGCTTTGGAAATCTTTCGCCTAAACTTCGTTTTGTGGAAGTAAAAAGATTGAACTTGTGTCTCAATTGTTTGAGGAAGGGCCATAGATCTTCGAAATGTAAATCAGGATCCTGTCGTCATTGTTCGATGAACCATCATTCTTTATTGCATATGGAAAACAACAAGGCAGAGTCATCTTCAATTTCTCATCAGCCGCCGTCAACAGCTGTAAAATCGACTCTCGTTTCATCGTTATCGTCTAATGCCAAAGCCGAGCCGCTGGAATCTCCAACTGCTAATAATGTGTTATTAGCCACGGCCATCGTTTTGGTAAAAAATAAATTTGGTGCTTTTGTGCCATGCCGTGCAATTTTAGATTCAGCTTCACAGTTAAATTTTATTACAAGTCGTTTCGCAAATCTGCTGCAGCTAAAGGTAAAGCAATCATGTATCTCTATTTCTGGCATCGGAGATGGTAATTTAGTAGCTGACAAATCAGGTGATGTATTCATCAAATCTTGCCAAGGTGATTATTCTGTTTCATTTTCTGCTGTAGTTGTACCCACCATAACCGAGTATCAACCAAATACAAAATTAGATGTGCATCAATTTAAAATTCCTCCCAATATAAAACTGGCAGATCCAGACTTTTATAAGAGTGGTCGCATTGATATTTTAATTGGAGCTGGTTTATTTTTCGAGCTTATGAGTGTTGGTCAATTTCATTTTGGAAAAAATTTACCTGTATTGCAGAAAACTAGACTCGGATGGGTGGTCTCTGGTGGAGGTGTTTGTTTATCCAGTTCTATTTCATTGGCAGCGGCATGTACAGGTATTTCTAAAAGGGAAAGTGAATCTTTAATTGATGTTGTCAAAAGTTTTTGGGAGGTTGAACATAATTTTGAAAATAGTTTGAGTTGTTCAACGGATGACGAACTTTGTGAAAATCATTTTAAAAATAATACAATTCGTCTCGATGCCGGTGATTATTCCACAACCCTACCGAAAAAACTTAATATTCGAGAGCTTGGTGATTCGTACGGTATTGCCTTACGTCGTTTTATGAGCCTTGAGAAGAAGTTGAATAAACAACCAGATATTAAAAGGCAGTACATAGCTTTTATGAATGAGTACGCTGATTTACAACATATGTCTTTAATAGCGGCCATACCAAAGCAAGTAAAAACATATTTTCTTCCTCACCACTGTGTACACAAGGAAGACAGTACAACAACAAAGCTTAGGGTAGTTTTCGATGGCTCCGCCAAAACAACAACAGGTCTCTCACTTAACGATACGCTCTATTCGGGACCAACCATACAGCCAAAGCTGTTTAATACTTTGCTTCGATTTCGATTTTTTAAAATTGCTCTTAGTGGAGATATATGCAAAATGTATCGTTGTGTTCGTGTTTCGCACCCAGATGATTTTCTTCAGTGCATACTATGGAGAGATAACCCCTATGAAAAAATCAAAACCTACAAGCTGCGTACTGTAACATATGGCACTAAGCCTGCTGCTTTTCTGGCAATTCGCACAATGCATCAGCTTTCATTAGATGAAGAAAAATTATTTCCTATCGGTGCTGAGGTCGTCAGACGAGACTTCTACGTTGATGATTTAATTTCTGGTGGTAACTCTGTAAAGGAAGTTATCGAAATTAGGCAACAAGTCACTGCACTGCTTAAACGAGGTAAATTTGATATTCGAAAATGGTGTTCAAATGATACTTCTGTTCTGAATGGAGTACCATTTTCCGATCGCGAACAATTTTTAAAATTTCAAGATGATAGCGACATAACAAAAACTTTGGGTTTAGTATGGGATCCAAAATCTGATACATTTATATTTGCATTTTCGCATGTTGTGGATAGTAAATGTATTTCAAAGCGAACTATTTTATCTTCGATCGCCCGATTTTACGACCCTCTAGGATTGATCGGACCAATCATTACTAAAGCAAAGATAATTATGCAAAACTTATGGAAGAGCAAATTGGATTGGGACGAAAGCCTGCCGCAGGACTTACATTCGGTTTGGGTGCAATTTGTATCAACATTTTCTTTAGTTCACAAATTTACATTTCCTCGATTTGTTTCCATTTCAGAATCGATTATACAAATACATGCATTTTGTGATGCAAGTCTATCTGCATATGGTGCCTGCGTATATGTGAGATCGGAGGCAGAAGGAAAAACAAAAATAAACTTGTTATGTTCCAAATCCCGTGTAGCCCCTTTAAAGGCTCTCACTGTTCCTAAGCTTGAATTATCAGCGGCTTTGCTTCTCGCGGAGCTTTTAGTAGGCATCGCAAATACTCTCAACAATAAGTACGAATATCATTGTTGGTCTGACTCTATGGTTGTATTATCTTGGCTGCGCGAAGAATCATCAAACTACAACGTATTTGTTGCTAACAGAGTAAGTCGTATACAGAAATTAACTAGCAATATGTTTTGGCATCATGTCCCCACCGCATCAAATCCAGCAGATATTTTATCGAGGGGTGCTACTCCAAAAGAACTTTTGGATTCAAATCTTTGGAAAAAGGGTCCAGATTTTTTATATGAAGAGCCAGAATACTGGCCGCGGGCAGTTAATTTTATTTCTGACTTGCCTGAGCGGCGTCGAGTTGTTTTAATCATTTCATCTGTTACTGATCTTTCGCTAAGTTGCAAACATCACAATTCGTTTCCCAAGTTGCAGCGAATTTTTGCTTATATACATCGATTTCTTAATCTAACAAAAAATATAAAATATAATGGAGAACTTACGCCGCAAGAGCTAAAAATGGGGACTCAAATTCTGATTCGCAACATACAATTCGTGAATTTTGCTACTGAGTATAAAGCTCTAAGAAAAAAAGAAAATATTCAAACAAATAGCAAACTATATTCCCTTACCCCTTTTATGGATTCAGAAGGCTTAATAAGAGTAGGTGGTCGTTTGCAAAATTCATTTTTAAGTTTCGAGGCGCAACACCCACTTATTCTTCCGAAACATCACAATGTTACTTCATCACTGGTTATGTATTATCATCAACAATTATTACATGCTGGACCGCAGTGTCTTTTAGCAAATATTCGACAACAATACTGGCCTATTGGTGGTATAAAAACAATAAGTGCGATAATCGGTAAATGCATTAAATGTTTTCGACTCAAACCCCAGATTGCACAGCATATGATGGGTAGCTTGCCGCAAGATCGCGTAAGGCCCAATAGAGCATTTTATACCTCTGGAATTGACTTCTGTGGGCCCTTTTTTTACAAATCGGAGGTAAGAAATCGACCAGCAACAAAATGCTATGTTTGCGTCTTCATTTGTTTTTCAACCAAGGCAACACATTTGGAGTTAGTGCAAGATTTGTCAACATCAGCATTTTTATCGTCGCTTAAACGTTTCATTTCAATTCGTGGCAAACCAAAAATAATTTGGTCGGATAATGCCACAAACTTTGTGGGTGCAAAAAATGAGTTAGCAGAATTACGACAGCTATTTTTTAGCCAGCCTCATATGCAGCAAATTCATCAACAATGTTTAGAGGATGGAATAGATTGGAAGTTTATACCCCCTAGATCGCCGCATTTTGGTGGCCTCTGGGAGGCAGCAGTTAAGTCAGCCAAATATCATTTTTATAGAACTGTGGGCCTAGAAACCTTAACATTTGATGAATTGCGGACTTTGGTGTGTCAAATATCGGCTATATTAAATTCTAGACCTTTATGTCCAATTTCAGAGAATCCCGACGATCTTGAGGTGCTTACTCCTACGCACTTTTTAATAGGTGCGCCATTAACAACATTCCTGGAACCTGATATAACGGAGTTAAATATCAGTCGTTTAAGCAGATGGCAAAGAGTGTGCCACATGCAACAAATTTTTTGGAAAAGGTGGAGCAGCTCATATTTAACATTATTACAAGAGCGATCAAAGTGGCGTTCACCAAGCACAAACCTTGCTGAAGGTAACATGGTTCTCGTGCAAGACGAAAATCTTCCACCTTTGAAATGGCAACTGGGTCGAATAGTGAATGTGATTGCTGGCAAGGATGGAGTAGTGCGGGTAGCTTTAGTTAAAACCATCAATGGTACAAGTCGACGAGCTGTTGCAAAATTGGCCGTATTGCCCATTGACGATAACTCTGTTGGAAACCCCAGCTTTCCAACGGGGGGAGGATGTTCGTTTCAAAACACTGTGCCAGCAGAGGCAGCATCTAAAAGAAGTTAAACGTATCGTCTTTGTACACACATCTGTATGCAGCGCAGCAATATAAAATCACTCTCTTTGTGCACACATCAATATGTATATTGATGTGTATATTCTTCATTTGTTTAAACTTGCTATTCATATTTTTATAACAACGAAACATTAGCAAGACATTAATATTTAATAATTGTAACGGAGAATTACAAACTTCATAATGAAGATATATTGTGTATTTCTTTCCTTATTATAAAAGAATATATTTTGTTTTAGTCGCATAGTAACAAGCAAATAAAGTACTTGTTTGAAAAAAAAATCCAAAAATTTGATTTTTAATAATCGCCTGTAAAAAAGCTTACAGGCTGGAACAGATGGGTCTAGGTCAAATATTTTTGGTAGTTACAAACAGTAGCACAAAGTCATTATACCCAAACCACGTAGTGGTATAGGGTATAATTATCAGCGTTATTGGCATAGGTACCGGATTTTGACGGCTTTGAACAAGTGAAGGTACTAAATTTTAGAATTCGTGGTGGTATTAAATTGAAACAAATCATGGAATAAGTTTCTATCAATCATATATAAAGATTCTCCTCCTTTCTGGAATTTGACAACTTATATATATTAGTTGCTTCATGTTGAGGATCAATTAAACTATCTTGAAAACAATCTGACTAATATTTTTAACATGTCGGTACCTGTAAAAACAATCAACTACAACTTTAAAAACAAACCATGGTTTAATACTGAGATAAAAAGGTTAATATCTCGTAGAAATTCTGCATACAAATCTTGGAAACGTTTTAAAACATCGGATTTACACGAGGAGTATTGTAAAATGAGATCTGAAGTTAACAAAAAGATAAGATGCGCTAAAGCTGCATATTATTACAACCGCTTTAATTCGGCTGGTGGATCGCCAAAAACTTGGAAAACTATTCGCTAAATTGGTGTTGGTAAATCTCAAAGTAATTCTTCTGTAATAGATGTAGAAACCCTCAATTTGGCTTTTATAAATATTCCTGATATTCCAGTTAATCGTAATTTCTAAAATGAAACCCACAATGAAATTTCAGATGATGCTTTGTTCCACTTCGATTGCGTAAGGCAACTGGACGTAATCTCGAGCTGTTTTTCCGTGAAATCGAATGCTGTTAGATTTGATCGCCTACATCCAAAATTTTTGAAAGCCATACTGCCGTTACTGCTACCTTTTATTACACATATTTTCAACACAATAATAACAAAGTGTATTTTTTCCCAATAATTGGAAATATGCGAAAATCATTCCTATACCAACCTCAAATAATGACGTTTTCAATCCGTATTTGCTAACAACACAAATTCTCGGCCTCTACCTGTAACAAAGGGCATACCTCAAGATTCAATTTGAGGTCCGCTTCTTTTTACAATATATCGCACCTGTACCTCTAAAGTGAGTCAACTCAAAATTTACATATTTTCAGTAGAGGCAAAAAACAGTTTTTTTAATATTTACTATAAATTTTAAAAATAGTTGTTTCATTGTAAAGAATTGCGAATAATAAGTATACAACAGTGGTTGTTTTACCGATTTTTTCAAGTTTTTTGGGTGCAACTCAAAATATGTCTATATAGTGGATCCTAAAGAAGCTACTCTTATTACAGTAAAGAGTATTACAACTGTATTTTTTTGCGAAAGACTAGAAAAACCGATGTAAGATTTTTACAGTAGATAGATATGACCACTGCGTATCGTTTTCTTGCAAAAAGTGAAAATGGAAAAATTTTGAGTTGACTCACTTCAGAGGTACAGGTGCGATATTTTAACAACCTAATTAAAAAACTATCATATTGTAAGATTCACCTGTATGCGGACGATGTACAGATATATATAAACTGTAAAATAAATCAAATTTCGAGTTGTGTAGATAAGTTGAATGCTGATCTGGCTAAAGTTCACACTTGGGCAACATCTAATGGCCTTTGTCTAAATCAATCTAAATCTAAATACCTAATTATTAAACGTAAATCAGTTAACCTGAGTATTGAACCAGTTATAACTATAAATAATGAACCAATTCAACCAAAAATTTGGGTATCATCTTTAATAATACTCTCACCTAATCTGATCATATGAATACCGCATCTGGGAAAACTTTCTCTATGTTACGTACACTATACTTAAAGTGACCATATTTTTTTTTACCTGAAAACGGGACATCGAATAATTCTGATGGGTTCTGTTATATGAAATGTGTGACGGTGATCAGTTTTGCTCTGCACTGTAGCAAAAGAATTTCTGTTACAAGCAGAATAAGAAAGAAGAAAAAAATAATAACCTTGATCTTGAAATTATTTTCAAGTTCAAGTATGTACATGTAAATAACACCTTATATGGTAATATGTTGATGGCATTTTTTTTGGCAAACTGATTTATGGCGTGTTTTTTTCTCTTCATTGTGTTGTATTAAATCATGAACACATTCATATGCAATCATGCTGGTCAAACCACGTATTTTCTTGTATTGATCTCACTTGCTCTCATAGTCATATATGAGTGGGAGTGTTATAAATACTAGAGAATATTATGAATGCATATGAATGTTCTCAATGAATTGGTGGTTATTTTGTTTTTTTTTTTAATAAACAGGTTTTTATCTGGATATGAATGAATGAAGATGAGAAGTTTAATGTAGTAAAGTTAAATTTAAATCGGGGAGTTGAAGATTAATCGTGAAATGAACAGGTTGAGGAAAAACATTAAATTAAAATTTAAAATGTAGTGTTAAGGACGGTTGTTCAAAAAAAAAAAATAAATATTAGAAATTAAGAAACTTAAAATGTAGGACGTTAAAACTAAAACGGAGTTGAAATGTGACCGTCAAAGCAAAAAGGTTGAGGAAAAACCTCTTAAAAATTAAAAATGTAAAAACTTAAAGTAAAGTTAAATTAAATTAAAATTAAGTGTTAAAATAAGTTTGGAGGAGTTGAAATTTGATAGCAGAATGTAAAGGTTGAGGAAAAACCTCCGAAAAATTAAAATTAATGTAGTGTTTAAGAATTAAAGAAATAAAGTAAAGTTAAGAAAATTAGATAGTAAAAATTAAAAGTGAAGTTAAAAATTAAAGTTTAAAGTTTAAAGTTTATTAAAATTTAAGAAAATTAAATTAAGAAAATTAAATATTTAAGAACTAAAGAAGGAAAGAAAGTTTAAAGAAATTTAAAATTAAAATTAGTGACATTGGGAGTGGAAGTTTTGTTTTGGAAGAACAAGGTTGAGGAAAAACCTGAAATTAAAATAAATAATTAAAAAATGTAGTTTTAAGAAAGAAAGTAAAAATAAAATGTAGAGTTAAGTGCAGTTTAAAATTAGTGTAAAAGTTAAACAAAAACAAATAAAATAAATTAAAGATTAAAATTAAAAATTAATGTTTTTAAAGTTTAAAGAAATATAAAATTAAATTTAAGAACAGAAAAGGAGTTGAATTTGGACTATGAACAGAAACGGTTGAAGAAAACCTTTAAGTATAAAATAAAGAAATTAAAAATGTAGTTTAAGAAATCAAAAAAAAAATTAAAATAAAAGACATAAAAGTAAAGTTAAGTTTAATAAATAAAAAAAAAGAGACTAATGTTAAGAAAAGAAACGAATGTTTAAAAAAATAAATAATTGAAAAATAAAATAAAATTAAATAGGAGTTGAAATTTTGTTTTGGAAGAAAAAGGTTGAGGAAAAACCTCTAAAAAAAAATGTAGTTTTAGGAAATTTAAAATTAGTGTAAAAGTTAAATTAAAACAAATAAAATAAAGTCAAGTTAAGAAAGTTAAGTGAAATTAAAAGTAGTGAAAAATTTAAGGAATAAAAACAAATAAAAATTAAATAAACTTTAAGAAAAAAATTATTAGATTTATGGACGTGTGAATAAATAAAATTCTGTGTTAATGAATATTGCTATTTGTGCTAAAGGAAGCGTTCTGAGCAAAAAAATTTTAAGTTAATTAAAAAAAAAAAATAGACAATAATGTTAAGACAAGAACAGAATGTTTAGAAAAAATTATTAATGTTTAAGAACTAAAGAAGTGTGGAAGAACCTTTTTAAAGAAACTAAAAATCAAATTATATTTAAGAACTTAAAGACTGTTAAGAAAAGAAAAGAAGGTTTAAAAAAAAAAATAAATAAATAATTGAATCATAATATAAAAATATAAAACAACACAAGTTGATTAAACAAAATTAAGGAATTAAATTAAAGTTTACCTCATAAACCAATCAAGCCTATACAACAAATAAATAGCTCCATATAAATATTTTGTATTGAAATCCACTACAATATCATCATTAATACAGCTATGGCCGATTTTTTCAATGGAATATTGCGAGACACAACCACGGCGTCTGGCGGTAGCAGCTTCATCCTCAACAACTACAACCATATGGCGGTAATTAAAACAAACTAATTAAAATGTTTTCTTAAATCTAAATTAAATAAGATTTGTCTAACTATAAACTAAAATTATTTTTTTAAGATTTTTCTAATTATAAATCAAAATTTTTTCTAAATATAAATTTAAACAAATATTTTTCTACGTTAATAAAATTTACTAAATATAAATTTTAACTAAAAACCTTCTAAATTAAGAACTTTGCTATATATAAAATTAAACTAAAAAAATCTTCCCAAATGAAAAAAAAAAATTGAGCTAAGATTAAAAAATATAATAAGAAATATAATTTAGCTAAAATTAAAATTTTGCTGTAAAGAAAATTTTTCTAAATTTAAATTCAAAACTAAATTAAAATCACCAAACTAATAATTTTTATATATTTAGAATTACTGTAAAATTTAAAATTAACCTAAACTTAAAATTATACTAAATTTAAGAATATCTACAAAACGGTACCATATTTAAAAAAAAAAAAAAACAAATATTTTTTTTTGGTTAAAGATAAAATTAAAACTAAATTTAATTTAAAATATTATTATTATTCCGTAGTGCTAAAATTCAAATTGAGCTAAATTAAAATATTATTAAAAGCAAAATTTTTCTAAATTAAATTGCGCTAAATATAAATTGTGCAAAAATAGTGCTAAATTCCAATTGATAAAGTTAAAATTTTGTTAAAATTTAAATTTTCCTTAAACTTAAAAATTTTCCTAAATTTAAAAATTATCCTAAATTTAAAATTTTCCTAAAACAGAATTTTGCTAAAATTTAAAAATTCTTCTAAAATTAAAATTGAGCTATATTTAAAAATTTTCCTAAAATTAAAATTTCCCTAAAATTTAAATTTTGCTAAGAAATAAAATTTTGCTAAAATGAAAATTTTTCTAAAAAAGTAAAATTTTGCTAAAATATAAAAAAAATTAAATAAGTTTTGCTAAATATGTATAATTTAAATTTAAAAACCCTTAAAACGAAGGTTAAATAAATTATATTGTTAAACCCCATGTAGAAAACCAAACCAAACCAAATCTTATCATTTGTGTGGGTTACCTCCAATTGAGATGGAGTCGAGGTAACATGGTAGGGAGGGCAGAAGGGGCAGAACACCTCGTCCCCAATCCCAAGGTAAGTATGGCCATCCATCCCACTTAGTATCCGTTTTTTTGACAGTTGTTTTTTTTTAATCGCACGTGAAAATCTGTAGTGCGGTTTCCCTGGGTCTGAGCAAGACCCCACCCATCCGGCGAGCTAGGCCCCTACGCCAGCACGTGCGACCAGCAAACGCTCAGGGAAACGGAAGCGGATCTTCCACCAACGCCGCACCATTACAAATGGAAATGCATAGATAATATAATAATATTTTATTTGTCCATAGTGAGCGGCATTATTTATTTTACGCTACAATATAAAAAAATTGTTTATACATTGTTTTATTTTCAGAAGCACAAATTTGTTTCTAAATTTTAGGTGACGATTTCAAATATGTGTGGAACTCTTGGCAGGATTTTTTAATATAAACTTTAATAATTAACATAGTCTTAAGCACTGATACCCTTAATTGAGTTTTATTGTTCATCAAAGAAAATACAGGTTCAACCGGCGCATTTGTACCAGGCAAACTTAAAATTTATTCAACTATAATTTGCATGGTTTATGTAATTGCTTTTCAAATGTTTAAATACTTCCACCCAACGATTTTCCGTAGAAATATTTTGTTGATTCCACTCATCAATTTTCTGCTATGTTACGTATTTAAATACAAGTGAATATCATCGAATACTTCCGATTCTTTATTGCAATCGATATGTTCTTTTTCGATCAATACATCTAGAACTTTTTGAACATCTTCCCATTGTGCTACTTCTGTTAAATTTGCCCATTAAGTTTTTCTAAATCTTTGTTATAAACAGTCCATTGCTCTAAATACTTTAGAAAATTATAAAATTCTTTTGCCTTAATTTTCACGAAATTCTCGTCAATATCGGTGAAACCAATTTCATTTAATTTTTCAAGTAAACCGCGGACTGAATATGAAATAAAGTGAGTTGTCTCTTTCAGAAACAAATTCCCTTTAAATTTGTTAATTTCACTTGCTGCTTCAATTTTTTTTTTTTTTTTTTTTGGCAATTTATACATTACAAGTTTCTGCAGCAGCTGACGAACCCAAGGGAGGCGGACACACAGAAAAAAGGTGTGATATTTATAAAAATTATATTTAAATTTTACAAAGCTTTGTGGTAATTATACGACTACATAAAATAAACGATAAATTTTGTTTCACCCCATCAATTTAAATTTTTTAATACTTTTTAGTGTCTAAGCAAATCTGAGTCAATACGATACAATTGTTAAAAAAAGCGGAAAAAATGTTGGTACCGTCAGGATCGAAAAAGTATAATTTGTTTGTCTGGTTGGTACAATAACAGAAAACATATTTTCCATCGCTGGGTAGGTTACTTTTTGTTCTGTACTGCACTTTGGCCTCTTCTATATTTAAACTCTTTGATTAAGTACAAAAACATCATTATCAAAAAATAAAAACATTTACTCTATTTTTGTTTCTTGTGTTTCGTAATATATTTATTCGTACTAGCAGATTCCAGCACTCGAAATTCGAGTGCAATTTCTATGCAGCTTTGTTTTTCAACTTATCCAATTCACAAACCAACACCGTGGTTTATTATTACTGTGAATGAAGATAACAAACTCATTAATAAACATACAAACAAATTTAATAAAACACATAGCATATGCATAATTTTATGTATGTATTAGTTGCAACTTTAAATACAATTTACTCAAAATAAAGGAAACAATTAAAAAAATCTGTAAATCTACAAAACAGCTAAAAAGAAACACCTTTCAAATAATATACTTTTGGTCAAAATCGGGATAAAACGGTAGAACAAAACATCGGTCACAAGAAATCGCCTAGCATATTAATATTATAGATTTATTCATATTCTGCAACAAAGAAAGAAGAGTAGATGATTTTTGTATTGCTTCATTTCAGGTTAACCAAGCAAATTTATAGAACTGCAATTTCTATTTTTTTTGCCAATATTTTGATTTGTTTTTTTTTTTTTTTGTTTTGTTTTGATTACTAGTTTAACGGGCGACGTACAAGCAAAACGCAACGTATTCTTTTTTTGAGAGGGGGTTAGATTTTTTATTTTTTGCTTTTAAAGAACAGTAATTTAAGTTTATGTAGCATGAATTGATTCAACCAAATTCATAAGAAATTCAGTTAAATCGTGTTAAATATTTTTTAGATGAAATTATTTTTCAGCTGACTTGTGATGTATCTTAACATACATAAATTAAAAAAAAAACTATCTTTGACGAATTTGAAGATTTGTTCTTACATTTTTGAACAACTAAATCTTTTTTTCGAATTACTGAAAACGGGACATTTTTGCGTCCACGAGTTGTCGTCGGGGACAACGGGACAAAGTAGCTGAAAACGGGACGGACCCGTTCAAAACGAGATGTATGGTCACGTTAACTATACTACACTATACGAATACTACTTGCGAAAACATATCTCATCCCCACTACTGTATGGTTGTGAAATATTTGCAAACCTGGATTCTATATGTAGAAAAAAACTTCGGAAAAACTCGGAACTTACAACGCAATATTAAGATACGTTTTCAAACTAAGAAAATATCATCATATTTCAGCATACTCCAAAAGCCTTTATGGGGTCAACATAGATGATCTTCTAAAAATAAGAGCATTGATACTCATGCAAAAAATTATTTTTACGCGTGAGCCAGGGTACCTAAATAACAGATTAATCCCTATTCGCTCTAACGACATGATACAAATCAGATACAGAACCTCCTTTTCGGAACACCATTTTTATGTCTTTGCAATTCGTTTCTGGAACATGGTGCCATTAAATATACACTTATTGCAACGCTTTGCAATTCAAAAAAGCTATTTTTCAATATTATAATTAAATTTACAAATACATATATATTTTCTCATATTTATTTGATTTATGTATATTCATATTCATTATTAGTTACTCGTTTTTATTTTTGCAAACTTTTTATTGTATTATTGTACTATTTATATAAAGTTTATTTTTATTTTTTAATTTTTCAATTATAATATCTTTATATTGTTTTTAAATTTTAATCATGTACAACGTAATGATTCTGTGCGATAATAATAAGATTTTAAGTCTTGTAGTACGGAAAACCGAAATAAATAAATAAATAAATAAAAAAAATTTTTTTTATAAAAAAAAAAAATCTAACAATATCGCTGTTTTAAAACCAAACAGTTCTCGGTATTAAAAAAACCAAGAAAAATATGAAATTTTAGCAGAAATATTTGCTCCTAATTACCCGAATTCAGCTCGGCTTGGCGACCCAATTACAATTTATATAGTAAATAAAGTTCTCATTTCATAAAGTCTTCTCAGATCTCAGACATTCTAAAAACTTTAAAAATTAAAAAATCACCAAGTATAGATGGTATAACTATCAGATGCCTTCAATCGCTTCCAAATAAGGGCATTAAATATTTGACAATTATAACCAATCCTTGTCTAAAACTTCGCTATTTTCCAAACAAATTTAAAGAAGCTAAAGTTATGCCAATAAAAAAACCTGGTAAGCAATCTGATTCTACATCCTCTTATTGTCTTATTGTCTTATTGGAAACCAATCACATAATTTCACAGCATAATTTCCTTTGATAAGAATAAAGAATTTGATAAAAAAAAAAAATTTAACGAACAAAAATCAACTGGCATGGTACTATTAAATGTCAAAGCTACCTTTAATACAGTCTGGCATAAAGGACTCGTCACTAAAATGATAAATTTTAATTTTCCTATACAACTTATAAAATTAACTTACAGTCTCCTTAATGCCAGTACCTTTAAATTCCATATTGGTTCACACTGTTCTGAACGTAGTCCTATAACAGCAGGTTGTCCACAGCGTTCATGTTTATCCCCTATCCTTTTTAATTTATTATCCTTTATATTTATTAAGTTTATATTGCACAACGTATAGAAGTTATCAAGGTCCATCTGTAGATATAAGTGATCACTCTTTTCATTGCAAGTGAAGAAGATTTTAACATCATCAGCATACATTAATATATTGCGAAATTTAGTAGTGTTCGGCAGGTCGTTTATAAATAAGGAAAAAAGATGTCTGCCTTGCATAACTCCTGAAAGGACATTTATATTTTTAGATGTTTTATTTTTATATTTAACATTCTGCTGTCTATCACATAAGTAAGACTTGATCCATTTTAGACTATTGGGAGTAAACCCCAACAAATTTAATTTTTTTAGAAGAAGTTGGTGTATATAGCATCAGTTTGTTTACTATTTACAAATCCTCAGTTGACTAAGTAGTTAGTTGTAAAAGATTAATTATAGGTGAGCAATCCTTCCGAAAGCCATGCTGAAACGGTGATATTAAATATGATACCTTATGGCTCAGGTAATCTGTGATGAATTTCTCGAAAAGTTTGGGAATTGAACTAAGTTTCGCGATTCCTCTATAGTTTTTTACATCAGATTTACAACCGGATTTAAATAACGGAATAATATATGAATTTCGCCAGCAATTAGGAAAGTAACCATATTTGATGGATATGTTAAACAGTAGGGTCAAAGGAACAGATAAACTTTCAGCACAATGTTTTAAAAGACAATTGGGAACACCATCAGGTCCATGGTAAAATAAAGTTTTTTATCTCTTCAATTCACGTGCAACTTCAGCAAGTTCAATAAATGGTGAACGAATTATTTGATTTGAAGCAACATCAAAAGAATATAGGCTAGAGTTATCATATTGGGCATCTGAATAAGTTGTAGCAAAAAAGTCAGCAAACATGTTACTTATAGGAATATCATTATCAGATTCGTAGTTTTGAAATTTCATAACAGGTGGAAATTCGTTAGATCTTCTTTTAGAATTTACAAAATTATAAAACGATTATGGATTCATCTTGAAATTAGTATTCATTTTATTTATATAGCTGTTGTAAAGAGTAGCATTTAATAAATTGTACTCAGCCTGGTAAATAAAATAGTTTGCAAAATCAGTAAGAGTACAAGTTGCCTTATACTTTTTGTAAAGTTTATTTTTTTTATTAAGATTTATTTTGTGACCAATATTTTATTCATTAGATTTTATTTTTCGGGCTTATTATGGTCAATATTAAGATGATAATAAAAATAAATATTCAAATTATTGCATCCTTTCCACTCGACGTTTCATTGACGGTATTTCAACTTCTTCTGGAGTGTGAAGATTTTATTTTATTACATTGTCAAGTATTTCTCAAATTTATATAAAAAACTGGACATCACGACACAAAATTTTAATAAATTTAATAAATAATTACAACTTCAGAAAATGTTTTTATTAGACTAATGCTATAGAGTATTGCAGTTTAATATTATATACTAGCAGATTCCAGCCCTCGAAATTCGAGTGCAAATTCTAGGAAATTTTATTTTTTCATTAAATAACGACCAAAGGTATGTTAATCAATAATAGTCAATTCACAAATCAACACAAAAATACAAACTCATTTTTATTACAAACACATTAAAAAATTTAATAAAAACACATATAGCGTTGTGTAATTATACCCTATACCACTATGTGGTTTGGGTATAATGACTTTGTGCTGCTGTTTGTAACAACCAAAAATATTTGACCTACACCCATCTTTAATTATACCGATTAAATCAGAATCACTATCTGATTCGATTTAACGATGCCCGTCCGTCCGTCCGTCTGTGTGTCCACGTAAAACTTGTATTCAAACTGCAGGTCGCAAATATGAATATATTTTGATAAAATTTGGCATTTAATCTTTTATCGGCCATGGGAATAACGCTGTTGAAATTGGTGAGAATCGGTCCATGTTCAGACATAGCCCCCATACAAATGACCCCTATGAAATCAACATATATTGCCATAAGATCCAAATTATCATACAAATCTTAGTCAAATTAGGTTTATATGTATATATTACATCCATTAATCAGTAGTCCAAAAATTATCCCTATTGGACAACTCTTAGTCATAGGCCCCATATAGAGCTGCTTCCCGATCTTCACTTAAATCTATCAAAAAACAAAAATATTGCACGGATTCCTTTCAAATTTTGTTTGTATATATTTTTACAAAATACAAGAGACTTTACCAAACATGGTCAGGATCGGTCCATTTTTGGGCCTAGTCCCCACATAGTTATAGCATCCGATATGAACTTTTTCATATCTGCAGCCGAAAAAATTAATAAAAATCCCACTCAAATTTGGTTTATGCTTATTTTCTATATCCAGTTAGTTGGGCCTGAGAGATAGGGTCTCTAAACGCATGGTATAGGGTATCGTATAGTCGGCCTAGACCGACTATAATTTTCTTACTTGTTTTATGTATGTGTTAGTAGCAATTTTAACTGCAATTTACTCAATATAAAGGAAAAAATTTAAAAATCTGTAAATCTGCAAATCGGTTAAAAAGAAATATCTTTCAAATAATATATGTTTGGTCAAATCAGGATAACACGGTAGAACACAACATCGGTCACAAGAAGTCGCCTAGCCTATTAATGTTATAGATATATAATATTTCGCAGTTGGCTACGTCTTTAAGATATCTTAAACGACGGGTACAATATAATAGTAAATCGTTGAAGACAAATTGAGGACAGTTCGAATTAATCGTTGACGAAATTTTCATACAAATGTCCGCGGAATCATATAAGACCATAAAAGAGACACTTTCGCTTATCTGGTCGTTGACAATTGTATGAGCGAAAAAAGTTCCTCATTATCGCCGACGACATATAATCGACAATATGCTCCATCTTGTCGTCGACGATGACGTAGGTGATATAATCTATAATGTGATCGTTGACGACCATTCTGGCGACAATATCCTTCCTACTGTCGTTGACGACAATATAAGAGACGCATTCCCTCTCACTACGTCAACGTCAGTATGATGGTCACTTTCGCCTACACTATCGTCAACGACAGTATGAGGGACGCTTTCGCCCTAAATAAAGTAAAAGTAAACATTTTGAAATTTTTGAATTTCATTTTAATTTAATTTCATTTTAAATAATTACAAAATAATTATAAAAAAACACATCAAACGATAAAAATAATTAACTAATTTTAAAAATAACTAAATATTTTAATATTTATTTTACGAAAAACTAATCGTAGCTCTTTGGTGAATTCCCCGTCCATTTCGCCTTCCTTTCTTGTGGCTTCTATAAAAGAAAATATAAATAGATTTAATTTATATGAAAACTACTTAATAATGAATTAATAATTAATTTATAATTAATAATTAACTTAATAATAAAACAAGTAAGAAAATTATAGTCGGTCTAAACCGACTATACGATACCCTATACCATGCGTTTAGAGACCTTATCTCTTAGGCCCAACTAACTGGACATAGAAAATAAGCAAAAACCAAATTTGAGTGGGATTTTTATTAATTTTTTTGGCTGCAGATATGAAAAAGTTCATATCGGATGCTATATCTATATAGGGACTTGGTCCAAAAATGGACCGATCCTGATCATGTTTGGTAAAGTCTCTTGTATTTTGCAAAAATATATACAAACAAAATTTGAGAAGAATCAGTGCAATATTTTTGTTTTTTAATAGATTTAAGTGAAGATCGGGAAGCAACTCTATATGGGGTCAAAGGGATCATTTTTGGACTACTCATTAATGGATGTAATGAACGCATACAAACCCAGTTTGAGTAAGATCTATATGACAATTTGGATCTTATGGCAATTTATGTCGATTTCATATGGGTAATTTGTATGGGGGCTAGGTCTGAACATGGACCGATTCTCAGCAATTTCAATAGCGTTCATCCCATGGCCGATAAAAGCTTACGTACCAAATTTCATCAAAATACATTCATATTTGCGACCTGCAGTTTGATTACAAGCTTAACATGGACACACAGACGGACGGACGGACGGACGGACGGACATTGTTAAATCAACTCAGAAAGTGATTCTGATTCGATCGGTATAATTAAAGATGGGTCTAGGTCAAATATTTTTGGTTGTTACAAACAGCAGCACAAAGTCATTATACCCAAACCACATAGTGGTATAGGGTATAATTAATAATAATCGATTTACTTACCTTTGCAATAAATCACTTAATAAATTTTTACAGTCTAATTCGTAAAAAAACGTTTTTTTTTTTGCCTCTAAGGTATACTTTTGTTATTACACGGATTTTGTCTTATAAAACATTATTAGAAAACACTATTCATAAACATGTAATAACAGAAAATTAGCTATTAAACGTTTCATTTGATTTATAGTTCTGTGGTGGCAACACTAGTCCTCTGTAGTTGTCAGTTTGTTGGTAGTGATGAATAAAATAAATAAATCATCTACTCGGTAATTGAATAATATTTTATTTATTTTCTTTTATATTAGAAATTATTTTAATTCTTGTAGAAAAATAACTTCACTTTAATAAAGGAACAAAAGATATTGATAAACAAATGATAACAATATAAAAAAAATAACTTTTTACACATATTTGTTCGACGTGGTAGTTAAAGTAGTCGAATAACGAATATGGCGTAGCAAATTAACACCACTGCTTTGTTTTGAGTTAATTTTTATTTATATGTAAAAAAATATCAATTGATTTTCAGAGAGTATCAATTGCATTTCAGAAAACATCAATTGTATTTCAGAAAATATCAATTGAATATCAGAATTAAAAAGTACGGAACAAGGGGGGTTTTAGGGGCAACGCTCCGATTTTAATTTTTTTTTTGGGGAAGTAGGAACTTTTGGGGTGATTCTAGGAATATATTTTTTTCGGCGGTCGAGCCTATTTCCGTAGTTATGGACTTCCGAAGTTTTGACATGGACTTGTATATAACTGTGTTATTTAGCACCGGATTTCAGCGACATATATATCATTTGAAAGGTTACTTGAGTGCATTTTATTTGATATTTTTAAATTTAAAATCTATTAACCCATTATGAACCTATTTCAAATTTTGTATTTTTGTAATAGAGTTTTTTTCTTAAAAATGGAATTATCTCGTAAATAGACATATATCATGTGTGCTTTTACGTAAACTGAAGAAAATCTGGGTCCACTAGCTTCATTTTGATATATATTTCGACCTCTTAACCCTTTCAGGACCGGATATATTACGGCTTTTACCTACACTTTTTAGTTTTTTCGAAATATATATTCTTATTTTTTATCAAAAATTTTCATAATATTATGAAAATATATTTGTTAGTGGGTTAATTCCTCTATATATTTTTTGAGTTCTTTTTAAGCGCCGCAGAAAAATTTTTACAAAAATTTTCATAATATTATGAAAAAAGCAGTTAGTGGGTTAATCTCCGTAAAAAAATGATAGTATACCCGGTCCTGAATGGTAAGAAGATGATGACTTCATTTTAATTAGCTACAATATAAAAAACCAGAAGTTGTAGAATTTGTTATACTTACCAATTCTTCCAATTAAATTAATCAATTCCATTTTTTTTTATTTATTTAAAACATATATCTATTTTTTATTGAAATAATAACAAAAATGGTAATTTTATTTTAACTAGACCAATTAATGTAAATAAACATTGAGAAATGTCATTTTATTAAAGGTTTAAAGTAGGGTAAAGCCTACAATAAAAATTTCATATTTAACAAACGTTTATTAAACGTTTGATAAGCTATTTTGTGTTTATGAATACTGTTTTTCCGATTTTTTCTTATTAACAGCTTATTAAACTGTTAAAAGTGTTTATGAATTAGACTGTTAATATTCAACTTTTAAACAATTTGACACCTCCTCTATTTATTTGATAACCTACTGAATAATAATTGGTGATAATTTTTCTATAGAAAATTTTTTTGTTTTGCCTTGTAGCCGTTATTAAGTCCTGTTATTTTTCTTTTTTCGAACACGCAAAGAATATACAATGAGATAAATGCAGTACATGAACAATTTGAAGACATTGTCGCTCATGTTGTCTTTAACGGTGTTCAATTTACGAACAACTTGAAGACATCGTCGCTCATCATGTCACTAACGGAGTTCGATTGACGACAGTCTTGCCACGACGTCGCTCATATTGACGTAAACTGACTCATACAGGACAAACCTGATTTTGTCACTTAATTTGTCGTCAATAGAATGCGATACACGACCATATAGTTATATGTCATCACGCTGGTCGTTAATGAAATTGTAATTAAATCTCTGCACGAAAGACTCATAGACATTATCGCTTAAATTGTCGTTAATAAAGTTCGGTGTATGACAAGTAGAAGACATTGTCGCGCATATTGTCATCAACGGACCTTGATACACGACAAATACAGTTTTGTCGCTGAATTGGTCGTCTGAGTAATTTGTCTCCCAGCTGAACGCTAAAGACAATATCTGTTATATCGTCATTATAGAAAACTTCATCGTTAAAGACAATGTCATCTACGATGCTTTTACCAACTGGGTTAATATGTTTTTTTTATACCCTATACCACTATGTGGTTTGGGTATAATGACTTTGTGCTGTTGTTTGTTACTACCAAAAATATGTGACCTCGACCCTTATTTTATTATACCGATTGAGTCAGAATCACTTTCTGAGTCAATTTAGCGATATCCCTCCGTCCTTCCGTCTGTCCGTATGTGTGTCCACGTAAACCTTATAATCAAACTACAGGTCGCAACTGTAAATATATTTTCATGAAATTTGGTATATAAGCTTTTATTGGCAATAGCATGAACGAATAGCATGAATAGTCCCCATACAAATGACCCCTATGAAATCGACTTAAATTGCCATAAGATCCAAATTGTCATATAGATCTCGGTCAAATTGGGTTTCTGTGTGTTTATTACATCCGTTTATCATTTGTCCAAGCAATAAACCCCATATGGCAATTCTTAGTCATATAAAGCTGCTTCCCGATTTTCATTTAAATCAATCAAAAAAACACAAATGTTGCACAGATTTTTCTCATATTTAGTTTGTGTATATTTTTTCAAAATATAAGTGACTTTACCAAATATGGTCAGGATCGGTCCATTTTTAACCCAGTCGCCATATAAATATAGCACCCGATATGAACTTTTTCATATCTTCAGCCAAAAAAATTAATAACAATGCCACTCAAATGTGGTTTATGCTTATTTTCTATATCCACTTAGTTGGACCGAAGAGATAGGGTCTCTAAGCTATGGTGTAAGGTATCGTATGGGCGTTGTAATTTATACAATTTATATCATTTTCTTACTTGTTTAACAACGATAGTTGCCTGGAACTCCAGTGTGATTAAAAATAATCCGTTTTGGAACGCATTTATCCATAATGCAATAAATGGTTTTATAGAATGTATCAATCATCATATCAATATTAAAAGGGCTGTTATTAGTAATAAACAACAATTCATGCCAATCAGTATTACGTATAAAACGATTTATCAAACCATAGATTGTTTAAAACAAAACACTTTCTCACTTTTTGTTTTGTTGTTGTTTTAAATAACTTTCAACTTTTTAGCACCCTGTTAAAAGAGATGCACAGATATGGCATTTCAAATATACTGAAATATTCTTAGAAAACATTTCCAAATTTTTTTAAAACAATAACTATGAAGTTACCTAATTGAAAATTTTTTAATTAATTTTACTCTTAATCCAGATATCTTGCTGCAACTTGTTTAGTATTTTACTGAATACTCAAACACAAAAGATTTATTAAACACTAATCTTTGAGTTCGATGTTTGAACATAATCTCTATTAATAAAACCCTTTAATTATAATTAGGCCATAATAATGCTTCCACTAATACTTAAAAAGCAGTTTGCTCTGTGGAAAATACACAAAAAGTCTACAACCAAAGACACAGTTTTTTTCTCGCCCAGCTTTGCTTAAAGTTCATTTAAATTGTTCTTTTTTTCGGTTGGCTTTATTGTAAAGAATTTCAAACGAGTAGTTTTTAAGTTATTTTCAAGTTAGTTTTTTTTTTTTTGTTCATGCAACTTGAAGTGGTTATAAATTTATAAATGTCGCATATGTGCCACAGCACCTCCTGTGTGAACCTTAACGCTAGAAACTGTCTAACAACAGCAATGTGATCTAGAGAACAAAGCCAAACAAAGAACGAATACAACTAAAAAACATCACGGAATACATACTGAAGACGAAGAATATAACGGAAATATGCCTTTTAAAAACGACAAAAAAAAGGCATGAACAGCAAGTAAGCTTAATGTCAGGGGGATGCCTAGCAAAATAAAAAAAAAAACTACTACTACTCCTAGGATTGGGAGTAAGTATTTGTTAGTTGGTATTTTTTTTTTTTTTGTTTGTAGTCTTCTTACAGTGACGCCAAACTACTAGAGTGTCGTATGTAAATACATATAAGTATGTATGTTAATATGTAGTCATGTGTATGTGTTTGCGTGGATGTCACGAATTGGAAAAAGAAACAAGCAAATAATAATAAAAAAAAAGTGAATTATAAAAAGTATGCAATTTAAGTTTTATATTTATTTATATTATATGTGTAATACCCGTAGGAAATGTTTAATGTGCTCGTACATAGACAGTCATGGCCACGAAAATAGTAATAACTATGAACGTTTTTTTTTTTTAAGTCGACACATTTAAGAAACTAGTTTTCGTTTACCGAATTTTTAAAAAATCGATATTGGTTCTTATGTTTTTAAAAAGGGTTTCGAATTATCGGGTTTATTTAATTTCACTTAAATTACTAAATTAAATTATTTTGAAAATTATAAACTTCTACACTTTGATGACCCAACTTAAAACGCATTTAAAATTAAGATATCTACAACAACAATATTAGTTACGTTTACCAATCAATGTCTTTATGTAAATTACTAAACTAATTTAATTGAGACACCCTCATAAAACCAACAATAACATGCTTCAGTGCTAAATATTGGCGACTACAACCACTAATTCTATTATAACAATATTTTTCGAACCGAAAATATTTTAACAGATATTGTACCAAACAATTGATTAGAGTACCATATATAAAATTTGTATTAAGAATGATTTTTCGGTTGTAATAAAAGAAACCCAAATTTGTAGTCCCTTTTGGTATTTCTAACTGAAAGAAAATTCTATGAATTAATATCTGCTGTAAATACCAAAAAAAGATAAGAATATAATTAGTCAGGTTGATTAAATTTGTCATTTGTCAAAAAAATAAAATAAAATAAAATAAACTAATAAATATATTGAATTAATTTAATTTTGTAATTTGTAATCATAACTGCCAAAAAGTACTAAATTATGGTTAAAAATGAATGTCTGCGATCATACAAGAAATATGTTGTCCAGTCCCCATGGTGTGGTTTTCCTGGTGGTTATAGTTTAGAAAACCTATCTGCCTATCAAGAGTGTACCATCCTTCTCTGCATCAAAGATATACATGTACAGATACTCAGAACGTAGTCAGGCTTTTATTTCGGTGGCACCTTGTGATTTAGCAACACAAATCCAACGCGTTGTATATCACTCGTGAAGTATATGAAAATTCCTCCAATGGCTGTATTAACGCTACAAATTTTTGTGAGGATATACATAACCTGCAACCTTGTTATCGAGTTGTGGTCAGCACACCCAGTTTTAAGCAGGTATGATTAACCGCTATGTTCTACGAACGAATAAAATCAAATTATTGTGTTAGACTAGGCAACTGAACAGTTCCAAGATATATTGAATGATCTGACCAGATCCAGGATGTATTCAAGAAACTTATCACTGATTCTTTTTTCAGCTAGAATGTCACGAAGGCAAAGTCGATTATCATAGCGAGGAGATTATCAGACGATTGTGTAAGTAGTAAGTTTGTGCCGATATTTGTACTACGAAATATACTTGACCTGGACATACCTTTTATTATTTATAACTTTAAATTGGTGATTTGAATTCAAAACCGTTTACATAGTGAAGCCAAGGATAATTACCTAATTGTTTTTATCATATCAGATATATTTATTTATATTTATTTTAATGTAAAATATACAAATTATTCAAAAATAAACACTGAAAATAAATAATTATAAGATTTGATATAGTTCATATGTATTAGTAAAAATCCCGATTAATGGTTGTAACAACCAATAATTAAAACAAGTAAGAAAATTATAGTCGGTCTAGACCGACTATATGATACCCTATACCATGCGTTTAGAAACTCTATCTCATAGGCCCAACTAACTGGACATAGAAAATAAGCAAAAACCAAATTTGAGTGGGATTTTTATTAATTTTTTTGGCTGCAGATATGAAAAAGTTCATATCGGATGATATATCTATATGGGGACTAGTTCCCAAAATGGACCGATCCTGATCATGTTTAGTAAAGTCTCTTTTATTTTGCAAAAATATATACAAACAAAATTTGAGAAGAATCAGTGCAATATTTTTGTTTTTTAATAGATTTAAGTGAAGATCGGGAAGCACCTCTATATGGGGTCAAAGGGATCATTTTTGGACTACTCATTAGTGGATGTAATGAACGCATACAAACCCAATTTGAGTAAGATCTATATGACAATTTGGATCTTATGGAAATTTATGTCGATTTCATATGGGTAATTTGTATGGGGGCTAGGTCTGAACATGGACCGATTCTCACCAATTTCAATAGCGTTCATCCCATGGCCGATAAAAGCTTACATACCAAATTTCATCAAAATATATTCATATTTGCGACCTGCAGTTTGATTACAAGGTTTACATAGACACAAAGACGGACGGACGGACGGACGGACATTGTTAAATCAACTCAGAAAGTGATTCTGATTCGATCGGTATAATTAAAGATGGGTCTAGGTCAAATATTTTTGGTTGTTACAAACAGCAGCACAAAGTCATTATACCCAAACCACATAGTGGTATAGGGTATAATGAAGAATTTTATTGTATCAACTAAATATCATAATTCATACAATCGAATTTATATATAATGTCAATTGCTTTTGCCATTGTACGGTAATATGTGCCACAACCGAATATTGTTATAGTACATGGGACTGCGAAAATTCGGTTGGGAACATATTCGGTTGCAACAACGAATCTGTTTTCTGTGTGTACAATAATTATTTGACGTAGCCCTCCATCTATTACACCAATCATCTCAAAATCACATTCTGAGCCGATATAACGATTTCCACCCATCTTTATATCTATGTACATGAACATATTTTGATGTAATTTAGAATACGCACGACAGTCTAGATGGTGTGTTGTTTATAGGAGATATGAATATAAGAGTTCTTATGTATGCTTATGACATTGTCATATTAGCGGAAAGTGTCACGATTTTGCAGAAAATGATTGAAAATTTAGAGAAATACTGTACTTTATGGGGTATGGAAGTAAATCTAGCCAAATCCGATATAACGATTTTTAGAAAAGGAGGCAGAGTTGCTGCAAATGAAAAGTGGGAGTTTAATGGTGCGGAAGTTAGAGTGATATCAGAGTATAAGTATTTGGAAGTCACACTGACCCCGAAAATGTCTTTCTCTAAGCATATCGTAGCGAAAAACAATGCAGCTAAAACTGTTTAAATGCCACTTGGAAACATTTTATCGGCAAAAATGAAATAGCTCTAAAGGCAAAATGGAAAATTTTTTTAGCGGTTTGCAGAGCTATACAATCTTACGCAGCTCAGGTATGGGGATATTCATGGTTCGATGAAGTGGATAAGTTACAGCAATTTTTCATAAAACAGGAATTGAAACTTGGAATAACACACTCAATTATGTATTTATGTTGG
This sequence comes from Cordilura impudica, assembly GCA_963682025.1. Taxonomy (NCBI): domain Eukaryota; kingdom Metazoa; phylum Arthropoda; class Insecta; order Diptera; family Scathophagidae; genus Cordilura; species Cordilura impudica. The sequence goes on along the minus strand of OY821521.1, from coordinate 154,614,738 downwards.
AAACTGGCCAAGAAGAGTGCCATTTTCATACCTATAGTCTGCATCTATATCATATATATCTAAAACCATTTTTGTGTACGGTAATTTCACATAAACTATCTATGAAAATAAGAGAGAGAAATGTTTACTTGTACAGGGATATAAAAAATGAATCTTGGAATATAACATTGATATTGGAGATTTAGAACAAGATAGAACTGAATGGAACAATGCATCTATGAATCTAATAGAAACGATGAAAACAAAACAATGACAAGAACACCTGGTTAAAGCTCAATACAGTCAGCAAGTACATTGAGCTGGGAAGAAGAGAAATAATTTTTTTTTTTTTTTTAATAAAAAATGTGTTTTATTCAAAAATCATGGATATACTAATCCGCCTCGAATATAATTTATCAAAATTATTATTGCGGCGAATTTTTTTTTTTGCAATACAATAAATTTTTTCAAAGTTAGAATTAGCTGGTGTTCCAATTACAATTTTTAACTTTGATATGAATCAAGAAATATCGGGAAGGAGGTACGGCAACTACTCAACGTATAGGCGCAGGCCCCGTAAACTGAGTCAAAGGCAGGATAATTTAATAACAAGAGAGTTTACAAAATATCCAAAAATGCTACCGAAAGAGTTCATTAATTAACAATCGGAAACTAACAATATGTGCTTCCGACGAAGCACTGTGAAGGAACCAATGATATCAGAGAAAAATCGTCTGGCTCGCTTATATTGTGCTAACGAACACATGAACTAGTCCTGATGGAATTGGAATACTGTTCGTTTTTCAGATGGATCTAGACTAGACATAAAATACACAAACAAAACAATTATGTTCGGCGGTGGCAATATTATGCTATGTGATTGTTTTTCAGGCCAACTAATGGGTCAACTTCATGTTGTAAAAGATACTCTATGTGGAATTAATTACAGAAAAATTGTAAATGCCGTAATGTTTATATACGCGGAGGAAAATATGCCCCTGGTCCGGAAGTTGCAATATGTCAATAATCCTAATCACACCTCCAAGGGTGTAACCGATTTGTAACCAATGCTTTCTCCCTAAGGGGTGTTTTAATATACCCGTAAATAGAACTATTGAAAAAAATTAGCTCGAGTCTAGAGATTGAAATCTTCTTCTAATTCTCACTGCGATGTTGAAAAAGAAATGTGGAGCAAATTTCAGAGCAAAAATCAGCCAATTTTGAAATTGATTTACGGAAATGGATCTTGAAAAATGGGATCCAAAAAATTATAAACAATAGTGCTACGTCCATAATCCTCTATCCAACAAAAATAATTACACACTTAAGATCTTACTAACCTGTGCTACAAGCGAAATTAAATACCACACCCACTTCGCACTTGTGAGGTTCTAAAAAAAAATACAAGAATATTTTTTACACCCTCCACACTACTATCAGTTTCTCCATACAATTGGAACACGTCGAAAAATGCAATTGCGATCCCATAAAGAACAAATATTCTTTTTTTTTCTCAGCATTTATTTATTGGATCTTCACATAGTGAACTAACAATAACTGTTCAAAGTAGCGGAGGCCAACACTCGAAATTCGAGTGCAAATTATAGGAAATTCAATTTTTTCCTTAAATTTGTTCCTTTCAATGTTTTTTAATCTATTTATATATAAAATTTATGAATATTTAAATAAAATTCATTAAATTATGAATTTTTAAATATTATTCACTAAATTTCATTATAAATATTTTGTGAACACACAAAAGATATATAAATGCCTGTGTGAGCTAATCAATTTTAGCCAATTGAACACATACAATTTTTGGAAACCCATTGACAAATTTAATAAATACACACACAGCATTGTAAAGTTTTATGTGTTTAAATCGGTTAGTAGCAACTTTAAATGATTATTACTCGAAAAAAATGTACCAGATGGTGCACATCTGTAAAGATGGTACACATCTGCAAAGAAATACCTGTCAAATGGTATATTTTTTGTCAAAATCGGTTGTTGAAGTCACAAGAAATCGCCTTGCCTATTAATGTTATAGATACAAAAAACTTTTTCCGAAACCAAATTTGAAGACAAGGAAAAATCTCTTTTTGTCAAAGATCTTTCTATTTTTGGATGAAAAAAAGATTGTCTTGTAGAAAAATATTTAAATGAGAATAACTAACTAAACGAGAATTAAAAAAAATAAATTTTTTGTTAAAATATACGAAAACATGCACTATAAAGAGAGATTTTGCTTAAAAAATGGTAAAAATTAGTATATTGATTGAAATATCCAAGAACATGCATTTAAATCAAAATATGCAAAAATATGGAACTACAAATTAATTGTATTTTAATGTTAACTAGCAGATTCCAGCGCTCAAAATTCGATTGCAATTTCTAGAAAATTTTCAACTTAGCCATTTCACAAACCAACACTTTTTTGGTTTATTATTATTGTGAGTGAAGATGACAAACTCTTTAACAAACACATTAGCAACTTTAAATGCAATTTACTCAAAATAAAGGAAAAAATTTAAAAGTCTGAAAATCTGGGGAACAGCTAAAAGAAATACCTTTCAAATAATATACATTTGGTCAAAAGAGGGATAAAACGGTAGAATAGAAAATCGGTAACAAAAAATCGCCTAGCCTATTACTATTATAGATCTTAGATCTATTACTTAACTTATAAAATCCGGCCAGTGCCAGAAAAAAAATTAATATTTATACCCTATACCACTATGCGGTTTGGGTATAATGACTTTGTGCTGCTGTTTGTAATAACCAAAAATATTTGACCTAGACCCATCTTTAATTATACCGATCGAATCAGAATCCGTCCGTCCGTCCGTCCGTCTGTGTGTCCATGTAAAGCTTGTAATCAAACTGCAGGTCGCACATATGAATATATTTTGATGAAATTTCGTATATAAGCTTTTATCGGCCATGGGATGAACGCTATTGAAATTGGTGAGAATCGGTCCATGTTCAGACCTAGCCCCCATACAAATTACCCATATGAAATCGACATAAATTGCCATAAGATCCAAATTGTCATATAGATCTTACTCAAATTGGGTTTGTATGCGTTCATTACATCCACTAATGAGTAGTCCAAAAATGATCCCTTTGACCCCATATAGAGCTGCTTCCCGATCTTCACTTAAATCTATTAAAAAACAAAAATATTGCACTGATTCTTCTCAAATTTTGTTTGTACATATTTTTGCAAAATACAAGAGACTTTACCAAACATGATCAGGATCGGTCCATTTTTGGACCTAGTCCCTTTATAGATATAGCATCCGATATGAACTTTTTCATATCTGCAGCCAAAAAAATTAATAAAAATCCCACTCAAATTTGGTTTTTGCTTATTTTCAATGTCCAGTTAGTTGGGCCTAAGAGATATGGTTTCTAAACTCATGGTATAGGGTATCGTATAGTCGGTCTAGACCGACTATAATTTTCTTACTTGTTCTATATAAATTCAAAATAAATAAATATTCATTGGCTTAAATATCCTAAAGCATTTATTACGAGATCTGCAGTCTCTCTGCTTCTTAGGCGTTGGTGGATGCTATTGTTGAGAAGGTTACGTACTAAGAGATTCGGGTGAGTTTCTAGTTTTTCCAAGTAGCTTGAACAGTTTTTCATAATTTCGACTTTAACTGGGGACACGTTAAATTCTCTATGCAATTGTGAGTTTCTCACATACCATGGGGCGCGGGTAATCAACTTTAAGATCTTACTTTGGCATCTTTGTATTTTCTCTATAATAGAAGCTGAAGCGGTTCCCCATAACTGTGTACCGTAGCACCAAATGCGTTTCATGATTGAATTATTCTACCAATTAGCCACGTAGTTGAACTAATTTTAATTTGATTTATGTTAATTTTGATTCCATGTGTTTGTTACAAATAAGGCGGCGGTCAAGGTAAAGAGCCAAATGTTTCACATCAGAATGTTGCGGTATTTGATGATTGTTTATTCGGATTTGAGGGCATGTTTGTCTTGTGAGCGTAAAAGTAACGTGGATACAATTTTGTTCATTTATTCTTATTTTCCACCTGTGTAACCAGTACTCCAATTGTAAAACATGTCGTTGTAAAAGTGTGGATGCTGTTGATGGGTCCTTATGAATACTCAAATTTGAAGTAATCGTGTTTTCATTAGTTGGCATGTCCGCTGTATAAAGAATGTATTGGATCGAACCCAGAATACTGCCCTGTGGCACAGCAGCTTTTATATCTTGAGGGTGGCTTGTAAAGTTGCTCTCCTTTATTGAGAATTTCCTGTTAATTGTATATTCAAATATTCTTGTTTCTTATAACAACTTGAGTCGATATAGCGATGTCCATCTGTCCGTCCGTCTGTCTGTTTATATCACGCTCATTCCCAGAATAAACAATTTAACTACGTAGAGTTACAATAGTATTGGTTTTTATTACTTCAAGCATGTTGCTATTAAAAATGGGGTAAATCGGGGATCAAGATGTCCAACAATCATTTGATAAAGTCTGGCATATAGGCTTGTATTACAAATTGAAAAAACTTCTACCAACGCCGTTTTACTTGCTGTTTAAATCGTATTTAACAGACAGATAATTTTATGTTAAAGTTAAAGATGAACACTCTAATATCTATGATATAAAGGCTGGAGTCCCACAGGGCAGTGTATTGGGACCAATTCTATACACAATTTTTACGTCAGATATTCCAATCATTGGAAACATTTTAGTTGCAACATACGCAGAAGACACTGATATACTAGCTTCAGACATCTGCCCAAACATTGCATCTAATTTAGTTCAAAGTGAATTCAATGCTATTGAAACTTGGTTAAATGAAACATAAATGTCAACACTGAAAAATCGGTATATATCACATTCACTTTGCAGCGTGAAAATAGCCCCAGTGTTTCTCTGAATAATAGTTCAATTCCTCAAGGTGACTGCGTAATATATTTAGGAATACCCATAGACAAGAGATTGACATGGAAAACACACATTAAAGCAAAACAAAGCAACTTAATATCTATAATATTAATAGGCCAGGCGATTTCTTTTGACCGATGTTTTGTTCTACCGTTTTATCCCGATTTTGACCAAACGTATATTATTTGAAAAGTATTTCTTTTTAGCCGTTTTGCAGATTTACAGATTTTTAAATTTTTTCCTTTATTTTGAGTAAATGGCATTTAAAGTTGCTACTAACACATACATACAAAATTATACAATGCTATGTGTGTGTTTATTAAATTTGTTAATGTGTTTGTAATAAAAATGAGTTTGTTTTTTTGTGTTGACTTATGAATTGGCTATAATTGATTAGCATACCTTTAGGGTCTTTATTTAATGAAAATATAAAATTTCCTAGAATTTGCATTCGAATTTCGAGGGCTGGAATCTGCTAGTTAAAATAAAACGACTTTGTTGGTTACTCGGCCCCAAATCTCAGTTAACTTTAGAAAACAAAGTATTAATTTACAATATTGAAACCCGTGTGGACATATGAAATTCAGCTATAGGGAACAGCTAGCAATTCCAACATTGACCTTAAGGTCAAGTGCTAATGCCCCATGGTTTGAAACATATAAAACTATACATAATGATCTCTTTATTCCTAAGTTAGTACACGAAATCAGAGGATTCAGCGAGAACTGCCTTGATAGATTAAGCAATCATTTAAACCCAATAGCTATTGTTCTTCTTGAAGACACAGACGAAAGACTGCACATTCGGGATTTTCCATTTTCTGGCCAATTTCTCTAATGTGTGTATATTTAAATTTATAGATATAATCTAAAAATTAAGTAATACAATTGAATTTATGTGCATATATTGTTGTTCTCAGTGGAGTTCGACAATTAATGCTGTTTTTTTTTTTTTTTTATTGTTACATAATTTGCTTATTATACTTAAATGGATAGATTGTAAATAAATATAGTTATAAAATATATAAGATATGTCCAAAAATATGAATACAATAAGATATGTCCAAATATATGTGTTTGTTGTAATAATTTAGTGTTAAGTTTATCAAATTGTTTACTTTTTCAAATATATTTAAATATATTACATTTGTTACAGATAGTGCAATAAGTTAAGATAATAATGTAAACCTAAGCATGACCGACTTTAAATAAAATTAAATTACTAATTAAATAAATTATCAAATAAGTTTCAGGAACTTTTATCAAAAACTTGGTAAAGAACTACATCCTTTAGCATACACAAGTATTTAAACACGACTCCATATTCCACTGTATCTATCTTCTGACTTGCATTTAATTTATGTTTAAGTTTGTAGTGTAAGTATAAGACTTAATCTAATACTACAATTAATAGTTCAAATATATTGTATAATTTTAAAATTATAGGCTAAGATTCAGCAAACGTATACCTGGCTTTCGCCGATAAAAAGCAATAAATAATTTAAGTTTATCCTATTGGGTGTTTTATTTTTTTTTTTTACTAAGTAAAAGTTAGATGGGTGGCCGCTGTCTTTGAAATTCTCGTGGCAAAGTACACAAAGACAGACACAGTTATATTCGTATCAAAGTGCAAAAAAGGAAAACGGAAATATGAGCCATACTTTTATTTTATTATAATTCTAGCTGGTAAGCAAATATGTAAAGTCTGAACAACAACAAAAACAGCAATAAAAATGTATGAAAATACGTTGCCACTTTTTTTAATATTTATATAGCCAGGTTTGCACAATAAATAAAATACACTGAAAAAATCAACTGAAGATTAAGTGAGTTCTTCAAATGCGTTAATAAATCTAAATTATGGTAAACAAAGAATTTTGTGTTCCTTATATATTAAAGCAGTAAATCAGGGTTTAGCTTTTATTTTTCTGAGTGTATATAACTGTTATGTTGAGTTTGGCATTGTTGTTACAATTGTTATTCGTTTCTATTTTATTACAGTTTTTCTGTTTTGTTGCTTGCTGTCGAGGTTAAGTTTGTATAATCATAGAGGTGTGTAAATAGGAGTTGCCACTTATTTACATTTATTTTTTAGGGGCGTAGAAGTTAGCGTGCAGCTTTTTTTCAGTATTTGTTTTAAAATTAAATGTATTCAGCAGTGCAGCTGGCCTGTTGCAGTTAGAAAGCCATATATACATATTTTTTTATTCCACTCACGTTGAATAAGACAGAATAAGGTTCCAAAATGAAATGTTAATTTTCTGATTTTCTAAAGGGTCCGCCATCTAATGTTTTTTTTTCAACTAGTGCTTATTTCGTGAATGGTAACACTTAGCCCATGTCCGATTTGACAGATAATTAGTTTTATCCTTCCGCTGAACGAATATGGTTGTGTATATGCTTGAACAACGCTGGGAAATATTGTGACATTACTTTGAAAATCATGGTAATGTTGCAGAATGTGTGCGAAAATTGCGTACGGATTTTGGAAGAAGAGAAGCACCGTCAGCTGCGTATGTTCGTTAGCTTGTGAAAAAAGTGAAAGAAACTGGCATCCTTATCGATAAACCAAAGCGTGAAAAGCCAAAAACAGTTCGTACACCCGAGAATATTGCTGCTGTGGCAGAAAGTGTGCGTGAAGCGCCATCAACATCAATTCACCGTCGTTCTCAAGAATTGAACATTTCGGAGGCATCATTGAGTCGAATTTTGCATAAAGACCTTGGTATGACGCCATACAAAGTCCAATTGGTTCAGGAGTTGAAGCCATCTGACCATCCAATGCGTTTTCGCTCCGCTAAGTGGGCCTGCGATCGACTTACAGAAGATGCCGATTTTGCTAAAAAAAAATCATCTTTTCAGATGAAGCTCATTTTGATCTTGGCGGGTATGCAAACAAGTAAAATTGTCGCATTTGGGGCACAGAAAACCCGCACGCATACATTGAAAAGCCGATACACCCAAAACGAGTCACTGTTTGGTGTGGATTTTGGTCCAGAGGCATAATTGGGCCATTTTCTTCGAAACTGAGCAAGGAGTGGCCGTTACAGTCAATGGCGATCGTTATCAGGCCATGTTGAACGAATTTTTGTTCACAAAAATTGAAGAGGAGGATATTGGCAACATTTGGTTTCAACAGGACGACGCTACGTGCCACACAGCCGAAGCTACAGTCGATGTTTTGCGCCCTGTTTTTGAAGATCGCATTATCAGCCGCAGAGCTGATGTCGTTTGGCCACCTCGGAGCTGCGATTTGACACCATTGGACTATTATTTGTGGGGTGCCCTCAAAGATAAGTGTTACGCCAACAAGCCAGAGACAATTGACGCTTTAAAGGACAATCTTCGTGAAGCCATTGGTGAAATACAGCTGCACACATTCGATAATGGTCTTAAAAATTCGACCGATCATGAAGGCTACTGCACGGCCAGCCGAGGCAGCCATTTGAACGAAATTATTTTCCATTATTAACCGGAAGGATTGTACTTTCAAATATAGAAAGAAATTTGAGATAATGTTCAGTAGTTTTTTTTATAGCATTTTCAAAAAAAAAAGTTATTTGGCGGACCCTTTATATAGTGCAGGCTTGGGCAGACCTTTGGAGCTTAGGAGCTACTCCGATCTTTTTGAGAATCTAGCAATCTACCACATTATTTTAAGAAGTATATTAAACTCGGAAATATAAGTATCTATGATATTAACAGGCTAGGCGATTTCTTGTGACTGATGTTTTGTTCTACCGTTTTATCCCGATTTGGACCAAGCGTATATTATTTGAAAGGTATTTCTTTTTAGCCGATTTGCAGATATACAGATTTTAAAATTTTTCCTTTATTTTGAGTAAATTGCATTTAAAGTTGCTACCAACACATACATAATATTACACAATGCTATGTGTGTGTTTATTAAATTTGTTAGTGTGTTGTGATAAAAATGAGATTGTTTTTTGTGTTGATTTGTGAATTGCTATAATTGATTAGCATAACTTTAGGGTCTTTATTTAATGAAAAAATAAAATATCCTAGAATTTGCGCTGGAATCTGCTAGTATACCTTAAATTACTCATATAATGAGCAATATATGAAAAACAAAAATTACACCTATTCTTAATAATACTCGTATAATAAAGAGGTAATATGTGTTTAATCTGATTTTAAAAATGTTGGTTCCAATATTAAGAATGGTCCTTAAGGATTGACATAGGTCATATTTTTTTGTGGGCGTGGCGCATCCCATATAAAGTAATAATTCAATATTATATATCCCCAGTACCATGACAGAGACAATTTTGCAAATTTGTTTGAAGTCATCTATTATTAATATGAGTAGTTGGGGCGCTATCGGACCAATGGGCGTGGCACTTCCAATTTAAAGTAAATATAAAATGTCATATATCTGAAGTACTGTAATAGTAGGAGCCTTGAGGCTTGGCGTGAGGCTATAAGTTATTCATGTAATTAGTCGAACAAAACATGGGCGTAATCGGAGCAGTGGGCGTGGCACCGCCCATAAAAAGTAAATATATAATGTCATACAACTGTTGCACTATAAAAGGGAAAGCCGTGACATTTCGTATGGCCACCAAATATTGATGTGAGTAGTACGACGAAAATGGGCAGAATCGGACCAATGGGCGTGGCACCGCTCATACAAAGTAAATATTAAATATCATATAACTGTAGTACTATAAAAGGGAAAGCCTCGACACTTTGCATGCATCCATCAGATGTTAATGTGAGTAGTTCGATAAAAATTAGGTGGGATGGGATTAGTGGGCGTGGCCATTCCTATACAAAAAAATATGAAATACTACGAAGGCGACAGTCTTGAAACTTCGACAAGTACACTAATTATAAACTTGAGTATTGGTGGAAAATATGGCCGGAATCGCTAAATTTTAAAATCACCAAAATTTAAACTCGCCAAAATCGAAAATCGATGAAATCAAAAATCGCAAAAATCAAAAACCGTCAAAATCAAAAATTGCTAAAATGAAAAACTGTCAAATGATATTCTTAATTCAAGGCCAATAGTAAAGTGTTACCAGTTTTAATTTAGAAAAACCAAGTTCTTCTCATGGGCAGCTATATATAACTTGCTTCAGATTAGGGAGGCCGAAAAATTTTATTATTGTTGCGTCGAATGAAAAAACAAAGAATATTGTATATCAGCAAGCATTGAAATAAAAAATATAAAATATATTAAATAAAATACTTTAATTGCATTGATTTAATTGATGATATAAGACATGTCAATAAGTCTCGGTAAGTCGTTGCGAAGCACGACAGGGCATGCTAGTAATTTTATATAGAAAACAAGTTTAGAGACCCTATTTCTTCGGTACAACTAATTCGATATAGAAAATAAGCATAAACCAAATTTGAGTGACATTGTTAATAATTTTTTTGGCTGCAGATATGAAAAAGTTCACATCGGATGCTATATTTATATGGGGACTGATCCTGACCATATTTCGTAAAGTCACTTATATTTTGGAAAAATAAATACAAATCAAATTTGAGAAAAATCAGTGCAATATTTTTTTTTTTTTGATAGATTTAAATGAAGATCGGGAAGCAACTCTATATGGGGCCTATGACTAGGAATTGTCCTATAGGGATTTTCTTTGCACTACTGATTAATGGATATAATAAACACATACAACCCCAATTTGACTGAGATCTATATGATAATTTGGATCTTACGGCAATTTATGTCAATTTCATAGGGGTCATTTGTATGGGGACTAGCTCTTAACATGGACCGAATTTCATCAACTTCAGTAGCATTTATCATATGGCCGCTGAAAATTTCAAATCAAATTTCAAAATTTCATCAAATTATATTCATATTTGCGACCAGTAGTTTGATTACAAAATTTACATGGACACACAGACGGACGGATCAACATCGCTAAATAGACTCAGAAAGTGATTCTGGGTCGATCGGTATAATAAAAGATGGGCCTAGGTAGTGGGCCTGGTAGTTACAAATAGCAGCACAAAGTCACTATGCTCAAACCACATAGTGGTATAGGGTATAAGAACACATAGTGCCAGCCGTAAACATGCAGATAAGTGTTCATCTGAGAGTGAGGTACGACATTTTGACTTAAATATATTCAGCGTGAAGAATGAAGATTCACATACATAAGTAAGTAGAGCCAAAAAAACAGAAATCCAGAAATCCTTTTCATTGGTATATGCTTTTAAGTTTAAGTCGCTTTGTATAAGAAGGGCCTCGTCTTCAGTATCTAATAAAAATAAAGTATTTTTTTGGACTACAACTTCTTTAAGATCAAAAATGCCAAATGGATTGCACATAAATGTAACAATATATTGTAGTTGGAAAAGCTGGTGAAATCGATTTATAAATTCAGAGGAAAGAGCTAATATATATTCTCATAATATTTTTTTGTGTCCATTGCTCTTCCAGTTTTTCGAACTTCATTTGACAGATTTCCAAAATTTTTCAAAGTATTCTCCATTATCTGAGATGATAATAGCTTTAATTTATTCTTAAAATCATCATTTCAATTATTGGTATGTTTTTTCCTTGCATGTTCAAATTTAGCTTGTTTAGGTGTTTAGTTATATCCACAATGAAGGCTACATCCATCAACTAGTTATGATCACTAAGTTCAGCATAAATTTCACCTCGGATAGAATTTACAATTTTTATACATATATATTTCCTTAATATGGTTCATTTTCAGAATTTTACAACAAAACGCCTATTGGTGAATAATACAGTGGTATTTTAGCAATTTTGGAAAGTTGTCATCACTTATGTAAAAAGCATTAAATTTTTTGTTTTTTCCAGTGATAGCTGGCGCGCCATCAGTAGCAATTTTGATATAAGCTTGTAGATAGGCATTGTTCTACATATTTCTTCACTTCGAGTTCTTTCTTTCAAAGGCAATATATCATCCGTTGCACTCATATCTTTAAATGCCATTCTTATAAAAATACAAAGCTGAGAAATATCAACAATGTCAGTTGATTCCTCGAATTGGATTGAAAAAAGACACAGTCATTGCTGTCCTGAGTTAGTTGGTTAGAAAGAGTCATATCTCTGATTGCAGAAATTATTTCACTCTTATATTTAAAATATTGAAACAATGCTTTGTTTCCATCTAGAAATGCTTGTTTTATCATATCTCCATCCGTAAAAGGTTTCTTATGTTTTGCTAATAGATAAGTATATCCATAGGATGCCTCTATCCATTGCCGCCTTAGATCGAAGTAAGGGTTTAAAAAAAAAACGACTGTTGTTCAGCTAGTTGTAACCTCAATGATTCTAGTTTTCGTTTGCGTATTTAACTTTTAAAAGCATAATCAGCATCATAACTACCATGCATGGTTTTAAAATGTATGTGTTTCAACATTTGTTCTTTTCGAAAGCACAACACTAGCGTGACATATGATGCACATGAATTTCGATTTTATCATCATAAAGCAAAACTCTTCTTCCCAATCCGAATTTAAATATTAAATTTTTTTTCTTTGACATATGTTGCTGTCATTTGCGAAATAGTAGATCCAATTGAAGGTCATTAAGGATTATGGTTTATGCTGAAACCCCATCATTGACAACACATATAGAGCTGTCTCTGAGAAAACTCGGTATATGTAAATTAAGAGAATTCAATACCGGCCCCAAATGCAATAAGCTTTAATATTTATGCATCATGCCACATGTTATCGATTTCGGGGGATATCTCTAGAGCAACCGCCTTGCTTTCACCAAAATATATTTACTCGAATGCTCACAAGGAAAAGTTAACAGGTCACCCATAGAATGACTGCTACGGAAGCCATAAGGAGTGAGGGGACTTCCAGATAGTTGAAAAGATGTTAATTTTTGGGTTATTAGCCTCACCCTTTTTAAGGACTGGTTAGACATTGGCAACCTTGAAGAAATAGGGAAAGCCTCCCACACGATACGAAGAACTGAAAAAGTTGACAAATGAAATAGCTAGCGTCGACGAGCACTGTTTGAGCACCAGCTCATGTATGCCATCCGTTCCCATAGATTTATTTATGTTCAGATACTCTTAAAAAGTTTTACGTATCAGAATATCAATTTCCATTTCAAAACATTAGATGTTCTTCGTAGGTAAAAGTCTTTATGAACACAGCTGCCTCACATACATATTAGCTCTACTGGGGTCGAAGCGTCGCATTCGTTATCGAAATTTTTCGATCGAAATTATTTTTTTATTTTACAAAATAAAATACTAAGAGTAATTTTACTCTGTCACAGCTAACGAGTTACGGCCCATAGCTAATAGTAAAAGTAAAACGAGGTCTGACGATTGTCCGTCTTCTTTAAATAATAAACCAAAATATGGTTATTTCTGGTTTTTATTCAATTTCTGAACAAAAACAAGCAAAAAAAATTATAGTCGTTCTAGACCGACTATACGATACCCTATACCATGCAATTTGAGACCCTATCGCTTAGGTCCAACTAAATGGATATAGAAAATAAGCATAAACCAAATTTAAGTGGCATTGTTATTAATTTTGTTGCCTTTGAATATGAAAAAGTTCATATGGGATGCTATATTTATATTGGGACTAGGTCGAAAAATGGACCAATCCTGGCCATATATGGTAACGTCACTTATAATTTGCAAAAATATATAAATACCAAATTTGAGAAAAATATGTGCAATATAGTTGTTTTTTGATAAATTTCAGTCGGCTATGACTAAGAATTGTTTTACAGCATTTATTTTTGGACTACTGACGAATGCGATTAATAAACATACACAAACCCAATTTGACCGAAATTTATAACATAATTTGAATTTTATGACAATTTAAGCTGATTTCGTAGGGGTCATTTGTATGGGGAATAGGTCTGAACATGCACCGATTTTCATCAATTTCAATAGCGTTCATGCTATGGCCGATGGAAGCTTATATAATAAATTTCATCAAAATATATTCATATTTGCGACCTGCAGTTTGATTAAAAGGTTTATATGGACACACAGACGGACGGACGGACGGACGGACATTGTTAAATCAACTCAGAAAGTGATTCTGATTCGATCGGTATAATTAAAGATGGGTCTAGGTCAAATATTTTTGGTAGTTACAAACATCAGCACAAAATCATTATACCCTCACCACATAGTGGTATAGGGTACAAAAATTAGTTTACTTATAGGCTGTTAGACATCTACACAATTTAACCTAACATGTCTACTAAAAGAAGTGTTCAAATTCTCGGTCGCACCCCCTAGAAATATGCGAATAGCAAAAAAACTGAGAAATACAAAGTTTTAGACAAAGCAAAAAACATTTAAAGGTGGCTGAACGCGATTGAAAATTTCAAGTGTGTTAATATGGGAAAAAAATAAAATACGAAGACCCACAAATGACCCAAAGTTAATAAAAGACAATTTATTCAAACGAATATGAAATATATAATTAACTCTATTTATTTTGGTTTATTTAATGATGGTTTAGTGTGCGATTCAAATTGTTTTCTGTAATCACTTACGACTTGTAATCACTTAAGTATTGCTTTTCTTTAATTATACCCTATACCACTATGTGGATTGGGTATAATGACTTTGTGCTGCCGTTTGTAACAACCAAATATATTTGACCTAGACCCATCTTTAATTATACCGATCGAATCAGAACCACTATCTGATTCGATTTAACGATGTCCGTCCGTCCGTCCGTCTGTGTGTCCATGTAAAGCTTGTAATCAAACTGCAGGTCGCAAATATGAATATATTTTGATGAAATTTGGTATTTGATCTTTTATCGGCCATGGAATGAACGCTATTGAAATTGGTGTAAATCGGTCCATGTTCAGACCTAGCCCCCATACAAATGACCCATATGAAATCAACATATATTGCCATAAAATCGAAATTATCATACAAATCTTGGGTTTGTATGTATATATTACATCCATTAATCAGTAGTCCAAAAACGATCCCTATTGGACAACTCTAAGTATAGGCCCCATATAGAGCTGCTTCCCGATCTTCACTTAAATCTATCAAAAAACAAAAATATTGCACAGATTTTTCTCAAATTTTGTTTGTTATATTCTTGCAAAATACAAGAGACTTTACCAAACATGGTCAGGATCGGTCCATTTTTGGGCCTAGTTCCCATATAGATATAGCATACGATATGAAATTTTTCATATCTGCAGCCAAAAAAATTAATAAAAATCCCACTCAAATTTGGTTTATGCTTGTTTTCTATATCCAGTTAGTTGGGCCTAAGAGATAGGGTCTCTAAACGCATGGTATAGGGTATCATATAGTCGGTCTCGACCGACTATAATTTTCTTACTTGTTTTATATTTATATTCTTTTGAATAAAATGTATTTTATTAGTTTTGGGTCATTTGTGGGTCTTCTTATTTTATTTACCAAAATGTAGATAGTTTTTATACATAAAATAATTTTATAACAAAATTGGTTAAAAGTTGTTTTAATTTATATTCGCGAGAAATAAGCAGATAATTTCACCAAAGATATATCACAATGGATTATTTTTATCCCAGGAGCACTGAAGGGTTAAATAAATAAAAATCGAGTTAATAGAAAAACTCGTTTTCAGTAATTTTTATTTAAAAATATCTTAAAATCCAAAGCTGGCCTTGGCAAATAATGGGTTAACGTGTTCGGATTTATCCCAAATTTTAGGAACGGAAGTTCTACACATTTCGTTATTATATTTTAAGCATTTGCATATTTTCTATGGGGTGCTACTGAGAGTTTGAACACTTTTTCCCTCCATATAATGAAAGGCCACCCTAATGGCTACATTGGGTTCAAAACATCCAATGGTGTAAGAGCCGTTATAGGTTGGCCCTGATGCAACTTCTAGATACCATGTGTAAAGAATATACAACACTTAAAAAGCAACTTCAAACTCTTTAAGAGACGTTCAATAAAAACAGAAATAAATAAATGTGGGATAGTCATCAAATCTGTTGACTTGAACTAACTGGTAAAAGAAAATTAAAGTAACACTTATTCGATGTAAAAAAATAGATTCGACTTAAGCAAAAAGTAAATTATCGTATTACTTGATTAACACTTATAACAAAGACAGGTCTATCAAGCAACCGACAAGTCTGTTATCATACAATGAATTGTATGTCTTAGTAAATCCAATCTACAGATTAAGTACAATTAATTGGAGATGAAATATCTCAATACCGCGTTTTTAATCCGAATATTCCCGCCACGCACTTGATACTTGCCAAATGATAACAAATTTCGAAAGCGATGCCAAGGAAAATGATTAAAACATTTTATATAATACACAAGCAAAACTATAAACAAAATTTTGTATGTTGTTACCATTTAAATTTTTATACTTCACACGCAAGAATGATAGAATTAAAGATTACGATATCCGAATGTTTTCCCATGAATCATGTAGTATGTTCCTCGCTAGGGTTACCAAGACTTATTCATGTGTGAAAATTATAAAATCTTGCGGAAATGTATGTTTTATGTGATAGTTGGCAACCATCCAATAAAAATCACTCTGTCAGTTCTCAAAATAATATTAAATCAGTTCTTATTATAAACTACAAATTTCGCTTTATATTTTATTAAAAACAATATTAAAATTATGAAAAACATTTAGCGGTGTTAAAATGTTGCAGCACAAAGAAAAACGAAGAAACAAAAACGCAGAAAAACATAAACATGAGGTGTGCATTGGGCCAAGCAATGATAAAATGCGAGCAAAGCAATAGTAAAAAAACAAGTAAGAAAATTATAGTCGGTCTAGACCGACTATACGATACCCTATACCATGGCTTAGAGACTCTATCTCTTCGGCCCAACTAAGTGGATATAGAAAATAAGCATAAACCAAATTTGAGTGCCATTGTTATTAATTTTTTTGGCTGCAGATATGAAAAAGTTCATATCGGGTGCTATATTTATATGGGGACTAGGTCGAAAAATGGACCGATCCAGACCATATTTGGTAAAGTTACTTATATTTTGAAAAAATATACACAAACCAGATTTGAGAAAAATCTGTGCAATATTTTTGTTTTTTGATAGATTTAAGTGGAGATCGGGAAGCAGCTCTATACGTGGCCTATGACTAAGAATTGTCCTAGAGGGATTATTTCAACAGCGTTTATCCTACGGCCGACAAAGGCTTATATACCAAATTTCATGAAAACATATTCATAGTTGCGACTTGTAGTTTGATTACAAGGTTTACATGGACACACAACGGACAGTAGTTACAAACAGCAGCACAAAGTCATTATACCCAAACCACATAGTGGTATATGGTATAAAAAGTGAGAAATTATGCGAAAAACTAACATTTTGGGTATTTTTAATGCAATGATTATATGTTTTACTTAATAAAAATTTATTAATGGAAACGCTCAAATGGTATGATGCAATATATTTGTGTTTAAAATTGAAAAATTGGTAATTACAAGCGAGATAGTTTAAAAAAACATTTGTTGGAAGCAAAGGACATTGAAGGAAGTGAAGAAGTGAAAAAAATTTTTTTTTAGATCTAGAATGTAATTTAGACTAAAGTTACTAAATGCCGAAATTGCTCAAGATATCAGTAAACGACAGCTGAAAATTATTAGCCAAAAGGAACACAGTTTGCGTGACGTCATAATTTTAATACTGTCCGCGGGGTGGCATAATCTTGTATTCTGTCATTCTTGCTTCATACGTTCCTTACCCTGATAAGTGCTGGTTGCAATCAGTGACCACTCTATGAGGAACATTGGTTAATGGTGCATTGTCACATATTAACGTAATTAGTTTAGAACAAGTGCATGAGTGGGAGAGTCTGCGGGATTTTCTTTTTTTTTTGTTAAATTTAGAATCTGTATTTGTGGTGTGGTGGTTCTAAAAATGTTTGTAGCCACACCATCCAACTTAACTACCTGTATGTAGGTAGTTAGATGAACAAATTAATGAATGCAAAATATTTCTACCACACAATGCCTACGAGGTGAAAGTTGCTAAATGCTACATACATACATACATACAAGTATAGCGATGGTAATGTACCTTAAGTCCGAACGAATGTACGTCTGCATATTGCATACACATCTTGTATTCCCTAAATGCATTTGCAATTGCAATATGAGAATGAGAATGTATGTATGCTCCTGTACACTAAAACTCATTTGTAACAAAGATGAGGTAAGTGCAAAAAAGAACATTTGTTCTTGTCGATATGGACTGTAGTGTTTGGATGTAAATATGTGCGTATGTATGTATGGATTACTATGGATTACTATTTTGTGGTCCACATTCATGTAGTTGGACTTTTTGAGTGAATGATCATATAGTGAATGGTATGTAAGTGTATCATTATGAAATGGTATGAGTAAAACTTATGAGGCCACTGCTTATTGGTGTCTGCGGTAATGGAAATTGTACATTCAGTGAGTGCTCATATATACCAGTATATAACAGCATCGAAATAATATTGCTTGCTCCTTCGTCTCAGGTGTGTAGTGATGGAAACATGATTCATCCAATATTATGATTGCATAAAATAACTCGGTTTTATTGTTAAAAAAATCGGCAAATACTCTATCGAAAAATATTCACGATTTCTTCCCAGATTAGAATCTAGCTCAGTTTTGTTACTGATTGGAGATTTTACATAAAATAATGTATCATACAACGGGTACCAATTTTATACCATTACTCTGGCTATTAGTCGTTAATCCCATTATTAATAAGTATCTATGCAAGGCACTTCGGTGATAGTATATGCGGACGATGTTGTTCTTGTGCCATGTGGTAAATTCCTACACACAATATCCGAACTATTAGAGAAAGCACTTAAGACAACGTGGAAATGGGTAGCCGAAAATGACCTAAACGTTAGTCCACAGAAAACATAAAAACCAAAGTGGAAAATTTTAGGAAGTTAAATACAAATGGTGTTGAAATTCACCTCTCTAGGTATCATCCTAGACTGTAAACTAGCTTGCAACAAGCACTCCAAGGAGAGAATTAAGAAAGCAAACAATGTGTACTTGTTATTGTTAAATTTTTAGTCAAAAATAGTGAATCAATAATTTGTTTTTTTTTTCGTTACTTTCTTAGAGTTACAATCTCGGCGGCTGTTGGACCGAAGTCAGTGAAGTGCAATATTACGCCCAATGTCCACTTGATGGAGCGAATATTTATTCGCAAACTTTGGATTATTTGCTCTAACATTTTCAAATTAAGGTCTGATGATTATTTAAAATCCTTTTACCATGTCCCAACGTTTGACTTTTTCTTCTTCACCGATGCTAATGAAATTAAAACCAAGATTTATGACTTTATTATCGTACCAGCGAGTGATTCTAATATTTTTATCGGTACTGATACCGACAAGCTTTTACCCATCCCTCATTAATAAGTATGGTCTATCCTTGATAGACGATAAAATCGTATGGCATTCTACTTTTTCCACACAAAAAAAGAAAACTTTCATCACACATGGGTACGGTTTACCTTTTATGTTTGTCAATGCAGAGGCTCTCTTCCAGAGGCAGTTTCAAGAGATGATTATGAACGAGCTCTATGATAGGTCTCACCTTAAATAACTGATCTGTGCAGCCTGTTTCACGAGCATTTATATCAACCAATTGCAAATTAATACATACTGAAAAGAACCATTTGCTTGTCATACTGTCGGTAAAAATTTTGTACTAATGGAGGGATAATAAAACATCTGAATCCGAGGAAATAGGATGTGCAAGGTGCATACGTTATTCAGCCACAGTGCAAGCCTCGAACGATAACAGACCTTTACGCTATACATAGAGGTTCGTGAAGTATTCAGTGTTCGACAAGAATTAATTTTCCAAATATTTAATGAAATGTAGGTACAGAGTTCCAGCTTCTTGTATTTCGGCTGCTTGATCAGCTATGGGAAACGAATAAACTTGCGGAATATCTGGATTTCGAACTCATCGCCATTGGATAACCTTTTTTGCAATTCATGTTTGGCTCATCTTCTTGTGGTTGATTTGTTCTCAGATGTTTGTTCTTGATGTGCAAGATCGAAAGGCCCATGGCCTCCAATTCAGCAGCGGTTATTCCTTGAAAATTCAACGAAAAACATTCGAGATTGTCAACATTGTCCGATGTAGCTTCAAGTTCGCCTGGCTCCAAGTCTTTTGTTTGCATTTCTTGAACCTCTAAATATAATTCATCTTCATCGGCTGCTTCTTCACCAATATCGAAAACGGCTTCGATTAATGCCAGAATCTCATCATCCGTTAATCCCTACAAGGTCGTCTTATATATAAAAAGGAGTTTTGTATGTTTGTTTCTATGTTTGTTTGTGGTTAATAGGAAACTACACCACCGGACTGATCATCTTGAAATTTTGCGATAGGAAACTGCCTATCCGGAAGGAAAAATAGGCTACATTTTTATTTTTAAGTGGGCGTGGCATCTCCCATCTAATTTTAACATAGATTATCTGGGGTACTAAAACAGGTCATTATATGGACCGAAAAAAAAGTGTTCAAACTCTCGGTTGAGCCCCCAAGAAATATGCGAATAGCAAAAAAGTTAGAATTAGAAAGTTTTGAGACAATCAAAAAACATTTAGAGGTGGCTCAACGCGATTGAAAATTTCTAAGGGGAAAATATTACCTTTTTCAGATTTTACGAAAATTTCGTTCTATAGTTTAATTTTTTCGTCAAATTGTTAATTAATTCGGGATCCGTATTAAATTATCTTTTCAAAAAGCTATAACTCCAAAATCGAATAAAAACTCGCCAAGAAATAGCAAATGCCCCAGACCACTTTTGTGCCAGAAAAACTTGTCATGAAATTTGATGGCATTTATTTCAACATTAAGAAATTAATTAAAGCCAACATTTTGTTTTAGTCTCTATACCCGTAAGTACTCCGATACGAAGTAGTTTTTTTATTACCACCTTGTTAACCTATTAAGCATTGAGACCGAAAATGAAAAATTTTTTTGATAAAATTTTGGAAACCCCTTTTTCAAGTTTTTAAAAATTTTCTTAAACAAAATATAAGAAAATTGATCTAGCTCTTTAAGGTCTTGTTACATGTGTATTAGACATTAACTGTGTGAATTTTTAGGTAAATCCCTATGCGAAAATTATTTGACAAAGATATTATTTTTGGAGATTTCGAGAAAAATGGGATTTTTGTAAAATATTCTTAAAATGTACTATTTATAAATACTTTGTATCAAAAATTCATCACTTTTCTACTTTTAAATGTTATACTTCCTCTTAAAAGCTTAGGGTTTCGGAAAAAAAATATTATTACCCCATTAACCCTTTTGGAAGTGGGGTCACAAATGACCTTAAGCTAATAAAAAACAATTTATTCAAAAAATTCAAATATTTTGTAAGTGCTATTGAAATACACAGTAACTAATTAATGTCATATATCTAGAGTACTGTAACAGTGAAAGTTTTGGGATTTTGTGTGAGTTCATAAGTTATTAATGTAAATAGTCGGACAAAAAATGGGCCGGATCGGAGTAATGGGCATGTCACCCACATGAAGTACTTGAAGCTTTTTGCAAGTACGTTACCAATGTGAGTAGTCGTGTAAAACATGAGCGGAATCGCCAAAATCAAAAATCGATAATAGGAAAAATAGCAACAAAAAAAAAACAAAAGTCGCCAAAATCAAAAATCGCCAAAATCGCAAACACAAAAATCGATAAAATCAGAAATGGCCAAAATTTTCTACAAAATGTTTTCCCAGGTTTTTATTTCGTTTCGATGGGTGTAGCGAAATGCATCGGATTACAGCTAGTATTCTACAAAACATCAAATACATGAAGCAATAATTAAACCAAGTAAGAAAATTATAGATAGATATAATTATAAGATACGCTATTTCTTAGGTCAAATAATTATATATAGAAAATAAGCATAAACCAAATTTAAGTGGTATTGTTTTTAATTTCGTTGCATTCGGTAAGGTCATATTTGGTAAGGTCAATTTTTTTTTTTTTTTTTTTATAAAACATATACAAACAAAATTTGAGAAAAATCTGTGCAATATTTTTGTTTTTTGATAGATTGAAGTGAAGATCGGGAAGCAGCTTCATATGGGAGCTATGAGTAAGAATTGTCCTATACGGTTTTTTTTTTGACTACTAATACATGGATGTAATAAATATAGACAAACAAAATTTGATTGAGATCAATATCATAATTTGGATATTATGGCAATTTAAGTCGATCTGTAGTTTGATTACAAGACTTACATGGACACACCGACAATTTAAGTCGACCTGTAGTTTTATTACAAGACTTACATGGACACACCGACGGACGGACGGACGGACGGACGGACATCGCTAAGAATGACTTTTTGATCGGTATAATAAAAGATGGGTCTAGATCAAATATTTTTGGTAGTTACAAACATCAGCAAAGTCATTATACCCTAACCACATAGTGCTATAGGGTATAAAAATACACCATGTGTGTCAATATCGAATATATACGACACCTAACGGCCACATCAAACCACATAATATTCTTTTTTCACAATTTTTATACCCTATACCACTATGTGGTTTGGGTATAATGACTTTGTGCTGCTGTTTGTAACAACCAAAAATATTCGTCCTAGACCCATCTTCAATTATACCGATCGACTCAGAATCACTTTTTGAATCGAAATAGCAATGTCCGTCCGTCCGTCCGTCCGTCCGTCTGTGTGTCCATGTAAAGCTTGTAATCAAACTACAGGTCGCAAATATGAATATATTTTGATGAAATTTGGTATATAAGCTTCCATCGGCCATGGGATGAACGCTATTGAAATTGGTGAGAATCGGTCCATGTTCAGACCTAGCCCCCATACAAATGACCCCGATGAAATCGACATAAATTGCCATAAGTTCCAAATTATCATATAGATCTCAGTCAAATTGGGTTTGTATGTGTTTATTACATCTATTAATCAGTAGTTCAAAAATACCCCCTATAGGAAAATTCTTAGTCATAGGCCCCATACAGAACTGCTTCCCCATCTTCACTTAAATCTATTAAAAAACAAAAATATTGCACAGATTTTTCTCAAATTTGGTTTGTATATATTTTTTCAAAGTATAAGTGACTTTGCCAAATATGGTCATGATCGGTCCATTTTTCGACCTAGTCCCCATATAAATATAGTATCCGATATGAACTTTTTCATATCTGCAGCGAAAAATATTAATAAAAATGCCACTCAAATTTGATTTATGCTTATTTGCTATATCCAATTATTTGGACCGAAGAGATAGAGTATCTTAACCATGGTATAGGGTATCGTATAGTCGGGCTAGACCGACTATAATTTTCTTACTTGTTTTTTTTATTTTTTGTTAAAGTCCCATCACTATAATTATCTATAATATTAATAGGCTAGGCGATTTTTTGTGACCGATGTTTTGTTCTACCATTTTATCCCGATTTTGACCAAACATATATTATTTGAAAGGTATTTCTTTTTAGCCGATTTGCAGACTTACAGATTTTTAAATTGTTTCCTTTATTTTGAGTAAATTGCATTTATAGTTGCTACTAGCCCATACATAAGATTATACATATGCTATGTGAGTTTTATTAAATTTGTTAATGTGTTTGTTAATGAGTTTGTTATCTTCATTCACAATAATAATAAACCATAAGAGTGTTGGTTTGTGAATTGGCTAAGTTGAAAAATAAAGCTGCATAGAAATTGCACTCGAATTTCGGGTGCTGGAATCTGCTAGTATAATATTTCTCTTCTTCAAGCTGACGAAATTGTTACTCTGTTTACAGCGAAAATAGTAATTGAAGAAATATGTATTTTTCTCTTCATTAGCAATAAGCAAAGCAATGCAAAATTTAAATAATACCGTTAACTCTTTCATTTCAATCAATACCTGCTCTGATGTAAATATTTCAAATTCTTTTGCAATGGTTGAACTATTGACCCTCAAAACAATTTGAAGAAGTTGACCAAAGACCTTTGTTGATAATTAGAGGAATGACTCTCTCTTTGGCCTTTATTTTTCGAATTGTTTTGTTTTTAGAAAACAAAACAAAACAATTTAATTGTTTACGGAGATGTTCAAATTATATAGGTGTATATGAATCTCTGTTCTCTGTATTTATGTCTTGGTTTTGTATATTTGGTTTGGGGTTACACCGCACGCACACCACACACCATAAACACCATACATCCATGCATATACGTACATACATGCTTTGTAGTATTTTCGTGTGTACAATATGATATTATAATGATGTCCAACGTTTTTGTAACACATCGATACCGGCCTTTAGTATGTGTTGCTCTCTTGTCCTGTTTTTAAAACATAATCCCTCTGGTATTTTAAAGATTTCTTTTTTCCCAAACATGTGTGTATGCCAAAGCGTAGGTTGTGCCTGCAGTAGTAACAGCTTTCTATATGGATTTGTGCTTTTTATAATTTGTACATCTTGTTAGTTTATATATTTGTGAGCAAGAATATGTTTGTACTATTGCTAGTAATTGTTAACGTTGATGTTACTACAGGCAAATCCAATTCTTTCTTTTTTTTAATTTTCAATTGTCACCACGCAAACAGAGATGCAGTTGTGTTTGTCGTAATAGCATTGCTTGTAAGTTTTGTCCTCATAAAATTCTTAAAATACGGCTAATACTTCTGGCAACGATAATCTTTATAAACCATTCTCTATCTACGAACAAAACAAATCATTGTGATGTTTTTTACTTAAAGAACCTGCTGCTTTTAATATACTCACATCTGTTTGCTTGGATGTAAGTTAAATGTAGAGGTTATTCATGTGTTTCTTGGATTATGAACAAGTTTAGATTAGTTATTGTAACTTAGGCTAGAACTGAGTCAAAAGTAAACATATCAAAAGATTAAATAATATAATTGAATATAATTGTTAGGCAACGCATGCTGAGTTTGTGAACTTTTGTGATTAGAAGATATTGCAAGAGGTAGAGTGTACACTTAAAGAATTTTAAACAAAATTTTTATGAATTAATACACGGCTACCAAATTTATTGCCAATTAGTACCGATTGGAATTATCTTAACAGTAATTTTTTTGTCAAAATAGAAAATGGTTGGTTGATATAAAATTTCTGTTGATGAAATCGAAAATTTAATTGTTGAACTCTAGAACAATTCGGTTGGCGAATGTTTTTTCTATGTGTACAGTTGAAACCAATCCCTTAGTAGCAGGAAATTGGGTTAAGAACTTGTGGCAAAATTTTAAACCCTTTTAAAATACTAAGCAACTCTGAACTTAAACTCTATTTAAATTTATTTCATTGAACAGTTTTCTAAAGTTGTTGCAAAAACACATTGAGACAATTGGTCGTATAATCTATATAATTCAATTCAATTCAATTCATTTATTTATCCATTATTTTTACATTTTCATTTTAATTTAAATTACATATTTAAGTGTTCAAGATTTTTCTTTTTCAGCTTAATAATAGATTTATATTTACAAAATTTCTATTTACATATATACAGTATTATATTTTAATTGGCGGAGAAAATTTGGCAAAAACCTATTTCAATTTTAAAATCTATATTCTTGTTACCGATGTTAGTGTGTCAGTTTTAATCCTATTTTGGCCAAACAGCCCTCATTTGAAAGGTATTTAATTTTAGTTGTCCACCAAATTTACAAATTTTGTAAGTTTTTTGGAGTAAAATGCCTTTAAAGTTGGTACTAATACATACATAAAATTATACGATGCTATGTGTGTGTTTACTAAATTTGTTAATGTGTTTGTAAAAAAAGTTACCTTGTTTTCTTCATTCACAATAATAATTGTGTTGAATTGAAAAATAGTCTTGGACATAAACCAATAAATAATAATATTTAAGAAGTGTTGAATTGTGAATTGGCTAAAATTGATTAGCATACCTTTAGGGTCTTTCTTAAGTGAAAAAATAAAATATGCTAGATTTTGCAATCGAATTTCGAGAGCTGGAATCTGCTATTAATTATTAAAGTACAAAAACTTGGAGGATTTTCAAATTTCTATTTTATATTGTCAGATAATGCTGTGGAACATTTTCGGGATCACTGTCTGGGGGTGATAAATTCCAAGTCAGGTTAAAAGTACTAGGAAAGTATAGTAAAACCTCCAAATTATTAGGCGGATTTATACTATCCTGGGTTAGTAGTTTCACCCTGAATTGTAATTTCTTACTCGAAACAAGCATAGTGATAACTACAAAGTTTCCTTCAAATTGTTTGCTTTTAGGGCAAAGCCCTCGTTGATTCCAACAAAATTTAAGGAGTGCAAAAGAAGGAAATGCTGAGGAATGTAGAAGAAAGTTTGATTAATACTTAGTGTGCAAAAGCAGAGACAGCGATAGCCAGTCATAAAATACGAATAATTCTACTGATCTTCATAATGAGCTTTTGGTAGCCCTTAAATAAAGAAATCTTTTTATATCAAAGATGTATAAGTATCAATAGATTATCCTTTAAACCAGTTGATTTACCGAGTATAGACAACAGATACACTGTCCGTTTAAAAGGACAAACTGTTATTTGTCAAAATTGTGGAAGTCACACAGAAATTCTTAGAGAATGAGGTAAA
Source organism: Cordilura impudica (assembly GCA_963682025.1). Lineage (NCBI taxonomy): Eukaryota > Metazoa > Arthropoda > Insecta > Diptera > Scathophagidae > Cordilura > Cordilura impudica. The sequence continues at coordinate 154,588,209 of OY821521.1, read as the reverse complement.
CCAAGTAAGAGTGTTAAATTCGGCTGTCCCGAATCTTTGATACCCTGCACCTACGTTTTAAACTCAATACTACAACCAGTGTTGGGTATGTCTATCACTTTATAACTGATGCCGATACTGAAACTTGAAATTAATTGCTTTTGTTTTTGGCCAGCTTTTATATAATTTCATTTTATAAAAAAAACAACAGTCGTATCTTTTATAGAAAGAACTAATTTCTATCTGACAAATTTTCATTACTTTTATCTCACTAGAACATCAATGAAATTTAGAATCTAACGCAGTTAGCGTTATTATACCCAAAAGGGTACTTTTAAAACAATTGTAATTCTTTAAACAAGTGTACTTTTTTAAAAAAATGACTTTTTAAAAATTGGGTACTTTTTTAAAAAAGAATATTTTTTTAAGAAAGGTGATATATTAAACAAGTAAGAGTGTTAAATTCGGCTCGGCCGAATCTTTGATACCCTCCACATTTTTCATTTTCAATTCCCATTTTTTTTTCTATCATTATCCATTTTCCATTTTTCACTTTTCAATTTTCATCTTTAGTTTTTCATTTTTCATTTTTAATTTCTCATTTTCCATTTTCGATTTTACACTTTTTGTTTTCCATTTTTCATTTTTCAGTTTTCATTTTCCATTTTTAATTTTTCATTTTCCATTTTTCAGTTTTCATTTTTATATTTTTATTTTTCATTTTCCATTTTTCATTTTCCATATTCCTCTTTCCATTTTTCATTTTTAATTTTTAATTTTTCATTTTCTATTAGCCATTTTTAATTTTAAATTTTTCATTTTCCATTTTTATTTTTTCATTTTCCATTTTCCATTTCTCATTTTCCATTTTTCACTTTGCATTTTCCATTTTTCATTTTCCATTTGTCATTTTTCATTTTCCATTTTTCAATTTTAATTTTTCATTTTTAATTTTCCATTTTCCATTTTTAAATATTTCGTTTTCCGTTTTCCGTTTTCCATTTTTCATTTTCGATTTTTCAATTTTCCATTTTCCGTTTTTCATTTTATATTTTTATTTTTCATTTTTAATTTTTCATTTTTCATTTTTCATTTTTCATTTTCCATTTTTCATTTTCCATTTTCCATTTTCATTTTCCATTTTCATTTTCCATTTTTCATTTTCATTTTCATTTTCCATTTTCCATTTTCGATTTTCAATTTCTCATTTTTCGTTTTCCATTTTTCATTTTCCATTTTCCATTTTTCATTTTCCATTTTTCATTTTTAATTTTTCAATTTTCATTTTTCATTTTCCATTTTTCAATTTTCAATTTTCATTTTTCATTTTCCAATTTCCATTTTTCATTTCCCATTTTCCATTTTACATTTTTCATTTTCCATTTTTCATTTTTTATTTTTATTAATTTTTAATTTTTAATATTTAATTTTTGTGATAAAAAAAATATGTAGTAAAACTTGCTTAGGCCAATGTGACACGTGTATACAACATATCTTAAGAAAAACAACAAACACACATTGAAAAATTTTATTTTTCCAAGAGTTTCATTCATAGCTCGTGAACCCTTTAACCGATTTTGACGATTTTAAACAGCAACTCCTTTGGGATGTTAGTAAACGATTTCGTATAAAAAAGAACGGTCTGACTCAGAAATTGACGGCGTGATCGTGATTTCCGCAGACAGATGGACAGACGGTCATCGGTAAATCAACTTCCCTTGTTATAAGGATCAAGAAAATATATTTTTTTGGGGTCTCACGAATTTATTTCGATGCGTTACAAACGGAATGACAAACATATATATACCCTCTGCCATTGAGGTGTGGAGGGTATAAAAAAAAGGTTATTTTTAAAAAAGAAAGGTACTTTTTTAAAAAAATTGTACTGTTGAAAAAAAATGGTACTTTAAAAAAATATACTCTTTTAAAAAAATTTTTTTTTTAAGAAATAGTTTTTAAAAAAGAATAAAGAGATTAAAAAAGAATAGTTTTTTAAAAAGGTGCACTTTAAAAAAAAATACCTTTGAGGAAAAGGTACTTTTTAATGAAAGGCACTGTTTAAAAAAATTTGATTTTTTCAGGGATTACATTTTTTCTTTCATATTGGCGATTTTCTTTATTAAATCGTAATAACTATAAAAAAAATATGTGGCCATATTTCTTTATGCGACACATGCAATATAACCATACATGCACCATCATGAAGCAAATGCCACAACTCAATGACTACAATAATAAGAAGAATTGCAGCATATACATATCTTAAAAAAACCAACAAAGAGTGTTTTTTTTATTTTCATTTATACCTCCGTGATCCTTTGGACCGATTTTGATGATTTTAAATGGCAACTCCTTTGGGATGTTAATAAACGGTTCTATGCGAAAAAGAAGTGTCTAGCTTAGTTACTGAGGGTGTTATCGTGATTACAACAGACAGACGGACAGACGTTCATCGGTTAATCAACTTGCTTTGTAATAAGGATCAAGAAAATATATGGTTTTTGAGTCTCCGGAATTTATTTCGATGCATTACCAATTGAAAGTCAAGCCTTTATATACCGTCTGGACAGAGGTGTGGAGGGTGGAGAAAGACAAGCAAAGTATCTTGTCAAGTTCCTTAAGTCCTTCTTGTTATGATGATGTAATCATATCGACTGCATGGGGCTATAAATTTTCTAGTTTGTAATTGTTGTCTTTTTACTGGTTAAAAATTGTCATTTCCTACACGATCCGCAAGACCAACATTGGTTGCGGACCAATGAGAAAACAACAGACTCCTCGATTGGTTTGCCAATCAGCCATCGTATCTTCACGTCCTAGAACACGACATAAAGCTATCAGCCTGCAGATAAAATAAAGTAAAGATAGGCGAAGAGTTAAACATGTGCACAGGAGAAATTAAAATCCCATGTAAATATCAGATCGGGATAATGTAGGCTATGCTTTAGTCAAAAGAACCAAACCAAATTTGAAACAAATTACAAACCTATGGACAACGGTCTTAACATTATTCATAAGTGGACATAAAAAATAAGTAAGAAAATTATAGTCGGTCTAGACGATACCCTATACCATGGTTTAGAGACCCTATCTCTTCGGTCCAACTAGTGGATTTAGAAAATAAGTATAAACCAAATTTTAGTGGCATTATTATTAATATTTTTGGCTGCAGATATGAAAAAGTTTATATCGGATGCTATATTTATATTGAGCCTTGGTAGAGAAATGGACCGATCCTGGCCATATTTGGCAAAGTCACTAATATTTTGAAAAAATATATACAAACCAAATTTGAGAAAAATCTGTGCAATATTTTCGTTTTTTGATAGATTTAAGTGAAAATCGGGAAGCAGCTTTATATGGGGGCTATTACAAAGAATTGGCATATGGGGTTTATTTTTGGACAACTGATAAATGGATGTAATAAATACACACAAACCCAATTTGACCGAGATTAATATGATAATTTGGTTCTTATGGCAATTTAAGTCGATTTCATAGGGTCATTTGTATGTGGACTAGGTCTTAACATGGACCGCTTCTCACCAGTTTCAACAGCATTCATCCTATGGCCGATAAAAACTTATATACCAAATTTCATTGAAATATATTATATATCTGCGACCTGTAGTTAGATTACAAGGTTTACATAGACACACAGACGGACGGACGGACGGACATTGCTAAATTGACACAGAAAGTGATTCTCAGTCGATCGGTATAATAAAAGATGGGTCTAGAGCGAATATGTTTGGTAGTTACAGACAGCAGCACAAAGTCATTATACCCAAACCACATAGTGGTATAGGCTACAATGAGTTAGAATGTGGTCACTTGTCGATTCTAAAATATATGAAAAGCAAAATTGACTCTTTACACTTAAGTGAATATCGAGAGGCTAATTTATATGAATAAAATTGTTTCTACACTCTTTATTTTTGCATTTAATATTTATGGATATAAAGGGTCCGCCATCTAACTTTTTTTTTCAACTAGTGGTGATTTCGTGAATGGTAACACTTAGCTCATGTCTGATTTGACAGATAATTAGTTTTATCCTTCCGCTGAACGAATATGGTTGTGTATACGCTTGAACAACGCTGGGAAATATTGCGACATTACTTTGAAAATCATGGTAATGTTGCAGAATGTGTGCGAAAATTGCATACGGATTTTGGAATAAGAGAAGCACCGTCAGCTCCGTATGTTCGTTATCTTGTGAAAAAAGTGAAAGATAAACCAAAGCGTGAAAAGCCAAAAACAGTGCGTACACCCGAGAATATTGCTGCTGTGGCAGAAAGTGTGCGTGAAGCGCCATCAACATCAATTCACCGTCGTTCTCAAGGAGGCATCATTGAGACGAATTTTGCATAAAGAGCTTGGTATGACGCCATACAAAGTCCAATTGGTTCAGGAGTTGAAGCCAACTGACCATCCAATGCGCTTTCGCTTCGCTAAGTGGGCCTGCGATAGACTTACAGAAGATGCCGATTTTGCCAAAAAAAATCATCTTTTCAGATGAAGCTCATTTTGCTCTTGGCGGGTATGTAAACAAGCAAAATTGTTGCATTTGAGGCACAGAAAACCCGCACGCATACATTGAAAAGCCGATACACCCAAAACGGGTCACTGTTTGGTGCGGATTTTGGTCCAGAGGCATAATTGGGCCATTTTTCTTCGAAAATGAGCAAGGAGTGGCCGTTACAGTCAATGGCGATCGTTATCGGGCCACGTTGAACGAATTTTTGTTCACAAAAATTGAAGAGGAGGATATTGGCAACATTTTCAACAGGATGGCGCTACGTGCCACACAGCCGAAGCTACACTCGATGTTTTGCGCCCTGTTTTTGAAGATCACATTATCAGCCGCAGAGCTGATGTCGTTTGGCCACCTCGGAGCTGCGATTTGACACCGTTGGACTATTATTTGTGGGGTGCCCTCAAAGATAAGTGTTACGCCAACAAGCCAGAGACAATTGACGCTTTAAAGGACAATATTCGTGAAGCCATTGGTGAAATACAGCTGCACACAATCGATAAAAATTGGACCGATCGTGTAAGCTACTGCATGGCCAGCCGAGGCAGCCATTTTAATGAAATTATTTTTCATTATTAACCGGAAGGATTGTACTTTCAAATAAAGAAAAGAAATTTGAGATAATATTCAGCAGTTTTTTTTTATAGCATTTTCAAAAAAAAAGTTATTTGGCGGACCCTTTATAATCCAAATTTGGTCATGAAATATTTACTAGTTAATCTGGATCTTAAGGCAATTTAGATCGGTACTGTACGGCATCCCCAATAGCGATTGTACCATGGTTCATAAAAGTTTACATACTAAATTTCATCAAAATTTATTGTCATTTGAACATACAAACTAATGGACAAACGGAAACCGTTAAATTCACTTAAAAAGGGGCTCTGTAGCGCGATTCAGTAACTTCTTTTAACGATAATCGAATCGTTAAAAAAAGAAAACAACAAAATTATCGATTTTGGTATTCAGTAAAATTTTTAAACGATATTCGCTATTGTTAAAGTCAACTGTTGTTGTTATCTAAACGACAACAATTTTTGTGTTGTTTATTCAATCGTTAAAAAGTTAAATTTTTAGGTTGAAATGTCGTCATACAAATATAAAAATCATAAAATAATGAAAATATTTTGCTTTTATTAAAAAACACTTTTATATAAATAAAAAAACTAAATAGCATATTCAATTCATTATTTTATATTCAAATAAATAAACAAAAATATTAGTAAAAAATAAAGAAATTAAACATAAACATAAAATCATCTGTCAAACACGAAGTGAATTGTTTTTTTTCTATTCTTCTTTGTGTTTTCGCTTATTTTGACGGAGATGTCACTCGTTTACAATTTAAATAAATAGAAAACAAGTAAGAAAATTATAGTCGGTCTATACCCTATACCATGCGTTTAGAGACCCTATCTCTTAGGCCCAACTAACTGGACATAGAAAATAAGCAGAAACCAAATTTGAGTGGGAGTTTTATTAATTTTTTTGGCTGCAGATATGAAAAAGTTCATATCGGATGCTATATCTCTATAGGGACTTAGTCCAAAAATGGACCGATCCTGATCATGTTTGGTAAAGTCTCTTGTATTTTGCAAAAATATATACAAACAAAATTTGAGAAGAATCAGTGCAATATTTTTGTTTTTTAATAGATTTAAGTGAAGATCGGGAAGCAGCTCTATATGGGGTCAAAGGGATCATTTTTGAACTACTCATTAATGCATGTAATGAACGCATACAAACCCAATTTGAGTAAGATCTATATGACAATTTGGATCTTATGGCAATTTATGTCGATTTCATATGGGTAATTTGATGGGGGCTAGGTCTGAACATGGACCGATTCTCACCAATTTCAATAGCGTTCATCCCATAGCCGATAAAGCTTATGTACCAAATTTCATCAAAATACATTCATATTTGCGACCTGCAGTTTGATTACAAGCTTTACATGGACACACAGACGGACGGACGGATGGACGGACATTGTTAAATCAACTCAGAAAGTGATTCTGATTCGATCGGTATAATTAAAGATGGGTCTAGGTCAAATATTTTTGGTTGTTACAAACAGCAGCACAAAGTCATTATACCCAAACCACATAGTGGTATAGGGTATAAAAATAAAGAAATTAAACATAAACATAAAATCATCCTGTCAAACACGAAGTGATCTGTTTTTTTTTCTATTCTTCTTTGTGTTTTTCGCTTATTTTGACAGAGATGCTTATATTGATAGATTTGTCGACTATCGTTAAGGTGTAGTTAGTGAATCACTTAATCGTTAGTGCAAACAACAATAGCTGTCGATATATTTTGCGATTGTCGGATCGTTAAAATTTACAGAATCACACTACTGAGTTGATGGTATAATACAAGATGGGTCTAGATCAAAAATTTTTGTTAAAATATTGGCACAGACTCAAAGTTTAATAAATTTTTCACTTCTTTTTGATACAGATTCAGATACCTAATGTTCCAAATGTTTAATTTCGTATAGTTCATCCTGCCGCCAGATATTGAACCATATAACCTAAACATGATGATATATTCAGTGAGAGCGCAATTTTCAATATTTTGCTTATAAGATCAACTTTTAGTCATCCTAATTACATAATTATAATTTGAGTTCTATAGTTTTTGGCCTATTAATAGAAAGTAAGATAAAAATCTGATTAACTGACCAAACTAAATTGTTTGACAAAAGAACCAAACGATGATTCCGATAATTACACAGGGCAACACTGACTTTGTTCCGCGAATATTTATCGCATATATAGCAAACGTTTTTTTGCTCTGTGGTTTTCGATATATTGCGTACAAACGTCTGACGCTGTTATTATTCAACACTGATTTTTCTTAATGATAAAACATGAATAAGAATTTTATTGTATGATAAAATCAGGTAAAAATGGCATTTTTCAGTTATCTGGTGTGGAACGGTGCATTGTCATAGTGGAGTAGCACTTTTTTCTACATCAAATGAGGTCATTTTAGCTATAAGTCGATGTGGATTCTACCCATTAGCTGTGTGTAATATTGATCCGGTGATCATTTAACCCTTCTCAAGGTACTTGATGAGAATGACATGCATTAAAAAAACTGTCATCATTAACTTCTTGAGCGACTGACTCACCTTGGCCTTCTTCGGTGCACATTCGCTCGGAGAAGTTCACTGCTCACTGATTGTAGTTAAATATTGCCAAGTACTCCCTGGAAGTCATCACACGATCGTAGCTTAGGTTAGGATAGATGGGTTGCCCGCTCGAAGTCGGGTACACTCGGATGTCATATGGCCCATTGTGATACCCTTTAGAAAGTGTCGGAAAGGTAGAGATAGGAAAAGAGATTAAAAGTACAGGTATATAGTGCAAGGGGTATGGAAAAGAAAAAAACAAGTGAAAAAGACCCCTTTAGTCTGTTATGCGTCCCTCCTGAACCAGCCAGATTCCCTCAAGAAGTCCGCAAGGTCGCCGAGTAGGACGTCTACTATGCAGCCCAGGTTATCGAAGAAAGTTTGTCCTAGATATGTAAGGCGCCGCTCCTTCAGTCCTGGACATTCACAGAACAAATGTGGCACTGACTCCTCCTCGTTCACATCCATACAGCTCCTACAGAAGTCAGCTCTCCGGATACCTATGCGTTCCGCCATCCGCCCAATTTCACAGTGTCCAGTGAGTACTCCTTTAAGTAGGCTGATTGTCCCTTTACCAAAACCAAGGAGTGATTTAGTTCTCCTGGGATTAGGTAAGGGCCAAAGGATCTGGGATATTCTGCAAGAGATCAGTAGCGCCCACCCTATCCTTAGTTCAAGATCAGCTGCCTCTTTAATCAGATTAGACAGCTCTGATAGAGGGACTCTAATATCAGTGTCCATCGTCCCGCTCAAAGAAACTGAGGCCTTTCGCGCACACTCGTCAGCCAGCTCGTTTTCCTTGACCCCGTTATGTCCTGGAACCCATATCAGCCTCATTTTATGCTGCCGGATCCGGTCGAGGGACTTGGTACATTCCCTCACACACTTCGATTTAACTGTCCTCGATTTCAGAGCTTTGAGAGCAGCAACACTGTCTACGAAAATATAAATGGCCGTTGGATCCATATCCCGTTCCAGAATTATTTTCGTTACTATGAGAATTGCGTGAATCTCGGCCTGAAAAACGCTATATTTGTCAGGGATTCTCTGAGTTACCCGAATGTCAAGTTGCTCGGAGTAGACCCCTGATCCTGTAGCCTCTTTCATCTTCGCACCGTCGGTATACACTGAGATCGCAGCCCTGTCTATGTCAGTGTTTGCGGCCCCCTCTTCCCTAGTCGGTATTTGGATCGTAAAATTTCCCCCAAAGTTCATCAGCGGTGACATATAATCGGTTTCCCGATCAATTTTTGTCCTGCCCACTGTTAGCAGTATTGTGCCGTGTCCCCAAGAACTTTGTTTCAGCTTATTGGACTCCCTTAAACGGAGAACCACTTTCACTGCCGTGCTCTTGACGACGGTCTTGCTTTTAGCTGTGTGTAAACAATTGTGGCATCCAATGCGCTGATAGCTTTCTCATGTCCACCTATAGAAACACTTTCAATCTCCAATCATCCAATATCATTCCATGCATTTTATCAACAATTTCTAGCGTGACGACCTCTTTTGGGCGGCATGAACTTTACGCTTCACAAAGGAATTCAGATTCTTCAAGTGTTTTCTTGGTATTGGTGATTCTTTTTGTCATCCAAAAATAATGATTTATGTGCACGAGAAATTCACTTATTTCCCTTTTTTTAAAAATTCTCGACGTTGCCTTACTTCAATGGCTGGCATACTTAATGGCCCAGCTTACTCAAAATTTTATATATGGTAGTTGACAGTAGCTGTGTTAATACGAGGGAATTTCAAAAATCCACGAAGTTGTAAAACTGCATACGTATAGCCTAGCAAATTTGTTAAAAATAGCACTTCTTGGCATTGCCAACCTCGACTTTCTTGCAATAGTGAGCTGATGGAAAAAGATTAAAAAACGGATTCCGAAGTAGTATGTTAACATAATAAAACAGTAAAACTGCAATCAAATGTTAAGAATATCGCCAAATGTATCATTATGTTGCTCTGTGTTATCGCCATTTGTGTTCTATTTAATTTGCACCAGATTTGTCCCAAAATTTCTGCCATTTTTATATATACAAGTAATAAATATTTAACCTTGTAACCTTTTACACACTTGTCGCATATTTCAAAATTGAAGAACTACAAATCGTTTTCAGTAAAACCCCAAATATTTTTTTTTTTTTACATATGTTACCAATCTTTTTTTTTTTTGTTTTGTCGTGTTTTTGTAAACCCACATCACTTATTGGATGTCCTCTTCCCATGTGGTTGCATGCTGTGTTGTGTTTTATTTTTGGTTATCTAACATTCATATACAACCGCCAACACAGGGATATTCAAACAAACTAGCAACGCAATTACATTCTCATGATTTTAACTCAAATGAATACCTGTGGTCCACCATTATGGCAACAAGATTTGTCAACATGAACACATGTACACAGAAATTTGTTAAACAAAACTAACAAAAAAAAAAAAAATGGAAAACATATGATTTTATTTGAAACAAAACCATAAAAGAAGTGAACTTAATTGTAAAAATGTTTTGTAACAGTTGGATGATTTTATTTATTTATTTATTTTATTTTTTGGATTAACGTAATTGTTCAAAAAAAATTTTTTTTTGGGTTTTTTTATTTCAGAATACGTCTGGTGAAATAATAAATAAAAGAATTATACTTTTATCTTCTAGCATCACAAGTTAGGAATTGCCCCAAACCTGTCATTGTTGAACCTATAAAATCATATATTGTTTATTGTGCCTTATAGTTAAGTTACTATAGGGGTGTAGATTTAAGATAATCATAGCAATGATTAATCCCCTTTAAATCAGCCACTCAAAAATCATTACTCCTAGCATGTTTGGCTGGTTTTAGTGGTAGTTCACATGCAGTGTACAACCAGTAAAATCAAGTCTCTTAATTTTTTCCATAGGATATTATTGAATCTCTTAAAAATCTCTTTTTTGAAAACTATACGTTTCCTGCTATTATAAATGCAACTTAAATGTTGAATGACTATTTAAAATGCTATCAAATAACAATTTAATGTATTTAATATGTTTCAAAAAAGGAGCATAGTACAACAGCTAGAAGTCAATGGAACTCCAAATTTTTTGGCTCAACCAGACCTTGTTAAAGACAAATTAACGTATTGACAACAAAAGATGGAAAAAAGCATTGCTAGGAACAAGACTTTTCTTTTAATTTAACTGCAATATCTAATTTTCAACTACAATATAAAACCATATACAAATTGAATATCATATGAGAGGTATTTTCACGGCCTATCCAGTAGAGTATAAATCAAGCACGATCATGATTATGTAAATTAATTGTAATGGAGACATAATCGATTTTAGTTGATAAGAGAGATAATCAGTAACAAGTTTTTCCATTAACTTAAGAATAACACTTAGCTTAGCAATTCCCCTGTAGTTAAGTACATTCGCCTTACCACCTGACTTATACAAAGGTATAATAAATGATTTTTTCCAAGAAGCAGGAAAATACACGTTATGGGCACTCTTAGAATTTGAGCGCAGAGTCTCAAAATACAAGCAGGAACACCATCAGGACCAGGCTTGTATGAAAATTTCAACTGAATCAGAGACTTAAAAACAGTTTCCGTATCAAAGAGCGGAATATTTGATATCGATGCAACTTTTATTATATATGGATAGTTAGCGTCGGTTAAAGTACTTGAAATAGAATTGCTATACCATGGACTGGAAAAAATCAACAAACATATTCGCAACATCAAGATAATCAATGCATGAATTATCATTGCAAAACATTTTTTTTTTTATTATTATTTTATTTATTCAGTCTATGGAATCATCCTTACAGACTACTTAATGTACATTTATATTATAATTTATATATATAATTAAACATTTAACAAAATTGATATATAACATTTATTTAATTCAGTTGATTTAATGCATTTAAGTGTAATATAATATCTCTTCTCACAATATCCAAACTTTTATTAAAATCAATAAACTGATACAGCATATTAAACTCATCACAAATTCTACGTAGTGGATTAAAATTAGCATAGTTTGTACAATAATATTTGATAGTTAGAAAGTTATAATTTCTTGATGATCGAAAAGGAATATTTATATTTATTTTGTTGATAAGAAATTCAGATTTAAGGCTACCATTTAACAGTTTTAACAGGAAAGTAACATTTAGCATATGTCTGTGACTTTTCAATGCAGGAAGCTTAATTAGAGCCAGACGATTTTCATAAGATGGCAACCTCATATTAGAATCCCAGCCCAAACCACGAAGACAAAATAACAAAAATTGTTTTTGAACTGATTCAATTTTATTCGAATGTATATGATATTGCGGATCCCAGACTACAGACCCATATTCGAGTATTGGTCCTACCAAGGTAGTAAACAATTGTTTTGTCGTATACGGATCCGAAAACTCTTTAGCCCACCGTTTAATGAATCCAAGTACACCAGTAGCTTTATTTATTGTTAGCGAAATATGACTTCTAAAGTCTAATTTTTTATTCAGAAGTACGCCAAGGTCATTGAATGAATCCACTAAATCAAGCACAGCATTATTCATGATATACCGACCATTAATTGGAATTGATCTTGTAAAAATCGTATATTTGCATTTTTTGACATTTAGGTCCATTAGATTAATATTACACCACGTAGTTAAACGATCAATATCATTCTGTAAAAGTGATTCTTGATCAAGATTGTTGAGGGTAAAAATTAACTTTACATCGTCTGCATACATTAATGTAGTTGAGTGTTTAATTACAGAAGAAAGATCATTTATAAATAGCGTAAATAAAAGAGGTCCCAAGTGACTACCTTGAGGTACACCAGATAATACTTTTATGTTGTTGGAATACGAGTTACGAAACTTAGTACATTGTGTTCTGTCTTTTAAATATGATCCAATCCATTTTATTAGCATTATACCAAAGCCCATACGGTCAAGCTTAAACAATAGATCATGATTTACTTTATCGAATGCCTTGCTAAAATCATTATAAATAACATCTGTTTGTTTCATATTAATAAAACCATAATTTACCAAAGTTGTAAGCTCCAAAAGATTTGTTATTGTAGAGCGTGATTTAAAGAATCCATGTTGCGTTGGAGATATGATAGAGGACACGTGATGTGAGAACGTGTCATATATAAGTTTTTCAAATAGTTTTGGAATAGCACTTAATTTATCAATACCTCTATAATTCGAAATACCAGCTTTAGATCCAGACTTAAAGAAGGGAATAATAAATGATTCTTTCCAAATGGGAGGAAAGTAACCCAATTTAAGGGATATGTTAAACATATAAGTGAAAGGAATATATATGAAGGTTCCGATATTATGTATGGATACAGATTATTAAATACTATCGAAGAATAAGTTGATGCAAAAAAGTCTGCAAACATATTACTTATGGAGTTATCATCTGAAGATTCTAAATCACCGTACTTCATAACCGAAGGAAAGTCCGCAGTACGTCTTTTAGAATTAATAAACTTATAAAATGATTTTGGATTATTTTTTAGATTATTCCTTACTTTAATTAAATAGTTATTATAGGCCAATTGATTAGCAATAATAAATTCCGATCTTGATAACGAGTATTTCATATAATCTATCAATGTTCCATATTTTCTATAATTTTTGTACATTTTGTTTTTCTTATTTATACCCTATACCACTATGTGGTTTGGGTATAATGACTTTGTGCTGCTGTTTGTAACAAGCAAAAATATTTGACCTACACCCATCTTTAATTATACCTATCGAATCAGAATCACTATCTGATTCGATTTAACGATGTCCGTCCGTCCGTCCCTCCGTATGTGTGTCCATGTAAAGCTTGTAATCAAACTACAGGTCGCAAATATGAATATATTTTGATGAAATTTGGTATTTAATCTTCTATCGGCCATGGGATGAACGCTATTGAAATTGGTGAGAATCGGTCCATGTTCAGACCTAGCCCCCATACAAATGACCCCTTTGAAATCAACATATATTGCCATAAGATTCAAATTATCATGCAAATCTTAGTAAAATTGGGTTTGTATGTGTTTATTGTATCCATTAATCAGTAGTCTCTATTGGACAAATCTTAGTCATAGGCCCCATATAGATCTGTTTCCCGATCTTCACTTAAATCTAAAACAAAACAAGTAAGAAAATTATAGTCGGTCTAGACCGACTATACGATACCCTATACCATGCGTTTAGAAACTCTATCTCTTAGGCCCAACTAACTGGACATAGAAAATAGGCAAAAACCAAATTTGAGTGGGATTTTTATTATTTTTTTTTGGCTGCAGATATGAAAAAGTTCATATCGGATGATATATCTATATGGGGACTAGGTCCAAAAATGGACCGATCCTGATCATGTTTGGTAAAGTCTCTTTTATTTTGCAAAAATATATACAAACAAAATTTGAGAAGAATCAGTGCAATATTTTTGTTTTTAATAGATTTAAGTGAAGATCGGGAAGCAGCTCTATATGGGGCCAAAGGCATCATTTTTGGACTACTCATTAATGGATGTAATGAACATATACAAACTCAATTTGAGTAAGATCTATATGACAATTTGGATCTTATGGCAATTTATGTCGATTTCATAGGGGTAATTTGTATGGGGGCTAGGTCTGAACATGGACCGATTCTCACCAATTTCAATAGCGTTCATCCCATGGCCAATAGAAGCTTACATACCAAATTTCATCAAAATATATTCGTATTTGCGACCTGCAGTTTGATTACAAACTTTACATGGACACACAGACGGACGGACGGACGGACGGACGGACATTGTTAAATCAACTCAGAAAGTGATTCTGATTCGATCGGTATAATTAAAGATGGGTCTAGGTCAAATATTTTTGGTTGTTACAAACAGCAGCACAAAGTCATTATACCCAAACCACATAGTAGTAAAGGGTATAAATATTGCACTGATTCTTCTAAAATTTTGTTTGTATATATTTTTGCAAAATACAAGAGACTTTACCAAACATGGTCAGGATCGGTCCATTTTTGGGCCTAGTCCCCATATAGATATAGCATCCGATATGAACTTTTTCATATCTGCAGCCGAAAAAATTAATAAAAATCCCACTCAAATTTGGTTTATGCTTATTTTCTATATGCAGTTAGTTGGGTCTAAGAGATAGGGTCTCTAAACGTATGGTATAGGGTATCGTATAGTCGGTCTAGACCGACTATAATTTTCTTACTTGTTTTAAGTTGAGATAGATGTTTTGTATTCCAAGGAGTACCATTCGATTTAGGAGGTTACATTTTAGGTACAGATGCCGAGAAACATTCAAAGAGGTGATGATAAAATGTATACAAACACAAGTGCAAGTTATCATTGCAACGAGATAACACATTTATCCAGTCAATTTGGAATATATGGAGTTGTAAATCTTTAATCTTTAATTAGTTTTATTAAAGCAAAAGATTTTATTGCTGTGAGTTAACTTTTTTTATGAAGATGATAGGAACAAAAGCCAGATATCTCAAGTGTTGGATGGTATATATCTTCCGGATCAGAAATAGGGCTATGCCGCAATATTGAAAAGTCATTAGGTTCATTAACGAAAATAAGGTCCAACAGTCTACCAAATGCATTTGTGACGGAGTTGACTTGGAAAAGACAATTTTCCAATAAACGATGAATAAATGCAGCTGAAGAATCGGAATAATGAGATGGAACTAAATAATTGGTATCAGGATCAGCTTTCCAGGATGTAGACGGCATGTTAAAATCTCCAATTAACATTAATAAATCAGATGGTTTTATATAATTTTGTATTAAATCAACAGCTTTCAGATGATCCTCATAAACAGAAAGCGGAGAGTTAGGCGGAATGTATGAGCAAATAATGTATATGGACCTGTTATTAATTTTAGCTAAAACACATATAATCTCAATATGTAAAAAATCGTTTAAGATAATTTCTTCAGACGAAAATTCGTTTAGTATAGCAACCAATACGCCGCCTCCAGACTTTTTTATTACATTATTACACTGATTATTATTTTTATCAGATTCAATTCTTTCACAACTTTCTCCATCTTTTCTGAAAATTTGATATTTCGGGCAAAAAATCTCAGAGTTATTAACTTTTTGACTGAGCCAGGTCTCCGTAAATATAATAATATGATTATTGAAGCCAAAGCTATTACAATAAATTGACGAAAGTTTTGAATTCGTACCTCTAACGTTTAGATACAAGATGTATATTAGTTTTTTGGATTTTGATCAGCGCATTTGGGAAGCCGAGCATTATCTTCTTCTCTATATATAAATTCACGTATTAATGCGTTTTTAGACCAAAAACTGGCATCTACGATTTGTTCAAATAGGTATTCAGGAACAATTAAATGATGCTCTATTTCTGGAATTCATTTTGTAAACACTAATATCCTCAGGAATACAGTTTTTATACCCTATACCACTATGTGGTTTGGGTATAATGACTTTGTGCTGATGTTTGTAACAACCAAAAATATTTGACCTAGACCCATCTTTAATTATACCGATCGAATCAGAATCACTTTCTGCGTTGATTTAACAATGTCCGTCCGTCCGTCCGTCCGTCCGTCCGTCCGTCTGTGTGTCCATGTAAAGCTTGTAATCAAACTGCAGGTCGCAAATATGAATATATTTTGATGAAATTTGGTATATAAGCTTTTATCGGCCATGGGATGAACGCTATTGAAATTGGTGAAAATCGGTCCATGTTCAGACCTAGCCCCCATACAAATTACCCATATGAAATCGACATAAATTGCCATAAGATCCAAATTGTCATATAGATCTTACTCAAATCGGGTTTGTATGCGTTCATTACATCCATTAATGAGTAGTACAAAAATGATCCCTTTGACCCCATATAGAGCTGCTTCCCGATCTTCACTTAAATCTATTAAAAAACAAAAATATTGCACTGATTCTTCTCAAATTTTGTTTGTATATATTTTTGCAAAATACAAGAGACTTTACCAAACATGATCAGGATCGGTCCATTTTTGGACCAAGTCCCTATATAGATATAGCATCCGATATGAACTTTTTCATATCTGCATCCAAAAAAAATTAATAAAAATCCCACTCAAATTTGGTTTTTGCTTAATTTCTATGTCCAGTTAGCTGGGCCTAAGAGATAGGGTCTCTAAACGCATGGTATAGGGTATCGTATAATCGGTCTAGACCGACTATAATTTTCTTACTTGTTTTTAATTTAGTTGTTTTTAATTTATTTATTATTTAAACCCTCACGATACTCGTGGTGACTTAATTATGTGAGCACCTCGCATATGACCTTTTTGAGGTTTTCCATATTTTTCGGGGAATACCCAAATTTTTGATTTTGATTCAATCAATGTAAACAACTGCTACCATAGCAGGGTTGCACAAAATTGTAAGGTTAAAATCGGAAGAAATAGGTTTAAGATAAAATCTGAAAAAAACATTTCATTGCATACCCATGACTTAATTATGTGAGCACAAGTGTACATTCACCTTACCACCTAACTTATACAAAAGTATAATAAATGATTTTTTTCCAAGAAGCAGGAAAATACACGTTATGGGCCACTCTTAGAATTTGAGCGCAGCTTCTCAAAAAGCAAGCAGGACAACCATCAGGACCAGGCTTGTATGAAAATTTCAATCAGAATCAGAGACTTAAAAACAGTTTCCTTATCAAAGAGCGGAATATTTGATACCGATGCAATTTTTATTAAATACGGATAGTTAGCGACGGTTAAAGTATTTTAAAAAGAATTGCTATACGTGGACTGGAAAAATCAGCAAAAATGTGCGCAATATCAAGATAATCAGAGCATAAATTATCTTTGCAAAACATTGTAGGCGGGAACGATGAAGATTTGCGTTTAACACGTAGAAAGTCAGCGAAGGACTTTGGGTTATTAGCAAAGTTTGATTTTAAATTATCCATATACCTCGTATAGCAATTATTTTTCAGTAAATTGTAATCAGCGCGAGCGGTTGAATATTTAGCATAATCTGAAGTTGAACAGGATTCTGCGTATCTTTTAAAAAGGTGAGACTTTCTTTTTGTTAGCCTCGACAACACCTTTGAATTCCAAGGAGGACCAGTATGCTCAAAAATCTGATGGAAAAGAGGATACATTTAGAAAAACAATCATTCAAAATATCATAAAATTTTACCAAACGAAAGTCCATGGCGCAAGTATTAAGGAGCCGATTATCAACCAAAAATGACCAGTCAATATGATAAAGCAGTTCATTCAATTTATTATAATCAGTAAAATTATTTACTCATCACATTTTGTAGCTTCGTTATAAGCTCTTCTTGGCCAACATCAAGAATTATACCAAGAGTAGGGTGATATCGATCTTCAGGTAAGGATATTGAGTCAATGCAATTCACTACAAAACTTTCAACATTATCCACAAAAACTAGATCCAACTTTTTTTTATTCGAGTTCAAAACGCAATTTATCTGAAATGCTCCCCAGATCAGATATACTCTCAAGAAGTGTATAGTAAAAGGGAAATGTCGTAGATGGAATAAACGATAAGGAATCAGACGAATAAAGCCATAATACGTTAGGTAAATTGAAATCACCAAGTATTAGAAGTGAGTCACCATGTTTCAGAGAATTACTTACGGAGGAAATCGCATTAACATGAGCATCATATACTGTATTAACAGAGCATGGGGGAGTATAGAAACAAGTGATATAAGTAAATGGTCGGCCAAATAACTTTTTTTTTTTTTTAATAAAAAAAAACTACTGAATATTATCTCAAATTTCTTTTTTTATTTGAAAGCACAATCCTTCCGGTTAATAATGGAAAATAATTTCATTCAAATGGCTGCCTCGGCTGGCCATGCAGTAGCCTACACGATCGGTCCTACACGAATATTGTCCTTTAAAGCGTCAATTGTCTCTGGCTTGTTGGCGTAATACTTATCTTTGAGAGCACCCCACAAATAATAGTCCAACGGTGTCAAATCGTAGCTCCGAGGTGGCCAAACGACATAAGCTCTGCGGCTGATAATGCGATCTTCAAAAACAGGGCGCAAAACATCGAGTGTAGCTTCGGCTGTGTGGCACGTAGCGCCGTCCTGTTGAAACCAAATGTTGCCAATATCCTCCTCTTCAATTTTTGTGAACAAAAATTCGTTCAACATGGCCCGATAACGATCGCCATTGACTGTAACGGCCACTCCTTGCTCATTTTCGAAGAAAAATGGCCCAATTATGTCTTTGGACCAAAATCCGCACCAAACAGTAACTCGTTTTGGGTGTATCGGCTTTTCAATGTATGTGTGCCGGTTTTCTGTGCCCCAAATGCGACAATTTTGCTTGCTTATATACCCGCCAAGATCAAAATGAGCTTCATCTGAAAAGATGATTTTTTTGGCAAAATCGGCATCTTTTGTAAGTCGATCGCAGGCGCACTTAGCGAAGCGAAAACACATTGGATGGTCAGTTGGCTTCAACTCCTGAACCAATTGGACTTTGTGTGGTCAGTTGGCTTCAACTCCTGAACCAATTGGACTTTGTGTGGCGTCATACCAAGGTCTTTATGCAAAATTCGTCTCAATGATGCCTCCGAAATGTTCAATTCTTGAGAACGCCGGTGAATTGATGTTGATGGCGCTTCACGCACACTTTCTGCCACAGCAGCAATATTCTCGGGTGTACGCACTGTTTTTGGCTTTTCACGCTTTGGTTTATCGATGAGGATGCCAGTTTCTTTCACTTTTTTCACAAGATAACAAACATACGGAGCTGACGGTGCTTCTCTCTTCCAAAATCCGTACGCAATTTTCGCACACATTCTGCAACATTACCATGATTTTCAAACTAATGTCGCAATATTTCCCAGCGTTGTTCATATTCATATTCGTTCAGCGGAAGGATAAAACTAATTATCTGTATGAACTCAATACTAGTATTAATATCATCAAATTCAACCAAACTTAAGGTAAACTTACTATCTACAGCTATCAGAACCGCACTTCCAGCCTTTAATAGTCTATCAAGTCAAAATATCTGAAACTTACTCGAATTTGACTGAGATATATATGATAATTTAAATCTTATGACAATTTTAGTCGATCTCATCGAGCTAATTCGTATGAGGACGGACTGGCATCGCTAAATCGGAAAGTGATTCTGAGTCGATCGGTATAATAGATAGATAGATTAGATTCTTTATTCATCAAAATTTTACAAGTTAATATAACAAAGTAATATTAAAATGTATAATATAAAGAATTTATACGTCTTGGTAGATTTACCGTCAGCCGGAAGATTTGATTTAAATAACGGGTGATTTTTTTGAGGTTAGGATTTTCATGCATTAGTATTTGACAGATCACGTGGGATTTCAGACATGGTGTCAAAGAGAAAGATGCTCAGTATGCTTTGACATTTCATCATGAATAGACTTACTAACGAGCAACGCTTGCAAATCATTGAATTTTATTACCAAAATCAGTGTTCGGTTCGAAATGTGTTTCGCGCTTTACGTCCGATTTATGGTCTACATAATCGACCAAGTGAGCAAACAATTAATGCGATTGTGACCAAGTTTCGCACTCAGTTTACTTTATTGGACATTAAACCAACCACACGAATGCGTACAGTGCGTACAGAAGAGAATATTGCGTCTGTTTCTGAGAGTGTTACTGAAGACCGTGAAATGTCGATTCGTCACCGTTCGCAGCAATTGGGTTTGTGTTATTCGACCACATGAAAGATCTTGGTGTAAAACCGTATAAAATACAGCTCGTGCAAGAACTGAAGCCGAACGATCTGCCACAACGTCTAATTTTCAGTGAATGGGCCCTAGAAAAGTTGGCAGAAAATCCGCTTTTTTATCGACAAATTTTGTTCAGCGATGAGGCTCATTTCTGGTTGAATGGCTTCGTAAATAAGCAAAATTGCCGTATTTGGAGTGAAGAGCAACCAGAAGCCGTTCAAGAACTGCCCATGCATCCCGAAAAATGCACTGTTTGGTGTGGTTTGTACGCTGGTGGAATCATTGGACCGTATTTTTTCAAAGATGCTGTTGGACGCAACGTTACTAACAAACTTTTTGTTGCCAAAAATGGAAGAACTGAACTTGGTTGACATGTGGTTTCAACAAGATGGCGCTACATGCCACACAGCTCGCGATTCTATGGCCATTTTGAGGGAAAACTTCGGAGAACAATTCATCTCAAGAAATGGACCGGTAAGTTGGCCACCAAGATCATGCGATTTGACGCCTTTAGACTATTTTTTGTGGGGCTACGTCAAGTCTAAAGTCTACAGAAATAAGCCAGCAACTATTCCAGCTTTGGAAGACAACATTTCCGAAGAAATTCGGGCTATTCCGGCCGAAATGCTCGAAAAAGTTGCCCAAAATTGGACTTTCCGAATGGACCACCTAAGACGCAGCCGCGGTCAACATTTAAATGAAATTATCTTCAAAAAGTAAATGTCATGGACCAATCTAACGTTTCAAATAAAGAACCGATGAGATTTTGCAAATTTTATGCGTTTTTTTTTTAAAAAAAGTTATCAAGCTCTTAAAAAATCACCCGTTATAAAAGAATAAAAATATATAAAAAAAATAAAATTTGTACAGGGTGGGCCAACTTGGACTGACTGATTTGAAATGCTTATAATTTTTGTATTTTTGATTTTTTTTATTTTTTTTTTTTGCAGATAATACAGAATTTTATAAAATTTTATAATGTCATCATACTCAGTGGAAGAACGTGTAAAAATTGTTGAATTTTATTACGTTTCCGGACGATCAATTGTTACAACGCAAAGAAAATATCGTCAGCATTTTAATACTGCAGAGGCTCCCAGTGTAAACATGATAAGAAGCTTAATGACCCGTTTTGAGAATTTGGGTTCAGTGGGTAATGAACTACGAAGAAATTTTGTTCGTCCTGTTCGCACTGAACAAGCTATAGAAGCTGTACGAGAAAGTGTTAACACGGATGCAACTGTGTCTACTCATCGACGAGCTACTTAATTGAACATCTCCAGAACATCGCTACGACGTATTCTAAAAGTTGATCTGAAGATGTTTCCATATAAAATTCAATTGGCCTAAGAATTATTGCCGAGGGATGCACCACAACGGCTACAATATGCCAATAGATTTTGCTAGCGACAGAAAATGCCAATTTTTTGAATAATCTGATTATGAGCGATGAAGCACATTTTCATTTAAATGGATATGTGAATAAGCAGAACTGCCTAATTTGGGGTACAGAGAATCCGAGAGCATCGCATCAGCGACAATTAAACCTTGTCAGATGCACCGTTTGGTATGGAATCATGGCTGATAAAGTTATTGGTCCATATTTCTTCAAAAATGAACTTAATGAGCCGCAAACCGTCTCTGGGGTGGTATACCGGACCATGTTGGAAAATTTTTTACGTCCGATAGTTCTCAATAATCGTAACATATGGTTCCAGCAAGATGGAGCTACAGCTCATACCGCAAGCGCCACAATGGCAATTCTGCGAGAACTTTCCGAAGACCGAATAATTTCAAAAAATGCAGATTTCGCGTGGCCACCTCGTTCTCCAGATTTGACGGCCCCAAATTTTTTTTTGTGGAGTTTCTTGCAGGAACGAGTTTACGTCAACAAACCACAAAATATTCAGAAGCTAAATCAGAATATTCGCACAGAAATTGCTCAATTGCAGTCAGAAACGTTGCGCAACGTAATGCAAAATGTATTGAGTAGAGCCATTAACTGCCAACAGGAAAATGGACGCCATCTAAAAGATGTAATTTTTCATACTTAGCTTAAAAAAAATTTATAATTTATACTTTAATTTGCAAAAAAAAAAATAAATAAAAAAATTTTAAAATACAAAAATTATAAGTATTTCAAATCAGTCAGTCAAACTTGGCCACCCTGTACTTATTTATACAAATATACTGATTTCATTAATTTTGATTTAATAATTGTATTCTGTGATTAAAAACTGTCTATATTGCAAAACATTTCGAACATAATTATATAAGGGATTCCAATCTTCAAATGTATCACCGTTTAGAATATCAAAGATTTCATAATCTGTTAATCTTGAGTATGGGAAGAATCTGCATCTTATATGTTGTAGCACGGGACACCTTCGCAAGAAATGTTGAATTGTTGCCTCTTCTCTTAAGTTGCACATTGAGAAAATTCTGGATTGTGCGATAGGTTGTTCGATGCTATATTTAGATGCGTTTAAATACAAAAGATCAACACGGGTTTTCATTATCAACGAAATTTTTTGCTGGTTGTTGCTCTCATTACAATAAGTAATGCCTTTGGAGAAGTCCAAAAATTTATAAATTCTTCGTTCACTTTGTAATGCCCTCTCATAATTGTTACGATAGGATTGCGTCTTCATTTGTTGGGGTAAAGCTCTACATGTATTGTTCCATACGTCTTTGCATTGGCTTATGTTGTCGGAATATAAGTTGTAGTTATTTAGACGATCAATGCAGTCTTTATACCAATAAATATTTTTGGAGATTATTACTTTCGATAGTTTGTAGGGTAATCTTTCGTGATCATAGTCAAATAGTACTCTGGATACATACTTCAAATGTAATCCATAGGTATAAAAATGTGCATCTTCCTGACCAGTTTCTAAACTTAGAACGTAATTTGGCGTGTTATATGGCAATTTTAGAATAAAGGTGCGTTCAGACTACGCAAATATTTGACCAAATAAACGTAACCCCTAAATAATGTATAATTTTCCTTGTATAATTTTCATTAAGTTATACAATATATGATATAGAATATAGTTAAATATATTAAATATTACTAATGTAATAAAACATAACTTAATTTTGTCTTTTATGTATCATGTAAGATTGAATAAAACTTTCATAAAATTAGGGGTTACGTTTATTTGGTCAAATATTTGCGTAGTCTGAACGCACCTTAAGTTTTGTGAAAAATCTCTGCAACTGATCAACATTTTCAAACACAGAGAGTCCCCACACCTGCGCTCCATAAGGCCTGAAATAATTTCCATTTAGCTTTTCCAATAAAGCTTTTCCATGTTATATTAATGCAAACTTTTGCTGCATGGACTCAAATGGTTGGCGAAAGACATTCTAGGAGTCAGCAAAATACCTAGATATTTATACTGTGACACAATTTTAACTTTTTCTCCCATAAATCTCCATGTTTCATTTGACCCAATACGACCACCTTTCCGAAAAACCATTATCTCTGACTTTGTTAGATTAACTTCCATTCCCCATATTTTTCAATAGAGTTTTAAGTTGTTAATCATTTCTTGTAGGACTTTAAGGTCATCTGATAGAATCACGATATCATCTGCATACACTAGTATACGTATATTTATTTCATTTATAAAAATACCACCTTTTAGACTGTGATGCAGGTCGGTAAGATATAATGAGAATAAATGTGGTGACATTAAACATCCGTCTTTAACTCCAGAATTGGTATGAAAGTAAACTGATAACTCAGTTCCAGTCCATACTGCAGATTTTGTGTTTTCATATATATTTTCTAAAAAAATTACAATTTTTGTAGATAATCCCATTTGATGTAGTTTATAAATCAGGAGCTTCCTTGGAACTCTATCGAATGCGACTTTAAAGTCTACAAAAAATGCATAAACTTATTTCTTTTCTTGAAATTTAATGTTTACAATTGCTGCAAGATTATATATGTTATCAATTGTGGAGTACTTTTTACGAAAACCAGACTGATATTATATTTTGTTGCCCATACCATTATTCCTTCATTAACTTTTTTTTTTTTTTTTTAATCGTTTATTTATTCACAATATTGAAGCAAAACTTAAACTATAATAAACACTAGTTCTCAATAATAGTTTTATATACTTACATATATACAAAGTCCCTTATACGGGCTCTCTAGTATTATTAATCTATACTAATATAATAAAGAGGTAATGTGTGTTTGTTTGTTTGTTTGTTTGTTTGTTTGTTTGTTTGTTTGTAGGAGGTAATCTTCGTAACTACCCATCTGATCTTCCTGAAATTTTCACAGAGCCTTACTGCGGATATGGGAAGTGCTATAGGCTATAATTTTTTTATTATTTTTGGTGGGCGTGGCACCTCCCACACAAAGTAAATTTTTAATATCATATACATATATTGAGTACTATGATAGGGAGAGCTTTGCAAATTTGTGTGAGGTCACCTATTGTTAATATAAGTAGCTACGCCGGAAATGGGCGGGATTGGACAAGTGGGCGTGGTACCTCCCATACAAGTAATAGTTCAATATTATGTATCTCGAGTAATGTGATAGAGAGAGCTTTTCAAATTTTTCTGATGTCACCTATTATTAATGTGGGTAGTCGGATGCAAAATGGTCAGTATCGGACCAATAGGCGTGGTACCTGCCATACAAAGTAAATATAAAATGCCATATATCTGGAGTACTGTAACAGTGAGGGTCTTGGGACTTTGTGTGAACCCATAAGTTATTAATTTGATTAGTTACAAAAAAAAATGGGCGTGATCGGAGCAGTGGGCGTGGCACCGCACATACAAAGTAAATATATGATATCATATAACTGGTGTGCTAAAAAAAGGAAGCTTTGACACTTTGCACGAGCCTATCAGATCTTAGTATGAGTAGTCGAACAAAGAATTGGCGGGTTCACACCAACGGGCGTGGCACTCCCCATGCAAGGTAACTATTTATTGTCATATATCTGGAGTACTGTAAAAGAGAGAGCTTTGTGGCTTTGCGTGAGCCCATAGGTTCTTTGTGTGATTAGTCGAACAAAAAGTGGGCGTGATCGGAGCAATGGGCGTAACACCGCCTATGCAAAGTAGATATCTAATATCATATAACTGGTGTACTATAAAAGGGAAAGCCTCAACATTTTGCGTGAGTCCATCAGATATTAATGTGAGTAGTCCAATAAAAATTGGGCGGGATGGGATTAGTGGACGTTGCACCTCCTATGTAAAAAATATGAAGCGCTACGAAAGCGACAGTCTTTTGACAAGTTCGTTAGTTATCAGTGTGATTTGCCGTGGAAAATATATCGCCAAAACCAAAAATCGCCTAAAAAACAAAAATCTTTAAAATCAAAAATGGGCAAAAGCAAAAATCGCTAAAAAGAAAAATTGCCAAATGATATTCTAAGTTCAAGGCCAATAGTTAAGTGTTGCCAGATCTAATATCTTCTTCTCATGGGCAGCTACATGTACCTTGCTTCAGGGTAGGAACGCCGAAAAATCTGATAATTGTTGTAGCGAATGAAAAAACAAAAAACATTGTATATCAGCATCAGCAAGCATTGAAATAAAAAATCTATACTAGCATAATAAAGAGGTAATGTGTATTTGTTTGTTTGTAGGAGGTAATCTCCATAACTACTCATCTGACCTTCCTGAAATTTTCACAGAGTCCTACTGCGGATATGGGAGTGCTACAGGCTATAATTTTTTTAAATATTTTTAGCGGGCGTGGCACCTCCATACAAAGTAAATTTTAAATATCATATACTGTGGGCGTCAAAATAAAGTAAACCAAAAATTTTAATCTTTAAATTGTCTTATAACAAAATTATTATTGACTTACGATAAAAAGTAATATTACAGAGTTTAATACTATACGCATTTAGAGATTGACTACTATAAAACATGAACTCAAATCAATTGGGAATATTAGACAAATCTCTCGAAAGTAAAAATGCATTAGATTTTACGCGTCAAAAAAAAGTAAACAGTGGTAACACTTACTTACGCTTTTTTATATTTCGGGGAAGAACTTAACCTTTTTGTGACAAATGTGTACTGAGCACGTGTTCTACTTTACTAAAAATTATTTAAAGTTGATTTGTACTAATTAATAATAGCTAGAAACATGTAAAAGCAAATATTCCCAGTATGGGAAAGAAAATAACGGTTTATACTCGGAAAATATTTTAGATTAAAAAGAAAAATGTAAATCTTTGCGTGAAATTGGCGAAATTGTGGGTAGGAACCACTGCACAATAAAAAAAGTAGTTTATGAATGCAATTTGAAGATTTAACGAGATCTGGACGCCCAAAGCAGCTTAGTGGTACTGAAGTTAGAGCTGTAGTAAGAGAAGTAAAGACATATTCAGCCTAAAGTGCTGTTAAATTATCAGAAAACATAACACAGACATCAGGCAAACCAGTAAGTTCGAGTACAGTAAGGAGATCGCTTCACAAAAATGGTCTACATTGTTGGAAAACATATTATAGACAGATAAGATCAAATTCGAAATTTTCGGCGCGAAAAGGCCTGCAAAAATATGGCGTGCTAAGAATGTAACATGCAAAGCAAAATGTGTTCCCAAAACTGTTATATACAGTGGGGGTTCAGTTATGTTTTTATTTACTCCATTATGAAGCAAATGGATTACTTAGCCATTTTGAAGGACAATGTTGGCCCTAGCGTCGAGAAATAAGGCATGGCTGGAGATAGGATCTTCTAACAGGACAACGATCTAAAGCTTACATCTAAAATTGTGAAAGAGTGGCTACTGTACCGGACTCCTAAGACACCTGATCTACCGTCGCAGTCCCCGGACCTTAACCCAATCGAGCATCTGTGGGCAAATCTTGACAGAAAAATAGGTCGAAGGGCTTTTTCAAGCAAGACAAACTTAAAAATGCCTCAAAAGAAAGAATGGAGCATAATCTCCCCTGATGTAACAAAAAAAAATTGTCGAGTCGCTGCTTAGAAGACTACATAAGGGGCTTAAGGCCAAATGAAAATACACCAAATATTAAAAAATTTTAAAAGTTTGCTTTTTGTATTGAAGTTCTGTTGCCTTTTCTTTGCTGTTTACTTTTTTTCTGACGCCTAAAATTTGGTCATTTTCTAAATAAAGTTCATTTATTTCTGTTTTGTAATGCTTCTGTTAAATTTTTTTTATTGAGTTCAGCTAAAATTAAATAATTCTTGCATTCCTTATATTTATTTTTGATTTTGTGTTAATTACTTCATTTTAATAAAAGTTTTAAAATGAGAAACTAAGCTGTTTACTTTATTTTGACGCTCACAGTATATTAATAGATAGAGAAAGCTTTGCAAATTTTTCTCAGGTCATCCGTTATTAACGTGAGTAGTCAGACAAAAAAATGGGCGGGATTGGACAAATGCGCGTGGCACACCTACACAAACTTAATATTAAATGTGATATATCTGAATTACTGTATTAGTGAGAGGCTTGGGATTTTGTGTGAGCCCTCTCATAACGATTCGTGGGGCGGGGGGAAGGGGGAGGGTGTAGCGAAGCACACCGGGTTACATCTAGTATGATAATAAGTTTGGTTTTACAAAAAATAAATATTTTATGTACTTCAAATGAAGAAGATATATTTAATTTTTTAATTTGTAATGAAAATATTGAAAAAACATTACTTATATGTTAGCAAAAAAATAAAAACTAAAGTCTAAAGGTTAAAAAGGCGAGGAATTGGAAAATTTTTACTGATGTAACCACCAGAATTTAGTTTTAGATCTTTGCAAAATGCAAAATTCCCTATTAGCAATACTTTCACCATATCTAAAAGTATTCGGTGTTGTACTATTGCAATTGTACTATTACAAGACTGGAATGCCATTTTCATTTTGTATTAAATTTATTTTATCTAGGTATAAAAAGGCCTCCGGTGGGACGAATCCATTTTGTAATGTTTCAGATATATATTCTTCATTTGAAAAGTACGGAGCCATTATTAAATTATTTTCTGTACATACTGTGCATCTCAAAATATTATATCTTATTAAATTAATTATATAATTATCAATTCTTATTATACCTGATTCATTATATAACTTTTTTTTCGATACATATTTTAAAAAATTACTTTCTGGAGATCTAAATAACGAAGTGCAAGACCTTAAACATTTTCTTTCGAATACCCGAATTTTTTCCATATAAGATGGTGAAATATTAAACCAAATATGACATCCATATGTTAGAATTGGTCTAATAAGAGACTGATACATAATAATCTTTACTCTTGATTTAATATATCTTGAAAAAAAATAATGCTTTATATAAGAAGAATGCGTTCCGTGCTTTGATAAGTACCTCTTTGATGTGGTTGTTAAAATATAAAAATTTATCTAAATATATGCCTAGGTATTTGACAATTTCTTTGTTTGGTATAATAAAACTAGTGGATTATGTGGCGCCTAGGCGCCCGTTTATTTTGACTTTAACAAACAAATTTTTTTTCCCATTTCAAAATTTTCCTATATTTTATATATTAAAAAAAAAATAATTTTAATGTTTTTAAAATTTAAAAAAAAAAAAAAAATCGGAAAACAGTTGTAAAAAATACAAACCAAATACTTCGATTTTCAAATGAAGTTTTGTAAAAGGTCCTTTTATGTATATTTTCGCATAAGTTTGCCAGTAGCCAACCTTTGTTTTATATTTTTTGCTTCTATACATAGAAGTTTTTAATATTATATGATTTTAAAAAAATATTTTATTTTGATAGAAACTCGGTAATTTTAGTCTTAATAATTTAATAATTAATATTAAATTATAATTTAATTTATGTTTTATAACTTTTTAAACTGCATCAAAATAAGTAAACTTATTCAACTAAAAAAAGTTTTTAAACCTTTCGGACAAAACAAACAAAAAATACTACAGTTATGACGAACTTAGTCTATAACGAACTAATTTGGCGGTCCCGCTGAGTTCGTTATAACCGAACTCCATTTTATTGTAGAAAAAATAGAATAGCATAGAAAAAAAAACGTTTTAGAGCAAGGTTCCAAAAAGTTTCTTAAGGGGGGGGTTTAAAGGTTTTAAAAGTTAATAATAATAATTAATTGCATAATTCTTTTTTGAAGACATGAATACACGTTATAGCATAACTTTTAAAGAATCTTTGAAAAAATTTTCAACTAAAACTTTAATAAATAAGTCCGTGACAGCCAATATCCGGAGGCGTTGTTGTTTTGCGGTGAACATCATAACTCATTACCGGACCATGTGAAAAAAAAAAATTGAAATGCGTTTAAAAGGTGACATGTTTCCTGAAGTAGTGACGAAGAATTTTGCAATTTTTTTTTGCAGCATTTTGAAGTGAAAAACGATTTTTGCTATACAATTTCGGGAATTTGTTGTTAAAAATGGGGAAGAAAATGGAATTAAAAAAAAACTGCGTGGTTACCTGATGATTTTTGTGTAGATATAGTGTCTAAAATTTCAAAAGAATCGGTCAAGAAGATGTTCACGGACTTCGAACATTTATTTGCGAGAAAATCGGTGTAAAGTTTTTTAAAAACTGATTTGTATACTATATACCGTCCGGTCGCTGGAAACGCTGTATCTTTTTAAGTTTTGCTCTGATTTACTTAAAATTTTGACACAACACTCTCGACATGTTGTGCATTCAGGAAGAGAAATGCAAAGAAAGGTTTTAAAACCTACCATACCACCCGTTAAGGAAATGCAAACACCAATACACCTACACAAAAAAGAAAAAAATATTTCATATTTCATCATACATGTAAACTGAAAAAAAAGAGAACTATATTTTTTGCAAAGTTATCTATAAATCCAAAAAAGAAAAATTAAAAAATGCGCGCGTATTAGTGTTACTTAAAAAAAATCGCTTTTAATTCTTCCATGATAATTTCAATAAATTATTCAAATTAAAATCTTAAATATACCTTTTTACGTAATTTATGTTTGTTCAAATTTTTTTAAAAGCATATTATGCAAAAATTAATATTATGAGTGAAAAAAAAATTATTTTCCCACCTCTCTTCTAAAATTACAATGTAATTTAATTATGCAAAGTTACAATAATTTAAATTTTAAAATTAATATTGCACTATTTTTTCAAAGGCTTTTCAATACAGAGCTATAAACGAAATCATACGTTGGACAACAACAAAATCTACATTGAAGATCTCTTTTTTCTCAAATATTTATCAAAAAAAGCATGCTCTTTGGTAAGTGCTGGCCATCAATGAACTGAGCGAAAGTACTCTTAACAATACAAAACAATTTTGAGATGAAAAACAAAACAGACAAACGAATAAGTTTAGTAAGTGTAGCCAATTTTGACAACTTATTGTAATTTCGACGGTTTTGCAATTTTGCTAATTTTGACAACTTATTGAATTTCGACGATTTTTCAATTTGATAAAATGATTTGTTAAATTTGTAAAAATGATGATTGAAGATTTAAAATTATCAGTAGTATAAAAATTACGATTTCAAGGGTTACCAATTAATGGGTTGTTTATCGAAAATTGATAGTTTTTGTTCAGTGTAAATGGAAATTACAAAGTATGTATAGATTTAATTCTGGGTCAAGTCGTTTCAAAACGGAAATACCTTGAATAGCATCTCTATTTAAGATTTAAGCTTCAATTACGGCGATACTTTAAATCTATATTATATGTTTCAGCTATAGATACATGTCAATAAATTTATTTAGTTGATTGGTGTGTTAAATTTTTTTCGTTGAAATTTCACCACTAATACATTAGAAATAACCAATGCTGTAATAATATTCGTAATATGAATGATATAAATAAATTTGATTGTTTCCTTTTGTAATATTATGTCGAGTTTTATTTTTATTTTCTTGACAATTTCTTGTTTTAAAAATGACGATTTTGGCGATTTATTTTCCAAAATTGTCGACTTTCAGAAGATTTTATTAGCAGCACTGGTTGGTAACATAAAAGAGAGAAAATTGTGTGCGGGTTTGTATAAAATGAGAAAGATTAAATTTTGTTTGTGTATTTCGCATAGCTTTGTAGGGAGTGCTATGTGTATTATTTCAGCGTTACAGAATCAGTCAGTCAGTCAGTGAGTCAGGGATCAGCGTAAATATATATAAGATTATTTATGTTGGACTTAATTCCAAATGATTTCCAGTTTTTTTAATGTTACTCTTGCACTTATCTACTGTTGGTCTAAATAATATTGTTTCGCATTTTTCTATATTTATTTTCATATTCCAATCCAAGGCAAATTGTTCCACGATATTGAACAGGTTTTGTAAGTTTTTATTAATTTTATCAATTGTGCAGTCAGCATGATATATTATAATATCATCTGCAAAAGCTATAATATTTTCAATATTGCTAAGTAGGTCTAAAATGAATATATTGAAAAGTATAGGTGAATTGACAGTACCCTGTTGTAACCCATTAATGATTTAAAAAAATTTTCTGCTTTTATATTTCTCGTGAAACACCATAAAGGTTTTATCACTTATCATATTATATATGAGTATTATTAAATGTAATGGAAATTTATAATCAATTAATTTGTATATCAAACCAGCTATCCAAATGTTATCAGAAGCTTTTTCCATGTCTATTAAACAAGCTCCTGTACATAATTTTTTATTCCAGTTCCAATTTATATTCGATGTGAGTAAATGTATGGCATTTATAGTCGAGTGCTTGTATTTAAATCCAAATTGTTTTTCACTAGTCAGGTTGTTGTTGTTACAAAATTTATTTATATTATTATTGATGCACATTTCGAAAATTTTACTAATATTGGGGAGTAAACTTATACCCCTAAAATTTTTCGGATTACTCATATCTTTATCTTTGTTGGGTAATAGAACAACTTTAGCGATTTTCCAGTTTTTGGGAAAATATGAGTTATTTAACATATTGTTAAATAGATTACAATACTCAAAAATCATTATATCTGGTAAATTTTTTAAAATTATATTTGGTACCTTATCTATCCCTGGAGACAATTTACCACTTATTTTAGAGAAAATGTATAATATTTTCTTTCTCGCTATGAAATAATCTCCAGCTTGCGTTTCATTTAAATTGTTTGAAATTTTTTCTAGATTAAAATTTGTTATAGTGGTCATATTGTATTCGAAGTTAGATTTCGTTACTAAAAATTTATTGAAAGTATCATTAACTTTTATATGTAAATTGTTACTATTATTTATTTGTTTGTAGGAGTGAACTGACTCAAATAAGCTGCCGATAGTATCTAGCATTTGTTCTTTTTCGTGAATTATGAAATTATTTTCTCTGTCTTTCTCTAACTCTCCAACTTCTATATTTGCATTACTTAATAAATACTCTTGGTTTTCTGGGATTTTTAAATTATGCAGAACTAAAGGTTTAAACTTTTTGAAATTTTTCTTTATTTTTTCAAACATCATTTTTGAGTCTTTCGGATCTATTTTAGTTAACTGTTCTTGTACGTATTTGTTTAAAATTGTGATAATATTTTCGTGTATAAGTTTTTTAATTAACTTTAATTTTACTTTTAACAAATTAAGAGATGACTCTGATAACATATGCTGCAATCTGTTATGTTTCTTAATCACTGTAAGTATTTTACTTTTTTCTAAGTGTAGTTTTTTAACAATTGGGTTGTTTAGTTTAAGAAAATAATCATGGTGTTTAAATTTAGGGGTAAAATCTTCTACAGTTTCCATTATTATATTATTAAATCTCTGAACTTGAAAATCTATTTCAGTGTTTCTGAGGTTACGATTATTTGGTATTTGTGTATTGTTTTCTAATGTGCTTTTGATTTTATTTCGGAATTTTGTCCAATCTGTCTTCTTGAAGTTATATGTCGAAGTTTCAGTTTCTTTTATTAATGTAAAAAGTTGTTTCTCATTATTCATATAAGCATTTATTTGTAAAGCATTATGGTCACTGTCATATTCTAAAGTTTCAATGCAGTTCAAGGTATTATTCTTTTTCATAATATGCAATCTACAGTCTGCAATACAAACATCTATATAAGATCCTGTTCTAGGGTACGATGGTACACTAGAGGCATAAAGTCGACATCTAAAATGAATCTCGTTTTCTGTCAACCATTCTTTAAGTTTATTTCCCTTTTGATTAGTAGTTGGGTTACTCCAATCCGTATGTCTGCTATTCAAATCGCCTGCTAATATGTAATAATTATTTATATTTTGTAGATCGAGAGATTCAAAAAGTTTTTGAATTTCATATTTGAAATGCGTATCATTATTTCCAGAAGGATAATAAGCTGATATAATGTATATCATTTTATTTGAAACCAATGGTATTCGAATTATGCAACTTTCTAAAAAACTAAACGAATTTATAATATTATTTGAAAACTTGTCAAATTTCAGATTATTTTTGATTAGTATCGCTGTACCACCACCTCTTATTGAACCAGTTCTATCTCTTCTTATCATTTTATAATTATTATAATCAATTTTATGTTTAGGATTAAGTTTAGTTTCGTTTAATAGCACGTTGTCGGGATTGTGTTTATTAAGAAAATGTTGAAGGTCATACCTTCTACTTATATATATAAATTCCTTCATTAACTGCACCCATCATGATCTTACCAATGCAGCTCATAAAGGATATTCCTCTATAATTACATGGTTGCTTAACATCTCCCTTTTTATGTATTGGAAATACAATACTACGTTCAAAATTATCTACTGAACTATTCCCTTTTAAAATATTTGTATAGACTGTAGCGAGTGCCATTAAAAAATCATTACTTGCATTCATAAAAAACTCATACGATATCCTGTCTTCACCCGGCACTTTGTTTGTTTTTGCTTCTGCAAGCAGTTGCCTTATTTCTTGTAGCGTAAATTCTTTATCAAGATCTGAATCAATATTTATGTTTACAGCATACTCGATTTCCAATGCTCGATTAGTGGGGTTTAACAGCATCTTAAAGTATTCACGAAAACATTCTGCATCTACATGAGTACCAAAATTTCTTTCTTCATTTCTAATTTCTTTTGCAAGGCACCACCATTTTTTACTGTCGTTAATGGAGTTCAATCTAATTTCAATCTGGTTATAGTATTCGATTCTTTTATTTTGGCAGGTTCTTTGGTAAAATTTTTGTTTTTCGTTATATTTTCGTTTATCATCAATACTCTGAGATTTTCTAATTTTTTAATGCTTCAAGGGATTTTTCTCTATTTTTGAATACTATTGTTTGTTACAAAAATGTTGGGTATCATTTGATTTAAAGATAACATGATTTAGATCGTTTAATTTAAAATCGATTGTATGTTCATTCAAATCATATAGATTATTGTTTAATTTAGCGCAAAAAATTTCCTTGTTTTTGGGGTTGCATTTCAGTTTTGGCAGTAAGTTTATTTTCCGTTTGTAATCTTGTATGCTAACGAAATTCAATACTAGCTTAATCGGCAAATGGTATGACCATATTTTTTTTCCACGACAAATTTATCAACAAATTTTAACATATCAAGCGACACCGAACATATATCAATAACTGAGTTTCCTGATGATCCAACATAAGTATAACATCCATCTTCGTCTCCATGTGTTCTTCCATTTAAGACCACCAGACCAAAGTTATTGCAAAACTCTATAAATCTTTTCCCATTTGGGTTCAGAACTATGTCCATTGAATATCCTGTTTTTAGCAAAGCATGTGAATCAAACGCAGTAGTCTCTTGGAGCTCTAAACCGATTCTGGCGTTCATATCACCAATTAATATTGGGTTATTTACCTCATTTTCTTGGAAGACGTTTTTTAATATGTCAAATTCTTTTACCCAGTATAATAAAAGATGGGTCTTTGTTAAGTATATTTGGTAGTTATAAACATTAGTACAAAGTCATTATACTCTGACCACATAGTGGTATAGAGTATAAAAATTAACTGAAATAAATATTTATATGGACAAAATTAAATTTTGGAGAGGAACTTCCTTATAGAAATTGTTCTAAAAATATCTATTCAAAAAAACCATTTTTGCTGGGAAAATAAGGCTTTCAGCATTCGGCAGCTCTTCCGGTATAACAAATCCTTATCCGGACATGTGCGAATAGAATTTAGCATCTTCAAACCATATGTAACGGGTGATTTTTTTGAGGTTAGGATTTTCATGCATTAGTATTTGACAGATCACGTGGGATTTCAGACATGGTGTCAAAGAGAAAGATGCTCAGTATGCTTTGACATTTCATCATGAATAGACTTACTAACGAGCAACGCTTGCAAATCATTGAATTTTATTACCAAAATCAGTGTTCGGTTCGAAATGTGTTTCGCGCTTTACGTCCGATTTATGGTCTACATAATCGACCAAGTGAGCAAACAATTAATGCGATTGTGACCAAGTTTCGCACTCAGTTTACTTTATTGGACATTAAACCAACCACACGAATGCGTACAGTGCGTACAGAAGAGAATATTGCGTCTGTTTCTGAGAGCGTTACTGAAGACCGTGAAATGTCGATTCGTCGCCGTTCGCAGCAATTGGGTTTGTGTTATTCGACCACATGGAAGATTTTACGCAAAGATCTTGGTGTAAAACCGTATAAAATACAGCTCGTGCAAGAACTGAAGCCGAACGATCTGCCACAACGTCTAATTTTCAGTGAATGGGCCCTAGAAAAGTTGGCAGAAAATCCGCTTTTTTATCGACAAATTTTGTTCAGCGATGAGGCTCATTTCTGGTTGAATGGCTTCGTAAATAAGCAAAATTGCCGTATTTGGAGTGAAGAGCAACCAGAAGCCGTTCAAGAACTGCCCATGCATCCCGAAAAATGCACTGTTTGGTGTGGTTTGTACGCTGGTGGAATCATTGGACCGTATTTTTTCAAAGATGCTGTTGGACGCAACGTTACGGTGAATGGCGATCGCTATCGTTCGATGCTAACAAACTTTTTGTTGCCAAAAATGGAAGAACTGAACTTGGTTGACATGTGGTTTCAACAAGATGGCGCTACATGCCACACAGCTCGCGATTCTATGGCCATTTTGAGGGAAAACTTCGGAGAACAATTCATCTCAAGAAATGGACCGGTAAGTTGGCCACCAAGATCATGCGATTTGACGCCTTTAGACTATTTTTTGTGGGGCTACGTCAAGTCTAAAGTCTACAGAAATAAGCCAGCAACTATTCCAGCTTTGGAAGACAACATTTCCGAAGAAATTCGGGCTATTCCGGCCGAAATGCTCGAAAAAGTTGCCCAAAATTGGACTTTCCGAATGGACCACCTAAGACGCAGCCGCGGTCAACATTTAAATGAAATTATCTTCAAAAAGTAAATGTCATGGACCAATCTAACGTTTCAAATAAAGAACCGATGAGATTTTGCAAATTTTATGCGTTTTTTTTTTTAAAAAAGTTATCAAGCTCTTAAAAAATCACCCGTTACTTAGTCTCTGTATGGGTTCATATTATCTTCACTTAAACGGTTTTATTATTTTTATTATTTAGAACATCTTGGTAGTTGATACACTACTAGAAATCATTCAGTAAATATCTTTCAGATGACCTTTTTCTCAAAAAAAAAATAAAAAAACCTTTATTGATGCTCAACTTCATTAGTATCAACTAATTCAATCACTTCACTGAATGACTCCACTTTCTGTGTGAACATCTTAGTGCAAATACCAGCGAACCATGACTGTATGTCATGTCAATTACCATAAAATCATGCGTCATGCTTAAGTGTCAATGGGGTCATTTAGGTTACCACCAAATGTTGCAATGACACCATCAAAAATTCTATTTACCAATTCGAAAACATTACAACTTTTATGAGAATATAAAATCTTATAAAAAGAAAATGTTCTTCTTTGTACTTATGTACGTATGCGTATTTTCTCATTTTGTCTTTTTTTACTATCGTATCATAGTTGAGACGTACACTTACATAAACATATACGTAATAACCGCCACAAATGCATTAAGGACATCTTTGAATATACACCGAGAGTAAATGCATGTGAATTGCAGTGTGTATGCGCTTTAAG
Organism: Cordilura impudica; assembly: GCA_963682025.1. Taxonomy (NCBI): domain Eukaryota; kingdom Metazoa; phylum Arthropoda; class Insecta; order Diptera; family Scathophagidae; genus Cordilura; species Cordilura impudica. The sequence goes on along the minus strand of OY821521.1, from coordinate 154,550,771 downwards.
ACAACCAAGAAATAGTTAAGTGTGTTTGTGATAGACATCGGTTTATACATAAACGTATAACATTATATGAATATGTTTATGTGTATGTGGTTGGTATACATACGTGGTTCCATTAATAAGTGGCTAGATTGAGACGAAATGAAGTCATCAGGTCTTTTTTGTGTCAAGTCGTTGGACAATGGCAAATTTTTTTTTATTTTTTTTATAAACGCCTCTCTGAGAGTAACTCCTGTTGAAGATATTCCTAGGTAAAATTGTTCATTTCTGAATAAAATACCAAAATAATTACTACTTAATCTTCCTATTTCCATCTAATCAGAACATCAGAACAGTGCATAGCCACAAGTTCTGAGAAGAACTATTTTATTTTTAATTCTTTTCTGCTATTACTACTGAACCCATTCATTTCCCGCTATTAATTGTATTTAACGATTAAACGATTAATTCCGCTTCGCATTCATATGTTCTCTTATCAATTAATCCACATATTTGGATTTAGAAACCACAAATGGAGTAAATGACAAATAGAGTAGAAATTTCTACAAGTATTCCATACAATATACTCTCTACATATATACTTCTTCAAAGACAAAACTGGATAACTAAACTATTGTAGTACCTAACCAAACCAATACAACAAACACAAGCAGCACACAAATATTTCTCTGTATGGATGTGTGCAACTTTAAATGCATGTGTTTGCAAATATGTATGTAAATGTGTGGTGTTTATATGTATGTGGCTATGTGTGTTTTGGTATGTGATGTGGTAATAAGATGCAATTGAGTAGAATTTAAAGGCGAAATCAAAAGTTTTAAGCTAAAGAAATAAGATGGATGAATGGTTGAATGAATAAATGACTGAATATATATATGTACACATATATGGAGTATGTAGTTGATAAGTGGATGGATACATGAATGAATATATGGTTCAATGGTTGTTGGAATGTCTAAAGATATAAACACACATGTTTGTAGTTAAGTTGGCAGCAGGCTGTTTTAAGGTTGCTGTTTTTTTTTTTTTTTTTGCTATAATAAAGTGACATTTATTTCGGGAGATAACCTTTATATGCAGGAGAAGCCTTTGAAAAGTGATAGTCAAAAAGTGCGGCTCTACAAACGATTGAAAGCAATACCGACTGCAGTTTAAAATATCAACTGCAGTCAATATTACGTTCTGTATTGATAATAGGGACGGCGATGTCGAATACTTAATAATTTCCAGTCAAATATACCCTGCAGGAAGCCTGGGGTCAAGTGTCCCCAAGTCACCACTTTTGTCTACTATTTTGTTTACATTGTCAACTAAGCGTCTAAACTATTTACTTTACTTTATGTGTCAAACAAATTTTCCATAGTGAAGTTGGGAGTTCTGTTTCTTCTTGAAATACACATGGTTGGACGAAAAACTAAAGTTTTAAAACAAGATATAGAAAAATTTAATATAAAAGGTAAATAAAAATATATTTTATAATAAATCAAATAAAAACAAGTAAGAAAATTATAGTCGGTCTAGACCGACTATATGATACCCTATACCATGCGTTTAGAAACCATATCTCTCAGGCCCAACTAACTGGATATAGAAAATAAGCATAAACTAAATTTGAGTGGGATTTTTATTAATTTTTTCGGCTGCAGATATGAAAAAGTTCATATCGGACGCTATATCTATATGGGGACTAGGCCCAAAAATGGACCGATCCTGACCATGTTTGGTAAAGTCTCTTGTATTTTGCAAAAATATATACAGACAAAATTTGAGAAGAATCAGTGCTATATTTTTGTTTTTTGATAGATTTAAGTGAAGATCGGGAAGCAGCTCTATATGGGGCCTATGACTAAGAGTTGTCCAATAGGGATCATTTTTGGACTACTTATTAATGGATGTAATATATACATACAAACCCAATTTGACTAATATTTGTATGATAATTTGGATCTTATGGCAATATATGTTGAATTCATAGGGGTCATTTGTATGGGGGCTAGGTCTGAACATGGACCGATTCTCACCAATTTCAACAACGTTCATCCCATGGCCGATAAAAGATTAAATACCAAATTTCATCAAAATATATTCATATTTGCGACCTGCAGTTTGATTACAAACTTTACATGGACACACAGACGGACGGACGGACGGACGGACATCGTTAAATCGAATCAGAAAGTGATTCTGATTCGATCGGTATAATTAAAGATGGGTGTAGGTCAAATATTTTTGGTTGTTACAAACAGCAGCACAAAGTCATTATACCCAAACCACATAGTGGTATAGGGTATAAAAACATAATAAGTAAACGAAGTTATAAAAGAAAAGTGGAAGAACAATCAAATTTGTACAAGAATATCTGGTTCCAATATCTACATATGGTCCCATGAGAACTACCTAGTCACTAGTAAATCTCTGGTTCCAATGTCTGCACATTATCCCATGAGAACTACCTAATCACTACCTAATCAATAGTTCCAATGTCACTAGTAATGACAATGACACGTACATGTTAAATGTCTATAGAAAATTACATTGTCTGGGATATAGTTGGTCAGTAGTACTGGTGACAAAGTCAATAGTGAATCAGTACTGTTTCACTATTGACATTTCCTGCAGGGATATTTTAGAAAAAATGTCTCCAAAAATGTCTTCAAAAATGTCTCCAATTCTGAAGAAACTTAGCAGTATTCAATGCATGATTCTGAACACTTTTTATTTAATAAATTTTATTCCAAAAGTGCATAATTTTCCAGTAAAAAGATCGCTTCTCCACGAGAGGTTTTGAATATTATGGCCGTTTTTGGGAAAAATTATAAATGAAAAATTTTTCTCCGCAGTTCCACGCAGACAGTTTTTTAGTATTTATCGGAACGAAATTTTTCAAAAAAAAAAAAAAGAAAAACATTCTTGCGCTCCGTAGGGTCAATTATGCGCCAAAAATCATTTCTTTTTTTTTTCGTAAAAACCGAGTTTTGGAGACAAATTTCAGAAAAATTTGAGCCGAAATCTGAAAAGAGGGATCATAGGGCAAGAAAAACCCAGCTCAATCAGTTGAACTATGTGAGATATAGAGTAATTTGAGTGGAACAGTGGCGATTCGCCCCATTGTGCGACGGTTACACAATTACAATAACATACACAAAGATTTTATTATAATTAGGGATTTCCTAAAATTTACTCGTACAGTGCTGTTAAGAAGTATACTTTTGTTTATCTTTAGTAGTGTATGTGTGTGGGTTGTCATATCTGTTCTTTGGGTGAAGTGTACATAAATTTCTTTCGACTATGGGATTTCTAAAAGCGGTTCTCTAAATGTGTGTAAAAATATTATTTTATTTAGACTGTGAAATTATCATTTTTTATTTAATTATTGACCAACACTCAGGGAATGCCCCTAAAGGTGCAGTGCATCCTGTTGCTCTCAGGAAAATTGGTTATTGGAAGGACTAAAGAGAGAGTAGTGTTTATGGATATTTGATTTCAATTTTATTATATTGTAACTGCCAGGCAAGTTTATTCCATTAGGAGTTTATTTCACATACGCCTAGTTTGAGTGAAACGAATTTTCTCTGTAATTCATTGTAGACTAGACAATAGACTACAAACGGATGTGAACTACTAGAGGAGCGGGTACAGCGAACTGAAACTCGATCACTTGGAATAAGTTCACTAATCTCAGGAGAACATTTCCCAAAGAACAATGTTGCACAATACACAATCCACATTCCGATGATCTTCCAACGCGTCAATAGAGTTGGATAGTGTCATTAATGAACATCAACGCCCTCCCCTGCACATGCTCCAGTAGCCCCATAATAAACTTTGAAGCTGCTGCCCATACATGGAAGTTGTATTCCATTTTCAGTCGGATGTAAGTGGTATAGATTTTATGGAGATTTTTACATCGTTCTAGGAAACAAAGACACTTCAATGCTTCTTTGGACATTTGAAAAGCATACTTGTTCCAACGAACATCACATTGAAATGTCGTACCCAGAACATCAAGAGTATCCGATTCCTCAATACCTATACCACCCATATATACAAATGACACTGTTCAATCCATGGTCCTATGGATCAGCAAACAACATTGAGTCTTCTGCGCATTAAAATCAATCCTATTCGCTTTACCCCACTCGAAGATTGTTAACATATAAATCGACATAAATCAATGCCGACTCCAAATTCAATAAGCTTTGATATCACCATGCCAAACGCATTTGGATGTCTTGCAAATATCTAGAGCAACCATTTTACTTTCACCAAAATTGTGAATAGATCGACTACAGAGTAGAATGATTTCTACTGAAGCCATACTGTCGACCATAAAGAAGTGAGTAGGCCATAGGTAGTTGATAAGATGGTAATTGATCGTGCTCTCCATCACCTTTGAGAGCGCAGAGCAGATTGTAATTGGACGGTAGTTTTAAGGGTTATTGTCTCACTCTTTTTAGGGATTGGTTGGTCATTGACAACCTTCCAGCAGGGAAAGACTACCGTACAGTACGAAGAACTGAAAGGGTTGGACAATGGTTCAGAATGGTTTAAAAATGAAGTACTTTCTACATTATTAATCTGCTAACCTAACATAGGTAGTTTAAAACCGACATAACCACAAAAACGATTTATATGAAGACATATCTCCAAAATTCAGCCCGTGGGCTGAATGGCGAAAAAAATAGATTTTGTAACACTATAAAATATTTCTTCTACAACCTAGAATTTCTCTAAGTTGCTAATACTATTGTTTGTCTGCCTATATTTTATTCTTTCCAGAGCTTTTTGAAGCCCCCTGATGATATAGAAAGTTGGGATAGTTATACTAAATCTCTCGGGACAGATCCATACGGAGCTGGATTTTTATTTTCACAGGGACTGGTAAATTTAATCTATTACAGTTTCACATATAATACATATTATATTTTATGGGTGTATTATTTCACTAATGACCAAATAACAATTAGACACCTTTAAAGTATTTTTGCAAATAATATTTATTCAGGTACGACTATAAGGGTCATGACTACTCTAATGAGCAAATTACAGAACACACAAATTATTGACAAACGATGAAATTAAAACATTTTTTGATGCAAGATATGTGAGCGCTCCAGTGGCAACTTGGCGAATTTTGTCAAAACCAATACACAATCACTAACATGCAATCATACGTCTTGCAGTACATCTACCAAAGAAACAAACAATATTTTATACAGGACAACGTTCATCAAGCGGTCAGTAATTTATCTCTGACGGACTCTGCTCTTATAGCATGGCTTAAATAAATTCAAAACAACATTAATACGTGAAAATTGTACTACACCGAAGCACCGGAACACTTTGTCTTCAACAAGAAAAAGGCTGGAAAAAGCGAACGAGAGATGAACCTCAGACTGCTGTTGCTTCATATTCCCATTGCAACAGGTTTTCATCATTTAAAAACATTCAATGGGATAACATACTCGAGCTTCAAGGAATCAACTATCGCCTTAGGAGGTCCTACGAGATGATTCAGTTTGGGAGTCAACTTAAGAAGAGGTTGCAGCTATGAGCATGCCTCATATACTCAGACAAATTTTTGCTTTTATTTGTGTATTTGGCTGTCCCGTAGATACACGAAAGCTATGGGAAACAATTTCTTATAAAAGATTAGGCCCTCCAGTACAAATGAAATGAGTTTGGATATGATACTTACGAAAATATTGTGCTGCAGCAGATGCAAAATACATCTATTTTGCACGGAAAACCCTTAATGATACCTTCTAAGAAGCTTATTGACAACAGAGAAAAAGTTTTTAGCATAACCGACGAGAAAGTAGAGGGTTCTAGGCTCGAATTTTCCTTTAACGTAGAAGAGAATATGGTGTTGAAAGCAATATTTTTTTTTTTTTTTTGTAATTCATCTTTATTTATTGAATCTTCACATAGATTTATGAACTAACAATAAGTTATTCAAATCTTAAAACTAAAACTTAAATATTAAATCCAGCCAGTGCCAAACAAAATTTCATATATTCTATATACCTATGTAATCTAATGATAAGAAAAAGAAAGAAAAGAAAAAAATTGTATCAATCCATTTTTCATATAATGAGATCAGCAGTCTCCCTCCTTCTTAAGCGTTGGTGGATACGATTGTTGACTAAGCTACGTGCTAGAGGATTCGGGTGAGACTCTAGCTTCTCCAAATAATTTACACTATATCTAATGATTTCGTACTTCACTAGAGAAACATTTAAGTCTCTGTGCAAATGTGTTTTACTCACGTACCATGGTGCGCCTGTAATCATTCTCAAAATCTTGTTTTGGCATCTTTGTATTCTTTCTGTGTTTGAAGCTGAGGCTGTTCTCCATAACCGTATATCATAGCACCAAATGGGTTTGAAAATCAAGTAATAAATCAAGAGCTTACAATCGAGTCTTAACTTTGAGTTCCTGCCAATTAGCCATGTGAATTGGACTAATTTCAATTTTATTTGTGTCAATTTAGCGTCTTGTATGTAAAAGAAGAGATGCTGTTGAGGGGTTTTCGAGTACGCTTAAAATTGCAATATCATTCGCAAAAGTCGACGTAAGTGCGCTTTCATTTGTTGGCATGTCTGATGTGTAAAGGATCTACAGAAGCGGGCCCAAGATACTACCTTGTGGTACATCAGCATGAATTATCTGTGGAGGGCTCACAAAGCTTTTCTCTCTTGTAGAGAATTTTCTATTAATTATATAGCTCTCAATTAGCTTATGTCTGTTCCGGGGTAAAAACTGTTTAACTTTATAGAGGAGTCCCTCGTGCCAAACTCAGTCGAAGGCTTGCGAGACGTCTATAAAAAGTGCAGAGCAGCACTTTTTCTCTTCAACTTGCTCAGTGGTAGTGTGTTTTCGTCTGAAACCAAATTGATGTGCTGGAATGACATTATTTTGATCTACGGATATTGTAAGATTGTTTACCAAATTTGTCTCGAATAATTTTGACAAGTTGGACAGTAAACTTATTGGTCTATACGAATCGACCTTTGTGTGATCTTTACCTGGTTTAAGTATCATTGTAACGAGTGAAACTGTCCATTCTGGGGGAAAATGTTCAAGGCGTATTATAGGCGGGATAACTCCAAAAGCATTTTATTACTGATCCCTTCGATCCCCGATGCTTTTTTGGGGTTTAAATCAACAATAGCTTTTTCGACCTCTCGAATCCCAAAACGAAGGGACAATGCTCTATGCTATGAAGTAACAGGTGGCAATTCATCAATTGAACTAGGGGTTATATTTGGAGTAAAAACCTTTTTTTGATGTTCCACAAACAGATCTCCCTTCTCTTTGTCATTCCTAGCCCATCCTTACATACAACAGATTTTTTAAGATTTTTTATAGCACGCCACAAAGAGTAATCAGTTCTTTTCTGTTGGATCCAGTTTTTCAAGATAACTGTTCAATTTGGCGTTTCTTTGTGTTTCAAGCAGTTTCCGTAGGTTTTTCGTGCATTCTTTCAATTGTTGCTTAAGTTGAGGAGATCTGTGCAGTTGTCACTCTCTTCTAATTCTTCTTTTTTCACCTAATAACCTTTCAACATCTACAGAAGTAATTCTATATGGCCTGGTGTGACAGGGAGGCTTAGTAGCAAGTTGAGCAGCTAGTTTGAGATTTTGTTCGAAGTTAACAATCGAGAGGTCAATATCATCTGTTGTTCTTAGCGGAAAGCTTTTTGTGCAATGGGTACTAAGCAACTTTTTGTATTTTAGCCAATCAATATTACTTAAAAGCGTAAAATCACCAGATGAGTACACAATTTTTTGGGGTTCGAAATAGTAACAATAACGGGTGTGTGGTCAGTTCTTTTACGATGTTCTTCGTTAATCCGAAATCGATCAAATCGGGTATTTTTGCCCGTCTGTTGGCCAGTACGTTGGTTCCCCGCTTGAGACCACATCCATACCCATTTTAGAAATTGTGTTGAACAAAACACGACCCTTCGGGAAATAAGCCGTGACCCCCAAAATATATGCTTGACATTAAAATCGCCAGCAACTATGAAACGAGGACTTAATAATTTAAAAAACTAATATATTGATTTTCTGATATAGAAAACCTTGGGGGAGAATATATTAATGAAATCACTAGGCTGTTTCCAAGTTCTTCAAAGCAAATAGTAGTAGCTTGAAGTTAGTTTTCACAATGACCACACATTAAGTAATGTTTAAATCTGGATTTAATTAGCATAGCTGAGCCACAACATGCTCTACCTCTTGGTTCCTTAGAATCAAACAATTACATGTTTTAAAAGTTATTATCTAAACTTTTTCCTGATATAACGCAAAAAAAAATTGCCAAAATTTTTAGTCAAAATTAATTTTATTATTTTTTTTTAATTGCATAAAAATTGTAATCTCAAAATATTGCATAGTATGATTCCTCACTTTCACTTTGGGACTCTAATTCAGATAGAAGTTAATTCTTCCTATAAAAAACGTCATTAAAAAAACAAAAAATTTGAAATTATAAGAAATACAGGAGAAGTAAATTTAAGTGATATAACAATATTAAAGTGGTAGCCGTACGCAACATTTGTGGAGGGTATCAAAGATTCAGCACACTTGTTTTAATTTTATGAGATTGGCCTAATATTTTTATTGTTAATTGTTTGCAAAAAAATAAGTATATAAAATTTGAAAAAAAAGATATATTTAAAAACAAAAAATAATATATAAACAAGTAAGAGTGTTAAATTCGGCTGTGCCGACTCTTTGGTACCCTCCACTTCGGTTTGAGTATTGATAAACAATTTGTTAAACTTACTACCATATTATTTCAGCAAATACACTGATTTTTTAGTATTGTTGGAGGTATCTCCATATTTTAGACCATATCTTGACACAGTGATGCCCGATTTAACCCATTTTAAATACCAACCTGCTCGTGGTAACGACAAACAATATTATTTTAACTTTACCCATGTAAATGGTTTATTTTGCTGAATGACCGTAATTTCAAAAGACATATAGACCGATGCATGTTCGGACATTATATGGACTCGAGTTATTATAGGGATTAAGAATACAAATACTTTATGGGATCGCAATTCATTGTTCAATGCGTTGCAACAGAATACCAATAGTCACAATAAGGAATAATACTTTTCAATGTTTTGAGAGCTAAAAATTATGCGGTATTTGAAAATAAAAGTTTCTAAAAATCTTGATAATTTTTGTTTTGCATTTACCAGGAAAATGTGCTTTTTTTAAAAAGTTTTTTAAAAGAATTTACTTTTTAAAAAAAAAAATATTAAAAAAAAGTTATTTTATATAAAAGACCCTTGTTTGAGAAAAGGTAACTTTCTAAGAAAATTTACTTTAGTCGCAGTTCACACACGGCAATTTTAGTTGCGCAATTCTTGAGTTTATAGATGTTTGCGGTGAGGGGAATAAAAAGGAAAAAAAAAATTATTGGTTCTCGGCTATTTCAAGAAATTCTCTCATTCGCTTTTTTTTTGGTTGAATATTTGACATTTCTTTTCATTCGGTGTTTCGCTTCTTGGTGTGAATAATTCGTAATTATTGTTTACTTTATTAAAATGGCGTTTAAATGGAATCGGGACCTAATTGAAAAATTAATAACTTTGGTTGAGGAAAACCATTGTATTTATTATGTTAAATGCAAAGAATATTTGGATCGGGACTAGAGCACAAATGTCAAATTATAAGAAAATAAAAGCAAAACAAAACAGTAAAATTGCCGAAGAAATTGTCATGTGTGGACATAAAAGCCAGCTCAAAAGAGAATTGCTAAAAAGTTGCGCAATAAAAATTGCCTTGTGTGACCCCCGACTTAAGAAAAAAGTTATCATTATAAACAGGTACTTTTTTAAAAAAAAGAATACTTTAAAAAAAACTTTTTAAGAAAATGTTCTTTTTAAAAAAGGTAGAGTTTTAAGAAAATGTACTTGTTTAAGAAAAGATGTTTTTAAACTCTTTCTTTTAACTCATACTCTCTTTCTGTCTGTCTGCCATTGGTGGACATCATTCCCCCTTATCAAATTGATCAGAAACTTGGCCCATAGTCTTGTCGTGAATACAGAATGATCTAAATGTCATTTCCCATCATCCGATCGATCTCAAACTTGGTCCATACACTTGCTGTGAAAAAAACATTAACTTTGACTTAGTCACGCGCAGTCATGTATGGACACCCACAGTCACGAAGTGATCTAAATGTCATTTGCCTTCATCCCATCGATCTTAAACTTGGTCCATACATATGCTGTGAAAAAAGATTAACTTTGACTTAGTCAAGCACAGTCACTCATGGTCACACACACTCACGGAGTGATCTAAATATCATTTACCTTCATCCGACCGATCTGAAACTTGGTCGATATACTTGCTGTAAAGAAAGATCAACTTCGAAATAGTCACGCGTAGTCACGCACAGTCACGCATAGTCACGGAGTGATTTAAAACCCATTTTCCCTTATCCGATCGATCTAAAACTTGGCCGATAGACTTGCTGTGAAAAAAGATTAACTTTGACATATTCACGCACAGTCACGGAGAGATTAAAACCCCTCTTCCCCTCATCCGATGGATCTGATACTTTGTCCATAGCCTTGTTGTGGCCAAAGATTTATTTTAAGATAGTCACACACAGTCACGGAGATATTCAAAACTCATATGCAGAAGGAAAGGAAGAGTTTTAATAAAAACTTTGTTTTTATGGGTTAGATTATTTTAATGGTTATTTGTTAAGAAAAAAAATTTCTTTTTTAATTTTAATATGTTTTTATGAAATTCAATTGATACTTTCTAATTTATAATTGGAAATCTGAATTCCAATTTTTAGAATTAATATTTTCTTAAATTTGAATGGAAAATTTAAAAGGTGCAATTTTCTATTTATATCAATAGTAATGCTTTAGTAATTATAAACAATTTTAAAAAAATTTTATGTAATAATAAATAAATAATAACTTTATATAACTATTTAGAACTAATTTGAAAGCAATAAACTCATTGATGAACAAAACAAAAAGTTAATATGCCAAACTTATGGTCATATTTGTAAAATAATAATGGAAAAACGTATGAAATAAAAGACGAGCCCTGTGTATACTCTTAACATTGTGGTGTTTGATGTCTAATTGAAAATGTTGACATTCATGTTAAAATAGAAATACTTATTGCAAAGAATAAAAATTGTGGCGCCATCTACTGTGGCATAGCAACACTGAGCAAAATGAAGTGAGACTCTGTTAATACAAAAGAAATGTATTTTCCCCAAAACAAAATACGTATTGTAGAATTTTATATAAATAAAATAATATAACGATTTATTTCTAACATGCGGTTATTATGAATATAGATATGTATATAGAATATATGTATACATGTACATATGTATATAGAATATATGTATATTATTTTGTTATTTAATATATGTATGTATGTATATGTAAATAATACACACAAAATATACAACATCAAAAGTTATTGTTGTTTTTCTTTAAATAAATTAATACTTAAAATTTTTTTTGGTAAATTTACATTTTTTTTTTATTAACAACTAGGTAGTTCAGCATTATATGCTTTGGCTGTTGAAGAATTTTTGCTCCCTTTATATTAACTCGTTGTGTCTGCTTGTCGAAAAAATTTTGATTCGATTTTTAACCCCTTGCCCGTGACCCAATCGATCTGAAACTTTGCAGGCAGGCTCGCGGCGATGACAAAAATTATCTAACAAATTTTTTTAGTGATGCAAAAACAACGGAAACTTTAAAATTTTTCTACCAGAGTTGATAAAAAAAAATGTGCAAAGGGTTAGTTTTTATTATATTTTTACCACAACGACCACAAAAACAACAAGTCCAGCTATGACAACAATACAACATTTAGAATAACAACAAGAACAATACAGAAACATATATTTTTAATTATTTTTTACTTCTTCAGTGATTTCTCGGTTTTCATGATTTTTGAAACAGACACCTTCTCATGATGTTAGTCAATCATTCTCACTAAAAACGACCGCCCCAGTTATCCTATTGAGGTCGTGATCGTGACAAGAACAACATAGACTAATCATATATTTTCAAGGCTTTTTTTACTACTTCATTCAGTTCTCGGGACCTAATCAACCGATTTGGACGATTTTAAATAGCAAACTTCTCAGGATATTAGTGAATCATTTTGTATGCTAACGAGCACCCTAGCTGCCGGATTGAAGCCGCCATCGTGATTTCCACAGACGGACAGACGGTCATCGCTATAACAACTCGTCTTGTTATAAGTTTCACAAATATATATATTTTATGGGGTCCAAAATCTTTTTTCTAATTATTACAAACGGAATGACAAATTTATATATACCCTCTGCACACTGGGGTGGAGGGTATAAAAATATATATATTTTTTTTTTCAACTTTTTGCAGTTTTTTCGTACCCGTACATATCCATTTTTACGTGGGATTTTTAAAATTCGATATTCCATGCTTTATACATTTTCTCACGATTCTGACAATAACTACTAAAGGGACGTTCAGTTTATTTGATTATGTGTTACGATCTGTGATTATAAACAGATGTTTTTGGTGATCCGATTAGATTTCATAACCTTTTCAGAGTTTTTAAACATTACCCAGCAAAACCTTGGTAATGATTAGTTATTACCATTGCATTACTTGGTAATGTTAACTCCATACCTTTTGAATAATTTCAATCTAAATGTAAGGACTTCCTGATAATGATTTATGTATATACTTACGGGTAATGACCACTGTCATTACAAAAAACGCAGCAAAAGCTGTTAAGTTTTACATTACATTATTTACAACAGATTGTGAGGTGCCAGTGTGTTGTTTCTACAGCAAATTACTTTACTCCCTACATGTAACAAATTACTCAAAACCCTTCTTGTTATCTATAAAGTAATTAGTTATTTGTATTAGTACCTAGTAAGGTGCTGGTAAGGCCTTTCCTCCAATGACACCCCCATGTTAAAGTAATGAGTTTCGTAATGGAAGTGTAACTACTGAACACTTTTGATTTCTTATTCTAAAGCTCATTACATGTAATGGAAAGTTTTGCTGGGTATTTATTCTAATAATTGAATTATAGATTGTAAAAACCTTAAAAATTTGTAAACAGTATTCATTCTCTTAAAATCAGGGTTATATATTTAGCACGAAAAGCTCCTCTGTGTTGCAATAAAAATTTTGTTTAAGATTTTTGGCAGCGTTTAAAATGGAAAAACTTGTTCCCTTAATAAAAGACAACTTATTTCGGATATTTTCCATGTCTTAAACATCCGTGTATTGATTCCTTTAAAACCCGTTTTCCAAATTCTGATACAAATCGATTGATGGAATAATTGTCACCTTACTGAACTGTGTGTTCTGCATACATGAATGCTTTTTAGTTAGCAGCATGACTACAACAAGTTTAACAAAAAGACATGTTTCTTAAACAAAAATCCAGTCTCTCACATTTGTACATAAATGTACAATTTACTGCGTTTATTGTTGATGTTTAAGCATGGCACATCACTATAACCATAGCAAGCATTAATACTTATATGCCATGTACTGATCCTTGCACTCTTAAACGATAGATGTACACACATATAAGTAGTAGTAGTGGTAGTAGTTAGTTGAGGTACATACTCAGGCATCGACAGACAAACGTACACACATTGAGAGTGCAAGGTAACATTTAACGCGAGTCATATGTGGTATATGTGGCTTTGTGATTTATGTTCAACCAGGCGGCAATAATGAATTATTTATGTTGATTTTATTTTTCCTTGTTCTTTTCTTTCAAAATTTTTTATTCGTTTTTTTTTTTTTTTTTGTTTTTTGTTTCTTGTTAGCAATGTTACAAATTTCCTAAGACAATGGCAATAGAAACGAGAAAAGAAGAGTAAGTGTTATAGACGACCTGATTGACTTTTCGAATACCCTCTGCAAAATATTTGAAATTATAGCACCTTAAACTATGCAATGAATTTTTTATATATAGCAAACCATAAATAAGCAATGAATGGCATGAAATTAATAAGATGGTGTTGACATTGTCATACCCTATACCACTCTGTGGTCCGGGTATAATAAGTTCATGCTGATGTTTGCAACTACCATATATCTGTGGTTTTCTAGAATAACCGCGTATGTCATAAAATCAAAATGTTCAGGGGATCCAAAAAACGTATTATTTGAAATTATGGGCTCGATAAAGATAGAGCTTTCAGATTAGAGCTTTTTATTTAACAGTCCTCTAGATATAGGCAAGAAATACTATATATAAAATTTTGAGTCAAAAATCTTCAGAGGACTATATCCTAGAGAAGGACGAAAAAAACTATATGTAAATTACACTTAAAGTGTGTGCAGATAAAACAACTTATGTCGACAAACGTCGTTTTCTTTGAAAAAGAAAACTACCAATGCAACTACCCATGTAGACATAAGTTGTTGTTGCTTGAAAAATGGATTTTTTTTGTTCGTCAACAAAAAGTTAAAGGGACTTAGGATGAGAATATAACAACGTATCAAGAATAATAGTGACAAAAAATAACAGAAATAAACAACAAATTTTTATAAGTGGTTATAAACTGATAACTAATCCAAAATTATTTTGCATTTTTTCATTAATAACAACGTATGTCCCTATGTGTCGTTTTCTGAGAAAATAATTTGTCAGCGATCAAACGTTGGTTGACATACGTCGTTAGTGCTGCAAATTAATTTAATAAACATTTAAGTTACGTCGTTATTTAAAGAAAAAACTCAGAAATGGTCAATATTTTTTTCGCGAGTGGATAATGTTTTAATTTTTAGATGTATGTGTTCAAGAACATGTTCTGTTTTTTAGAAGTACACGTGCAAGAACACGAACTTAAAATAAAGCTACACTCGAATATGTGTGGTTTATGTGTGTTCGAAACAAAAAATACGTGATAGAGACATGTTCGTGTACATAACGAAATATTAAAACGAATCACAGTCACGATTGTGTTCGGCACCGTACAAAATTTAGAAACACATATAATTGATATCAAAATAAAAATATGCGTTTGTTTCGTTTGAGCTATATTTGTTTTCATATATGTACGAGTTTTTTATTTAGTGTGTGTTTTTTCTGAACTCTGTAATTTGGACTCCTGATGTTTCGTAGAAAGTTAGAAACTATTTGTCGAAGTGGATTCCACGCAGCTTTTTCATCTGGTGATGAGAATTTGAGGACCATCGAAAACGCATTCACGAATTTTTGCAAAGACTCCACTCTCTTTTTTTAGTGACTTAACAAAATTTTTAACTAAACCCAACTTTATATGTATAATCATTATTATAGTCCTTATTTATCAATGCAGGATAGGGTGCTTTCAGCTGTTGTTTTCCAATCCTTTTTTATGTAGGGATTTTTTTGATTTCGGCTATCCCAAAGGAAGAGAAAATGGCAATAATTTGTATAGCCACCTTGAAGGCCTGTTAAAATATTAACAACTTTTATGTCGCAATAGTTTCCAATTGTGTTTTTCATAGTTAAAATTTTTTAATAAAGTGACCATAGTTTCATATGTTTCTTTCATATTCCCAGCATGTGCAATGGGTACAGATAGCTTCTCGTTGCCAAGATGTAGTAAAACGGCCTTAAGGATTTATCTGCTACTAAGAACCAATAGACGCCACTCACTTGCGACATATTTTTGGCCGAGCTTCTCAAAAAGACCACTTATGTCGTAACAAAAACACACATTATCTTTTGTCGTATAAAAATTGGCTTATGTCGGTTCCGGTATGCAGTTGACTTGACGTCAATTTCTAAGAAATTTCACTCTCTTAAGCGAGATGCTAAAAAGCTCCGCTTTCTCTTTTTTTTTAGCTCGAGGTCTCTTAAAAGATCATTTAGCTCAAGTTGATTGCAAAGCTTCGGTCTTAGATCATGTACTACATGGTCGAGGAAGAAGTTTGGGGGGGGTGATAAAATATTACAATATGGTATATCATACGGATTTTCAAAAAGTGACTTCTTGATGTAGAACGGGAAGTGTAAATACACCTGCAGAAAACGTGTGGTAGGACCATTGCATATGTTTTCCAAAACTGCTTTCAGTACTTAATCAAAAATAGCAATCAGATTCATGGCTCGGTGTTCCTCTTCACAGCATAGGTTGTAGAGTTCCCTTGTGTGTTCTGTAAGTTGAGGAACAGTTGCAGTGGAATACATATATCCCAAACTTTATTTAAAAGTGCTTACTGAGAATTCGCTGAAGATGAATTTCTTAAAATAAGGCGGCAATTATCACATCTTGAACTGGGTGTCCAGTATTGATCAAAGTTTTCTACCTTTATTTTAAAATTATCTTTTTATTTTTTATATTTTAAATAAACACTTGTCTTGTCTGCAATCATTTGTTGAGTAATACTGATTGTGCAAAGCAGACCTTTTTAAAATCGCATTTTTAAAATGAAATGGAAAATTAAATACGAAAAGTAACACCGATAGTCGCCAATTAGACGCATATAAATAAATTATATAGAGACAACACAATAAAAAGGATTAAAAAGAAATTTTGTTTAATAAATAGGGTAGTACCGTTAAAAAAAGAACACAAAATTTCTGGCTCTGAGATAAAAAAAAAATGTCAAAACTAGGTACTTTCATTTTATCGGGAATAAAATACGAATTTAGCCATGGATTTTCATGAAATTAAATTTATTTTATTTCTGTTACATGCAGCTTTAAGAAAGTACTAAAACTGGTAATTATTTCTTGCTTTCTATTTTATGAATTTCTTGGATTCAAAAATTTTATAATTAAAAAAAATAAATTTTTTTCCACTTGTATCTCAATAACTAAAAAATGATATTAGGAAAACTTGAATTTTTTGACGCATTGCATAACAAAATTGAATACGTCGTTCCAAAGTTACGACAAGATGTATGGAGCAGTCTCTTCAATAATCTCAAATTTTAGAAAAAAAAATTTTTAAAAAAATATTACCGTAGAATTTGAAATAATGATGATTTTTGCAGTTAAGTGACTATATCCGATCAAAAACAAATTTTTTTTTAATTAACCAACACTTAGGGGATGCCCCTACAAATCAGTGCATTGTGTTGATTTCAGGAAAAGAGGTTATGGGAGGGAAAAACACTCTTTTCCCATATGTTGCATAGTGTTATTGACCAGCCAAAACCTGCCAGAAGTTTCTTTCTTTAGAAATGCATAACTTTCTGCTAAAATTAGAACTTATAAAAAAAAGATGCATACAATACTAATTGTCGTTTCTTGTAGTCAGGAAGGCCACATTTAACGTTTTAGAAACTTTACTCACAATAACCGTGGTTAAGTATGCCACCCACATGGTCCTGAATAATTACAGCTCATGCACTTTTTCATTTGAAAAGCTGTCAGTGGAATCACAGGAAGCCAGAGATGAAGACTTCAAAAATTTACATAGAACATTTTTCCCTGAAATGCAGAGAAGAAAAGTCTAATGAAGATAGTCTTAATAGGTTTCTTCTAAGCTCGGATCGAGTTATATTACAACTGAATAAGAAATTAAGAAGAAAAAACCGATTGCCACAATCAGCACTAGAATTACTCATTCTTTCCAGTAATTCTGATAGTGAAGATGATGCTGATAATGATAATTACGATGATGATGATGATGACGATAATGATCGTGATTTAAAAAAAATTTATTTATATAAATAAATGAATTGCTACATACTACATATTTTTTTCTTTCATAAAATAAATCCAAAACAAAATTCCACTTTATTCAAAATTTATTATATAAAATTATTATTATAAATCCAAAACAAAATTCCACTTTATTCAAAAGTTATTTTTTTAAATAGTAAGAAATATATTTAAAAATAATAAGGAAAAATAAATATATGCTCTCCCCTGATTCAAGAGCCACTTTGATTTCGGTTCAACCCAATGTACGACACTTAGTTCCTAAAAATATATACCGATTTTAACATTTCGATCTGGCAACTCTAATAGTAGTTCTTAAATAGGTAGCAAAATAACAAAAACTTTTTTCTACGACGCACAGTGTGCGATTTTGAGAATCCAGCGGGACAAAATTAAAAAAATATATATCTTAGATTTAACTTATAATGCTTTAAAATCGAAGATAATAATCAAGACAAAACAATTACTTAATATAATAAAAATAGGTGCCAGGTTTCTTTAGCTAGATATTTTACAATTACAAGTTTCGATATGTTCTGTTTAAAAGGTATTTCCAGTAGTATCTAAGCGCTCGTTGAAAAATACGTTATTGTGAAAATAAACATTTCTAATCAGTTTTTGTGCAATGGTTATTATTACAATATATGATGTTTAAGTTTATTAGTATATAATAATATTTAATTAACTTTCTTGAGGAAATATTAAGTTTTTATTTACAAAATATTGATTTTCGTAGACAGCCAAAAATTTTGCATGCCTTTGTATGTACTGATTTTTAACTTATTTCATTAAAAATATTATACAGAATAAGCAGAACTGATTTTTTCGTGCAGACTTTCGCATTTTCTCAAACTATTTAACAGCTACACAGCTAACTCTGACAAAAAAGAGAATTATATGAAAAATTGAAAAATGATGATAATAACTCTCAAACGTCTGGAGCAAAACCTGAAAATATAATACTTGATTATGTAAGAGCTAAATTTAATTTTCAGCACTGTTCTCAGCCACTGCTTCAAGAACTGGATCGTGTCATTCACTCATTTATGATCAGTTTCAATGAAAAGTGGAAATCTTGTCATCGCAGTAAGAAAACCTTTTTAAACAAGCACAGCGAATGGTTAAATACCAGTATATCTATACAAAATTTTGATATACCGACTACAAGTGGAACACAAAATGTAGGAAAACCTGGTCTACCAAACAAAAACTTCGATTTTAGTGGGTTAAAATCTAAATCGAGGAAAGTAAAATTTTTAATTGCGGAAAATAGTTTAAGCGAGTTAACTCATGCTACCAATTTAAAATTAAGGCAATCAGGTAAAAGGGATGCTGCTTCTATGCTTGGGAAATTGGTTTCGAGTCCTAACAGGGCTTAACTATTCAGTATAACTGGCAGATTCCAGCCCTCGAAATTCGAGCGCAAATTCCAGGAAATTTTATTTTTTCATTGAATAAAGACCCTAAAGGTATGCTAATCAATTATAGCCAATTCACAAATCAACATAAAAATAAACTCAATTATTACAAACACATTAACTAATTTAATATATACACTAGGGTGGCAGCAGGTTATATGGACGAAATTTTTTTTTTTAATTTTAATGGTTTTCGCGCGGAATATTGTGTCACTTGTTGTAAAAACTATATGGTAAAAATTTTAGGAAGATCGGACAAATATTTCCCGTGCCCCAAAGAGGTCAAAGGTCAGATTTTTTTAGCCCGATATTTTTAAAACGTTTTTTTTAAGTAGTTGTTCGTTTTTGCCCGAATTTGTATAAAAAATCATTCCACTTCATTTACAATGTGCAATTATTAATAATTATAAAAAAAAATGAAAAATTTAACCCTTCCCTGCCCAGTGGGTTTTAAAGTTTAATATATTTTGTACTGTAAAACCGTAATATTTTGCACTTTTTTTTAATTATCTGAGATATGCTAACAAATTATCTACGACAATTTTAAATCATTAACCCTTTTTGCCCACCCGTGTCAAAAGTTTTATTAAATTGAACATCTATATATATAAAATTGAATGTGTGTTTGTTTATTTGTTTGTTTGTTTGTGTGTACCTTATAGGAGACCAAACCTCTGGACCGATCTTCCTGAAATTTTCACAGCATTTAACTGGGACTCTGGCATGATTAATAGGGTACTTTTTTTTTTACCACGCCCACTTTTACGCCCACTTTTTTAAAATTATGTAATTGCTCCCATATATTTTTTAACAGATTTACTTCAAATTGTATACACATTATACTCCAAGCGAGGTATAAATAAACATTTCTTACGCCACGCCCCCTTTCACGCCCCTTTTCATGCCAAATTTTGTTTGAAAGTTTTAAACTTTTTTTTCTCTGTACAAATTTGTTCCTTCCAACGGATTTTTTTATTTGGTAGTATATTGCTCTTAATACTGTTAACGTCGCCATATAACTATGAACCACGCCCATTTCACCGCCCCCTTTTTTTTTACTTATACCACTAACAATGTTTGCTATACAAAATAATTTTTTTGTAATATGTATTTATCTAAAGTTTTATACACTTTTTATCTACAGGTAAGGTAGCCATACATTTTTTTATTACCAAGTCCCCCTTTTTCGCCCCATTTTACCTTAAATCATAATTAATCTGCTTTCAATCTATCTATATATATAAAAATGAATGTGTGTTTGTTTGTGCTTTATAGGAGGCCAAACCAAAGAACCGATCTTCCTGAAATTTTCAGAGCGTGTTACTGTGACTCTGGAAGGAATAATATGCTATATAAATTTTTGATTGGACAAAGGGGCGGTGCCACGCCCATATAACCCAAAATTTGGAAAAGTCATATCACGGGAATTTTTTACCTACAGCAGTCATATTTGGTACATATGGTATTAGCATGAATAGAAATACATACAAGAAGAAAAGTGGGCGGGACCACGCCCCTTTTTAGAAAAATAAAAAATCGTAATATCTTCTAAACTACTGGAAGGATCGTCATGAAATTTTCACAAAAGGATATTTTTGCGAAATAATAAGACCTTAGATATATAAAGTTGTTAGTGGGCAAAGGGGCGTGGCGTATATATAAAAACGTTGATGCATTTGATTGTAACGAATGATCTCCGGAACCATAAGAGCTGTCGAGGTAGGATTTCCAGCATAGGTTCGGTTCGAGCTCTTCTGTGTTTTTTTTTAGTTTTAACCCTCTAGCTGGCGTTGGGGTCAAGTTAAAAACAAAAATTTTTACTTTCAGCGCGATTTGACTGCAATTCAGAATGAACGTATGTTTCGTCATAAGAAATTTTTGTATGTATAAATGGACCCGATAGGTGGCGCTGGGTATAGTTATTTCGAATATTCTTATTTATGGTGTGATTTTAATGAAACTAAGAATGTACATATATGTATGTTAGAAACATTTTTTTATTGGACCCGGTAGATGGCGCTGTCGTTCGAAAAATAATGAGTTGTCAAATTTATATAAACTTTAATAAATAAACTCACCAACGTTTTTATATATAAATATTCTAACGAAAAAGAAGGAAAAAGCCGCTACATTATTGCATGGTGGCCGCACAGCTCATTCAGCACTCAAATCACCGTTAAACGTACAAAAAAATGAGAATGCCGTCTGTAATATCAAAAAACATTCCGGTATGGCAAAAGTTCTGCAAAAATGCAGTATTTTTATTTGGGATGAATGTACCATGGCTCACAAACATTGTGATTTGATTTGATAAAAGATTTGAAAGGCAATGAAAGATTTTTTGGTGAAGCTCTCATTTTATTATCTGGAGATCTTCGTCACACATTTTATATAGGTATATACAGATTCTAACTAAAATAAAAATTCATTGAGGGCAAAACAACGTTTGCCGGGTCCAGCTAGTTGAATATAAAATTAACATATAAAATTAACTTTTTTAATAAAAACAAAAATATTTAAACGTAAAAAATACGTAAATACGTAAAAAATAAAATATGGGACACTTTAATTATAATTAGTTCTTAAGTTTTGTAAATTTGCTTCTTTTGAAAATTGCTGTCTATAATTTTGTACAACCTGAAACAAATAGAAAAAAACCAATTTTATCATAAAATCTTTAACTAAAATTAATAAAACAAGTTGTCATTACTTTAAATAAATGCTGCCTCTGATCCTCATCTTTTGTAATTTTCTCGTGGAATTCTTGCACTAACTTAATTCCTCTTTCGGCGCAGTCATTGACAATTTTTAAGTTTGAAATTATGTTCTTTCCTTTACGATAGTCATCTAAAATTGGCCAACAACTTGAGTCTTTTACCTCAGCTACTTCCAATTATAACTTTTTTCTTTAACAAAATATTAACTACAAGCCACTTCCCATCGAATTGGAAAATAGCTAAAATCATTCCTATACCCAAAGCTGGTTCCGATTATAGACCAATAGCTATTCTTCCATTTCTCTCTAAAGTATTCGAGCGTATTATGCACAAACAAATGACTAGTTTCTTGGATGACAATAACTTGCTAACAGATCGTCAATCTGGGTTCCGGAGGAAACACAGCTGCCTAACAGCCTTAGTTGATGTTACAGAGGAGATTAGGGAGAAACTTGATGATGGCAAGACTACATTTTTAATACTTTTAGATCATTCAAAAGCGTTTGATACCGTGGATCATAACATTCTTTGTTACAAACTTAAAAACTTTTTTAATTTTTCTTCGACCGCTACTCAGTTATTGTCAACATACTTACGTGGCAGGTATCAGTATGTTGAAACTAGAATCCAAAATTCAATGACACTGCCTGTAGCAAGGGGCGTACCTCAGGGGTCCATTGTTGGGCCACTATTATTCTCATTGTACTCAAATGACCTCCCAGGCATTTTAACAAATTGTAATGTAAGAATGTATGCGGATGACGTTCAGCTTTATACCAGCTGTAGTAATGCCCTAATCGACCAGTGTATTATCTCTATTAATCAGCAACTCCATCGTATTTATACATGGGCAACGGCGAATGGATTAGAGATAAATCCGAAAAAATCAAAATGCATTGTAATTCAAAAGCGACTTTCCAAACTAAATATTACACCTAATATAATTATAAATAATCAGAAAATTGAAATCGTTAAATCTGCTAAGAATCTAGGTATTTTTTTTAATGACACTCTTACGTGGTCGAACCATATTAACTATGCCTGTGGTCGTACTTTCTCTATGACTAGAACTCTGTGGCAAACCCAGCATTGTACACCTATGAAAATAAGAATCCTACTTGCCAAAACTTATCTGATGCCTGTTTTACTGTATGGTTGTGAGCTATTTGCGAAATGTGATACAATTAGTAAAAGGAAATTGAACGTTGCATTTAACAACATAATCAGATATGTGTATGGACTTAATAGACGTTCTAGTGTATCTTTGTTTTCATCGCAACTATATGGCGTTTCTTTAGATAATCTTTTAAATATAAGAGTTTTAGTTTTTTTACATAAAATAGTGTATACCCACAAACCGGAACATCTGTACGACAAACTTTATATTTCAGATATAAGCAGGGGAAAAAGAATTAGATCAATTAGATATAAAAGTTTAATATCGGAGTGACATTTCTACATATTCGCAGTATCTCTCTGGAATTCTATACCCCATAGCTCTCAACTTTTAAGTAACGCACGAAAATTTAAAGAAAATATTTTTAAACTGTTTTCAGCATAACAATTTAAAACATTAAATATTATTTGATATTATAATACATTTGATTAAATTAAATTTCAAATATTTCAACTTTATTCTTTAATTTTAATCTTATTGTTCTTTGCATTTTATATAAAGAAAATTTGTAATTAGTTATTAATTTATTAACGATTTTATAATTTTAAATACAATCAGTTCCATACTGCAAAATAAGACTTTTAGTCTTGTGTATGGAGCAGTTCCAATAAATAAATAAATAAAATAAATAAATAAATAAAGTCTGCAGAAATGTTAAACCTTTGTAAAAGCTTGTTGGTGTTTTTGGAAAATAATTCCTCCAAAATTACATTATTGTCTCTGGCAAGGAAATGGCTTAAATTTTGTTGGTTTATTGTTAGCCTTTTTGAATATTCCTCTCCTTCTTCTTC
This sequence comes from Cordilura impudica, assembly GCA_963682025.1. Classification (NCBI taxonomy): domain Eukaryota; kingdom Metazoa; phylum Arthropoda; class Insecta; order Diptera; family Scathophagidae; genus Cordilura; species Cordilura impudica. Next base: position 154,526,978 of record OY821521.1, on the reverse strand, counting down.
TAGATTTTGTTCAGACAAGTTTTTTACAAGCATCTTTGTAGCAAGTTTGGCTTTAGTTGCTAAATCGATTCTTTCGTCGAATAAGGCAAAACCTACACATTCTTCATTCAAATAATAAAGATGGTTAAGCAATTTCGATATGGCTTATTCAGCTATAGGTTTGTTGATTTTTTTATAATTTTCTAATTTCTTTAAAAATTCGATGTCATTTACAGGAGCTTGGTCTGCTTTATCAGCGCTAAACCAGAAAATCGAATAACACTTAATCACAAATCCAGCTACTTCAATCAAACCATTTATTTCAGTTTCGGTTATTTCGGGAAATTGGTCTCGAAATATAATAATTTTTATGCAATAAATGGCCTTGGCCATCCATATGGCTAAATGCAGTGCGCCAGGTTTTGTAAATTTAATTCCCCTAGGTGGAATTCCTCTTAAGAGTATTATTATTAATTCCAAAAATTCCTTGTAGTCATCACGAGGAAAGTCTTCCTTTATTTTATCGTTCGCGAATTTTAAAATATTAGCGCGATCACCACCTAAAATTTCATTGAATCTGGGGTGTGTCAATCCAGTCAAAAAAGCATCCTGCTGTATTTTAGGCCAATGTTTCTTAAATTTCTTAAATATTACTATTTCAGGACCAGTAGAAGCACTTATATTTGCTTCTATGAACACTGATGATAAAATAATTTCAAAGATATGATGTCTGCACCCTAGGTATAACACATCTCGACCAATTCTTTTTTCCAAAAGGTTACAAGCTCCTCTAAATTTCCCTGTGTTTGACGCGGTTGTGTCGAACACAAATGCCTCTACTTTGTCTAAAATATTATTTTCCTCCAAAGTATCATAAACGGCAGATGATATTTCTAACCCAGTTCCTGCTGGTATATCAGGCATATTTAGTACATGCTCAAGATCTGGAGCAGTTGCTATTATAGCAAGACGATCTTCAGTTTTTCCTGTAACACTAGTTAAAAGCTTGGTATCCCAATGAATTGTCAATGGTGAAGGGTTTGTTGTGAATTCAGACACGATTTGTTCGCTTTTTGTTTTTCTTAAAATATCTCTTTGTTTGCGAACATTATTACGATTTAAAATATATTCCGACGTGTTTAGCCCAGCTGCATCAAGAACTGCTACCAATAAATGGACTGCATCTCTGGAACTAACTTTTAGTTTATCCAAAACTGTTGCAAGTCTTGGTGTCAATATCTCTTTGCTTCCCCTTATTCTTTGTGGTGCTTCGTTATGAATAGTTTCCAAAGGAGTTGGAGAATTAAGGTAAACTTCATATTCATCAGTTTCAACGGGTTCCGTGTTTTCTGATTCCTCGGAACTGAAAGTTTCATTTATAATATTTCCTAACGAATAATATGAATTGTTTCTTAAAACTATAATTTTAAAGTCATTTTTGTAGGTAAAAAACGGTTAGCCGATTTATACCCTTTAGTAGGATTGTAACTTAAATACACAATATACGTTTTATTAAAAAAAAAATAAAAAAAGTTTTTTCTTTGCACGAATATAATTAAGTGACAATATTGCAAAGTAACTAAAAAACTGGCATATCAAAAAAATCAAAAGCCAAAAAACTGCCCTGATCGTAAGTTTTGATAAACACAATACAAACTCACCTCTTGAGGTTGATGGGACTTCCTGAAGCATTTTTCGCCTGATCTCTTCTCGCTTTTGGCGGTTTTGTCGATATTCTTCATTTTTTCTTAATTTAACATCTACTCCAGCCATAGAACCTTGACGTCCTTTTAGCCTTTGCTTTATTAAAAACTGTTTGTCTTCTTCAATTTTAATAAGACCAATTGCGTTAGCTTTAGCGATATCAAATAGGTCGTTCAATGCTTCTTTCCATTCTTCACATTTTCTTTTAAATAATTCTGAATCTCTATTTTTGTGTTTTGACAAACTTCTCCACTCGCTATACAACTTCATCAATTTCTTCTCGGCATTCACTATTGTCATAATAGGGATACGTGCCTTTTCCCAAAAAATTTAACACTCTTTGATAACAAGACTCGCACTAGCTTTTATGTCTAATTTAGCAACTCTTAAATTATAAAAAAGTACTTTCAAGCACTCTCCCTTTGATGGCAGTTTACTACCACTTAATTGTAGTTTTGAATAACCAATTAGAAAAATCTCCTGTCTTAAAGATGGCATTTTTAACATCAGAATTTGACAAAAACCACTAATAAAACATACACTTTCTACAGATTACACTCACGACTGATTACACCTTCAACTGTTTAACACTTTCAACTAAATGCATGATAGGGGATTTTTGCATTTTTATTTTTTATTTGAAAAATTTGAAAATCTAGTACTCCTTGACTTTTTTTTCTAAAATTCGTTAACTTTTGAGTTATCAGTGGTTGTTGTCTAAACTAACAGGCCCTGTTAAATTGTAATTACTTGTTTTAGTCTTCGTTATAACGTAAATTTTCACATTTCTAAATAATAAATTTAGGGTGGTTTTGAACGATCTAAAGCAATTTACATCCTCCCACCCCCAGAAAAGGGGGTAATATTAAAAGTTAATCTATATTAAATTTGTCCACAAAATATTTAACAAATAAAAAATTGTGTAATTTTAAAAGGGTCATTTAGACCCTCAGTGCACAGACGGGTTAATTTTTGAACAAAAAAAATATTATGAAACATTCTTAATCACATTAGAAAGAAAAATTGTAATTGTTTATAAGATTAACAATAAAACTAAATAAAAAATACCTAAAAAATACACAATGTACCATATTTTGACCTTTGACCTCTTTGGGGCACGGCTTAAAGTTGTCCGATTTTGCCCAAATTTTGACAATAGCCGTTTTATATCAACTGGATCGATATTCCGTGCGAAAACTATTGAAAATCGAAAGTTGAATTTTTAGTGCCACCCTAATATACACACATAGCATTGTATAATTTTATGTATGTGTTAGTAGCAACTTTAAATGCAATTTACTCAAAATAAAGAGAAAACATTTAAAAATCTGTAAATCTGCAAAACGGCTTAAAAGAAATACCTTTCAAATAATATACGTTTGGTTAAAATCGGGATAAAACGGTAGAACAAAACATCCGTCACAAGAAATCGCCTAGCCTATTAATATTATAGATATAGATGATTGTTACAAAAGAAATATCCGCAAAATTGTACATTCTGTAGTGAATGGTTATGCTGAAAAAAGAAAACACTGCCACATGTTTCTAACAACTTTGTTATACAAAAAATTGATTTTTTTGTTTAACTGCTTTAATATTTTAATGGCAAAAAATGAGAGTGTAATATTGCAGTTTAAAAATAAGAATACCAACTACGAGTACATAAAAAAGTAGCTTTTTTAATAATGTTTATTTCTTTATACAACTTAAAGATATTTTTAATGCAATTTATTTAAACCGTTTTTAGGACTAACATAAAATACAAGAAATTTATTAAAAGTTTAAAAAAGTTAATGTTAGTTTCTAAAGAAATGGGATAAAACTTTGAGATTAGTTTACAATAAAGTTTAAAATGAGATCTTAAAAGTTACACTCTGTAGCAAGAAATTTCAGATCAAGTGACTTTAACGTGAAATAAAACAAATAGGAACGTTATAGTCAAGCTAGCCCGACTTTATGGTACTCTATAGCTTGAGTTGTAAGCATAGGTATTAGGTCCAAAAATGGTTTTATCCGAAGTACAGTTGTATAAAGTTTTATATTTCATTTCATTTCATTTCATTTATTTCAGTCAATGGAACATGATTTCCTTACAGACTATGATTAAAATAATTACATATGTATTAATTTAAGTACAAAAATTTACAAATTAAATAATGTAAAGAGAAGTAACTTAAAAGAATCTTTTGATGTACAAAACTCTATTAGTTGGTTTGGGATTCCATTTATAGCTATTTCATTAATAGCATTTATATCGGCACACGCGCGATTTAAAGTACTATTTTGGGCATAGTTTGTGCGATGATATGGAATACAAAAAATATTATGGTGACGAAGTATTCTAGGTGGAACATACAATTTTATTTGCGATAAAAAATCTGGACAGTCGATACCACCAGAAATTATATCAAAGACAAATAGTGCAGCTTGAAATCTGCGACGATGTTCCAATGTTTCGAGACCTAATAATAAACCTCTTGATCTATATGAGGGTACAGGATCAACAAACTTAAATGATGAAAGTGCGTACTTAAGGAAAATACACTGCACTCTCTCAATACGAGAAATATATATTCCACAATGTGGGCTCCAAACAGCAGCAGCATATTCTAACTTTGATCTGACGTAAGATGTATATAACAATCTCAACGTACAAGGATCAGAAAAGTCAGAACAACTCCTTCTTATAAACGCAAGTATGGCATAAGCTTTTGGAACAATATAATTAATATGTGGAATAAAAGACATTGTTGAGTCAAAAACAACACCTAGATCAATTGTTGAGTCTGCAGTATTCAATTTATAATTACCAATTCTGAAGACCGATTGAATTGGGTTTCTAGATCTGGTGAAAGAGATATGAAAGCATTTATCCAGATTTAACTGAAGGTTATTGCACGCTGTCCAAATCATTTTGAAGGTTTAATACATCATTAATAGAATTTATTTTACTATATATTTTTAAGTCATCAGCATACAACAAATAATTTACATTAGAAAAACAGCTTGATATATCATTTATGAAAAGATTAAAAAAACAGCGGACCCAAGATGCTACCTTGAGGGACGCCTGATACTTGCTCATATGGCGAAGATTCATAACCTTCAACAACTACTTTACATATTCTATTTGATAGATATGACTGTATCCACATTAAGAAATTTGAATGGAAACCCATCCCTTGCAACTTAGAATAAAGAATTTCTAAGGACACCTTATCAAAGGCCTTAGAAAAATCAGTATAAATGACCTCAACTTGTTTGCCTAATTCTAAAGCTGATAAACAATACTCACTAAAAACTGTAAGGTTTGTGGTAGTTGACCTTCCTGAATAAAACCCATGTTGACATGGAGATATAAGAGACTTGGTTAAGAAAAATAGCTTTTTATACACCACATGCTCAAAAACTTTCGATACGCATGACAACTTGGATATCGGCCTATAACTAGTTACATCATCCTTTCTGCCATTCTTATAAATGGGTGTAATAAATGCCAACTTCCATCTATCAATAAACACTCCTTGGTTAAGTGACAAATTAAATATATAAGTAAGAGCAAAAGTTATTGATGGTGCGCATTTTTTCAATAAATAAGCACATAGACCATCAGAGTCAGACTTCATATTGTTTTTTGTTTGCATAATAGCGTTATAAACGTCATCTTCTGAAACTTCTAGGATAGCAATGTCTAGCATAGCAAGTAAATTTGAGTATCTAGCTGCATGGATCGTTGAAGATTCAAAGTTTGAACTAAAATATTGTGCGAACATATTGGCGGCATCGTTCCCCGATTCAGAAACACGGCCACCATACATAATCTTCGATGGAATATCCGAAACCTTTTTCTTCGATTTAACGAAAGACCAGAAAGATTTCGGATTACTTCTTATTTGCTCCTCTTTCTGCAAAATAAATTGTTTATACAAAAATTTGTTTAACAAATTAAATTCTCTTTGATAATAGATAAACTTATCATGGCTTTCTAGACTGCCATAATCAATATAATGTTTATGAAACTTATTACGGAGGTTTATGAGTTTTTTAAGACCTGGAGTATACCAAGGTAGCTTATACGGTTTGGCTTTCTTTAAAGGAATATTTAAATTGCAAATTTCCAAAACAGTCCTTAAAAATTTCTCATAACACGATGATGCTGATTTGCACGAAAATACCTGTCCCCAAACAATATCCCTAAGTAAAGTACTTATCACATCAAAATTACATCGGTTAAAATTGAAATTAAAAGATACTGGACATTGAGAATATTTAAAAAAGCAATACGAATCTATTTCAAATAATAAAGCACTATGGTGTACATTAGGAGGAGAAATTGCCAGCAAACTCTCACATAGATAAAACTTACAATCATCTGGAACAAAAACCAGATCCAAAAAACGGTTTAAGCGGTTAGAAACATGATTAATTTGAACCAAATTTAAACTCAGCATACTATCAATGAAATTTATCTCCTTACATTTATTTATATTACTAGGTAATAACTCCGTACTATCACAAATTTGTGACCAAAAAATTTCGCTAAGATTGAAATCTCCTAAACCACAGATTCGAGAATTTTCGGCCAATTTCTCATCTAATGCAATGATATTTGAAATATGTGCCTCATACACTTCATCTGCACTTGCAGGTGGAATGTATGACACACAAACATAAAATAAACAAGTAAGAAAATTATAGTCGGTCTAGACCGACTATACGTTATCCTATACCATGCGTTTAGAAACCGTATCTCTTAGGCCCAACTAACTGGACAAAGAAAATAAGCAAAAACCAAATTTGAGTGGGATTTTTATTAATTTTTTTGGCTGCAGATATGAAAAAGTTCATATCGGATGCTATATCTATATGGGATCTAGGTCCAAAAATGGACCGATCCTGATCATGTTTGGTAAAGTCTCTTGTATTTTGCAAAAATATATACAAACAAAATTTGAGAAGAATCAGTGCAATATTTTTGTTTTTTAATAGATTTAAGTGAAGATCGGGAAGCAGCTCTATATGGGGCCAAAGGGATCATTTTTGGACTACTCATTAATGGATGTAATGAACGCATACAAACCCAATTTGAGTAGGATCTATATGAGAATTTGGATCTTATGGCAATTTATGTCGATTTCATAGGGGGAATTTGTATGGGGGCTAGGTCTGAACATGGATCGATTCTCACCAATTTCAATAGCGTTCATTCCATGGCCGATAAAAGCTTATGTACCAAATTTCATCAAAATATATTCATATTTGCGACCTGCAGTTTGATTACAAGGTTTACATGGACACACAGACGGACGGACGGACGGACGGACGGACATTGTTCAATCAACCCAGAAAGTGATTCTGATTCGATCGGTATAATTAAAGATGGGTCTAGGTCAAATATTTTTGGTTGTTACAAACAGCAGCACAAAGTCATTATACCCAAACCACATAGTGGTATAGGGTATAAAAAGTAGGGTTATAGATTGATACAAACAGTTGATCGATTAAACTATCCTTATTATCGATGGCAATTGAGGATGACTTATATTCACGCTTGACTGCAACAAGTACTCCACCACCTCTAGAATAGCCGGTGAGAATCTCATTTCTATCCTTTCGATAGACATTAAAAAGATTAAAATCAAAAAATTCAGCATCAGAAAATTCAGCATTTAACCATGTTTCCACCAACACAATTACATGATATTCACTTTGAGAAGAAAAATTATGAACCAATTTGGACTTTGTACGCATTCCTGATAAATTCTGGTAGTAGATTTTAAAGCCAGATTTTCCACAAACTAATTCTGCCTTTCCGGCATTGGTTTTCTTGGAAAATTTAAAAAAGGACGCACTTTAATATCGGTTGGCCATATTTCAGCATTCACTACTTCATTAAAAAAACATGGAGATATGCCGAGTTTGAAATTAACTCGTCTAAGTTCATTTAAATCGATATCCTTTTTTACTAATATAAAACATTCCACATGTTGTTTACTTACTTTAGTATGTTTTCAACATATTGAATTATTTGTTCCGCTGAAACAGTAGGCTTAAACGAAGATATATGAATCCACTTTTTTTGTATAACAACATCGAGCTCATCAGAAGTGTTAACCCCAACTACTACAGGCCCAACATATTTTATGATTTGTCATAAAAGTGAAAAGTTTTAATGAGCAAATAAATGCAACGTATTGCATTAACAGTAAAAGTAAGTAAATTTTTGCTTTGCCATTAAAAGTTTCTTAAAAAAAATTTGTCCTAAATATACTAATTTTATATCAGAAACAGTTGTGAACTGTTAGCAAAATAGCTATTTTAAGCTTTAAGAGAGAAATTTGCTTGCTAGGCGATCGGCAAAGAAATCAGTCGCTAATAGTTAACAAATTGAGGCACCATGACTTTGAGAAACGGTATCAGCATTGGCAAAGTGAACAATGGGCTGGAAGCTCTTAAAGGGAAGAGAATCAATTTTGATATCAGAATGGAATAAAATATCCCTAAACACCATCACATCATTGCATGTTTATATTACAAGCGGTAATAATAAATAAAAGCAGTTGCATTTTTTTTGTTGCTCGCACAGAATTATTTCATTAAATAACCAAACAAAATTTGTTCGTTCAACTTATTTAGAAATGGTAACCTAGTATAGTAATATAGTAACATAGTAACATAGTATAAACCATACGACCAATCTTCTTTTCACAGTGTGGAAGCTTGTATCGGGAAAGTAAAATAGGGTATATTTTTTTTAATATATGAAGTGAGCGTAGTACCTCCCCTATAGAAAAATTTTTAACATCATATATCTGGAGCTCTATGATAGCAAGACTTCTGAGACTTTGTGGAAGTACATAAGTTAGTAATTTGAGAAGTCGGGCTAAAAATGGGTGGGATCAAACAAGTGGGCGTGGCACCTCCCATACATGGTAAATACATAACACTATGAAGGCCACAGTGTTGAAACTTTCTGCACGTCAATTGGTTGTTAATGTAAGTATTCGTACAAAAATGGGCGGGATTAAGTTAGTGGGCGTGGAACCTCCCATACAAAAAATTTTGGAGTATTATAATCCAGACAGTCTTGATGACTTCCAGAGGCTAAGGATTTTGCGCAACTTAATTGGTTATAAGTATGAGTATTCGTACAAAAAATGGGCACGATTGGGTCAGTGGGCGTTGCATCTCTCACACAAAAAATTATGGATTACTTTGAACCGAACAGTCTTGAAACTTGCTGTGAGTTCATGAATGATGTGTGTGACAGGTTATGTAAAAAATGGGCGTGATGAAAAAAGTGCGCATACTTCGTAGAATGAACATAGGAAATATTAGTTAGAAAAAATTGATATTCACTGTAAGTCGTAGCGAAGGACGACAGGGTACACTAGTTGTATATAAGAAACATTTGAAAGAATAAGTCAGAAACTTTAAATATTTAAAAAACGGCTAAGATTTTGTACATTTTCTGTCATATCATCTTTCATTTTCATTGTTGTAATCAACTCTTGTACACAAGTTTAAAAGTTTCCATTGTTTTGTCATCACTAAAAAAAATTCTTTTTTTCGTTTATCTTTTTTAGTTGAAGTTTTTGTTAAAAAATTTTGTTATCTTTCGATAGAAAACACACCAGAAAGTGAATTCGCAAAAGAAATACATAATTTTCGGCTTTAACACGAAATTATTAAAAAATTCTTTTTGCAAATTTTGAATTTTCCAAAAGTTTCCAATCTATTGTCACGCACGGTATATATTTTTTATTTTCTCACTTTTTTTTATCATTTTATACATATATTTTTTTTTTTTTATTTGAGCTAGTGTTATATGTAATTTTTTGTGCCTACTGCCCTCAATATTGTCCAATGGACGCTGAGGCACTACATTTGTAATAATAATTTTATAAATGAAAAAAAATTTTAATTTAAAAAAGTGCGCCCGGACTGTCAGTTCCATAAATTTTGGGCTGAAAATCTGTGTAGAAGTCCAGTAGACGAAATGACCATCGTTTCTCTATAAAAAAAATTCAGAGTATACGACCGCAGTCCATTCTCAAACATCTCTTACTGTGTCCAGATTCCACTCTTAAAGTTTTGACCGCATGTAATAAATTACTCACGCTGCACTATGGGAAATTTGACCCGTTTTTCAAGAATTTAATCAAATTTTTTATGTTTGAAAAGTAACATTTTTTTTAGATTGCATTCGATAAAGCAAACATCAAGCTAAATAAGGCTAAGTAGTGTTTTTGTAAATAACAAACGTCAGCTGATTAGCACGCTGTCAAAGTTACTGTTTGTAAGCAACGTGTTCAGCGCTTTAAAAATAGTTGAAAATTAATGCAAGTACAAAGCCGAAATGCTGTTGTTAAACGTGAATAAAACTATTTTAGTGAATATGGAAAAGAAAAATGAATGTAAGTACTAAATAAAACTGCAAAAAAGAAAGTTAGTTAAAAAAAAAAACTATTTTTGATGGAAGAATGTGTGTTTCCTATTTAGCCTGAAAATTGAGGTTAAGTTTTTTAAAGTGAACTTCGGAGAGACTTTTAAAATTTTGGCTAACTTCGGCAATGTTCTTAAGATCAAAAATGCGTAAAGTATTCAATTTTGAGTTTATTTTATAAATTTTACATTCCCGTTTTTCCCGGCTTTTGAGAAATCTCAATTTTTTCAGTTAACCTCTGCTTGCCATATAGCGATTTAACTAAAGTTTGGGTCGGCGAAAAAGATAAAATGTGCAAAAATGATGCCGTTTTTAATTAAGTAAAGGGAAAAATATAAAAATATGATAAACCATTTGTGATATTGAAAAAAAAGGTACGATTTTTTTACAAAAATTTGTCGAAAAAATTGGAGAAATATCACGGTAGAGTGGATGAGTTTGAAAAGCAAAACCGATATTGCCTTAAAACCGAATTTGTCGTGGCATTGCACAGCCTACGCTGTGATCATCATCATCATTTTGAAAGTGAAAAGTTCCAGGCAAAAGAAGGTACCCTTAAGTACGGCATAAGCCCATTGTACTGTTGGATCCGCTTTTTATACCCTCCACTCCAGTGTGCAGAGGGTATATATAAGTTTGTCATTCCGTTTTTAATAATTAGAAAAAAATTTTTGGACCCAATAAAATATATATATTTGTGATCATTATAACAACCGGAGTTGATATAGCGATGTCCGTCTGTCCGTCTGTGGAAATCACGATGACGGCATCAATCGGGCAGCTAGGGTACTCGTTGACATAAAAAATGATTCAATAACATCCTGAGAAGTTTGCTGTTTAAAATCGTCAAATCGGTCGATTAGGGCCCGAGATTTGAATGAAGAACTAAAAAAAGTCTTGAAAAAATATAATTTTATATTTCTATATTGTTCTTGTTGTTATTCTAAATGTTGCATTGTTGTCATAGCTGGACTTGTTTTTGTGGTCGTTGTGGTAAAAATATAATAAAAACAAACCCTTTGTACATTTTTTTATCAACTCTGGTAGAAAAATTTAAAAGTTTCCATTATTTTGGCAAAAATTTGTTAGATCATTTCTGTCATTGCCACGAGCCTGCCTGCAAAATTTCAGATCGATTGGGTCACGGCAAAGTGGTTAAAGGCAGGCACTACGAGTTAATATAAAGGCAGTAAAAATTCACCAACATCTAAAGCAAATAATGCTAAAATTCCTAGTTGTTAATAAAAAAAAAAACAATTGGGCAATTCACAATGGGTAATGTATCGTTGTATCTGTTGTATCGTGTATCACTTTACAATAGTGTAAAATTGTTGTTGGTAATTTTCACTGAAAAATCTGATACACGATCCAACTTTATTTGCTATGTTTAGTAAATGTTGTATATTATATCATAACATATCAGTTCCAAGTGAATGCCAGATTTTATGAAAAAAAAAAAACAAATACATAGAATTTTATCAGCATAAATAATTATAAAATAAAATGTGGCAAATAATGCAAATAACGCAAATACATCGATAAGTTTATTTATATAAAAATTAATGTTTATATTTTTAGGATGTATTTTCTCTTTCAGTACCAACCAAAACATTTAACATTTTTTTTTTCATTATAAATTAAAAAGCAAGAGGTACGTAACTAAAACTCCAGGTTACATCTCACGACCAAAAAGCAAACACTGACAAGTGTTTTCTCTTATACAAAATAGCAGAAGCGACGAAGCGATCTTTCCTCCTTGGATCCAAAATTACAAAAGAAAGCGTTTTACAATATGAAAATACAACTGAGTGTTCACAACAAATGATTGTATTGTGTATTTCAATACAACATACAATATACAACACCTGTTGTGAATTGCCCAAATGTAAATTTAGCAAAAAATAAATTATGTATTAATTTATTTAAAGAGAAAAACACAAAAATAACGTTTGATATTGTATTTTTTGTGTGTAATATTTACATATACAAACATATACATATTAAATAATACAAATAATATACATATATTATATATATGTATGCATGTATGTATATTCATAGTAACTGCATGTTAGAAATAAATCGGTATATTATTTTATTTACATAAAATTCTGCAATATTTTGTTGTGGGGAAAATACATTTCTTTTGCATTAACAGAGTGTCACTTCATTTTGCTCAGCGTGACTATGCCACAGTAGATGGCGCCACAATTTTTGTTCTAATTAGCTTTGCAATAGTTATTTCTATTTTAACATGAATGTTAATATTTTCAACTAGATATCATACAGAACAATGTTAAGAGTATACACGGGCTGGTCTTTTATTTCATACGTTTTTTCATTATTCTTTTACAAATATGAACATAAGTTTGGCATATTAACTTTTTGTTGTCTTTACAAAATAGAGTTACCGAGTTCATCAATGAGTTTTTTGCTTTCAAAACAGTTCTACATAGTTATATAGAATTATTATTCTGCTTTACCTACAAAATATCTGATTGCGATTACATCTAATTTTAAAAAATTGTTTATAATTACTAAAGCATTATTATTCACATAAATACAAAATTGCATTTTTTTAAATTTTCCATTCAACTTTAAGAAAATATCAATTCTAAAAACTGGAATTAAAAATTTTCAATTATAAATTACAATTAATTGAATTTCAGAAAATCATAACAAAATGTCGTAAATTATAATTTCAAATTTAGAAGACATCAATTGCATCTTTAATATATAAATTTTATTCGTTAAACACAAATTGAAATTCCAAAAAAAAAAACACCAAATACCTATGTTTACATTTAAAAAATTTTTACATTTAAAAAAATATTGACATTCAGGAGAAATTAATAGCTTTTCAGTACCGCGATTCAGTAACTTATTTTAAAGATAGTCGAATCGTTAAAAAAAAAAGAAAATAGCAAAATTATCAGTAAAATTTTTAAACGATATTCGCCATTGTTAAAGTCAGCTGTTGTTGTTATCTAAACGACAACCATTTTTGTGTTGTTTGTTCAATCGATAAAAACTTAAATTTTTAGGTTGAAATGTCGTCATACATAAATAAAAATCATAAAATAGTGAAAATATTTTGCTTTTATTAAAAAAACTTTTTTATATAAATAAAAAAATTTAATAGCATATTCAATTCATTATTTCATTTTCAAATAAATAAACAGAAATATTAGGAAGAAAATAAAGATATTAAACATCAACATAAAATCATCCTGTCAAACACGAAGTAATTTGTTTTTTTCTATTGTTCTTTGTGTTTTTCGCTTATTTTGACAGAGATGCCACTCGTTTACAATTTAAATAAATAGAAAAATTGATTTGTCGACTGTCGTTAAGATGTATGTACTTAGTGAATCACTTAATCCTTAGTGCAAACAACAATAGCTGTCGATATATTTTGCGATTGTCGGATCGTTGAAAACATTAATTTAAATTCAATGAATTCTAGAAAACGTCAAATGATATTTAAGAATTGCGAACATAAAAATTGTTACATAAATAAACGCAATTTGATGAGAATGTTATTAATATAGAAATTTTCACAATTGTTTTTGGATGAAAATTTGAAGTTTTTCAGAAAATAAAGATAACAATTTATTTTATATAAAATGTTTGGGACATTTGGTTTTTTGCGTTTGGCATCCCTAATTTGAATATTTATTATTATAAATTTATTCTCTATGTTTTCCAAATATGGCAATATTTTAATAAAAAAGTTGAGAGAGCTTTTTTTTGGTTATTATTATCTTACTCCATCCGACCTACATGACCGCAATGAAAAAATATTTCGCCAGTTAAAAGCCATCTCCAATTAGCACGATTTAATGCATATAAAAACTAAATTAAAAGAGAAGTTATGTCATATAACCGGAAACGCATGCATATAGGTATATAACCTAAATGCATGCCGATCAGCAACCACGATGACTAAAAAGCAAACACCGAAATAAATCCGAAATAATAGAAAAGACGAAAACCAACCCAAAGAATTTGCTGAAATAATTTGGTATTAAGTTTAACAAATTGTTTACTTTTTCATTTACATTTATTATCAAGACTCAAACCGAGGTGGAGGGTATCAAAGATTCGGCACAGCCGAATTTAACACTCTTACTTGTTAATTATGTAAAGGGAAAAATACAAAAATATGATAAACCATTTAAGATATTGAAAAAAAAGGTACGATTTTTTGCAAAAATTTGTCGAAAAAATTGGAGAAATATCACGGTAGAGTGGATGAGTTTGAAAAGCAAAACCGAAATTGGCTTAAAACCGAATTTTTCGTGGCATTACAAAAGCCTACGCTGTGGTCATCATCGTCATTTTGAAAGTGAAGAGTTCCAGGCAAAAGAAGGTACCCTAAAGCACGGCATATGCCCATTGTACTGTTGGATCCGCTTTTTTGAATTCATTTTGCATGCAGGGTATAAGTGCGAGATAAAAAAATGGCAAATAAGAAAGGAAGAAGGTCGAGAAGCAGTTTCGAACCGAAAATTAAACATTCAAAATCTATTTGGGGAGAAAATGGGCCTTTTGATTGACAAACCCAAAATCGGTGGCTTTGGTAACACTGATGATGGCAATACTTCCCGTAGGGCGTTTTTATATCATAAAACTTTTGCAGAAATAACTGGAATTGATGAAAGTTTAATATACTCGCTCAAAATGATTCTAATTTCATTATGCTGTCAATTGCCATTGGATGTTGATAAATTTCAAGCTTACTGCCATGATACAGCTAGGATTATCATAACAAAATATCCTTGGCTTCCCATGACTGCAACAGTCCCATGACTGCAACACAATACTGCCTGTAGGCTGTTTCGGAGAAGAAGCTGCTGAGGCGCGTAACAAAGTATATATGTCTGACCGCTTGCATCATGTACGTAAAAATAGTCGGGAAACCAATATTACTGATATTTTCCACAGGGCATTGGACATGTCGGATCCTTTTATTTCATCAATATGCTTGGGAAAAAGAGTTCAAAAAGGAACCCGCATGCAACTTCCCCGTGAAGTTGTTAATATATTGGAAGACGTTGCTGAAGACTGCAGTGAAGACGAAGACGATTTTACCGTAGTTTTAAGTAAGGAGTATGAAAAAGAATTAAATCAAATAGATTTAGAAAACGAACTTTAAAAAATACAATATAATTGTTTAAAAATTTTAAAACCTAAAAAAATTTTGACTTTTATTATCGCAATTTCAGGATAAATAATTTATCATATGATGAAGGGTCAACTGTGGTAAAGGTTAAAAAGGAAGTAAAAGACAATAATTAAGGTAAATACAGAGAAATTACAATAAAACGTTCAATCAAACAGTATGTAAAGCGAAAAGAAAAATTTGATGGGTTTAGCCGCAAACATCATGCTTGTTTTGTTATAAGCTTTTTGAATTTTTTTAAAACGGACAAATAAAAAAATAGGGGTTTTAATAAAATAAAAAAAAAATTTTCCTAGTTTAAAAAGTAGCCCCAAAGAGACTAGTTGGGACCAGTTGGAACCAGTAAAACTTTTCTTTTTTTAAGCCCTCCTCATTTAGCTCTTATTAATTTATTCTTGAAAAACGGGTCAAATTTCCCATAGTGCGCTGGTATACTGAAGCTTTCCAGAATGGAGATATAACTCATTTAATTTAACGACAGCATTCCTGATTCTCTTTAACGTAGAATTGCTTTATGACGCAGTCTTTCTCAAATTTACTGTAAGTAATAGTATATAAAATATTTTTTTTTTTATTGTTTTCATAGGAGGGGTCAAACTTTTAAAAAATTACCATTGTCCATCGAAACTAGGTATGGAAAACAATAATTATTGTTATTCTTTAGTATAATTTTTATCGACCTTATCTATAATTATGTTGTTTTTTCTTAGAATTATCTAAGTCAGGCTTTCAAGGTCACAGTAAATGAAAAATAAAAGACTATTCATAATTTTACTCCTCCGACGTTTCGTTGAGATTTTTTCAACTTCCTCAGGGATTTAAATTTTATTGAATATATAATCTTTACATTATAATTTTAAATAAATTTGTTTTTAAACAATACAACAAGTACCACATAAAACACAAAAATAAATAAAATAAATAATAAAAATAAAATAAAATATATCACAGATGAACTTTCTTTCTTTTGGTATCACAGTTTAAAATCTTTTTATGATAAAATTTATAACGAGTAAATTAAATTTCAATTTATTATTGATAACATTTCATTTCATTGCATTTCTTTTATTTTAATAAAATTAACCACATAATGAAATGTAATCTCTATATCTGTGGTCACAAGCGATAACCGCCTAAGTCGACTTAAGAACGATTTGAGTTATGTATGCTATCATATTCTACTAACAATGCTTTATATTTACGTGAAATCCCCATTTTTCTAACACTGTTATTTAAAAAGTTATTAATGAAAACATACTGACCTAAGTCGTATTAAAGCCCCATTACATATATATAAACAGTTATTTTTCTCGAAAGAATGATTTTCGCCGATTTGAGTTATGTAACACTGCTTTTTAAAAAGATATTAATACAAATATTCTGACCTAAGTCATATTGAAGACCCATTACATTTATATAAAAAGCTGTTTTTTCTCGAAAACATGATTTTCGAGTTAGGCGGTTATTGCTTGTGACCACAGATATAATATAACTATTGTACGTTTAACTGAGGTCTTTTGAAATCTAAAGTTAAATTGAGACTTCACTTGGAATCTAGCACTCGAATGGTGAGTAACGTATAAAAGAATAAAACTCTTTTTTGTTAAACTAATTGGAATCTTTTATTTCTCAAACCCTAATCTACGAGAAATTATAAAATATTTAAAGTTAGCCACACGTTGTTAAAATGTGTCGATACCGTAAATGTAACGTTGGCATTAAGTGCAATTATAAAACGTTAAAAATAAACCAGAATGTTTCTATGCAACACTAACCAAGCTTTATCAACTGTTCACAAATGTCACGTACAAACGTAGCAAAAATCTATTTTCAACAGATTGGTACGTTCCAGTTACGTGCGGCTAACTAGGCCTAAACCCTTGAATTTTAGCACTCCACTGTTGTCATCACACTGCTTGGAATTAACTGCCACCTATAAAATACAGTAAATTACAACGATTTCAAGGAGCAAAGTGCATCTCTAATCACAGAAAACCCTACAACTACTTACAAAGTATCCAACCAATTGGACTACTCACACCTATTATTTTCAACCATATTTTGGAAAAAATGTGTATGTATTTGATTATATTGTGCCTAACCATCCATTTTAAAAATTTTAAGAAGATCTTTATCATTAAAGATAAAGAACTTAGTCTGCAATTCTCCATTTAAAAACTAAAAATCGTTAAATCTCGAAAAACCCGTCATCTTGAATGAAATAAATAATTTTAAATGGAAGTCCATTATTTTTCCAATCAAAGGTATTCATTTTGAAATTTCTCCCAATCACATTCCGTGCATTATTACTGATTAACTACACTCACATGCATAATAAAAATTCTTTTAAAACTTTTCATCTTAATAATTAAAATAATTTCATCTTCCTGACATTAAAATTTTAAATCCTTTTAAATCATTTATTATTAAACAAAATCTTAGACAAAACTTTTACTTTTAAGCTCTTTCACGTTGAATAGTAATATTTTTGCAAAGAGCAACTTTTTATTTACATAGTTACATACATATATTTTTATATCCTATACCACTATGTGGTTTGGGTATAATGACTTTGTGCTGCTGTTTGTAACAACCAAAAATATTTGACCTAGACCCATCTTTAATTATACCGATCGAATCAGAATCACTTTCTGAGTTGATTTAACAATGTCCGTCCGTCCGTCCGTCCGTCTGTGTGTCCATGTAAAGCTTGTAATCAAACTGCAGGTCGCAAATATGAATATATTTTGATGAAATTTGGTATATAAGCTTTTGTCGGCCATGGGATGAACGCTATTGAAATTGGTGAGAATCGGTCCATGTTCAGACCTAGCCCCCATACAAATTACCCATAAGAAATCGACATAAATTGCCATAAGATCCTAATTGTCATATAGATCTTACTCAAATTGGGTTTGTATGCGTTCATTACATCCACTAATGAGTAGTCCAAAATTGATCCCTTTGACCCCATATAGAGCTGCTTCCCGATCTTCACTTAAATCTATTAAAAAACAAAAATATTGCACTGATTCTTCTCAAATTTTGTTTGTACATATTTTTGCAAAATACAAGAGACTTTACCAAACATGATCAGGATCGGTCCATTTTTGGACCTAGTCCCTTTATAGATATAGCATCCGATATGAACTTTTTCATATCTGCAGCCAAAAAAATTAATAAAAATCCCACTCAAATTTGGTTTTTGCAATGTCCAGTTAGTTGGGCCTAAGAGATAGGGTTCCTAAACGCATGGTATAGGGTATCGTATAGTCGGTCTAGACCGACTATAATTTTCTTACTTGTTTTGTTTTTAATTAAATTACAGAATAATATTGTCAACACAATACACTCACTCATATTTAAGAATATTATTAACTTAATGTAATGTATTCGTTTGAATGTGTTGCTGAATGTGATAAAGTTAATCGATTAGAATAGAAAAACACTTGCTGCAAAATATCAGCAATATGCCTAATAATACTACAAAACATCAAGAGCAGCAATAAAAAAAAAAGAATACAAGCAAAATTTAATAGCCTACATTAAGGTCTTTCAAAATTTTGTTAGTCAATAATATTCCATTCACATAGTAAAGAAATGTCGTCTGTCTTTGAATGTGTGTTTTTGTAACACACACTATTAAAATACCATTAAAATAGAATATAGATTTTAGTTGTTAGACGAGGGTCGTCTGCTACTGAAACTTCAGTAACACCAACTGCTATGTAGAAAAAAAATCTATTTCTTTATTGAAATTAAGTGGATTTCGATGTTTTGACATAATGCCAGGTATAAATAATACAATAGCTTTAAGATCCTTAAATCCCATTCAGGGGATATATTTATATAGAGCTAAATCTGAAAAAATCTTCTTTTTTCAGCAGTTGAAATTGATATCTCGGACGTCCGATCAAAGCTTTTTTTACAAGATAAACAAAAAAAAAAACAGGTAAGACAATTATAAACCGAAAGAGTATTGGATCTTACTTTGCTGAGGTTACAATTGGATATAGAAAATAAACATTGACCAAATTTGAGTGGCTTTTTATTAATTTGTGACCTGCAAATATGAAAAAGTTCATAAAGAATATAATTTTTATAATATATTCCATTCTGGTAGGACGGTGCAAGGAGGAACTGTCAAAGCTAAGCCGCCTTTCCGTGATAATTCTTGTATGGGTCCACGGCCTTAGCATTTGTACGATAATGAAGGAGCAGGCGAATTAGTAGGAACAGGTTCTGATCTTATCAGACGCAACCCCACTATCTACGAGCAGCGAGAAGTTGACACATGCAGGACTGCAACGCAGAAGTGGCCTGACTATAGCTTAAGACAGACTTAATTTCTCCTCAGTAGGAGTAAAAGAAACTTATCAAGGCTTACGGTAAACACGCAGGAAGACTCAGACCTTAGCATAAAATCGCTGCGGAACAACTGGAAATGAGGAGACAGTATATCATCTCTTCTGCGAGTGTGAAACTTTAAGTAGTGTTAGAATCGGAACACTAGGCAGACACGTACTGGACGACCTATCTGGGATATCGGACTTAGATCTGACTGATCTTATACGCTATATGTATGCCATATATTGAATCTAGTACTTTTAAAATATTCTTTTCTAGAGGTATGGTTTTTCAAAATGGCGTAACTTGATTCCACTTGTTGATTTCACAGACGGTGAATTACCTCTTAAGCCAACCAGCCAAGTTCAAAACTGGACCGAACATGACTGTATGAAATAAAGTCACTTATCTATAATATTAATAGGCTAGGCTATTTCTTGTGACCGACGTTTTGTTCTACCGTTTTATCCCGATTTTGACCAAACGTATATTATTTGAAAGGTATTTCTTTTTAGCCGTTTTGCAGATTTACAGATTTTTAAATTTTTTCCTTTATTTTGAGTATATTGCATCTAAAGTTGCTACTAACACATACATAAAATTATACAATGCTATGGTGTGTTTATTAAATTTTTTAATGTGTTTGTAATAAAAATAAGTTTGTTTTTTGTGTTGATTTGTAAAATGGCTATAATTGATTAGCAAACCTTTAGGGTCTTTATTTAATGAAAAAATAAAGTTTCCTAGAATTTGCACTCAAATTTCGAGGGCTGGAATCTGCTAGTTTTCTTAAAAACACATATTAATTAAAAACACATTGAGTAAAAGTTCTGTTATACTAGCATTAAGACCAATTTGTGATATCTGTGTACTGTGTTGTTATTATTTATTTATTTATATTTTCTGTGTCGTGAAGTCCAGTTTTTTTAGAAAAATAAGTAATCATAACCACAAAGATGTAATATAGAACCATTTATAAATAAAAACACTCCTGAAAAAGTCTGAAAAAATCAGGCGAAACGTTGATTAAAAATAAAAATTAATTGATTTTTATTTACACAAAATTTGACCCATCATCAGCCCGTAAGGAACGACATATTAATTAATATTGAAAAAAATTTATGTAATATTTTTTTTGTCTGAAGATTTAAGTGAAGATCGTGAAGTAGTTATTTTATATTGTGATTATGACTCACAATTTGCCTACAGGGTTTACTTTTGTACTAATGGGTGTAATAAATATAAATACATCAAATTTTACCGATATCTTTACGATAATTTGGATCTTGCGACACTTTAAATCGAACTCATAGCAGTCCCTTGTAAGGGAATATTAATATGCACCGATTTTCACCAATTTCAATACCGACTGTCCTATGGCCAATAAATGCTTATATACCATATTACATCAAAATATATTTACATTTGCGATCTGTAGTTTTATTCCAATGTTTATCATGGACTCACAGACAGACGGGAATATCAAGACATCCGTGGACAAAAATCGCTATAATAAAGAGTTAGATTTTTTGATAGTTAGAAACATCAGCATAAACTCCTTTTACCCTGATCTTGGTATCGGGTATACAAATTTATATTTGCAAAGAATCACAAATGGAAGGAGTCGATGGGATTGACCTGTAAATTGTGTTCAAAGGTTGTTGTGGGATATAATCCAGTAGAATATGATTAAATCTCCAGATTTAGAAGCGAAACGGAGCTGCCTCCAATTTTGCGGTAACATACTGAAAGCGGCGCCTATTTAAAACGTTGCATATTTTCTTTAATTCTTAAGTGATCCAAAAATTGGAACAAAATTAGACAGATATATGGCTATTAAAATATGGAGCATTTTAAAAGTGCTGTAAACAATGCGCTGTTAACATTATTCATAACAACACCCAATGAATTAGAGCGTTCTATAATAATTTGTAAATTTTGTACAAAACATTCGTCGCCAAATAAAAATGAAAATACTCCCCATTTTAAGGACATGGTATTTCAAAAAAGGTTCATTTAAGTAGTCGAGAATAATATAAAAATAACAAGTAAGAAATTATAGTCGGTCTAGACCGACTATAGGATACCCTATACCATAGCTTAGAGACCCTATCTCTTCGGTCCAACTAATTCGATATAGAAAATAAGCATAAACCAGATCTGAGTAGCATTATTATTAATTTTTTTGGCTGTAGATATGAAAAAGTTCATATCGGATGCTATATTTATATGGGGACTAGATCGAAAAATGGACCAGTCCTGACCATATTTGATAATGTCACTTATATTTTGAAAAAATATATACAAACCAAATTTGAGAAAAATCTGTGCAATATTTTTGTTTTTTAAGTGAAGATCGGGAAGCAACTCTATATGGGGCCAATGACTAAGAATTGTCCCATAGGGATTATTTTTGGACTACTGATTAATGGATATAATAAACACATACGAACCCGATGGCAATTTATGTCGATTTCATAGGAGTCATTTGCATGGGGACTAGGTCTGAACATGAACTGAATTTCACCAATTTCAGTAGCGTTCATCCTATGGCCGATCAAAATACATTCATATTTGTGACCTGTATTGTGATTACAAGGTTTACGTGGACACACAGACGGACGGACATCGCTAAATCGACTCAGAAAGTGATTCTGAGTCGATCGGTATAATAAAAGATGGGTCTAGGTCAAAGTCATTAACCCAAACCACATAGTCTATAGGCTATAAAAAGAAAATTACGTTGGGCGGGAAATATCGGTTACAAGACTAGAAAGTTCTTAAAAATTAAAGGCTTAAACAATGAACAAGTAAGAAAATTATAGTCGGTCTAGACCGACTATATGATACCCATGCATTTAGAGACCCTATCTCATAGGCCCAACTAACTGGACATAGAAAATAAGCATAAACCAAATTCGCGTGGGATTTATATTATTTTTTTTGGCTGCAGATATGAAAAAGTTCAATTCGGATGCTATATCTATATGGGGACTAGGCCCAAAAATGGACCGATCCTGACTATGTTTGGTAAAGTCTCTTATATTTTGCAAAAATATATGCAAACAAAATTGGAGAAGAATCAGTGCAATATTTTTGTTTTTTGATAGATTTAAGTGAAGATCGGGAAACAACTCTATATGGGGCCTACGATCCACAGGAATCATTTTTGGACTACTCATTAATAGAGTAATAAATGCATACAACCCCAATTTGAGTTAGATCTATATGACAATTTGGATCTTATGGCAATTTATGTCGATTTCATAGGGGTCATTTGTATAGGGGCTAGGTCTGAACATGGACCGATTCTCACCAATTTCAACAGCGTTCATCCTATGGCCGATATAAGCTTATGTACCAAATTTCATCAAAATATATTCATATTTGAGACCTGCAGTTTGATTAAAAGGTTTACATGGACACACAGACGGACGGACGGCCGGACGGACATCGTTAAATCGAATCAGTTAGTGATTCTGATTCGATCGGTATAATAAAAGATGTGTCTAGCTCAAATATTTTTGGTAGTTACAAACTACAAACAGCAGCACAAAGTCATTATACCCAAACCACATAGTGGTATAGGGTATAAAAATCGTCGCTTAAGTTCGGAAGCAAAAATGTAAAAATGTAATTCAGTTCTTCAGAAATTTATAGCAAAATACATTCTGGCTCGATTTAGCGCCTTTACTTTATGCCAAGGCTTCAATTGACAACTTAAAAAGACAAAAAAAAAATGAATTTGGGACAAATGTTTCCTAACTATGACCAAATAAAACTTGTTGGACCTAGCCCGCATACAGATATATATATATATATATATATATACTAGCAGATTCCAGCCCTCAAATTCGAGCGCAAATTCTAGGAAATTTTATTTTTTCATTAAATAAAGACCATAAAAGTATGCTAATCAATTATAGCCAATTCACAAATCAACACAAAAAAACAAACTCATTTTGATTACAAACACATTAACAAATTTAATAAACACACACATAGCATTGTATAATTTTAAGTATGTGTTAGTAGCAACTTTAAATGCAATTTACTCAAAATAAAGGAAAAAATTTTAAAATCTGTAAATCTGCAAAACGGCTAAAAAGAAATACCTTTCAAATAATATACGTTTGGTCAAAATCGGGATAAAACGGTAGAACAAAACATCAGTCACAAGAAATCGTCTAGCCTATTAATATTATAGATATATATATATAAGTTATTTCCTTTTTATTTTTCATAAATGAAACATGATGTGTTTTGTGTGATTGTTACTAATCAACTGCTTTCTTTATTGAATTGTTTTTCTTATTTAAACTTAAAACTATGGAATACAATAATTAATGCCCATTTGACAACATTGGGTCTTTCTCAATAGTTTATTGCCCACTTGACAATTTTTGGGACTTTTTGTTAAAAATAATAAGTTAAACATTTTATCGTCTGCATTAATGACCTAGTTTACCAATCGAAAGAACAGAGTACTGTTGCGACACATAATGCAATATGAGACGCAACAATTATTGTTTACATTGAATTTTGTTCTTTCGCCCACAAAGCATATTATCGATTGGCTTGTGACAAAATATTCTATAGCTGCGACACACAATGCAATTTGAGCCACAACATAATTTATTGAACTTAAACAAATTGATTAACAAAGCGAACACAGCAAACATGAGAAATTAAAGAGAATGGGAGGGAGTATTTAGAATTAACTAAACAAAATGTTTTGTTTGTTAACTCTTCCCCACTAAAATTTTGATTGTCCTCAATCAAAAATAGGGTATTTGAGAGATCCTTGATATAGGGTACCCTCTCGGCTCGTTTTCATTCAAGGTAATATTCTGCGGTGGTAATGGAGTATTGATATTAATTATTCCTGAGCATTTAGAGCCACTTCTATTACACATTTTTTTCAGACAGACAGATAACATTAAGATGATTATGAGAACCACTAGTACGTAAGTGATAGTGTCACCCAATCTACTTTCCACATTCAGAAGTTCTATTGCTTCAGTATTGTTCACATGCATTTCTTTGATTAGTTCCAAGGTGAGAATTTCTTCCACGTGTGTGTTTCCCATGACTGGTTGCACTACGGCTGGGAGAATGTTAGAAAAATTAATTTCAGAATATGAAAAAGCTTTATCACCGATTGATACAGTTTCATTATGGAATTTAATGATGAAAGTGCCATTTAAATCATATGGCTCTTGACTTATCAGAATCGTACCGTTAAATTGGTTCAGTAAAAGTGTTCCAGGGAATATTTCCTGTATTGTGGGTATATGGAAGTTACTTGTCAAGGTACAATTAGAGGGTTTGCTGTGGATTAAATTGGGGAGGCATTCAGATCCGCTGATGTCCTCAATACTGTCCTCTTTGCATATTGTCAATTTGTTGTAGTTCTTACAATCATTTTTTATTCCAAACATCTTTTCATTACAATTCAAAATTTCATTAAAAATAATTTTAGTAGCAGTTCTATTAATTTTCACAGGTTTTATAAGTAGCTTATTGCACAATATATCATTTGTTGTAGGAATGCTGACAATATAAATTAAGGAACTATTGTTAGTAGCTATTTTTATTTCACTAAATTCCAGTATCTCTTCTATGTTGAGGTATGGAATTTTATTATTTTCGAACAATTTCCTAATGGTTTCTATTTCATCATGAGACAGAATAAACGAATTAATTACACCTACTTTGGCCCAATGGATGGCATATTGTAGATTAATTATTTCTTCCTTTATTATTTCCAGTTTGTATTTCAATTCGGTAATATCTAAATTCCGGAAGGTCTGTACATCTTCTTGCACGACTTTTATTACCTGGTTCATTTTTGAGGTCAATTCGTTGATTCTGTCTAAAGATAATTTGTTTATTATAACCTGTTTATTGTTATTTTTTAATATATTATTTGTTTTTTGTGTTATTATTTCAAAGTCGTCATGGTCAGGATTACCTGCTATCCATTTCCATGCCGAACCTATGAAATTTAGGGATCGTTTTGATCTTGGTTTCAATTGGTTTAGCTTCTCTTGTAATTCGGATATTTCATGGATTAAAAAGGGATGTAAGGGATGGGATGTAACCACTTTTGAAATCACTGTTGCCTTCATATCGTCAATAAACATCTGGTAATCGTTTAAGTCCACATCATGTATCAATCTTACAGACCCCATTTGGAGTTTTGCTACACCTGTATCAATTGCTACAATTCGCGAATTAGTATAGTCCAAGATCTTTACCTCAGGTCGGACTAAGGGCAACAAAATTATACTAAAAAAAAAGAAAAAATAAAAAGAAAAAGTTCTTTAACCAAAATTTGAATTCATTCAGTTACGAATGTTGTTTTTGTGAACAATTCTTCCGTTTTCTGTCACCACCGTTGTATGTCGATTTTCCTTGACTATCTCCTGCTTATAGTTCTTACTGAGCTTTGTTCCCAACCTTTTATTCTGTTTGACAAAAATCACTTCTCCTATTTTATAATCCCTGGCGACTTTTCTACCGCGATTATGATATTCCAAGTCCGATAGTTGTCGGTTCTTAAAATCTTCTATCAACTTGATCCTGTCTTTTTCCCGTTCTTCAGGGTCTCTTGATGACCGTTTACCAAAAAATACATCGTACGGTTTTCTTCCTAAGGTCGAATGAACAGTGTTGTTATACTCGTAAGTAGATTTATCCAAAAGTTCGGACAAGTTATTATGAATTCCTTTCGATTTTATACATCGCATGATCTCGGAAAGAGTAGAATGAAACCTTTCTATCTGTCCGTTAACCGTACTGGCGTATGGTGGAATTCGGAAAACCTTTACGTTAAATTGATTTTCCAACATGAATATGATGGCCTTTGAATTAAATGACTTTTCATTATCCATCACGACAATTTCTGGCATACCAAAGTTCAAAAGTATTTCTCTAAGTGGTTGTTTGATGTCTTCCGTCGCTCTTGAATTAAGTTTTTTTGTCTGAGCATATTTTGTCAACTTATCGATTGCTGTCAGAATAGAAGTACCTTCCGTAATATAAATATCGATGTGTATTATTTGACCAGGATATTGTGGGATAGGGGTTTCTTGCAGAGAAATATTGTTAGGGTGTCTTTCATATTTGTTCTCCTTACAAACCTTGCATGATGTTACTATTTTTTTTATTTTTGCATTCATCTGTGGGAAATAACATCTCTCGAGTAATTGAGCTTTATTTTCATTGGCATTTCTGTGAGCTCTGTTATGTTCATTTATAATTTCTATTTCCTGATCTGATTCGTTAAGAATGTCGGCTACCATGTTTCTTGTGTAAAGGAATTTGTATTTGCAAAAATTATCGGAATACACTTCTTGTGCTTTTCCCAATATCTCGTCGGTTGTTTTCACACAATTCGTTACTGATGGGTTTAGGTATTTAGTGAATCTTTCGTTTAGTCTTTTCTTGGAGAGGTCTGGTTCTGATATGATATGTCTGTGGTATGTTGGAAACACAATTTGAAATTCATATGATTGAGTTTCATTCTGTTCTATAAACAGTTGATTTTTAAAAGCATTTATTGGAGCATTTGTATGTTGGATAAGGTTTCGAGGTAGGCTATGGTCACTATGTTGCGTGGCGTCTGTCGAGATGATCTCAAATATTTGCTGTGGAGGTCTAGAGAGTGCGTCCGCCACAGCATTAGTATTACCAGGTTTGTACGATAATTCGTAATTATACTCCTCCAATATTGCTTTCCATCGCCTAAGTTTGCTATTAGTATTTCCGTTGCTCATAGCGTGTGTCAACGGTTGGTGATCTGTAAAAATTTTTATCTTTGCTGCTCCGTAAAGGTAGTTTCTCAAACTCTTAAGGGCCCAAACAATCGCTAACATTTCTTTTTCGTTTGCAGCGTAATGTTCTTCGGCTTTGTTGAGAGTTCTTGAAATAAATGTTATGGGCCTACCATCTTGTTCCAATACAGCTCCGTTCGCATAGTTGGAAGCATCTGTTGTCAGTCGGAATTCTTTTTCGAAATTAGGGTAGGATAACATAACATCTGCTGATGTCAATGTTCTTTTGATTTTATTCAGTGCCTCTATGGCGTTGTCATCTAGTGATATATTTATCTTTTTTGAAACATTTTTGGACATTCGTCCCTCTTCCCCTCTCAAAAGAGCCGTTAGAGGTTTTGCCAGTTTGGCGTAATCCTTGATGAAACGGCGATAAAAGCCTGCCATGCCAAGGAATGATCGGAGGTCCTTAAGCGTTTTTGGGGTCGGAAAGTTGTTTATCGTTTCCACTTTTTTAGGGTTAGCCTGTATTCCGGTTGTGGATATTAAGAACCCTAAGAATTCTACTTCCGTCTTCAAAAACTCACATTTATCAAGCTGAACCTTCATGTTGGCTATCTCTAAGGTGTGGAATACCTGCTCGATGTTTTCCAGATGTGATTTCTCATCTCTGCCGAATATTATGATATCGTCTATATAAATATAGCAGATTTTGCCGATGTGTTCCCGCAGAATATCATCAAGGGCTCTCTGAAATATTGAGGGTGCGTTTCTCAATCCGAACGGAAGCCTCGTAAATTCGTATTTGCCGTTGTTGATCGAGAATGCAGTTTTTTCCATATCTTTTTCTCTCAGAGGAATCTGATGAAACCCACTTTTCAGATCCAGAACGGAGAAATATCTATTTTCTCCTAGCTGAGAAAGCACCTCATTTATTTCTGGTATAGGGTATCGGTCGGCGATTGTGACCGCATTTAATTTCCTATAATCGATAACTACTCTGTATTTTTTCCTACCTGAAGCATCCATTTTTTTGGGGACAACCCATACTGGTGAATTGTAAGGTGACTTTGAAGGTCTTATAACACCCTGATCCAACAATTCTTTAATCTGAGCTTCTACTTCGTCCTTCAAATTCATAGGATATGGATAACATCTAGAATATATAGGGTTATCGGTGGTGGTTCTAATTTCACCTTTTACTGATGTCGTGTAGGTAAGACTTTCGTTTGGTTCTGAGAATAAATTGGGATGTTTTGCTATTATGTTTCCGATTTTTGTTTCTTGTTCTATTGTCATGTGTTGTGTCCTTATTTGTATTGAATTAACAGATTGGGAAATTTTCTGTTTCAATTTTATTTTGATATGGTCCTTAACGATCATATAACTTCCTGCTGCGTGAATAATTGCTGACAGTTCTTTAAGGCTGTCATTACCCAATATCGCATGAAATGATTTCAACGAAGGCAATAAGAAAAATTTAATATCTGAGCCGAAGAGATTTATAAAGGTGTGGTGAGTTACGGAGGTTTTGCCTCCAATGGAGTTAGCATAGAAATTGACCTCGTTGGGTATTGCTTTTTTTATTAAGGAATTTTGTACATAATTTTTGTTCGATCCTGTGTCGACAAGTATTCTAAGTATTTCTCCGGAGC
The DNA here is from genome assembly GCA_963682025.1 of Cordilura impudica. Taxonomy (NCBI): domain Eukaryota; kingdom Metazoa; phylum Arthropoda; class Insecta; order Diptera; family Scathophagidae; genus Cordilura; species Cordilura impudica. The sequence continues at coordinate 154,497,884 of OY821521.1, read as the reverse complement.
TCGTCTTAGCTTCGAAATATGGCAAAGACGAGTTCGCTAATCTAAAAAATGAATGTCAGTGAAGTCATGGTCCTCGATGAAGGTTTTTTCATTATGTTCGTCGTTCTGACCGTCAAGATATTCTTGCATTTCCTGAAGATCTTCTTCAGTGCCGCTAGCTAGTACATGATTGTTATACGATTCGAAATCGTCTTCGCTGTAAAGGTTAACATTTTGACCATCCGTTTCCCAGTTATCGGTGTTTATATGAAAGTTTCTTTGAAACTTTTGGGGTTGTTGGTATGTATTGTCTGGTGGCCTTTTTCCTGCGAAATCGTTATTTGGTCGTGGTCTATTCATGTAATTGATCGTTCGGGTTTGCATTGAGCGGTCTATGTCCATAGGTTCTGGTCTTGGTAATGGTTTTGGGGCAACTGGTCTCTGTGGTGGAGTATTAGAACTGAAATTTCTGGGTTGGTTAAATGAATTTGATGGCATAAATTGTCGTTGCTGTCTGTTAAAATTTTGATTGGGAGTATATTGTTGTTGTGGTTGTCTGTAGAAATTTTGGGATGTTGAAGGCATGTGTGCGAGGTGTGGGTAGAATTGAGGTCTTGTAAAGGTTGATTGTGGGAATAGTGGTTTGTAACTTTTCGGAGGTAAAGGTTGTTGGATTTTGGTAACCTTATGGGTATAGGCATGTTGAGCTCTATAGTTTTGGTTTTCCAGTTTGAGGCATAAGTGCAATGCCTGTGGAAGATCCGCTGGTTCTCGAATTCCCAACAAACGTGGCAGGTCTCCTTTGAGTCCACGGACGAAGGTGTCTAGTGCTTTATCTCGGTATGTCTGGGTTAAAAGGTCCATAGCTTCTCTGCCAATGTCCATACAGGCGAGTTTGTTCATTATAAGTGAAAGATGAGTATAGACCTGTTGGTAAAATTCTTGGATTGTGGTGTTTCCCTGAATCAAGGTTGTCATTTGATACTCCAATGTTCCAAGGTCTCGTTTATCTGCGTAATGCAGAGTAAGGCATTTTGATATGCAAGTCCAATTAAGGGGAGTATTGTACGATTCTAAAGCGGCGTCTGCTGGGCCTATGATCTTATTTCTTACTACGTTGAGGATTCCGTAGTATTTTGGTGTCCCTCTGCTTGATTCGTACAATTTAAGTACACGTTCCACACTTTTCCTCCACGAGCTAAATTCGGAAGGATTGCCCGAAAATTCCCTCAGACATCGTACCACATCCGGTACCTTGTCTAGGTCAGTCAAATTCTCCATATACCTATCTTCTATAACTTGGTCTATACCTGTCATAGATGCGCCGGGATTTAAGAGTTCCCTAACCAGGCTATCACATTGTTCTCTACATAACCTAGTCACTATGTCTGTTACAGTGGCTTCTAGTTGTGGATTTATGTTAGGGGGATTTATTTCGGGATTGCGAACTAGGACTGGGGGTCTAATCAGATTATTTGGGTTGGCCATATCCAAGTATTAATTTCCCCTTTAATTTTGTTAGCTTATAAAAAAAAAATTTAATGTTTTTTTTCCTTTTTAAGAAAAAGTATTGAAAAAAAAAATCTTATTTTTAAACTTAAACACAGAATTTTTAATGTCTTATTGTCAAAAAAAAAATTCTTCTTAAAATATATTTTAATTCCAAAAAAAAATTTGTTTTGTTATTTTCTTAAATGTATTTTTGAAAAGAATCCAAAATTTATTCTTAAATTTAAATATAGAAAATCCTTCTTTTTTTTTTTTCTTTTTTTTGCTTCTTAAAATGTTTAAATTGAGCGCAATATATATTTTTGGATGCTTACAGCTATTTGTTTGACTTACTTTAGAATAGTCAATAAATACTTCATTGTTGAATTTTGTGTCGATGTTGGTGATGGTGTTGATTCGTAATTTGTATCCTCTTTGCTGCCCAGACAAAATCGTTGCCTGGTGACAATGTTGTTTTCCACTTCAAGTTGAGTTTGTAATTAATTGAAATATTATTTTTCAACAATTTATTGGGATTATAATTTATTAGTTTTGACAATTTCGTATACAAATTGGGGTTCTTCTTTTATTTAAAAAAAAATTATTGTAATTATAATTTGACAGTTTCGTGTAAATTAGAGTTCTTCTTTTATTTAAAAATTTATTGGAATTATAGTTTTTGATAGTCTCGTATAAATTAGAGTTTTTATTTAAAATTTATTAGTTTCGTGTAAATTAGAGTTCTTCTTTTATTTAAAAATTTATTGGAATTATAGTTTTTTTTTGTTTTGATAGTTTCGTATAAATTAAAGTTTTTTAAAAAAATTTTTGTAGAGTTTTTTAATTTTGAACTTCTTTAGGGTTTTAAATTTTATTAAATTAATTCTGCACTTCTTTAGGGTTTTAAATTAATTCCGCACTTCTTTAGGGCTTTTAAATTTTATTAAATTAATTCTGCACTTCTTTTAGGGCTTTTAATTAATTCTGCACTTCTTTAGGGCTTTTAATTTAAATTAAATCTGCACTTCTTTAGGGTTTTAAATTAATTCTGCACTTCTTTAGGGCTTTTAAATTTTATTAAATTAAATCTGCACTTCTTTAGGGCTTTTTAGATTTTATTAAATTAATTTTTCACTTCTTTAGGGTTTTTAAATTAATTAGAACACTTTTTATCCTATGCACTACTTTAGGGCTTTTAAAGGATTAAGTTTTATAAAAACACTTTTACTACCATAATCCTATGCACTACTTTAGGGCTTTTAAAGGATTAGGTAATCTGTCAGTTTTTTTTGTTGGGCGCCAGTTATTTCCTGAAGTATTTCATAAATGAAACATGATGTGTTTTGTGTGATTGTTACTAATCAACTGCTTTCTTTATTGAATTGTTTTTCTTATTTAAACTTAAAACTATGGAATACAATAATTAATGCCCATTTGACAACATTGGGTCTTTCGCAATAGTTTATTGCCCACTTGACAATTTTTGGGACTTTTTGTTAAAAATAATAAGTTAAACATTTTATCGTCTGCATTAATGACCTAGTTTACCAATCGAAAGAACAGAGTACTGTTGCGACACATAATGCAATATGAGACGCAACAATTATTGTTTACATTGAATTTTGTTCTTTCGCCCACAAAGCATATTATCGATTGGCTTGTGACAAAATATTCTATAGCTGCGACACACAATGCAATTTGAGCCACAACATAATTTATTGAACTTAAACAAATTGATTAACAAAGCGAACACAGCAAACATGAGAAATTAAAGAGAATGGGAGGGAGTATTTAGAATTAACTAAACAAAATGTTTTGTTTGTTAACTTATATACATATATCTATATATATATATATATATATATAATATATATAATATTGTATATATGGACTGATTATTATACCCATTAATGAGTAGTCCAAAAATAAACGCTGTAGGACCATTTTAAAACATAGTCCCCATGTAAAGTTGATTCCCGATCTCCACTTGAATCTATCAAGAACTACAAAAATATTGCATGGATTGTTTTCACATTTGATTTATATATGTTTTTAAGAAAAATAAGCGTAACGATATCGCATATAAAATAACATGCGATACAATTTTTTCATATCTGCGGAACTCTAATTCATAATTTGTCACCCAAATATGGTTTACGCTATCGTTGATTAAATTCAAAGTATAGGATATCATATAGTAGGTCTAAACCATATATAATTTTCTTGTTCATATTTTTTTTTTTTTTTTCATACGTTAAGTGCATCTAGCTGACTAGCTGGAAAGAGAGCAATGTTTAATGTTTTATTTTAAATCTTAGTACTTATCACACGACCTTCGTATTGAGTGAAATAGAAATTAACACTGAAGGAAATCAACACTTTTGTTTTCTAAGCAAAATCTTTAAAGATCTGAGCAAACTGAATTCCTTTTTGCTCCTTACTGTATAGTCAGTTTGTTATTCGGCTTGTAAATCATTTAGCTGTATACCAAAATTCCATAAAATCTCTCTGTCCGATTGATTAAAATGTTTCTATCACAAAAAGTTGAAAGTTTTAAATTAACAAAATGAAAAGTGTGACATAGCCACAATCAGATTTAGTACCACAGATATCTTTTGGAAAAATGTTAAATGATAGATGTGTGAAATTTAGTTCCATTAATCAAGTTATGGAATAATCATATTTTCACTTGCCTCAGATTAGGAAATTTCTATATATGGGCAAATTTGGTAATCCTGTAGCAATTAAAAAATTACACTTATGGAAATGAATTTAAAAATTTTAAATCTTAAGTTATAAGTTTTTTTTCCGATAAGGTTTCTCTAAGTGTAAGAAAATTGCTTATATTTGTTATATACAATATGTGTAAGTTACAATTCTGTAAAATTCAAAATGTTTGTTGTTGTTTGTGACAATGATGTAGATGATGATGATGATGATGTTCTTGTTTTTGTTTTCATTTAGTCTTTAGGTCCAAAGATCAACATTTTAAATAGCAACTAAATGATTTCTCTTGTTATCCTTATTTTGTGGTTGGTTCATGTTTAATGATTTTAAATAGAAATAGCCACACACGCCCAAACAAACAAACACACACACTTATACACTTTCCAATGAGTATTCAGTAGCATACAAGTAATACTGTCTATATTTTCTAAAGAAAAAACTTTAACAAATGTCAAAATGATATTTTAAGGCTTTTAGGACAAACACTTCTTCATTAAATAGATACACCAGCTGTTACATTTATACACTTCCATGTAGCAACATTTTGCACTAACGTACAACAACAAGTAAATCACAAAGCTTGGATTATTCAAACAGAAACAATTTACGATGGAAAAAGGCAAACATGACTATAGCTTAAAGAAAAGCTGTAATGAAAATTTTGAAGAATATCTAACATATACCGCGTTGAATATATTGGAATGAAAAAAAATATATAAGTTGACAGCACTGTCTTGAATTATATTGTGGAGTTACGATCAGATCCAGAAAGTTGTGTGGTGTGCTCTGCAATTTTCTTAAAAAAGAATATCGTTAAGAGAGAATATCTGCGGTAAAATGCGAAATAGTTCTTGGATTTTTCACAAAGAATTATTGGCAAAAAAAATTCAAAAATTATCATCACACAACGCCGGATGTGGCCACCTAAGATTATTTACTTTTCACAGAATCCAATAAAGTTATAAAAAGCCGCTAAATTAATTGAACTCCATATACAATTAAATAATGTTTCTACAACTAAATTGTTCATTCTATTATAGTCGAATCTTCTCTATGAATCATAGAATCCACTAAGGGAACCTGTAAATTTCTGTTAAAAACATACTTTCTAAATCACTGGGCAGGTTGTATTACTCCTTCTTCCTCTCCGTGTGGATGCAGTCATCCCACATCTTGTAAGACTATTAAGATCCAGTCTGGCATTCAATTTTGTAGGAACATGCTATATATCCATAAATTTACAAAGGGTGTCCCAAAATTCACGCAAGATTTCACTTATACAGACAACATACATAAAGTAAACGAGACAGGGTTAGGTATGAAACAATACATTTAGCAATTGGTATCCATGCCATTGTTAGCACATACTCACTCTTTTTTCGAAATTTTCTATTACCATTTTGCATGAATATAGCTGAATTGCATTAATGTAGCATTGAATATCCTCCTTCAATGCACGGGTGATTGTGGGCTTCTTGTTAAAGACTTTCGATTTAAAATAACCCCATAAAAAGAAATTCAAATCTGTTAACGCACACGATCTAGGGGGACAATTGTGATTACCGCATCGAAAGAGTACATGACCAGGAAATTTCTTATGCAGTAATCGAATCGTTTCACGAGCTGTGGCAACCATATGAATTTAGCACAAAGAAAATGTTCGAAAATGGTCCAATGATAACTCCAGCCTAAAATTCGCACCAAACAGTGTCAAGGAAAAAATGTTCTCTATCTCTTAGGATGATTTGTTCAAAAAATCATCATCCGTTGTTGATGTTCAATAATCCATTGGACAAACATTTTTCTAACCTTGTAAACCTCAATTTTTACTAACCCTAAAGTGTCAGCTGACAACCGTTTTCTCTTTTTTTTTTTTTGGTGGCCAACACTTTACTGCACAAATGGCGGCACAAATCATGCGTGGATTATGGGACACCCATTATAAATAAGCCATAAAAAAAATTCGGTGTCATTTTCAAAAAATCCCTAAAATATATGCTTATGTATATAAAAATTTTATACATATAGAACTATAGATAGAAAATTAATTCATGCTGTTTTTGATAAATGAAGTTTTTGATAAATTTATAGTAGTCGGATATAAATTACGTGCACAAAAGTATACAGACAGTTACAAATTGTGATGTAATTTCAACAAATGGGGTTGGATTCTGTTTAAATTTGAAATTTATATATTTAATTTCATTTTTTTATATAAGAATCATAAAACATGTTTAAATTTAAGTTGATCTCATAGGGGTTATTTCTATGGGGTCTAGGTCTTAACATGCACCGATTTTCACCAAGCTTATATACCAAATTTCATTAAAATATATTAAATATATGGACCGACAAGGTTTGACGAATCTATCACAGATACTTTGGTATCAGTAGACGGCTACAATCTGTACAGAGCTGACAGAGCAGATGGGTACGGAGGAGTAGGCATTTATGTCAGAAGTGGATTAATTAGCAAAGTTAAACGCAGAATTGGTAATGAAAATGATAAAGTGGAACATTTATTTTTAGAATTGTGTGCTGCTGGAGGCAAGATTCTTATTGGTAGTGTTTATAGACCAAATCGTAATATAGACCTTGGGCATTTCTATGAAATGTTGGCGGAAGATTTTATACCTTTTTATGATAATATTATATTAACTGGGGGCTATAATTCAAACCTGCTGGAAAACTGTAGTATGGTCGAAAATATGAAATCTGTTGGTCACTACCACTAACAACTCATTACTAGATTTATTCTTCGTCTCTGATGAAGCAAACACACTGATGTATGACCAACTGTCTGCACCTGGTTTTTCTAAACACGACCTAATCTTTATAACCTATATATTCCTTTTCAAGTTCCCAGCAAAACAATATAATTTAGAGCCATCAAAAACATAAATTTCACTCACTTGGAGGAAGCGTGTTGTCAAATCGATTGGAACTCGATATACTTTATGTTATCGGTAGATGATCAGCTGGCCTTCTTGGAACACCATGTCTCAGCTTTATATAATATTATTGCTCCGATCAAAGTAAAAACAAAAAGCAGGCGACAAACACCATGGTTTACAGCGGAAACTAAAAAACTTATAGAATATCGTGATAAAGCCTTTTTCCGATGGAAGCGGTTGAAAACAAACGCACTTCATGAACTTTATCGCACAACCAGAAAAATTGTCAATAAAAGCATAAGGAAAGCTAAGGCCACATAATATGCTGAAAAGTTTTCAACATCAATTGATGCAAAAAAACATGGAAAACTATTAGAGAAATTGGATGTTGGAAAGAGGAAGGGTATAGAAGAAAATTTCATATCAAACCCTAATGAAATTAACGAGAATTTTATTAATATTCAAGCTGATCACTTATATTATGACAACTATACCCCCTAATTATGCCCACAAATACTTTTTTCATTTGATTGCGTTAGTCCCTTCGATGTACTTAAGAGCTGTCAATCTATAAAGTCTAATGCAATAGGATTTGATGGTATTCACCCTACTTTTCTAAAACTGCTACTTCCCTACATTTTGCCGTATATCACGCACATTTTTAACAAAATAATTACAGTGAGTGTTTTTCCCCAACGATGGAAACAAGCTAAGATCTTACCTGTACCAAAGTCGGCAACTGAATATCGGCCCACAGCTATATTACCATATCTGTCGAAGGCATTTGAACGGCTCCTTCATTGTCAAATAACATCCTACATAAATGATAATAACCTGCTTACTGACCGTCAATCTGGATTTCGTGCCAAACACAGCTGTATTACAGCTCTAGCTGATGTAACAGAAGATGTAAGGAGAGAAATTGAAGATGGCCGTGTGTTAAAATTAGTGCTGTTAGACCATTCTAAAGCTTTCGATACGGTGGATCACACAGTTTTGCTACAAAGCTTAAGAACATGATGCACTTTTCACCAACTTCTGTTTCACTTATGACGTCTTACCTAGTAAATCGTTCGCAATGCGTAGAAACTAATAAAATTGCATCGACGTTCCTTCCTGTGGTAAGAGGTGTTCCACAGGGTTCTATCCTTGGTCCCCTCCTTTTCTCAACTTATGCTTCTGATCTACCTAAAGAGTTAATCCACTGCAATATAAGAATGTATGCTGATGACGTACAGTTATATATTAGCAGCAAGAAAGAAAAAATCGAAGATTGCAATAGAAAATTTAATGATGAACGTGTTTCTCGTTGGGCAGCTGCAAACGGACTGAGTCTCAATCCACAAAAAACGAAATGTATTTTGGTGCATAAAGATTAGCAAGAATTTCAGACAATGTAATCATATATATAAATGATTAACAAATCGAGATCGTTGAACTAGCAAAAAATCTGGGTGTTATCTTTAATAAAACATTGACTTGGTCAGACCATGTCGCAGCTGTCTGTGGTAAAACGTATTCGATGTTACAAACACTTTGGCCTACCCAATATTGTACACCAATTAATATACGCTTACTACTTGCAAAGACATACTTAATACCAACACTACTATATGCATCTGAAATATTTGCAAGTTGCGATACTAAAAGTAAGTCCAAGCTAAATATAACGTTTAACAATATCGCAAGATACGTTTACGGGCTCAGAAGGTTCGATCACATTTCATCTTACTCAAAGCTAATTTTCGGTGTCAATTTTGATGACTTATTAAAAATAAGATGTCTTACTTTTTTACACAAAATAATTAGTAACCAGAAACCAGAATATCTTTATAACCGATTGCGTTTTAGTAGGCTTCGGAGAAATAACCATTTAATTCAATTTCGGCACCATACTTTGGTATCTGAATGGCAGTTTTTCATACATGCAGCACGTCTTTGGAATGGTTTACCTTCTACAATTAAAGGAATCAGCAACGGCTCATTTTTCAAAAAGAAAATTTGACAATAATACATTTAGAAAATTTTTATTTTTTTACAATACACATATACTTACTTGCTGTTAACAAATATATATTGAAAATTTTTACTATATACTTTTTATACCCTATACCACTATGTGGTTTGGGTATAATGACTTTGTGCTGCTGTTTGTAACAACCAAAAATATTTGACCTAGACCCATCTTTAATTATACCGATCGAATCAGAATCACTTTCTGAGTTGATTTAACAATGTCCGTCCGTCCGTCCGTCCGTCCGTCTGTGTGTCCATGTAAAGTTTTTAATCAAACTGCAGGTCGCAAATATGAATATATTTTGATGAAATTTGGTATATAAGCTTTTATCGGCCATGGGATGAACGCTATTGAAATTGGTGAGAATCGGTCCATGTTCAGACCTAGCCCCCATACAAATTACCCATATGAAATCGACATAAATTGCCATAAGATCCAAATTGTGATATAGATCTTACTCTAATTGGGTTTGTCTGCGTTCATTACATCCACTAATGAGTAGTCCAAAAATGATACCTTTGACCCCATATAGAGCTGCTTCCCGATCTTCACTTAAATCTATTAAAAAACAAAAATATTGCACTGATTCTTCTCAAATTTTGTTTGTACATATTTTTGCAAAATACAAGAGACTTTACCAAACATGATCAGGATCGGTCCATCTTTGGACCCAGTCCCTTTATAGATATAGCATCCGATATGAACTTTTTCATATCTGCAGCCAAAAAAATTAATAAAAATCCCACTCAAATTTGGTTTTTGCTTATTTTCAATGTCCAGTTAGTTGGGCCTAAGAGATAGGGTTTCTAAACGCATGGTATAGGGTATCGTATAGTCGGTCTAGACCGACTATAATTTTCTTACTTGTTTCTTTATATTAAACTGATTAACAAATGACGTCATCCTGAAATCATAGAATTTTTCTAAACAATGTCTTTTTGTTTCTGGATGAATATTGATGACATTGTATTTTAGCACATTAACTGTTTTAATGCACTTATTATGAATTTTTGGCTTTTCGTCTTACTTGTGCAGTTTGTAATTCCGTTTGTAACGCATCGAAAAATTTATTTGCGAGCCCATAAATTACATATACACTCCTTGTCACTTGAATAGGACACCCAGTACACTCTTTTTTCAATTGCCTCTAACTCAAAAGTGAAATGATAAAATAACTCAATTTTTGCACGTTCTCTTTGTACAATTATTTATCTCTCTCAGCAACAAGCTGCAAGTTGTGGCAAAGAACCGTTATATTTTTTTTTCTTGTTTTATGTTGGAATTCGCTTGAAATTGAGTCAGTATTTTTGTGTCACTTGAATAGAACATGCGTTTTGTTTGATCTTCTACTTTGGCACGTGCTCACGGAGTTTTCGCTGATCGAATTTTTTTGTGATTTTCGGCTATTGTCTTTAATATAAAGTTCAAATGGGTCGAGGAAAAGCCTTATCTGAAGAGGAAAAAGGAAAAATAAAGGCATACAAGTACTCTGCCCTATCAATTGCAAAAATAGCCAAAAAAAAAAATCAACAGGAGTCGACATGTCATATCGGGATTCTTCAGTAATTAGTCTGCATATGGTAAAAATATGAAAGGCCGCACGTGCAGTGTGCTCACCGAATCGGAAAGACGCCTCATATTAAGAATAGCGTCAAATTCTCACGACTCTGTGACGAAAATTCGTGCAAAATGTGATGTAAATGCTAGTGTATCCACTGTCCATCGCGTTATTATGAAGGCTAAACACCTCAAGAGGTTAAAAATAAAGAAGAAGCCTCCCCTTAATCCGGCAAGAAAAGCGCAACGCCTCAATTTTTGTCGCAAACATGTGGCCTGGACCTTTCAGTGGCATAAAGTGGTCTTCTCAGACGAAAAAAAAGTTTAATTTAGAAGGCCCAGATGGTTATAGTTACTATTTCCATGATCTCCGCAAGGAACGCCATCATTTGGACCGTCTGCATAGCCGAGCTGGAGGTGTTATGGTGTGGGGGGCCATTTCCTACTATGGCACCTGCAAACTAAAATTTATGTCATCAACGATGAATGCTTTGTGCTACAAAGAAATATTAAAAGAGGCGTTTCTATATTTTCAAAACCTTTTCAGGCCTCTCCAATGGATATATCAACAAGATAATGCGCCGATACATACAGCTCGGGTCGTAAAATCTTATATACAGAGACAAAATGTGGACCTCTTAAGCTGGCCGCCATACTCACCCGATTTAAATATAATCGAAAATGTTTGGGAATGGCTGAAACGTGAAATATATGGCGCAGGAAAGCAATATTCGAGTGTACCCGAACTAGTTACAGCAATCGAATTAGCTTGGGACTCGATTTCATTAAATTACTTGGCTAGCTTGTATCAATCTCTTCCAAACGGATGACTGAAGTTTTGGAACATCAAGGTGGCTCGACGCATTATTAAAACAATCTTTTTTTTCTTCTAAATTAAACCTATTACCCTATATTTAAGTCATTTTTATACCCTCCACTCCAGTGTGCAGAGGGTATATATAAGTTTGTCATTCCGTTTGTAATAATTAGAAAAAAAATTCTGGACCCAATAAAATATATATATTTGTGATCCTTATAACAAGCGAAGTTGATATAGCGATGTCCGTCTGTCCGTCTGTCCGTCTGTCCGGCTGTCCGTCTGTCCGTCTGTCCGTCTGTGGAAATCACGATGACGGCTTCAATCTTATAGCTAGGGTGCTCCTTGGTATAAAAAATGATCCACTAACATCCTGAGAAGTTTGCTATTTAAAATCGTCCAAATCGGTTAATCTGGTCCCGAGAATTGAGCGAAGAATTAAAAAGTCATGAGAAAATACGATTTGAATATGTGTTCTTGTGATAACGCCCTCAATAGGGCAGATAGGGCGCTTGTTTTTAGTGAGAATGATTCACTAACATCTTGGGAAGGTTCCTGTTTTTAAATCATGACAATAGGTTTCATAGGTGCCGAGAAATCACTGAAAAGGTAAAAAAAAATATGACGTTTTCCTATATTATTTTCCTAACTTTGTATTTTGTCATAGCTGTGCATGTTGTTTTTGTGGTCGTTGTGTTAATAATATAAAAATTCATCAATATCAATATTTTTTGGTGTAATATTTAAGTTAATTAATTAATAAAAGAAACTATATAAAATCAATATCAATATTCTGCGATTTTTATAACATCACAAAATGTTACAAATTGATACATACTACTGTTGCCAATATCAAAATACTATAAATAATATTCATATATTCTGTATATGTATATCCATAATAAACGCATATTAAAATAAATCGGTATTTTATTTTATTTTTACAAAATTCTGAAATTTTTAGAGTTGAAAAAATAGTATGGTTTTAAGAGTTGTATTTTTAGTACATGTATACTTGCTACTGCATACTTGCTTTCAAAAGTAGTAGGCAGGTAAGCCATAAAATATTTATTTACCCTGTAAAAAAATTGTTGTTTAGAAAAATACTATTTTTTGTCAGATGTTAATTACAATAAATTTTTAAACTTTGTTATTTAATATCGGGACGGTGGCAAACGCCATTCCCAAAATTTTGTTTCAACAGTTATCCACATTAAGAATAACCGCGCAGCTCAGCTCAATCAATGTGCAATGATCGAGCCTTGCCCTGAGAAACATGCGTTTATGCTTTTCTTAACACAAACGCCATTCCCAACTACCAAAAATTTTTGACACGAGCTATTCACATTATGAATAGTCGCGGAGCTCAACTCAATCATAGTGCAATGATGAGGCTTCGCCCTGGGAAACATATATTCATGCTTTTCTTAGCACAAACCGAACTTCTTATGGCACATTAAAAATAAACTAATTGAGAAGTACAATTCATCATTACACTGTTTTATAATACTATTTTCTTATTTTACTAGTAGCTAGTAAACAAAGTGATCGTATCATTGTGAACGAAATAGAATTGAAATTGTATGCAGATTTGTTTTACTTAAAAAACCTGTTTCTACAGATAGTGAATAAAATCCCAGTAAGCATTTTATGCAATAAATGATCATGTAGAATCTTTTTGACTCATATGTGCTATTAAAACAGTTATAAATGCGCCCTTTTGCTGATCACAAAATGTTCTTTTGTTGGGATTAAATATTACCTTACCCGCGAATCGTCTTGAGAGTCCTTTTTATCCGCTTTTCTAATCAGTTTCGACTCATTTTTGAGTCTTATTTAATGTAATTTTTCTATAAATCACTTTCTAAGAGAAAGCAAAAATCATTATCTAGTCTTTTTCTAATAGCGCATGTGATTAAGCAGTTTTTAATCATCAAAAGTGCTCGAAGAAGACACAGTAAGGTAATTTTTGTTAAAACAATCTTCGAAATGATGACTGGGATATCGCATATTTTTGTTAACACACAAACATATGCATAGCAGCACGAGTAAACCGAACTCAAATTGGCTTCTTATATGTATACAGCCGAACAAAAATGAAAATACTCACCAAAGAGTAAAGTAAGCAACAATTTCATTCAGTCTTATGGAAGCTTTTGAACAAAGCAAGTCTATGTCGCGTTGTCTTGTGAATTTTTACATTGTTTTTTAATAGGTACTAGTGATGCCAGGAGATTTTTTCAGAAATCTCTACGCTTATGAAAAAAATTCCCTTTTTTCCCTACACTACTTTTTTAAAAATTTATTTTTAATTTGTACATTTTCAATTTCAATTATGTAAAAATAAAAAATATAAAAAATAAGATAAAAATATCATGAGAATTACATAAGAATAATATAAAAAACATACAGATATTATAAAAAAAATATTTTTGCAATTCTGTTTAATTCATCTTTTTGATATGGTTAGATGTGCATTTAAAATTTACACAATTAAAGGTGTGTTTACACTATGTCTATTTTCCATATGTAAATTCAGTTTTACGATCCATACGTAATTCGGCGTGTGTGTCAAAATTGGCGTTTTAATACAATTCATCATTTTGCGATCAAACGTACATATGTATTTCCGTATGACATAACCTCAAAATGTAAACAACAGCTGATTTAATTTGTGAATTTACAAAAAGTTATTGTTAAAAATAAAGTAATATATTTTTTATATTTTTTAATTGTTAATTAATATTAAACAATTTATTTTTCTTTCAATATTTATCTTTATAATTTACTCTGTTTTTCTTTCGCCACAAGCAGTATTGTATTTTAATATGGTTGTCATGCCAAAATAGAACCTGCTCCAATTGAAAAATTTACATATGTTTTGCCAAATGTGTTGTACATAAACAGTTTTTGAAAGGGTGCACACTATGTGTACAAATTGCACGTGCTAAAACAATAAGAAAAACACAAGCAAAACACATAGTGTGAACGCAGCTTAATTAAAATGGCTTGCAAATGAGATGTTACAACTCAAACAGAATATTTGTTCTTGGTTTTCAGTGTTGCCGTTTTAGCTTTTTAGTTGCTAGATTTAGCAACTTTTTTTGTCGTTTAGCATCCAAAATTTATCAAAAGATGCTAGATGCTAACTTAGAATCTTTTATTAATAAAAAGTTGCTTTTAGCATCTTTGTTTGATATTGTTTTTTCATAATTTTTGAATATATAATTTTAATGGTATTGATATGTTTTTATTTCTCAAAGTGTAGTACAGCAATTTTGTGTACTACTCCTTTTACCACACTGCTCGTTTCTTTCAACAAATATAACAAAACATTTTGAAATAGAAGAATGTAAACACCAACAACAGTTTTTAATGAATTTGAAAGTCGATTGCCAAAAAATATTATTGTATTAAAAAAATGCCAAAATTTTCAATACAAAACACATTAAATCGGGTAAAAGAACAGATAACCAATATATTAGAAGAGTTTAAATTTATATCATCTGAAACAGAAAAAATTCAAATCCAATGGAGTTATATCAAAGAACAAAACTGGGATACAACACTGAATACAACCTCTTTATGGATTGAAAAATTCTATTGGCGAAAATCCATTTTAGGAGTTATCAATATTTGTATTGTCTATATTAGTTTTGTCTTTCTCAAAAGCCGAAGTTGAACGTTTGTTTAGTTTAATGGCTTTAGTTAAAAGCAAACTTCGAACAGAATAAAATCCGAGTTGTTATGTTCTGTAATACGTATAAAAGAAGGATTGAAATTGAAAAATCGGTGCTGTCACACTTACAATATACCGATGTCGTTGATAAGAGTCGATCGTCAGAAAAATATCAGAGCCAAGAAGAACTTGAAGATGAAGACATCACAGAAATGTTAGATTCCATAAACCAATTATTCTAATATAATCGTATCTTTTGATAATGTAATTTCTGTTATATTTTAAATAAAAAAAAAATCCCTCTAAAATTAATAATATTTAATTTAAGTTTAAAATAAACTCAATTTGATGTTAATAAAAATTTCAGATGAAATCCAAAATAATTTTAATTAAAATTTAAAAAATATAAATCGAAACATATGTTTTATATTAATTTTTCGATTTAAAAACCAAAGAATTTATTAATAAGTATATAATTTTTCAGTATAAAGGTAATGAAATTTGAAAAAAGAATTTAGCATCCAGTACGTTTAAGCATCTTTTTTTTGCAATTTAGCATCTTTACAATTTCAAATTATGGCAATACTGTTGGTTTTAAAAGATTTTTTATAGCAGTGGTTATAAGCATGTATACTTAGATCTGATTTATGTTCTGTATTTCTTTGATATGTTTTCAGCATCATCGAAAAACGAATCGGACATTTTTCTAAAATTAATTATGTTTCTAAAATTAATTATGTTCAAATTTATAATATTTTAATGTAATGCACAAAAAAGTGTTTTTTTATACTTGTCATTGTTATTAAAGAATCCACATATTTACTTCCTTCATATTATAGAGTTATTACCAGACTTAAAAAGACTTTAAAGTTTAAAATTGAAAAAAATTATGCGATATTTAACAAATACAATCAAAATAGTTTTGACTGAAATTTTTGGCAGTTTTAGTTTTGTCTTGTATCAGTAAAATGTTCAGATATTAACTAAAAAAAAACAGTTTGTTAAATATTTTCATCTTAATTATCTTAATTAATTTAAAGACACAAAGATAGATTTAATACAATAAAAAGAAGTAAGAGTTGAAAGTTGATCTTTGCGGACTCACAAATGTGCCCTATACTAATAGGTCTGGAAAATTGAAAAGGTTTGTAAAAAATAAAATGCACCTTTATATTAAAAAATTTAAATTAAAAAGAAAATTACAAAATAAACCATTTACCTGGTTAAACTTAATATTGTTTGTAATTATCTGGATCAGGTTAGTATTTAAAATGGGATAAATCGGGAGTCATTGTGCCAATTTATGACCTAATATATGTAGACAACTGTATAAAATGCTGAAAATTCAGAGCATTTGTTGTAATAATTCAGTAATAGGTTTATCAAAGTGTTTACATACTCAAATATTTTATATACATTTGTTACAAATAGTGCAAGAAGTCCAGATATTAATGTAAACGTAAAACCCAGGTGGAGGGTATCAAAGATTCGGCATAGCCGAATTTAACACTCTTACTTGTTATGTTAAAAATAATCTGAGATCTCTGAAATGTTTTTTTTTTTTTGTTTAACTGTCCTATTCAAGTGACGCAAAATTTGAGCCCCTGAATTTGACGGATTGAGTTTAAGAATTTTTTGTTACTGATTAAAGCTTTACCATGAAGAATTCCTGCTGGTTAAGATAAAGCAATTAAATGATCTTTAATTTAAAAAAAAAAAGTAAGTCTATTATCATTGGTTTGGGAGCAGTGGGTGATCGCAAACACACTTAGGGGGTGTCCAATTCAAGTGACAAGGAGTGTATTCTTGATCGTTATTGTTTAGGGCTGAATGATGGTAACCTGAAAACTTTGGATATTTGGTAAGAGAAACTCCATAATTGGTTTGAATTTTTCATATCTATGTGGCGCTAATATCATTATTAATTAAATTTTTATGAAATTCTCAAATACAGAGAGCAGTTTATACAATTTCATTATGTTTTTTTATCGTTGTAAACTTTCTTACAAGAAGCTCACTTTAATTGCTCGCGGTTAGAAATCGAATTTTTAACAGTATTTGTTGGTTTATTTTTGAACAACACATTGTATTTTTTTTAATAAAAAGGAAAGTCATACTTCACCATAAAAAATTACAAAATATATTTATAAACCTGAGTTTTTTTTTCTTATTTGTGATTTTTCAAGCTTCAGTGGTTCCAGATTGCATGACCAAACCTTCGCTCTGACCTTTGAAAAAAAAGAAAGTCATTTGGATTTTTTAGTTATAATTACTCGAGTCGATATAGCGATATCCGCCTGTCCGTAAACCATTTATCTAGGTAAAGATATGATACTGTATTTTATCTTTATTGCTAGCAGGTTGGTAATGAAAATGGAGTAAATTGGGCATCATTGTGCCAAAATATTCTTTGGATATATCTGTGAAAACACCTCTAAAAAAATGTTAGAAACTCAGTGTGCTTGTGCTAATAATTTAATATTAAGTTTACTAAGTTTATCTGAACGTAAGACCCATATAAAGGTTCGACACAACCGAATTTAATGCTCTTACTTGTTGCCTTTCGGTTGGCTAGGAAATCGTTTTTAGGCGCCCTGACCTGAAAGCACTGGCATATTTACCAGTGGTAATATAACTTCCTTTTATGGCATCGACTGTGGACTTACTTAAGTTGAACATTTTTCTATCTTTAGATAAGGAATTTCGTTACGCTTTTAACTTAATAATCATTTTTATTACTTTTCACGCATTAAAAAAAAACACTAAAATTAACCATGATTATCAACTTTAAAGTACAAAACCGGCCAGATTTTACATCCAAATTACTATTTTACAATGATGTTCCAAATTTATGTAATAGTTAACAAAAATGTTTGGTGTTTTCGTGCTTTTAATTAAAAGCAAACGGGTTTCAAATTTTTTTTTTTTTTTTTTTTTTTGCGAAGAAAAAAGCTCCTGGCAACACTGATATGCCATTTACATTTACTTTGTGTATTTTGATAATCATAATCTGTGTGCAAACTTATCTATAATCTATAATATTAATAGGCTAGGCGATTTCTTGTGACCGATGTTTTGTTCTACCGTTTTATCCCGATTTTGACCAAACGTACATTATTTGAAAGGTATTTGTTTTAAGCCGTTTTGCAGATTTACAGATTTTTAAATTTTTTCCTTTATTTTGGGTAAATTGCATTTAAAAATGCTACTAACACATACATAAAGTAATACATATGCTATGTGTGTTTCATTAAATTTGTTAATGTGTTTGTTAATGAGTTTTTTATCTTCATTCACAATAATAATAAACCACAAGTGTTGGTTTGTGAATTGACTAAGTTGAAAACTTAAGCTGCCTAGAAATTGCACTCGAATTTCGAGCGCAGGAATCTGCTAGGTCTATTCAATAAGTATAATTATAAACTAAATGAAAACCATAAAAAATAGAGTTTATATTTTTTCAGGCATGTATGTATGCATGTATGCTTCCAATCTAATACATACAATTGAATCACTCATTTTGAGAAGGGCGTAAGACACAATTTGTGAAAATCGAGATAATAATGGGAAACTGTACTGTGGTAGTATACCTACTAAATGCGATTGAAAACGCCGTAAGTCTCTATAGAAAAAGATTGCGAAAAATGGAGAGTAAATTCGCGATGACTTTGAAAAGGGAGTTAGTCATACCCAAATACTCAATACTTTCCCGGCACTATTGTAATCTGTCGTCATGATTTCGCCATAGTGCAACATTATTATTGCATCGTCATTATCTGTGTTTTTTTTTTTTTTTTTGGTTTTTGTAGGATTTTTATAAACATTAATGATGGACGAAGTAGATGCAAAAAAACTTAAAAAGGAGTTAAAAACCCAGAAAACTATGGACAACAGATTGTAAAACAGGCCAGAATTTCTGAAGAATTCTATATAAATTCCGCTGGAAAACAAGGTGCAAAGAAAACTATAGAAGAGCGATCATCGCGATTTGTTCTCCGTCAGTTCCAACAAGATGTACTTGTTTGATTCTGGGGTCCTTATTGCTTTTGAGCAGATTGATGTTTTCAACCACAACAGTTACAAACTCCTGAAAGTCAAGAACGTCCCCGATTCATGGATTCTACAAAAGGATCCTCTCTTAGAAAACCGTGGCTTCCGACAACGCCAGCGACGACGATGAAAAGTACTTTTGAAAAACAATATGTAACATTTGAACGTTGTACATTAAAATTACTCAAAAATAAGTGCAAATAAAATATTTTTGTATTACAAAAAACCAGTTGATTTTGAAAAAGGCGTAAGTCATGTAGTTTGTAAATTCGGTATTTGATCCAAATTAAAGCGGAAATTAACCAAAACTGCACTAAACATTATGTCAAAGCAATGACTTTGGAATGGCCGCTATATAGATTTATAATAACATATTTTAATTTGAGATAAACGGTTTTATTTAGTTTTCTCAAAATGAATTACTCGGAAATTACACCCTTTTCAAAATCAGCGATTTAATTACAGTTTTGTTCGTTAAATGACAACAAGCAAACAAATATGAGCTCTTGCATAATTATATACACTAGCAGATTCAAGCCCTCGAAATTCGAGTGCAAATTCTAGGAAATTTTATTTTTTCATTAAATAAAGATCCTAAAGATATGCTAATCAATTATAGCCAATTCACAAATCAACACTAAAAAACAAACTCATTTTTATTACAAACACATTAACAAATTTAATAAACACACACATAGCATTGTATAATTTTATGTATGTGTTAGTAGCAACTTTAAATGCAATTTACTCAAAATAAAGGCAAAATTTTTAAAATCTGTAAATCTGCAAAACGGCTAAAAAGAAATGCCTATCAAATAATATACGTTTGATCAAAATCATGATAATACGGTAGAACAAAACATCGGTCACAAGAAATCGCCTAGGCTATTAATATTATAGATAAATATGTGTGCATTTTTAACTATTTTTAGTTTTTTTTTATACGAAATCTTATCGGAGTATATTTACATTTTCGTACGTAATTCTTGGGCTATTAGGCCTAGAGCCTCCAGATTACGGCAAACATTTTCAGCCGTATTCATAAAAATTCTAAACAGCATTTCAAATCCATTTTAAGCAAAAATCGATAAAATTGTATTCATAAACGAATTTTAGCTTAAAATACCTATTTAAAACCTTGTGTAAATAAAAGAATTTTAAAATTGGTTCGACCCTATTTTAAACCTATTTTAAAATGACATTTGTGCTTTTTCCTTTGTGTTTGTTTTCATTTTGAACACAGTAGCGAAAAATTGTCATTCAATCGAAAGAAGTTAGTTGATTTTTTAATGAGAAATAGACAATTTATATTTGATTAATAGAATTGGTAAGAATTATTTTTATTGACAAAAATTATGTTTTAATTACATATATTTTGTTTACAATAGAAATTATTGCCCAAATCTCAAATAATCGTCAAAAGAAAATTTACAAAAAAAAGGAGCGACCCATTTGCTATTCCGGATAAAGAGCTCTTGCGCTCGAAGTATTTATACAAATTATTGAAATAACTTAATTAAGTCAACTACATTAAAAGGAATATTTTTAATTTGCAATAATAATAGAACAAAGAAAACTAGTGATGTGTAAACAATCAAAACAAATTAAATAAAACTGGTTATTTGAATACTTTTTTAATCTGCAATAAAATCACCACATAAATTACATATATATCAGGCATGTCACAGAAATAAATTCCGATCGAAAGTGGAATTGAAACCGTATTTGGCTTCTTCAGAAAACGTAAACCGACAAATGTTATCGATATGAAACCACTTTTAATTTCTTAAGTGGAATTGATATTTTAAGTAGCATAGATACCAAAAAACTATCCAGAACAACTTAAAATTAATAAAAAAAACTATTGGTTTATTTATTTTAGCAAAATATAGACATTTCAATCTTTAAAATGAATTTTATTACCAATTTAAAAGAAAATGATTTTTAGATGACGAAAAATACAAAACGTCGTAAACTAATTATTGCCACCTTTTTATTTCATACAAACCACTTTTTGTTTAGTGCAAAATATTTGTTTTTTCTAACAAAATACAACGCTGACAGCAAAATGGCGAAGCAAAACAAACGAAAAAGAAAAACTACTGAGTAAACATGTAAGTATTAGAAAATTTATTTTTAAATTTTTTTAATTTTTTTTATTATTAAAGGGGAAAACATCGCAGTTCGGCACAAGAGAAAATTTTCCTTGAATATATGGAGTGCCATCAGGATATAGCTAGGGAGTTTGTGAAGGGATATCAGGCTGTTGTGGAGAGTCATTGGGAAGACCTGACAGGAAAATTAAATTCTTTTGGCCCACCATCTAAAGATTTTTCAACGGAATGTTGGTTTCGTTCCTCTACTACTGCAACAATGGATATGCCGGGCATTTTTATATTTTTATTTATTTATTTTATTTATTTAACACAACACAATCTTAAAATTTCGCTTTATATTCTTTTTCTCTCGAACAATCAGCTGTGTATTTTTCGTTACGTTGCCATATTTAATACACAAAAATATCTTTTTAATTTTTTTTTTTCGATGTAATGAAAGCGACAAATTTCTGAAGAAGCTAAAACGAAACCGATCGATTTGGCAATACGGAATCAAATCGATTTCTATTTTGTTCTGTGACATGCCTGTATGTACCTATCATTTTGTTTTGAATGTTTTTTAATTAATAGACAAGTTTATCATTAATTTTTTTTCTATAAAAACCATATTTTTCTCAAACACAGCGAAAAACAATTATAGATACGAATACCGTATGAATTAATAACCATTATTTTGCATCATTACAACTCAAGTGACAAATAAAAAAAGTAGTGTTGCCATCATAGAGTTTAATAAAACGTTAAAACGTTTATTACTTAAAATACTGATTATGAATACCAATTTTTAACAAACCTTTTTTAGGCTTAAAATGTGTTTTAACTAATTTGTATTTGAAACCTGATTTAAGATTTTTCTTATGAATACGGCTGTTTAAGTCTAAGTAGTGATGTCCACTTGACATGTTGCGGACAGGAGAATGTTCAAAACAGATAGCCAAACAGACAGACTGACACTGCCAGCTCGATTCCTCCTTTCGCTAGGATCAAAAATGTTATAGTTTATGGGGTCTTCGGAATTTATTTCGATGATTACAAGCGGAATTACAAAATTATATTTAAAACTAAACTACCAACGCAGTGCGCAATAATAGGGCATTTATTTTTTATGAGAGCACAGAATAAAAAGATTGGCCTATCCAATTATTTTAAAATAACAATAAATGAGATTTTGGATATATGTAATAAAGCTCAAATTCCAGTTTTAAGCAAAATTTCAATTTGGAGGAAGATAGAATATTAATTAAATTACAATAAGATTATATGTAGTTGCAATAATTAACTTTTTTTAAACGCGAAAAAATCATGGCATTACAGAAAACGTCTCGTGTTTTTTTTTTTTTAATTTATCCTGGTGTCACTTAGAAACTAAATTCACTTCTAAATTTAATAAACTCCACATTCTTGTTTAAATTTACTCCGGAGCAGCGTCAAAAATGTATTAAATTAGCAAAATTCCATTTTTTTCACAGAACTGAAATGTACTTGAGAAAAGAAAAATGTTGATACCCATATTGCCTATGTATAAAAACATTATTTTCACGCCATTAGATTTTAGTTAAAACGCGAACTAGTACATATTAAGGAAAAATAAATAAATTAATGTTATTTTCAATCGAGTGATGCTTAAAAATATATTCATTCGATTTTCTAATTAACTCATTTAATAGAAAACCCATACAAAATTACATATTTTATTGAATATCACAACAGTTAGGACATGCTGGGACACGTTCTATATACCGTTGAACGCGTCTTGAAAAAACCTATCATGTCATACCCATATTGAATACGTTGATCTGGAAAAAATGAAAATATTTTCAAAAAACTAAAAAATAGACCTTTTTAAAAACGGTCCAGCTCGGAATGGGTTAACGCTGTAGGCACCTAATATTTTATACTTTACTATTACTATTTTTAAGTTACCTCTGTTTTTATTACATTCTTTTAATCAATTTTGAGTTTTCAAAATATTTTTATTATGGTTTATATTTTCAATCAATAAACATTTAATTTTAAAATTGTTTTCATAAATATTAATTATTACTAACTACTAAATATTGGCGATCCTGCCAGGAGCTCAAAAACCTAAACCTTATAAATATCGTGAAATCAAATTATATACAAGAACCATAATTCAACATTCAAGAATCAAGATTTTATTCAAATTAATAAATATAACCGAGATAATCAAGAAGTCAAAATAAGATAATCAAGATATCATAAAGATTTTTTTTCAAGAATTTTACGGAAGAGTTTCTATAATAAATAAATCTCTCATCACGTCAAGTTTAATATTCAAGCTACCGGCGAATGGCAAAACTTACGCTTAACAGGATAAATCGTTGTTTCACAAAATGAATTCGACGTTTCAGATGTTTTATTTAAACTTAAAGATAATCTTAAAAATGTTAGATTAAACATATCACATCATAGAGATTATGAATCAAAGCTACATATTCCAAGAGATTTGGGAAGTTGTAAATTTGTATTTTTGCGTGTAGTGAATAAGAGATCATTGGAACCACCATATGAGGGACCTTACAAAGTGGTACATAAAAACAAAAAATTGTTTAAAATAGACAAAGGAAATGAAATAATAACGGTATCCATTGATAGAGTTAAACCCGCTATCACAGAAAATATAACAACTAATACTAAAATTAAAAATAATGTAACACTTAAACCAAAACGTGTTACTTTTAATTTGTTAGATATTGATCTTTTTCGAAGGGGGAATATTGTAGGCACCTAATATTTTATACTTTACTATTACTATTTTTAAGTTACCTTTGTTTTTATTATATTATTTTAATCAATTTTGAGTTTTCAAAATATTTCCATTATGGTTTATATTTTCAATCAATAAACATTTAATTTTAAAATTGTTTTAATAAATATTAATTATTACGACTAAAAACGCTAGACCAGAAATATTTTGGGAATCGTTATAGAACAAACCAAGGTAGATTTCTAGGGGACACTTTTTTCACTTTTTTTGTGAGTCGCTCTAATGTACATACGCTTTATTTCACATTGTTTTTGTTAGAAATTTTTTTTAAATTTTTTTAAATATATATTTAAATCTAGAACTGCAGCATTATTAATTAATTAAACTGTGCACGACTCTGTGTTCACGATCTTATAAATTTGTGCTGATGTTTGTTACTACGAAACTAAATAATTTCAACTGTCGTTTTGTCCACCAAGAATTAATATTCCTAAACAAAACTTAAAGTGTTTCGAAAGGACAGATTGTTTAACAAGATCTTTATAAAAAATTTATTCGAGGTCTGATGAAGTCCAAAAAGAGCAAATAACAAGTAAAAACAAGTAAGAAAATTATAGTCGGGATAGACCGATCATACGATACCCTATACCATGCGTCTAGAGACCCTATCTCTTAGGCTAATTGGATATAGAAAACTAATTGGATATAGAAAATAAGCATAAACCAATTTTGAGTAGCATTGTTATTAATTTTTTTGGCTGCAGATATGAAAAAGTTCATATCGGCTGCTACATTTATATGGGGACTAGGTCCAAAAATGGACCGATCCTGACCATGGTTGGTAAAGTCTCTTGTATTTTGCAAAAATATATAAAACCAAAATTTGAGATAAATCGGTGCAATATGTTTGTTCTTTTTATAGATTTAAGTGAAGATCGGGAAGCAGCTCTATATGGGGCCTATGACTAAGAGTTGTCCCATAGCTATAGTTTTTGGACTACTCATTAATGTATGTAATAAACACATGAAAACTTGACAAATTTGACTAAGATCTATACGACAATTTGGATCTTATGGCAATTTATGTCGATTTCATAGGGGTCATTTGTATGGTGGCTAGGTCTGAACATGGATCGATTCTCACCAATTTCAGTAGCGTTCATTCCATAGCCGACGAAAGCTTATATACCAAATTTCATCAAAATATATTCATATTTGCGACCTGCAGTCTGATTAAAAGATTTACATGGACACACAGACGGACGGACATCGTTAAATCGACTCAGAAAGTGATTCTGATTCGATCGATATAATATTCGGTCAAATATTTTTGGTAGTTACAAACAGCAGCACAAAGTCATTATACCCAAACCACATAGTGGTATAGAGTATAAATAGGTCCAACCATACTGAACCGATAAATGTTTAGACTTTGCGTAAAATATTACATGCAGAAAGTGATTCCCAGCCGATCGGTTTAATAAAACTCATTTTACCCTGACCATAGGGTATAAAAAGGGTATAAATTTGTTTGTCACATTTTTAGGTTAGAATTTTACGAAAATGATGTAATGATTCTGTGTTAAGATTCGGGTTTAGTGCGCCAAAGATCATTATAGAAATATAATCTGGAGTCAGGTTCAAAAAAATTATCGGGCGGGTAAGTCTTCGTTTGAATATGTTATTTGATAGGCTTAAGTTTTGTTGAAAATCGGTGCATTTTCACCTACCCCTAGCCCACCTAATAACATCTCAGAGTTTGACTTATATTTCGACTTACAGTCCACCAATTTTGGTAAAATTTAGTTGGGACCTGAAATCCCTTTCCAAAAAAGTGGCATGTGATGAGGTTTACCCGACATTGACCAATTTATCGTTCTTACTTGATTTTTTACTGATTAACAATTAGCAAAAAAAAGTGTTTGTGCAGAAATGCATTTTTTTATTTAGAAGAATTATTCATTTGTTACTTACAAAAAATATTCCAAAAAACAAATCCAAATTAGTGAAATGTAGCTCAACCGAACTATGCTAGAGCCGATGTATCTTAAAGCAGTTAATTTTTAGTTTACATTGATATCAAAATCATTAACACTTAAAGGCAAATATATTTTTGACAGATTTTTAAAAAATACCAGTCATGTTGACTGTTTAATTAATCTTAAAGTAATCTTTAAATTATACCTTTTAATAAATTTTTTTTTAATTATTTCAAAATTCATCCGTAAATCAAATGAAATATAATTGTTCAATACTGATAAACTGTCAAAGGAAAGTTTTATAAATTAAATGTTAACTTTAATGCACCATCCTAAGTACAGAAAATCTCATACAATTATACATATGTAAATTATTGGTACATGCATCATGATCTATATAAAATACTTTTTTAAGGCATTCATTGCTCTGCTATTTTGACTTTTTTACGAAATATCTCTATACATATGACTCCTAGGTAGAGCACTCAATTAACCGAGTTTTTAAAACCGGTTTTTGAACTATTCGAAAAAAGTTTATTTTCTTAAAAAAGTACCTTTTCTCAAAAAATTACTTTTTCTTGAAAAAATTACTTTGTCTTGAAAGTACCTTTTCTTAAAGTACTTTTTAAAAATTACATTTTCTCTAAAAAGTCATTTTTCTTAAAAAATAAACTTTTCTTGAAACAAGTACCTTTTCTTACTTTTTTTAAAAAAGTACTTCTTAAAATATTAAATTTTTTTAAATAAGTACTTTTCTCAAAAAGCGCCTTTTCTTAACAAAGTATTTCTTTTTTTTTAATAAAAATGTGTTTTATTAAAAAATTCTGTTTTTAAAAATACTTTTTTGTTTAAAAAAATACTTTTTTCTTTAAAAAAAAGTACTATTTTCTTTAAAAAAAAGTACTTTTTTCTTAAAAGAGTACCTTTTTTAAAAAAGTACAATTTTCTTAAAAAATACATTTTTCTTAAAAAAGTAAATTTTTCTTAAAAAGTAACATTTTTAACGAATTACCTTTCTTAACAAAGTATATTTTCCTAAAAAAGAAAAAATATAACTTTTACAAGTTTTAAATAAAAAGAAAATAAACACTTCTACTAAAGTTTTATTTCAAAAAAAATTAACAAATATAAATTTATAGACCGACCTGTCGGATTATTCGAAAATATTAGAAACTAACAAACTCGTGTTTCGGTTTTTCTAATGAACATTTTTTAAAACTTTCAGCTTTTTGTTACACAAGATTTTAAAATATGTTTGAAAGTTTTATGAGTTTAACATTCTACAACAATTTAACCCCCTCACACATCGACACACAATACAGTATTATCCAGTAACACCACTTGAATTTATCTATTTATTTATTTGTTTGTTTGCACAAGTATGACCAATGTTTAAAAAAGGTCTACAACAAACACCAACATCCACTCTATGAAAACTTGGACATAATGACATTATGGTCGTTAGTCTACTGTCATTTAACAATTGACCACAATTCTGATACTATGACCAATAGGTAAGATACATAGTTATAAACATGTGCGTAGAATACCAGAGCAGCAAAGAATGAATTCAATTATCTAAAATTACTTTTTGCTTTATAAATGGATTTCCCAAAGCATAAAAATAATTCGTTCGCTTACGACCAATTATAAAGTAGAGAGCCACTCAGTTCCGATGTGAAAAAATGTCAATGAAAAAATATAGGAACGCGTTGTATTTTCAGATATAAGCAGATATAACTGAATTTGACGAAAGAGAGGAACTAAGGTGGCGGTATGGTTTGGGGTTGTATGTCAGGCAGCGGTGTTAGTAAACTCGTATTTATTGAGTCTATAATGGTTGAAATTGGATATATATAAACATTTTGAAACAAAATTTGAAACAAAGCGCGCAACAACTAGGCCGGGGAGAAGATTTTTGGTCCCAAGAGGATATTGATCCAAAACATGCGGAGCACAATATCAAGCTGTAATTGCTCTACAATATTAAAAAAAAAACAATTAAAATTACAACCCAAACAACCGATCTTAATCCTATAGAGCATTTGTGTTTTATACTGGGGCGCGGAATCCATCAGCATAAAATCACTTAGAAGAAAATGTTAAAAAAAAGCTTAATTTTTGATGAGTGGGGTAAAATTAGTAAGTAGGATATTTTAATCGACTTACAGAGGTCCAAGAGTACAAAGAATGTCCTACAAGTCACTAACTTAAGCCACATTTAATAAAAATATAGTTTTATACCCTATATCATTATGTGTTTAGGGTATAATGAGTTTGTGCTGATGTTTATAACTACACAAAGTACTTGATCTATATCCATCCTTTATTTCACCGATCGATTCAGAATCACTTTCTGAGTCGAGTTTGTGATATCTGTCCGTCCGTCCGACCGTCTGTGTGTCCATGTAAACCTTGTAGGAGGCTACAAGTCGCAAATATGAATATATTTATTATATGAAATTTTGCATGTAGGCTTCTATCTGTCATAGGACGACCGCTGTAGAAATGGGTGGAAATCGGTGCATGGTAAGACCTAGTCCCCATACAAATGACCCATATATGATCGACTTAAATTGCCAAAAGATCCAAATTATCATAACGAACTCAGAAAAATTGAGTTTGTTTGTGTTTATTACATCCATTCAACAGTAGTCAAATAAACCCTATACGGCAAGTCATATAAAGCTGCTTCGCGGTCTTCACTTAAGCCTATCAAAAAAAAAATATTAAACAGATTTTTCCAAAATTTGTTTTGCA
Source organism: Cordilura impudica (assembly GCA_963682025.1). Taxonomy (NCBI): domain Eukaryota; kingdom Metazoa; phylum Arthropoda; class Insecta; order Diptera; family Scathophagidae; genus Cordilura; species Cordilura impudica. Next base: position 154,469,092 of record OY821521.1, on the reverse strand, counting down.
CATATTTTTGCAAAAAGAAAATGAGAAACTTAACCAAAGATTGTCAGGATCGGCTTATTTTTCGACCTAGTCCCCATGTCTGCAGGCAAAAAATTAAGAAAAATTCCACCCATATTTGGTTTATGTTTATTTTTTATACCCAATTAGTTGGACCTACGGCCAATTCTCTAAACGCATGGAATAATTTTACTAGTTTTGTATTAATATTTCAAATAAATTTTTCTCTATTTACGTCTTTAACTGGAAAAAATTTGTTTAGGAAAAATAATTCAGATTAGTTATTTTTTTCTTATAGTGCATTTACATCTAAGCAAAATCTAGTATATACGAGATTTCGAGCGAAATCTAGCTCACTTTTAGTAGATTTCCCATACAAAACAAAATCTAGCTCGTTACTAGATTTGTACAAAATCTCACAAAATCTTGTCAAACTTGGGCACTACCAAATGATACTACTGTGTTTTTTTAATATTGTAGTAGAAAATTGCAACGCAGTGACTGAAAAATGTCCATTTAAAAACAAAACCAAACAAGTTGAATAAAAAGGAAATGGAATATTAATTATTAACAAAAAAAATTACGAATATATAATAAAAAATATTTAGTAATTGAAATGTTATAACTTTTTATATTGACATGGGCCCATTCCAATCTGCTAAATGATAATTGTGGAAAATGAATTTGTTTTTGCTGTTCAAACAATACATTTAACAAATGCTGATGTTTTTTTACAAAATTTCTATTTCAGTTTGTGCTTTCTTAATTTTTAATGTATAATATAATTATAAAATATGTTCCTTTTTAGAATTTTCCATATTTCCATTTTCTTCTTGTTTTGTTTATTTTTGGTATTTCTACTTTATATGATATATTTTAATCAGCTGTTTATTGTTGTGAAAACAAAATCTCACAAAATGTCAAAAAAAAAGTTAGATGTAAACAGTATAGATTTTGAAATAGATTTCAACTAAAATATACCAGATTTTCCTCAGATGTAAAGCACTATTATTGTCATACATTCTTGATCTTTTTTTCTGTATTAATAGAGAAGATAAATTTTTGTAATGTAAGAGAAATATGGGAAAATTTGAAGACAGCGCTAGATAGAATAGTTACAGTACGGCTTGTTATAAAAAATAACTTATATCTATAGATACGAGTATGTATAAAATTTAGATAAATTCCTCTGTAATGAGTTTTCTACAATTTAAAGCATTTTCAACCATTCAAAATATTTATGACTTCATTGTCATTAAGAATTGGTTTACCAAAAAATCTGTTTCGTAATTCTTTAAATATTGGACATCTTGCCATGAAATGTTGAGTTGTTTAATTTTTGCCGGTGTTGCATAAAGTGCATGTATGGATTTCAGTTGTGTTAAAACTGTTTGAATTTAACGGTGATAACCGCATCTCGCTTTAAAAATGGTTGAGATTTGCCTTTGACTCCTCAAGTTTTCGATATAGGTTATGTCCAGACTATGTTCTTAGATTAATTGTTCTTAAGTGCACTTTGCCTATAACTGTTTTATTTGTTATTTTTCAAAATTCTATAATAATTTCCTTCCTTAAGGATGTAAGAAAAACGCCTCAAAATTTGGGAATTTTTAATTTGTGTTCATAAAAAAATCACCTTTAGCTGCCTCCTACAAAAAGCAAAATCAAAACAAGTAGAGTGAAATGGACGTTATTAAATTAGTTTATTTTACAATCATCGGGACTCCTAAAAATAATCTGGATATCAATGAAGAGGTAGATTTTCTAAATATAATTCCAGATAGCATGGAATATATACATTGTAACGGTGATGTAGAATCTTATGGAGATTTGATTGAAAGCGAAATAATTGATGATATCATCAACGGTAATTTATAAATGGATAAAGAAAATGGAAAGGGTCTTGAAGATGATGAAGAAGCGCATGTTAACCAAATTCCATCACTTAAAGAGGCATTGAAGGCATTAAATATTTTTCAAAAGTATTGTTTTTATAAAAATATATAAATTTATCGGTAGACCAAATTGAAACGAAAATGGTTAAAAGGTACAAACAAACAGCAATAACATAGTTTATATACAAAATAAGTATATGTCTAAAAGTGATCTCTTAGTTATATTTACTAGCAGATTCCAGCCCTCGAAATTCGAGCGGAAATTATAGGAAATTTTATTTTTTCATTAAATAAAGACCCTAAAAGTATGCTAATCAATTATAGCCAATTCACAAACCAACACAAAAAACAAACTCATTTTTATTACAAACACAATAAAAAATTTAATAAACACACACATAGCATTGTATAATTTAATGTATGTGTTAGAAGCAACTTTAAATGCAATTTACTCAAAATAAAGGAAAAAATTTAAAAATCTGTAAGTCTGCAAATCGGCTAAAAAGAAATGCCTTTCAAATAATATACGTTTGTCAAAATCGGGATAAAACGGTAGAATAAAACATCAGTCATAAGAAATCGCTTAGCCTATTAATATTATAGATTTTTATGTTATTTCTTTTTTATAAATCCTTTTGGTGTTATTTCTTACTTTTTGTTTAAAATAGAGAAATTGAAGAAATATCATATAAATGAAATATCAAATAATGCTTTAGCTGCACTTTAAGGCAGGAAACCACAATTCTATACCTCCATATTTAAGCAGGTAAACACATTTAACTTAAGAACGATTTTTTCTTAGCCGCATATAAACTCGTGCAAAAGTTGGATGTGCAGCTATGTCAAAACTACTGTAGTTGATAAGGTGGTTTGTATAAGCAATTTTTCTACAAAGGGCGGCCTTGAGATTTGATTCCAGCGTCTATTTTACAAGCACTCGTACTTGTAATTTTTTCTCATGCGCTATATTTCCGATATCCAATATCATTGTAATGGGATTTCATTCTGATGGGCAGTCGTATGATTATAATTTTATTGGACTATCAACGAAAGAAATCTAGCAAAGCTCTGGTGTATATATTTTAAAAGTTCATAACTAAACAAGTAAAAAAATTATAGTCGGTCTAGACCGACTATACGATACCCTATACCATGCGTTTAGAAACCCAATCTCTTAGGCCCAACTAACTGGACATTGAAAATAAGCAAAAACCAAATTTGAGTGGGATTTTTATTAATTTTTTTGGCTGCAGATATGAAAAAGTTCATATCGGATGCTATATCTATAAAGGGACTAGGTCCAAAAATGGACCGATCCTGATCATGTTTGGTAAAGTCTCTTGTATTTTGCAAAAATATGTACAAACAAAATTTGAGAAGAATCAGTGCAATATTTTTGTTTTTTAATAGATTTAAGTGAAGATCGGGAAGCAGCTCTATATGGGGTCAAAGGGATCATTTTTGGACTACTCATTAGTGGATGTAATGAACGCATACAAACCCAATTTGAGTAAGATCTATACGACAATTTGGATCTTATGGCAATTTATGTCGATTTCATATGGGTAATTTGTATGGGGGCTAGGTCTGAACATGGACCAATTTCAATAGCGTTCATCCCATGGCCGATAAAAGCTTATATACCAAATTTCGTCAAAATATATTCATATTTGCGACCTGCAGTTTGATTACAAGCTTTACATGGACACACAGACGGACGGACGGACGGACGGACGGACGGACGGACGGACGGACGGACATTGTTAAATCAACTCAGAAAGTGATTCTGATTCGATCGGTATAATTAAAGATGGGTCTAGGTCAAATATTTTTGGTTGTTACAAACAGCAGCACAAAGTCATTATACCCAAACCACATAGTGGTATAGGGTATAAAAAATACAAATCATCGTAGATAAGCCCATTAGGGTGGTACTTAATTAGCAAATTAAAAATTTTGAAAATCGGTGACAGCAATGCAATCCATATTAAGTGATATAAATATTTCGCACAGGAAATAATGTGAAATTTTATTGCCGTAAATGCCACCCAAATGCGTATGTACATCCATATATATATTTATTTTAGGTCATTTAACTAATAAAATGACAAATTCTGACACATGGAACTGGTATGGGAAAATTTTATTTATACGCAGTACAACACAACTCTGTGGTCAGATTGTAATGAAATATACCTGACATAGACATTCCTAAACTAAAGTGTGTGGGGGATTGAATAGTCGAGCTAGACTGATACATTATATACTAACTTGTTTAAAAGTATGTTACGGAAGAATTGAAGTCATTTATTGCTTATTATCCTGTATTTTAAGAACTTACATTTATATTAAGTATTTGAAAACTTAAAAAAATATATAATTATAAAAAAAAATAAAAAAGTATTAATAAAAAAGCTAACCCGCCCGAGCAGGGACTTGAACCCTGGACCCTTGGATTAAAAGTCCAATGCTCTACCGACTGAGCTACCCGGGCATGTCTTAACTGCCTGCTTAAAAAACTATAGTTCTCATGCTGTTGATATATAATTTGTATATAATTTTTACTGATTCACCATAATTAGTTATAAATTAAATTACCAAGCAAATAATAAAGTTTATGTGTTAGTTCGAACTTGTCGCTTTACAAAATTACACAGTTAATAATTAAATATAAAATAACCCAAAAAATGCATATAATTTTGTAATCATTAACCCGTAAATTCATAAACGATTTGCGATATTTGTTCGCTTTTTCGATCAGTAACAATGAAAATATCAGAGCTGTTACCTACCAACAATTAAACAGCGCTGTAAAAAAACTACGATATCTATAATATTAATAGGCTAGGCGATTTGTTGTGATTAATGTTTTGTTCTACCGTTTTATTCCGATTTTGACCAAACGTACATTATTTGAAAGGTATTTCTTTTTCGCCGAATTGCAGATTTACAGATTTTTAAATTGTTGCCCTTATTTTGAGTAAATTGGTATTAAAGTTGCTACTAACCCATACATAAAATTATACAATGCTGTGTGTGTGTTTATTAAATTTGTTAATGTGTTTGTATTAAAAATGGGTTTGTTTTTGTGTTAATTTGTGAATTGGCTATAATTGATTAGCATACTTTTAGGGTCTTTATTTAATGAAAAAATAAAATTTCCTACAATTTGCGCTCGAATTTCGAGTGCTGGAATCTGCTAGTTACAATTAAAATGTCTTGGCTTCATGAATAATAAATAAAATTGCAAAATTACTTGCAAGCAATTTTGAAAAAAAATTAACATCGAACAAAATATTTTATTAAAATTTTGAGATTATGCTTTAACAAAGGTATAAGACATAACACATATAAATATGTATATATATATATATATATATATATATATATATATATATATATATATGTATATATATATATATGTATATTTATTTATATTTATATTTGTATCTATAATATTAATAGGCTAGGCGATTTCTTGTGACTGATGTTTTGTTCTACAGTTTTATCCCGATTTTGACCAAATGCATATTATTTGGAAGGTATTTCTTTTTAGCCGATTTGCAGATTTACAGATATTTAAATTTTTTCCTTTATTTTGAGTAAATTGAATTTAAAGTTGTTACTAACACATACATATAATTATTCAATGCTATGTGTGTGTTTATTAAATTTATTAATGTGTTTGTAATAAAAATGAGTTTGTGTTGATTTGTGAATTGGCTATAATTGATTAGCATACTTTTAGGGTCTTTATTTAATGAAAAAATAAAATTTCCTAGAATTTGCGATCGAATTTCGAGTGCTGGAGTCTGCTAGTTTATATTATATGAGCAGAAACATATTTTATTTTGAATTAAATATTTAAATACCGTCAAGTTTTTTGTTGCATCGAAAATAAATATAAAATTTTCTTTTTACAAAAAAATTCTTAAAAATTGGTTATATTTAAAATGGATGCGTTAGCCTAATCCGTTGGCCACCTTAAAAACCAATGATTAGCGAAACCTCTATTCTAAGACCCTATGCTCCTTATAGGAATGACGGGAACGTATATATATTTAAAAATATATTCTGAACAAAAGTTTTAAATTCGGCTGTACTACCTCTGTATCTTACCATTTTAAATATGGATGTCGATGCTTAACCTATAAATTCGAATAATTTTTAAACTAAAAGTTAATTGCTGCTATTTTTATACACCATGTCCAGTTGACGTTAGGAAATATCGCCCAAAGAAAAATCGTCAAAAAAAAAATGAAAAATCGCCCAAATGAAATATTGCCGAAAAAAAATGCAAAATCACCCCAAAAAAATACGAAATTTCGCCCAAAAAGAAAGGAAGAACAACCCAAAAAAGAAACGAAAAATCACCCAAATATGAAAAATGATTTTTTGCCCTAAATTAAAGGAAAAATCATCCAAATTATGAAAAATGTTCTTTATTTTCAAATCAAAACATTCATTGCTTCTTCAGCAGCTGCGCCACAGTATGGACAGAAGTACTGCTTTAAACCTTCAGCCAAAACTTTTTGCCTGCAATTTAAGTACGCACTCATTGCAGTAATGACGGCAAGGCAACAATACTGTATTGGGAGATTGCTCCAGGCATATTATGCATTTCGCAGTACTTGAACTTCTGTTGTGTTCTTCTGGTGGCTCGTCTTCAACATCCGTTTCTTCCGATTCACTTTCAAATATATCGTTGTAAGGTGCATATGTTATTTTTGGTAAAAACCATTCGAGTAAGGAAAGAAGTGATAGTTATAGCTCCAGCTTCCAAAGCTTCTGTAGACTCTAATATTAAACGTGTTTTCTCCGCATATGGTCGCCTTATTCTTTTTCCTCCAAGTATGCCACCTCTATCGACTAAAAGCTTAATAGCCCTGATTTTCGAAAATTCTTCATACCGAAAAACTCCCACAAATTTGAAGAAATGTCCTCGTTTTTGTATTAGACGACCCAAATGCCATTGTATGCTTCGATAGCAGATGTCGAACGTGTACTTAATTTGAAGACAGCAAAAATTTTCTGAATGGATTTTTGCGAAAGGAGAGGCAACGACAAAAATTTATGGTACACTTGAGAACACTTTTTGTTTGCTCTAATGTAGTGTAGATCAACCGTAGTGTTTTGCGTAGGAAATTTTTTTTAAAGAACTTTGCACTGCAGTTTCAAAGTCGGTCATGAAACTGTATGCCTCCAAATTAAATATATTATTATTTATGTAATTGAATATATGGTGGTAACACTTTTTGTTTTTTTTTTGTCCATTAAAACAAATATGAAGGGAAATATTTGTTGGGAAAAAACAATTAGCGTTTTTAAAGTTATTTGTAAGACATATTGATTCATTTTGTTTCTATTGCGGAGAATGAGAATCGTGCGAATTTTTGTCACAATTTATACTTTTAGTTTTTGTTTTTAACCAAAGCGCCGCAGGCGAAAATTTTTTACAAAAATCGCGCGATTTTTTGTAAAAATTTTTCACTTTTGTTTCTGTTTTTAAATTTCTTTATGGACTTTTTCCCCGAAAAATTTTAAATATTGTCCGAAGCGCCGCAGGCGAATAATTGTAACAAAAATCGCGCGATTTTTTTTTATATTTTTCATTTTTAGTTTTTGTTTTTAAATTTCTTTATGCGCTTTTTCCCCGAAAAATTTGTAATTTTGTCAAAAAATCGCGCGATTTTTTTTTTGCAAATTTTTCATTTTCAGTTTGTTTCTGTAAATATATTTTATGCCCAAAGTATTTACAACCAAACAAAACTAATCCTTTTCATTTATAGATAAAGACGTACTTACCTTTTCATCAAAGTAATCAATATGAATTACCAACAGTTGTTTGAAAACTCCAAACGGAACAATTTTTGGTCATTTGTTCACAAATGTCACGTACAAACGTAGAAAAAATCTATTTTCAACAGATTGGGACGTTCCCGTTACGTGACAGTTGAGTTCGGTAACTGCTCTAAATGCTTTTCATGTAACAGAAAAAATCATCTGACAAGTTTGGTTAAGGTTACGTGTGGCTAACTAGGCCTTAAGTCCAGATATTAATAAAACCGGCATAGCCGAATTTACCACTCTTATTTTTACGATCTGTATTAATTCCAATTTCTTTTTATAGAGATATTTAACTTCCATCTGAAAAACTGCATTATTTTTCTATTATTTGAAGAGAAAAACTTTTAAGATCAGCTATATCAACTTAGCCAATTTAACTATCCAATAAGCGCATTTTTTCCACTTTTTAAATAAAGCGCAAAATTGGCGCTTTTTGCTTTTTTTAATGCTTTAGCGCCTTTGTACATACTTCAAGAACTTCCATCAAAATTTAAATTTTTGATATGAAAACATCTATACGAGCAGGGGGTAAAAATCTAATTCACAATACAATCACAAAAACAGCGTAGGATGTGAGCCGTAAGACAAATCGGCGTGACTTATGATTGTATTGGTGAAAAAATTATGATATAAAATTGTTTCAGCTAATTCAACAACCCTTTGCTGTAAAATGTTAAAAATTTCAAAATATAAACGTATAACATATACGTAATTCAACAACCCCACAAGTATAACCAGAGCCCCTGCAGTTGTTTGCTATAAGTGATACATAGATGAAGCTTTCTGTTTGATTTTAAAAAAGTGACATAAAAAATCTTTAATAACAAGCGGCCGTATTTATAATTAAAACTTATGCAGTATCTAGCATGAGTATTATATATAATGCTCTTGCAGATGCGTTTGCTAAACTCAGATCAACAACCTTTCAAACACTGACTAAGTATGTTAAAACTGCTGATGTGTGTCAAACTAAGAAAAAAAAACATATAAATTATTTTTAAGTGCAAACAAATATTTTTTACTTTGTGGATCTTTTAAAACTTTTTTTTTTACATAAGTTTCAAATTAAAATAATTTTGTCGTAAACTTAACTCTTGTAAATATAAATTTAAAAAATTGAATTGAAAAAATTGAGTGTGAAATCACACAAATTGAAATGTAAACAGAGTTGATTTTCACTATATCTGGTGGCATTAATGCAAAAAATATGGTGGCATTATTTCAGAGTTGTTTTTAAATCTATTAGATGACAACAAAAAATTGATTTTAAATAAACTATGTGCTAACTAAAAACAAGTAAGAAAATTGTAGTAGGTCTAGACCGACTATACGATACCCTATACCATGCGTTTAGAGACCCTATCTCTTAGGCCCAACTAACTGCATATAAAAAATAAGCATAAACCAAATTTGAGTGGGATTTTTATTAATTTTTTTGGCTGCAGATATGAAAAAGTTCATATCGGATGCTATATCTATAGGCTAGGTCTGAACATGAACTGATTCTCACCAATTTCAATAGCGTTTATCCCACGGTTGATGAAAGCTTATATACCAAAGTTCATCAAAATATATTCATATTTGCGACCTGCAGTTTGATTACAAGGTTTACATGGACACACAGAGGACGGACGGACGGACATTGTTAAATCAACTCAAAAAGTGATTCTGATTCGATCGGTATAATTAAATATCAAATATTTTTGGTTGTTACAAAAAGCAGCACAAAGTCATTATACCAAACCACATAGTGGTATAGGGTATAATTAAACTATGATTTGCTCGATTGCTCAGCCCTTAAAATAGAAAACAGTGAATATCAGTATAATTTTAACCACACAGAGAAATTTTTATATTTTGTTTATGAATTATTTTCGTTTTTTTATTATTTTTATTTTTTTATAACGGCTAATGAATTATTTAAAACGTTAGTTTTTATGTATTGTCGATCTTGTGTTGTAATAATAATTAGTTATTTATAGTTCGGTTCGAGATCATGTATACATTTTCTAATACTAGAAAAGATAATACTTTTATGCAATGTAAGAGAAATTTGGAAAAAATTGAAGACAGCGCTAGATGGAGTAGCTACTTTCGAACAAAGCGACTTTTTCATCTTCAGCATCCTTCTGCCTATTGCTTCAACTCATGCTTAATCAACTGTTTAACTCAACATTAGAAAGAAAAGAACATGAGAAATGTTTTTTCTTTCTTTTCATACGAGAGTTAGAACGAACAAGCAGAGTTTTTTCCAATTTATAGCTTTCTCTACATTAACATCGCTTTGATCAATTACAAATCTCGTAATGTGAAAAAAGCTCTTTTTGTTTTGCCAAACGTCCCATAGATGGGAACTGTAATGACATGTGAAATCTTAACAGATTTATCACAATTGCATTGGACCGTATGTTTTGTATGTTAGTTTTTATGTATTGTCGATCTTGTGTTGTAATCTAGCGCTGTCTTCAATTTTTTCCAAATTTCTCTTACATTGCATAAAAGTATTATCTTTTCTAGTATTAGAAAATGTATACATGATCTCGAACCGAACTATAAATAACTAATTATAATTATTTAAAACTTTTAAATAAATTTGGTTGTCGTGTATTAGATTTTTCCGATCGCGAATGATAATGTTTCAATTTTTATCTGTACATGTTCGCGAACATGAACTGAAACTAAAACTGAACTCGAATGTGTTTATTGTTCATGTTCTGATTTTTGCCAGAACACGTGAAAGTACACGAACTTAACATAAAGCTAAACTCGAACATGTATGGCTTATGTGTGTTTGAATCGAAGAATACGTGAATTGTATACAAACAAATATTAAAACAACACACATTCATGATTGTGTTGGACAACGTACAAAATTTAGAAACACACATAATTGATATGAAAATAAAAATATATGTTGGTTGCTTTACAACAGTACAATGTGTGTTTGATGTATGTATTTTATGAACCTTGAAAATTACATTTAAATGTTAGCAGTAAAAATATCTTCATGTATAAGCCACTGAGTTGCATGAAAATTTTCGTCAATTTACGTTTCACAATATTTAAGTGACTTCACTAGATTTTTTTCTAACACAAAATATTAGTGAAACACTTTTCTTAAGAACAGCATTATAAAAATTTTTTTAAATTAATTGTTGAAAAATTGCTTTTTTGACACCAAAATACCACTGTGAGTCGTAACATACACACTTATTTGTAACGAATAATTTTGCCTCTAATGTCATGATGTCCTCAAGTTTAATAAACTTTATAACTTTTCTTTCACATTTTAGTTTAAACCCTCAATTGTATTAAATTCTACAATATGTTTTTTTTCAAAAAATTTCAATTTGAATTTCGTCCATAGTTTCAGGGTAGCATCGACAAAAAACTATGTAATACACATGACCATAATTACTTTTAATTTTTGGTATTATGCTGTATATCTGCAACCACTAACCGAACCCCATTAGTTAGACATCTGTTTAATACTGTTATATAGATTTATAGAACTTAATCATATAACAGTTAAAGTAAGTTATTTAAAAATTCTCTTTTTCTTTGTTAGGTAATTACAAACTTTTACAAATGAACAGCATTTATGTAAAAAATCTCAAAATCGATAAAAACCGACTTAAATATCACCTTAGTACAGTAATTTGGTGAGGACTTTTTAAATATAACTGAAATTAGTTGAAATCGCAGATAAGAAGAGAAAATTTGTAGATTATTCATAATAAGTACTCAATAGTACTCAAGAGCACTTATTATCTCAATTATTCTTACAACCGAGCTTATATAGTGTATATGGATTTAAAGAGATTCAACAGATTCAATCAGATGGATCTGAGAATCACCGCTTATAAGAAAGAAGAGAAATCATCGGTATGAATGATCTGATCCAATGTTCTTGATCACAAAGCGGAATTCGAAGGTTTAATGAAGGTTTTCTAAGGATAATTCAGAGACTACACACAAAAAACGGTTTCATTGTGGTAACCGAATTTCTTTCTAACCGAATTTTGATAGCCCCATTTACTATCACATTATTCTGTTGTGATTACTAAATTATATTTTCGAAACGACCGTACGAAGTTTAAGGCAACTGATGTTTTAAATTAGCCGATTGTAAAGGGAGTCCCAAATTCACGCAACATTTGAATTTGCCGCCATTGTTGCAGTAAAGTTTTGGCAACCAAGGGAAAAGACAGTTTGACCGCTAACAGATTATGGCTAGAAAAAGTGGAGCATTTCGTGATACAACAACACTGTTGTAAAATATTTCATAAATAATGAGAGCTTGGAGTTTTCAGTTATAAAATTCGCACAAAATATTATCGGAATATTGCTCTAACTTCGTCGACTATGAAGGGTGTAACTGAAAAATTCAGGCAGACTTGATCAAGGGGTGATACTCAACATACTGATCGTCCAAAAATAAGTAGTTCAAATTGTATGATACTGATATTATATTAATGTGGACGACACGTGGTTTCAACAAGGCGGTGCCATATGCCATATAGCGTGATTTAAGGGGAGTAAGGTTTTAAAGGCGAAAAAATACGTATTTTCATGATTTTTTTTTAAGATATGAATAATGTTGGATTATTTATTTGATATATGGGCCGTTTCATGTCGAGTGACCCAACTCTTGAAACCTACGTCTTCCGATCGGGATGAAATTTGCACCAAGGTTAGTCCTATTGGATACTACACAATTTTTCAACAATATCGGTCAAGAACTCTCTGAGTTAGAGGTGTTTTTTCTCATCCATGTAACTGTTTACCTATTGTTCCTAGCAAATAGTTTAGATAGCTATTTCCTCAATCATTCGGAAAAAAATTTTTAAAAATAAAAAAATTGTTTGACTTTTTTGCGAAATCAAATATTTTTTTACTTATTTTTTCAAAATACGTCGTTTTTTTTTTTTTTTTTGTCTAAAAGAAAGCTTAGGTTTTTCCTTTAAGAGCTTTTTGGTCGTTTAGTGGGATGCGAGTGGGATATCTAACAAAAAAAATGTTTAATAACTCAAGACAACGGTTTTTTAATTTTTAGCATTTGAATTTGAATTTTTTTCCTATTAGTGTGTGTTTCTAAAACCTTAAATATAAAACGTATACTGATAAACTAGACAAATTAACCTTTCCGACGGTGTGTAATATACCTAACTAAAATTTCATGCCTTCGATACTGTTAATACCCGCAATATGTTAACCTCAGGAAAAAATCACTTTTTTCTATAGAAATAAAATAAATAATTTAATAAAATTTAATCTTAATCACATCAGATCCATTTATATCTCAACTATTTTTTTAAATTAATTTATTGGAGCTGATGAAGTATTTAAGTTTTTGTGAATTTTTAAATACCCGGTCTTTCATCCGGCTTATTTATGACCTTTAATTGCTGCTTTTTTGCCAATCTGTTCTTGGCGTTACTAGGTTCAGCTGATAATTAAACTGATGTTGAAGAAAAACAACTTAAAGTAAAGGGTCCGCCATTTAACTTTTTTTCAACTAGTGCTTATTTCGTGAATGGTAACAGCTCATGTCTGATTTGACAGATAATTGACAGATAGTTGTGTATACGCTTGAACAACGCTGGGAAATATTGCGACATTACTTTGAAAATCATGGTAATGTTGCAGAATGTGTGCGAAAATTGCGTACGGATTTTGGAAGAAGAGAAGCACCGTCAGCTCCGTATGTTCATTATCTTGTGAAAAAAGTGATAGAAACTGACATCCTCATCGATAAACCAAAGCGTGAAAAGCCAAAAACAGTGCGTACACCCGAGAATATTGCTGCTGTGGCAGAAAGTCTGCGTGAAGCGCCATCAACATCAATTCACCGTCGTTCTCAAGAATTGAACATTTCGGAGGCATCATTGAGACGAATTTTACATAAAGACCTTGGTATGACGCCATATAAAGTCCAATTGGTTGAAGCCAACTGACCATCCAATGCGTTTTCGCTCGCTAAGTGGGCCTGCGATCGACTTACAGAAGATGCCGATTTTGCCAAAAAAAAAATCATCTTTTCAGATGAAGCTCATTTTGATCTTGGCGGGTATGAAAACAAGCAAAATTGTCGCATTTGGGGCACAGAAAACCCGCACGCATATATTGAAAAGCCGATACACCCAGAACGAGTCACTGTTTGGTGCGGATTTTGGTCCAGAGGCATAATTGGGCCATTTTTCTTCGAAAATGAGCAAGGAGTGGCCGTTACAGTCAATGGCGATCGTTATTGGGCCATGTTGAACGAATTTTTGTTCACAAAAATTGAAGAGGAGGATATTGGCAACATTTGGTTTCAACAGGACGGCGCTACGCGCCACACAGCCGAAGCTACACTCGATGTTTTGCGCCCTGTTTTTGAAGATCGCATTATCAGCCGCAGAGCTGATGTCGTTGTCGTGACCTCGGAGCTGCGATTTGACACCGTTGGACTATTATTTGTGGAGTGCCCTCAAAGATAATTGTTACGCCAACAAGCCAGAGACAATTGACGCTTTAAAGGACAATATTCGTGAAGCCATTGGTGAAATACAGCTGCACACAATCGATAATGTGCTTAAAAATTGGACCGATCGTGTAGGCTACTGCATGGCCAGCCGAGGCAGCCATTTCAATGAAGTTATTTTCCATTATTAACCGGAAGGATTGTACTTTCAAATAAAAAAAAAATTTGAGATAATATTCAGTAGTTTTTTTTTTATAGCATTTTCAAAATAAAAAGTTATTTGGCGGACCCTTTACTTACAGATGATTCGCCAGAAGATTTACACGATTATCACATCATCGAAACCACATTCATCAAAGAGAATTTAAGCAACTCTTTTGATCGAAAATATATAGACAAAGATTGAAGAAATAGCTTTCTATACTGTTTGAGACAAATAGGTAAAAAGTTACATGGATGAGAAAAAAACACCTGTTTGGCCAAAATGTCAAATTTTGACCCTCTCTAACTCAGAGACTTCTTGACCGATCATGTTGAAAATTTTTGTCTAAACTACTATCCAATAGGACTAACCTTAGTGCAAATTTCGTCCCGAGCGGAAGACGTCGGTTTCAAAAGTTGGGTCACATGACATGAAACGCCCCATATATGTTATTGCATAACATTTGAAGTATCTTTGAGAAAATTTTCAACGAAAAATTGCAATAAATAAGTCCATGATAGCGAATCTCCGGAGCCGCCTCGAAAAAATTTGTTATGCGGTGAACATCATAATTGGTTACCGGATCATCGGAAGCAAAAATAAGTCTAAATGCGTGTAAAAGGTAATACGTTTCCCTAGGTAATCGGAGAGAGTCTTTTAATTTATTTCTTTTTTTCTCCTTTTTATTTGTGCCAGCATTTGAAGTGAAAAACACTATTTTTGTTATTAAATTTCGGTTAAATTTGTTATTAAAAAATGGAAACATTTTCTTCAAGAAAACTCCCTCCCTCGATTACCTGTTGATTTATGTATAGAAATAGTACATAAAATTTAAAAAGGATCGGTCAAGTAGATTTTGACTTCAAAAATTCGTTTGCGAGAAAATCGATTTAAAGTTTTTTAAAAACTGATTTATATATATACGATATACCGTATGAGGGTCGGTTATTTGAAACGCTGTATCTTCGTTAATTTTTCTCCGATTTAATTGAAATTTTGACACGTTATTCTGAACATTTTGTACATTCAGAAAAAAGATGCAAAGAAAAGTTTTAAAACCTCCCCCTTAACACAATTGGATTTCATTTTATGGGGCTATTTAAAGTCAAAGGTCTATGCTAACAAGCCCACAACCAGCCGTGCATTTAAAAAGGAAATACAACGCTGCATCAACGAAGTTCAGCCACATTTATGCTAAATGTTCAAGGAAAATTTCGACAAAAGATTCGATAAAAAAAATAATAATAATGCAATTTTATGAATTATGAATTTTTAAGTTTAGTTCATAAAATGTAATTTGTATTTTATTTACTGATGGATACAACCATTTATTGGGGCAGCTCAATGCTCACTTAATTGCAGTATTGCATAATTGCAGTAATTATAGGTATATTATTCAATAGCTATAAATTAAAGAGAATTAAAGTAAAATTTTTTTAGTGATTTAAGGTCCGTCTTGTTGCTTTTAGGTGTAGATATTTTAAGTGGTGAGTAGATAACGACAAAATTATCCACATATCCACAGGTAGTATATGAGAACCACTGAGATGCTGCGATTATGAATTATACTGCAGTTGTTTAACATGCAATTACTTAGCGGAAGGGCGAATGATACTCCTATCATAATTTGATGGAGAAATGAAAGAAATCATTAACAAATAAACAGTAAAAACCCGATTATGCAGCATGCAATTAAACGAAACACTCAGTTAACCGAAATTATACTTTTTCGGAAATTTTTCACTTTTTTCTCTTTCACAATAGAAATAATTTTTTGTTTTCAAAAAATTCGGGGATTCACAGAAAATATGCATTCCTTTGCTTTTTCTGTTTTATGGATTACTCTAGTTGAATTGAATGTGTACAGCGTTTTCTAGTAGATAATTTGAAAACAAGTAAACTAGAATCCAAAAAAATAATGAAATCAAGCGAAATTCTCGTAAAATTTTAAGTTTTAATGGAATTTTCAACTATCCGGAATTTTCGATTATCCAGAATGCTTTCATCCCCAAGCATTCCGGATAACAGGGCTTTTACTGTAGCAATTTTAGTTAAACATTGTACGTAGAAGCCGTGGGTCTCACCGTCGCACATTACTTGAATATGTTTACGCGAATCCAAGTTATTTTCGGCCACATGAAAATGACCATGACATATTGGAGATTTTCTACCAATCATGGTATGACTACATGATTCAGTGATGTGTACGAATTTATCATTACACTTTAAGATACCTACAGCATGTTCTGACGCTGGTGTTGCTGAGGGGTGGTTGCAACTAGCGTACTCGTCATATTGTAATTACTGCTTTGTTGTTCTTGTTCTTTTTTTTCTTTTTTTTTAGTGTCATTCCATAATGCGTACTAGCTTTGTTGTATGCAAATTGGGTATTAAAGCTGCTGTCTAACGCAGAACTGGTATTCATTAGTGATACTTTTCTTATATTTCTATATTTTGTCCTGATAATTTTTGAAACGGCAAAAAACGTTGTGACAATTTGGAAATTATGAACGCCGTTCTTGTGTAGCCTCACAATGGATGTTTATGTAATTTTTATATTCATTCTCACAGAGAACGGATTCGTAGTTGCAACCGAATTCGAAGTTCTAATCGAAGTTTGGTAGTTCCACACATTATTCTATTGTTCTGTTACTTGCCACATTATTCTATTGTGATAACAGTTTTTATAATTTATCGGTCAAGTCGTAATTACTTATCACCAAATTTGTTGTCTTTATTATGCTATAACGTCCGACGCACTGTGGCTGAAATTTTGATTTCATTGGCCAAAAGTCTAATTTTTTGTCACCGATTTTTAAAATTTTAACGCCTTTTTGTAGCTAACATATCCAGATTAAGGTAGCCAAAAAATTAAGTTAAACTAATGACAATTGTGGGCGTGGCATGCTGTCAAACTCAGCTGTTTTTTTTTTAATTTCAGAAAAAGGTGATTTTTTGTTTTTTATCAAAAATAAAGGCAAAATTGCACTTTACGGGGCGCACCGCCAAAAAAAAATGGAAAATGACCCCCTCCAGGAATTAATCCGGAGATTACGAAAATCGATACCCTGGGTGGGCCCAGGAGGCCCCAAAAAGGGACCCAAGGTTGCGAAAAAATCACGTGGGTACTCAAACTTCCCGAAATTTTATGGAGATAAAAAAAGAAAAAAATTTGGGGCGTGGTCCCAAGTGTCCCCAGTCCCCCCCCTAACATTGGAGGCCTGATCCATTTTATAAGTGTGGGTATTCAAATGAAAGGGAAATACGAGAGCATTAAGAAAATCGATACCAGAAGGGGGGAAATGCACCCCAAATTGCGAAAAAAATCATGTGGGTTCTCAAACTTCCGGGAATTTTATAGAGATAAAAAAGAACAAAATTTGGGGCGTGGTCCCAAGTGTCCCCAGGCCCCCTAACAATGGGGGCCTTATCCATTTTATAAGTGTGGGTATTCAAATGAAAGGGAAATCGGAGAGCATTAAGAAAATAGAATAATTTTTGGATACTGTTGTTGTTTTTTTTTGTAATTTTTTCGAAAATGAAAAAAAAAATTTGAAAAAAAAAAATTTTATCGATGCAGGTTTGACAGATTATACGAGGGGGTGCTTTAATACCATGAGAGATAAGGCCATGATGGCTTTATCTCTCATTCAATAGGGAGATAAAGTCATTTTTTTCATTTGAATGGGAGATAAAGCCATCATGGCCTTAGGTGACATTAGCAATATTAGAAAATGACTTTATCTCTCATTCAGTCAATGGGGATGTGATGGTTCTTCGGGACGGAAACAATAAAAACAAGTAGTATGTGAAAATATTTCGGACTCAGATATGTTCATCATGTATCATTTGTACCATTGCGATTGAAAAAGATTTTGGAAGATTCAGAGCCTTCGACTAGTACAACGCAAACAATGGATATTTGGAAAAATGAGACACTATCTTCTACGAAATACTGCAGACAAATCAAATTTGAATTTAAACAGTTAAGTGTGTTAAATTCGGCTGTGCCGAATCTTTGATACCCTCCACCTCGGTTTGAATATTGATAATAAATGTAAACAAAATATTGGAAAAATATGTATGCGTTTCCTATATGCATGCGTTTCCGGTTATATGACATAACTTCTCGTTTAATTTAGTTTTTGCTAATTAAATAGCTCGCCCTAACTTCTATTGCAAAGGTAATGGTTGTGTAGGGTGGCTATATGCATTAAATCGTGCTTATTGGAGATGGCTGTATAGTTTCTTTTAATTGGACAAATATTTCTTCATTGTGGCCATATAGGTCGGATGGAGTAACAAAATAATAACCAAAAAGAAAAAAAAGCTCTCTCAACATTTTTATTAAAATATTGCCATATTTTGAAAACATAGAGAATAAATTTATAATAATAAGTAATCAAATTAGGGATGCCAAACGCAAAAAACCAAAAGTTCCAAACATTTTAAACAAAATAATTTGTTATCTTTATTTTCTGAAAAACTTCAAATTTTCATCCAAAAAAAATTGTGAAAACTTATATATAAATAACATTCTCATCAAATTGCGTTTATTTATTTAACAATTTTTATGTTCGCAATTCTTAAATATCATTTGAGGTTTTATAAAATTCATTGAATTTAAATTAATGTTTTCTGTAGTCCGATTCTGTAAATTTCAACGATCCGACAATCGCAAAATATATCGACAGCTATTGTTGTTTGCACTAAGGATTAAGTGATTCACTGAGTACATACATCTTAACGACAGTCGACAAATCTATTTTTCTATTTATTTAAATTGTAAACGAGTGGCATCTCTGTCAAAATAAGCGAAAAACACAAAGAAGAATATAAAAAAACAAATTACGTCGTGTTTGACAGGATGATTTTATGTTTATGTTTAATATCTTTATTTTTTTCTAATATTTCTGTTTATTTATTTGAAAATGAAATAATGAATTGAAAATGCTATTTAATTCTTTTATTTATATAAGAAAGTTTTTTAATAAAAGCAAAATATTTTCACTATTTAATGATTTTTATTTATGTATGACGACATTTCAACCTAAAAATTTAAGTTTTTATCGATTGAATAAACAACACAAACATGGTTGTCGTTTAGATAACAACAGCAGCTGACTTTAACAATAGCGAATATCGTTTAAACATTTTACTGATAATTTTGCAATTTTCTTTTTTTAACGATTCGATTATCGTTAAAAAAGTTACTGAATCGCGGTACTGAAAAGTTATTAATTATCCTGAAGGGCAATATTTTTTTTTTTAATGTAAACATTTTTAAATGTAAACATATTTGGTGTTTTTTTTTTGGAATTTCAATTTGTGTTTAACGAATAAAATTTATATATTAAAGATGCAATTGATCTAAATTTAAAATTATTATTTCCGACGTTTTGATATGATTTTCTGAAATTCAGTTAATATTTTCTAATTTATAATTGGAAATTTTAATTCCAGTTTTTAGAATTATTATTTTCTTAAATTTGAATGGAAAACTTGAAAAGTGCAATTTTGTATTTATGTGAATAATAATGCTTTAGTAATTATAAACAATTTTTAAAAATTAGATGTAATCGCAATCAGGTATTTTGTAGGTAAAGCAGAATAATAGTTCTATATAACAATGCAAAGCAAAAAACTCATTGATGAACTCGGTAAGTCTATTTTATAAAGACAACAAAAAGTTAATATGCCAAACTTATGTTCATATTTGTAAAAGAATAATGGAAAAACGTATGAAATAAAAGACCAGTCCGTGTATGCTCTTAACATTGTTCTGTATGATATCTAGTTGAAAATATTAACATTCATGTTAAAATAAAAATAACTATGGCCAAGCTAATTAGAACAAAAATTGTGGCGCCATCTACTATGGCATAGTCACGCTGAGCAAAATGAAGTGACAGTCTGTTAATGCAAAAGAAATTTATTTTCCCCACAACAAAATATTGCAGAAATTTATGTAAATAAAATAATATACCGATTTATTTCAAACATGCAGTTATTATGGATATACATATATAGAATATATGTATAGTATTTGTATTATGTATATGTATGTATATGTAAATATTACACACAAAAAATACAACATCAAACGTTATTTTTGTGTTTTTCTCTTTAAATAAATTAATATATAAATTTTTTTTTTGTTAAATTTACATTGTTTTTTTTTATTAACAACTAGGTATTTTAGCATCATTTGCTTTAGATGTTGGTGAATTTTTACTCATTTTATATTAACTCGTAGTGTCTGCTTGTCGAACAAATTTTGGATCGATTTCAATCACTTTCCCGTGACCCAATCGATCTGAAATTTTGCAGGCAGGCTCGTGGAAATGACAGAAATGATCTAACAATTTTTTTTAGTGATGCCAAAACAATGGAAACTTTTAAATTTTTCTACGAGAGTTGATAAAAAAAATTTACAAAAGGATTGTTTTTATTATATTATTACCACAACGACCACAAAAACAACAAGTCCAGCTATGACAATAATGCAACATTTAGAATAACAACAAGAACAATATAGAAACATCATGTTTTTCATTTTTTTTTTTTTTACTTTTTCAGAGATTTCCCTGGACCTGTTCCACCGATTTAATTAATTTTTAAAATATAAATCTTTCCAAGAATTTGGTGAATCATTCTCACTAAAAATGATCACCCTAGCTGTCCTATTGAGGGCGTGAACGTGACAAGAACAACATAGAAAATTATATTTTTTCAAGACTTTTTTTAGTTCTTCATTCAAATCTCAGGCCCTAATCGACCGATTTGGACGATTTTAAATAGCAAACTTTTCAGGATGTTATTGAATTAATTTTTTATGTCAACAAGCACCCTAGATGCCCAATAGATGCCGTCATCGTGATTTCCACAGACGGACAGACGGACAGACGGACATCGCTATATAAACTGCGGTTGTTATAAGGATCACAAATATATATATTTTATGGGGTCCAAAATTTTTTTTCTAATTATTACAAATGGAATGACAAACTTATATATACCCTCTGCACACTGGAGTGGAGGGTATAAAAAGAAACTCATGATGCCATTAACAAAGAAGATAGTGATATCAAAGCCCAAACTGCAATACTACAGCATTACAATTAGTAATTAGTAATTAGCAAATTGAAGTAAGCTACCAATTAGTGCTGACAATGATAGACGGAAAAGTAGGTCAGGCTTTGACTAACACGAAAGCTGCATCCAGCTGCATTATATGCCAAGCAACATCAAGCCAATTAAACCAAGTCCAGACAAAATCATTAGATAATACCGATGCATATGAATTTGGATTATCACCACTACATGAAAGAATATGACTTATGGACCACATACTAAAAATCAGTTATGATTTGGATTTTGGGTCTTCAGGATAAATAAGAAACAACAAAGAGTTAAGAAGTTAAAAAAAACATGTTCAAGATGAATATCGCAAATTTGGATTGATTATAGATCAGCCAAAACAAGGGTCAGGCAATACAAATGATGGCAATACCGCAAGAAGATTCTTTTCAGATCCAGAAATAACATCTGAAATAACTGGAGTAGATTTAACCCTTATTTTCAGATTTAAAATAATCCTAAAAGTACTTGCATGCAATGAAGAAATTGACTCTAGAAAATTTGGAGATTATGCTAAGGAAACTGCAAAAATATATACAACCAACTACCCATGGAGAAATATGTCTGCAACAGTTCACAAAATCCTTTATCATGGAGAAGATGTCATTAAATATCATTTGGTGCCACTTGGAGATCTATCAGAGGAGGCTCAGGAAAAAAAAGAATAAGGATTGCAGATTTTATATAGAGCACAATACTAGAAAAATTTCACGAAATTCCACAAATGAAGATCTATTTAATATTTTATTGGCAACGTCGGATCCGTTCATCTCCAGTATTCCTAATCAATGGAAAGTGGAACATCGGGATTTAGACGGAGAAGTCAAAAAAATGAATAATAATTATAACTAGCTGAACCCGGTGTACTTCGCTACCCCTCATCGTTATAAAATAAAACAAAATAAAAAAAAAATATTTATACATTAACAAAATATTATTTATTTAATCTAGAATTAATCATTGCAATGCTTTTGGATGTACAATATTTTTAGTTTGTCCATCTGGAGCATAAACATATAAGTCGGTGGGTTTCCCTACACGTGAGCCTGCAACATAAAGCTGTCCATGCGAGAAACATGGATTTGCTAAATTTAAGCCGCAAACTTGAAGAGATTGACCTTGAGCTTTGTTACCAGTCATCGCAAACGCTAATCGAACAGGAAACTGTAATCGTTTGAAGTCGAATGGTAAATCAGTTGGGATCATTGGAATGCGTGGCAAAAGTACATCTGTTCCTTTATATTTTCCTGTTATAATGGTCGCTTCTATTAAATTGTTTAGCATTTTTTTACTGCAAGTCGAATGCCATTGCAAAGCTAAAATAATGGGCACTCCAATTTTGAGTTATAGCATATGTGGTGGAAAGCCTGGCACATCAATAATCGAATATAAAAAATTGGGTGTAATGAGTGAAAGTTTCACACTGTGAAAGTTTAAGGAAGAATGGTGTACAGGTCTGGCTTCCTACAAATCGGAAACAAATGGATGTGGCCCGCCGACTTTCGCATGGAATGTATACCTATTTAAGAAAACACCTTATTAAGCAAATCAATCCATGCCAAATATTGAGTTATATGGGCGGGGCCCCGCCCCTTTGTCCACTAACAACTTTATATAGCCAAGGGCTTAATAGAAGTTATTATGGATTTTAATTTTTCTAAAAAGGGCGTGGTTGCGCCCAGTTTTCTTGTAGTACTATTCCTATTAAATTCAATACGGCATATACCAAATATCGTCGCCGTAGGTTAAAAATGGCCGAGATATGACGATTTTAAATTTTTGGTTATATGGGCGGGACCACGCTCCTTTGTCCACTAACAACTTTATATAGTTAAGGACTTAGTATTTCGCAAAAATATCCTTTTGTGAAAACTTCATGACGATCCTTCTAATAGTTTAGAAGATATTACGATTTTTTATTTTTCTAAAAAGGGGCGTGGTCCCGCCCACTTTTCTTCTGGTATGTATTTCAATTCATGTCAATAGCATATGTACCAAATATGACTACTGTAGGTCAAAAAATTCCCGAGATATGACGATTTAAAGTTTTGGGTTATATGGGCGTGGTACCGCCCCTTTGTCCAATCAAAAATTTATATAGTCTATTATTCCTTCCAGAGTCACAGTAACACGCTGGAAGATCTCAGGAAGATCGGTTCAGGGGTTTGGCCTCCTATAAAGCACAAACAAACACACATTCATTTTTATATATATAAAGGGTCCGCCATCTAACGTTTTTTTTTTTTCAACTAGTGCTTATTTCGTGAATGGTAACACTTAGCTCATGTCTGATTTGACAGATAATTAGTTTTATCCTTCCGCTGAACGAATATCGTTGTGTATACGCTGGAACAACGCTGGGAAATATTGCGACATTACTTTGAAAATCATGGTAATGTTGCAGAATGTATGCGAAAATTGCGTACGGATTTTGGAAGAAGAGAAGCACCGTCAGCTCTGTATGTTCGTTATCTTGTGAAAAAAAGTGAAAGAAACTGGCATCCTCATCGATAAACCAAAGCGTGAAAAGCCAAAAACAGTGCGTACACCCGAGAATATTGCTGCTGTGGCAGAAAGTGTGCGTGAAGCGCCATCAACATCAATTCACCGTCGTTCTCAAGAATTGAACATTTCGGAGGCATCATTGAGACGAATTTTGCATAAAGACCTTGGTATAACGTCATACAAAGTCCAATTGGTTCAGGAGTTGAAGCCAACTGACCATCCAATGCGTTTTCGCTTCGCTAAGTGGGCCTGCGATCGACTTACAGAAGATGCCGTTTTTGCCAAAAAAAATTATCTTTTCAGATGAACGTCACTTTGATCTTGGCGGGTATGTAAACAGGCAAAATTGTCGCATTTGGGGCACAGAAAACCCGAACGCATACACTGAAAAGCCGATACACCCAAAACGAGTCACTGTTTGGTACGGATTTTGGTCCAGAGGCATAATTGGGCCATTTTTCTTCGAAAATGAGCAAGGAATGGCCGTTACAGTCAATGGCGATCGTTATCGGGCCATGTTGAACGAATTTTCACAAAAATTGAAGAGGAGGATATTGGCAACATTTGGTTTCAACAGGACGGCGCTACGTGCCACACAGCCGAAGCTACACTCGATGTTTTGCGCCCTGTTTTTGAAGATCGCATTATCAGCCACAGAGCTGATGTCGTTTGGCCACCCCGGAGCTGCGATTTGACACCCTTGGACTATTATTTGTGGGGTGCCCTCAAAGATAAGTGTTACGCCAACAAGTCAGAGACAATTGACGCTTTAAAAGGCAATATTCGTGAAGCCATTGGTGAAATACAGCTGCACACAATCGATAATGTGCTTAAAAATTGGACCGATCGTGTAGGCTACTGCCTGGCCAGCCGAGGCAGCCATTTGAATGAAATTATTTTCCACTATTAACCGGAA
This sequence comes from Cordilura impudica, assembly GCA_963682025.1. Lineage (NCBI taxonomy): Eukaryota > Metazoa > Arthropoda > Insecta > Diptera > Scathophagidae > Cordilura > Cordilura impudica. The sequence goes on along the minus strand of OY821521.1, from coordinate 154,444,124 downwards.
GGATTGTACTTTCAAATAAAAAAATAAATTTTAGATAATATTCAGTAGTTTTTTTTTATAGCATTTTCAAAAAAAAAAGTTATTTGGCGGACCCTTTAGATAGGTTGAAAGCAGATTAATTATAATTTAAGGTAAAATGGGGCGAAAAAGGGGGATTTGGTAATAAAAAAATGTATAGCTACCTTACCTGTAGATAAAAAGTGTATAAAACTTTAAGTAAATACATATTACAAAAAAAATATTTTGTATAGCAAACATTGTTAGTGGTATAAGTAAGTATCTGAATTAAAAAAAGGGGCGGTGAAGTGGGCGTGGTTCATAGTTAAATGGCGACATTAACATTAAGAGCAATATACTACCAAATAAAAAAAATCCGTTGGAAGGAACAAATTTGTACAGAGAACAAAAAGTTTAAAACTTTCAAACAAAATTGGGCGTGAAAAGGGCGTGAAAGGGGGCGTGGCGTAAGAAATGTTTATTTCTACCTCGCCTGGAGTATAATGTGTATACAATTTGAAGTAAATCTGTTAAAAACTATATGGGAGCAGTTACATAATTTTAAAAAAGTGGGAGTAAAAGTGGGCGTGGTCGAAATAAGGTACCCTATTAATCATGCCAGAGTCCCAGTTATATGCTGTGAAAATTCCAGGAAGATCGGTCCAGAGGTTGGGTGTCCTATAAGGTACAAACAAACAAACAAATAAACAAATAAACAAACACACATTTCATTTTATATATATAGATTGCCTTTCATTGTTATTTAAGTACGAAAAACATAGTATTAGTAAAAAATAATAATAAACAAAACCTACCATTGTTACAAATGCAATTAAAATCTATTGCAGTTTTTATTTTTAAAATGTTTTTTAAAATTATCAAATTTGACAGCAAAAAATAATAAATTTTTCTGTTGTAATAGCAAGATTTTTAGATAATATTATTAACGTTTTTTTTTTTAAGTGTAAATATTTTTTGAGTGTAAACAAATTGGACAACAAAAAATTTTTAATTTTTCAGTATTCTCCAGTTGATTTTACTATATTTTTTTTTTTTTTTTGAGTGTAAAAATTTTTTTGAGTGTAACATTAAAAAAATCCCATCATTACAAAAAAAATGTTTATAATTATTATTAAAATCCAAATATTAAATTTTTTAATAAATAAAAAAATTATAAACACATATTTCACTATAAAAGTTAAAAAAAGTTCAATTTTGAGCTAGAATTCCTTAAAAACTCCTCAATCAATTTTAATGTAATTAAAACTGAGTCAAGCTGAACTAAATATCTATCCATTAAAAAAAAATTACCTAAATAGTTTGATCGGTTCAAAAGTTACAGAATTTCGGCCAATGAAAAACGATTTTCAGCCACTGGTTCTCATACACACAGAAAAGGAATTGGTTTGAATTTGCTTACCACTAGAATATTATGATTAGGTAATACAATTGGTAACTGTAATTTTTTTATATTTAAAAATGTTTCTTCGCTAACAACTCCTTTATCTTAATTCCTATAAAATTAAAGTATTTATAAAAGAAAATTTAGTTCCGTTTACCTTTCAAAGTAATTATAAAAATTATTAAACTAACTCAATTAAGGCAACTATAGGTATTTAGAACAGCATAGATGATTGCTACAGTCGTAAATATTGGGGATTATAATAAAATAATAAAACAAAATTATAAACAGATATTTTTATAAATTTTTGATTAATATGATCAAATCATATTTGAATTTAGAATTAATTTTCGGCATTTGTAAATAACAAAAATAATTTAATTTTTTCATAATTTTTGGAAAAATAAATTAAAAATTGTAATTTCCCGAAAATAAAATAAAAGTTAAAAAAAAATTTTTTTAAGTTTTTGAAAATTGAAAAGTGTACGATTGGATAAGTTCCAATTACAACAATTATTTTAACGTGATTAACTTATGATTTATAATCTCTAAATAATGAAAGCTATAACGTTAAACAAAGTTGAAGAGTTTCCTCCTCATTCTTACGAACTCACCTTTAAACACCAAAAGGCTGTCGTCGTCTGTACAGGTGTGTCCTACCATGGCTGGCATTGAAGAGCCAATATGAAATGCTTGCCAACAAATTTGTCAGGATTGCTGAAGAGAAACCTGTAAATGCTGCCGCTAAAAAATCCACCGGCAAATCCAAACAGTATATTTGGTTCCCATTATGAAATAAGTTTTATGTAGTTTTGTGAAAGTTAAGTTTATAATAAGATTGACTCTCACTCACTTCACAGGTTACAAGTATCATTTAATAATGCAACTCGATATTTTTATGGCTTAAGTCGGTTTAGTAGTATATCCTCTTGGAGAAAAATGATTCTTGGCTTTGATTTGGCGGATTATTTATGTATGCGAAACTTGATATTCTTACACACAATTTTGTATCAGAAAACACCCTCCTATCTTTTTGAAAAAATTATATATGGCAGGTCAAACCGGAATATGACTCTGATAATACCCAGGTATTCATATATGAACAGTGTTAGATTTTTCTTCATTAATGCCATTAAGTTATGGAATAGCCTCCCCTTAGCTATAAAACTTTTACAAAGAAAAAAACAGTTTTAAAACAATTAGCTTTCTTATTCTTCTATTTCTACCATCTTATTATCCCCTTTTTCAGCTCTACCCTATCTACTTTCTAACCATAATTTTTTTTATCTATTTAATAAAGAAATTGTTATCTTCTTTTTTATTGGCCATTATGTATTTAATCTTTTTATATGTTTGTTTATATATATCTACTCATTAATTTGTAACTTTAATTATGACTTGTTATATGACATAAAAATTTAACTATAAAAGAATTATATTCTTATTGGTCTAACACTGAAATTACTTAATTAATAAATAATAATAAATTATAATAATAAAATAATAATAATAATAATAAGTTTTTCGATGTTTTAAGTGAAGTGTTGTTGTATATAGAATTACAAGATATAAAATTATAGTCGGTCTAGACCGACTATATGATACCCTATACCATGCGTTTAGAGACCCTATCTCATAGGCCCAACTAACTGGACATAGAAAATAATCATAAACCAAATTTGAGTGGGATTTTTATTAATATCTGGTGCTATATCTATATGGGGTGCTATATCTATATGGGGACTAGGCCCAAAAATGGACCGATCCTGACTATGTTTGGTAAAGTCTCTTGTATTTTGCAAAAATATATACAAGCAAAATTTGAGAAAAATCAGTGCAATATTTTGTTTTTTGATAGATTTAAGTGAAGATCGGGAAGCAGCTCTATCTGGGGCCTATGACTAAGAGTTGTCCCATAGGGATTATTTTTGGACTACTCATTAATGGATGTAATAAACGCATACAAACCTAATTTGATTAAAATCTATATGACTATTTTGATCTTATGGCAATTTATTTCATAGGGTTCATTTGTATGGGGGCTAGGTCTGAACATGGATCGATTCTCACCAATTTCAATAGTGTTCATCCTATGGCCGATAAAAGCTTGTATACCAAATTTCATTAAAATATATTCATATTTGCGACCTGCAGTTTGATTACAAGCTTTACATGGACACACAGACGGACGGACGGACGGACGGACGAACATCGTTAAATCGAATCAGATAGTGATTCTGATTCGATCGATATAATAAAAGATGGGTCTAGGTCAAATATTTTTGGTAGTTACAAACAGCAGCACAAAGTCATTATACCCAAACCACATAGTGGTATAGGGTATAAAATGTGTATGAAAGCTAACATCGACAAAGGAAGTGAAAAAAATAACAATGAACACAGTTTTTAATACATTTCATTTCTACGAATACAAAAATGAAGCAATGGAGGGAATCACTATTTGTCGAACACTGGGATAAAAGTACCGGCCAACGGCAAACCAAAGGATTTATAACTCCATCCATTTAAACGGAAAGATTACTTTCCCTAAAAACGACCTTGATGGGATTCTTTACTGGACACTGTAATTTTAGATATAATCTACGAATAAAAGGTAAGTCTGTTACAGACACATGTAGGTTCTGCGACCAGGGAGTGGAAACAACAAAACACATTCTCTCTGAATGGTTTGCAATAACGAGAATTTCTGTTGTTTAAAAGTTACTTCCACAACAGTATGTAAACATAAACAATGCACAGGGAAGCGGATTGGGCCCGTTATTATTTTCAATTTATTTAAACGATATCAAAAACTTAAACTTGGATGGAGAACTATATATGTTTGCGGATGATGTGTGCTTGTTGTACCCCAACAGGTATGATTTAGCTCTTAAAATGAAGATTGAAAGAGATACTTCGTTAATATTTGAATTTGCGCGATTGAATCGTTTAATTCTCAACTCTAACAACAGTAAATTAATTCGTATTAATTTTAATGTGTATACTGATGGTGAAGCTAAAGTGAATATTTAGGGAAAAGATTGCATAGTAACTTATCGTGGGATTTACATATAAATGATTTAAGAAGAAAGATAACTCTAGCAATAGGAATTTTGTGTAAATTGAAAAACAAACTAGATGTTAAACCAAAATTAATGATATTTAAATCTTTGAATCAATTCCACTTGAACTACCTAGCAATTATAAATGCTTACAAGCTGACCTGGCAAACGTTATTTTGCCATATAACTAATTTCCGGTGAATATTTTTGTTGTTAATATTTTTGTTGCTAATTATGATGATATGTATTCACCATGTATGGGAGCTTCCACGCCCACTGGTTTGATCCCGTCCATTTTTCACTCCTCACACTATTCATTCGTGAATTCACACCTGGTTTCAATATTGTCGGGTTTATAGTACTCCAGATAATTTGTTTATATGGGAGGTTCACGCCCACTAACCCAATCCCACCCATTTTTTGTACGACTACTTACATTAATAACCGATTGACGTGCTGGAGGATTCAAAACTCTGGCCATCATAGTACTCTAGACATATGATATGTATTTACCATGTACGGATCCCGTCCATTATTAGCCCGACTTCTCACATTAGTACAAACTAAAAAAGTAGAAATCGATTCTATGTGATCTATATTTAAAAAAATACAACAAATAAAAAACCAAAACTACAGTTATTTATGTAAAAAATAAAAACAAAATTCACTGACTTGCGTTGAGCGGAATAAATTAGTTGCTCACTAATTTTATCCGTTGACGACCAATGGGATATATATGTCCCATGGATTTTTTCCTTGAAGGAATTGAAAAAAATATTTTTGATGACACTTTTGTTTAGAATGTTGGGTCGTTAAGTCCGAATCCAAAAAAAAAAAAAAATTTTCAGCAGTTTAGGTTCGGCTTTGAAAGGGTTAATAGAGTACTGTGAAATTTCAAGCAAGCTCCGTTATTAAGTTTGTGTTTGGCAGCTACTCAAAGCATATAGCTTCGTTCATTTTTTCAAAAATGGATAAAAGTTAATTTCTAGAGCTTATAAAACATTAGTTTTTGCGAGAAAATACCATCACTCAAACCAAGAAAAGTCTTAATAAGTGGAAACCCCAGCAGATGCTACGATTGAAATAAGCAGTCGCGGACAATTCAGCGGTTTCAAGGGGAGAGTCTCTGGGGTCTCGTTAGAGCTCCTGCCAATGATTCGTGGAATGACGTGGCGAGTAATTGGCGCCACTCCATAGCCAATCTCAACAAATAGTTGAAAAAAAAAGAAAAAAAGCATTTCTGGAGGCTCCAATCGGCAAACCCGATACCAGAATCGGATACGATCGGCTAATCTTCGGTTCATCTTAAATTCTCCAGATTACAGAAGCCGTAGCAAATGAAAACCAAAACGATCCCCAACTGTTGACGACTTTTAGCTTTAAATCAAGGACACGATTCGGAACATGGAATATAAGAACGCTTCTGGAACCATCAAGATTGGCCCAAATAAGCAAGGAGTTCAAGAACTACAACTTTCTCTTCCTCGGTTTAGGTTGCCTGATAATGGCACAATAACAACCGACGGTGACATTACCTTTTTATATGCTGGCAGGCCAAGCGGACTCCCTCGATCGAGCGGCGTAGGTTTCCATCTTTCTGGTACCATGGGTGTCAGGAGCCCCTGGAACCTATTTCCAGCCTGGCAGTGGTGTGGCCCCCTAGGGGAGCATCGCGGTGGCTGTGGTTTAGACCCAAATCGCGGGGAGAGCGTAAGCTCGATGTGGAGTTGCATTACAACCGGGTGCCATGACCCATAGATCGGTAGGAGTTTTAGATAGTACTCCGCTCCTCATCCAAGGGGGAGGTCATGTCCAAATGCATGCCTCAAATTGGTACTCGTACTGCGAGGGTGCCGGTGGACGCATAGTTTCCACCCGGTGTTAAGCCCATCGTGGCTGATACTCACGAAAAACTTGAGCACGTCTTTCTAGAGAGGCCAAGAGCACCCTAATGGCATGGAAGCCTCATTCTGATAGGATAATATCCATCCGCCTTCACACCCGGGCACGTAACATCACGTGCATTCAATACTACGCCCCCCACTGAAATCTCAGACCCCGACGACAAAGAAAACTTCTACAGCCTCCTGGAAAAGGTAATAAAACACACTCTTAGTGGTGACATTTTACTTCTTAATTGACCTTTTCAGAGCTTTGTATGGCAACTCAACAAACCGAGTACTGCATGAATGCATGTTAGGCAAGCCGATTGGTGTAGGCACAGGGGTACGGCAGGGATGTATTCTATCTCCGCTGTTATTCAATATTGTACTGGACTTAATTATGCAGCAATCAACCCGCATTAGAAGAGGCATTACATATAAATGGTCGACTGGAATATCTTGACTACGCTGACGATATTTGCCTGCTCACACGTAACTTTACCGACATATCAGCCAAATTGGATCAGATATATCAGCTAGCGTCTGGTGTTGGTCTTCATATTTACTTCGACAAAACCAAGGTTCTACTTATCAATACAACTAATCTCTCCAAGTTCAGAGTCAATAACATAGAGCTCGGGGATGTGTAATCATTTTGCTACTTAGGAAGTATCATATCCACTACAGGCGGCTCACGTGATGATATTGCATATCGCATAAGACAGGTAAACAGTCATTTGGTGCATTACAAAGAGTATGGATGTCATCATAAATACACAATAAAACTAAGCTCCGTCTTTTCTCCTTAAATGTTCACTCTACCCTTTTATATGTATGTGAATCCTGGGACTCTACTGCAACTGACATACAATCCGTGCAAGTTCTTATTAACCGAATATTCTGGCCGAACGTAGTTTCCAACCGAGACCTCTGACAAAGAACAGGCGAAACACCAATTCTCATGGAAATTGCAAAGAGGAAATGGAGCTGGCTTGGCCATATTTTGAGAAGACCCCATGATGATATATCAAAGATAACAATTGACTGGAATCCTCAAGGCAACACCTGGAGAAGGCAACTAGAATCCGAAATTACCGAAACAGGAAAAACTTGGTCTAAGGTAAGACTATTGGTACATGACAGATCCCAATGAAAGAATTTCCTTACGGCCCTTTGTTCCAACTTGGAATTATAGGAATCAATATATATATATATATATATATATATATTATATAATATCATCATATATATTATATAATATCATAAATGACGAACATGAAGGCAAATAATTGGGAATTATGTCGAAAAACAGCATGTCATGGGATGGACACATCAAATATTTGAAAGTTTTTATAGCTTTAGCCTCTAGTGTGCCATTTAACCTAAAAATAAAATTGGACACAAAAACCAATTTCTTATACATAGTCGGCTCGAGTATCTTGCAATTATTTACGCATATAGAAATAGCAATACGTAGAAATCGTTACAAGTAGCTCAGAATAAAGCTGCTAAAATCATTATGCCAATACATGGTTTATATGAAAAGTAACTTTTATACAACTTCCACAAATCTGTAAACAATATTGGACATCGTGCAGTTCAGATAAATATGAATCAAAGCAGATTTAATGCAATGAGTAGTGCAAATCTTTGGATAGCAAGAGCATAAAATTAATAAAATTTAATAATATACGATAAGACCTAAAAACAAGCAATCGGTTATCAATTTTTAAGAAAAGCTTAAAAGATTATCTCTTATAGAATGTAGAAATGCTTTTTGAATTGTTTCATTTTCTGTATTTTCAATATTCTCTTTAACTAATACTAGCAGATTCCAGCGCTCGAAATTCGAGTGCAATTTCTAGGCAACTTTATTTTTCTACTTAGCCAATTCACAAACCAACACTTTTTTGGTTTATTATAATTGTAAAAGAAGAAAACAAACTTATTAACAAACACAATAACAAATTTAATAAACACACACATAGCATATGTGTAATTTTATATATGTGTTAGTAGCAACTTTAAATGCAAAATACTCAAAGTAGAGGCAAAAATTTAAAAATATATAAATCTGGCTAAAAAGAAATACCTTTCAAGTAATATACGTGTGGTCAACATCGGCATATAACGGTAGAACAAAACATCGGTAACAAGAAATCGCCTAGCCTATTAATATTGTAGATGTGTATATAAATTTGTTTATATTCTCACAAAGCCATTTTAGGCACAAGACATCCTCAGCTATGATTTACAACATAATAAATTTATACAAAAAATCGTTGGTGTGCGAGTTTGTCTTTTAACCAGTGTATATGAATATCTACGAATCATTTCATAATATTCATAAAACCCAAAACAATTTTTCAATTAAATTTTTTATCAAAACAAATTTGTGTTACATGCCTGCACATTGCAGAGTATAGAGTACAAACAATCAACTAGGAATGAAATACTAATTTGACAGTTAGTTTGTTAGTTTAAACAATTATGACCAAAATCAAAATTGAATTCTAAAATGCAAGCACATACTAATTTTCCACAATATTCAAATGTGAAAAAAATAAAGTAAGCAATTCAACTCATATTATATTTAACATATGTTGGCATAAATACATTAGTATATACATTTATATATTTAAATATATTTATATGTATTTATGTATATGTTTGTGTATATGTCATAACAATGACAGACATATAAATGAATATAATTTTTGTATGTGTCTCTGGTAAATATAATAAATTAATAAATTTATTGAACACAACATATTGAACTCAATATTTTTGTATTTTACTCTAACTGAATAGGTTGGTATATTTAAATTCAATTCCATCTACATATCCACATACAAACACTCACATCCACATATCGTAAATACACTTCCAAACATATATAAAGAGTGCAAATTTAATTCCCAAAACTCCCAAAAGCATAAAGTAAATTATTTCAATTAAATATTTTCTATACATACAACAAGCATCAGCATCAGCAGCAGCAGGAGCAACAACATACTCGTACATACATACATATATACAAACAGTATGTGTACGAGTTGTAGTACGAGTATATTCACAACTCTATCATGGAAATCATGGTGTGTGTACAAACAGTTTTCCAGTAATAAGTATAGCAAAAATATGAAATTGTCCATATTTGTACCCAAAACAAACACAAATCAAGTAATCAACCCAAGCTTGGACATTACTGTGTTTACTTGTATTTACTATGGGGTCATATTCTTGAATAAAACTTCTCACTAAAATAAACTGGAAGTAACGAAGTAGGAGGGTCACTACAAGTATGTACTTTGTGGAACGTCAGTGATCTTTGCGTAATCTTCAGGGTGTCAGTTTAAGAAAATTCCAATTGCGTTTTCTAAGAAAAGTGTGAACAAGGCTTCCATGAAACTCATTTCCTTTAATTTTAAATTTTGAATTAACATTTTATTGATTTAAATGAATTCTTTTCAATCAAGTTGACAATGCATTCCCCATACAAAGTTAATTTTTAATATCAAATGAATTTTTTAGCAAAAGCTTAAAAAATTCCTGTGAGTTCACGAATTATAAATAGGAGTTACGTACGATGTAAAGTAGATATTTGATATCATATCTGGAGTACTAGTATAAGTCCATAAGTTATTAATGTGAGTACTCGAAAAAAATAATCTAACCCATAAAATCAGAGTTTTTATTAAAACTCTTTCTTTCCTTATGCATATGAGTTTTGAATCTCTTCGTGACTGTGCGTGACTTTGCATGAATATTTTAACATTAAATTTTGGTCACAACAAGTCGACTATGTCGAAGTTAATGTTTCTTTACAGCTAGGGGTTTAAATCACTCCGTGACTGGGCGTGACTATGCGTGACTATCTTCAAAGTTAATCTTTGGCCACAACAAGTCTATGGACGAAGTTTCAAATCGATCGGATGAGGGTAGTGAGGTTTTAATCTCTCCATGACTGTGCGTGACTATGCGTGAGTGTGCGTGACTATGTCAAACTTAATCTTTTTTCACGGCATATCTATCAACCAAGTTGCAGATCGATCGGATAAGGGGAAATGGGTTATAAAGCACTCCGCGACTATGCGTGATATTCGTGGATGTGCGTGACTACGCCAAAATTAATCTATAGTCACAACAAGACTATGGGCCAAGTTTCAGATCAATGGGATTAGGGGGAATGGGGTTACTCCATGACAGACAGACAGACAGAGAGTTAGAAGAAAGAGTTTAAAATAATCTAACCCATAAAAACAAAGTTTTTATTAAAACTCTTTCTTTCCTTATGCATATGAGTTTTGAATCTCTCCGTAACTGTGCGTGACTGTGTGTGACTATATTAAAATTAATCTTTTTTCACAACAAGTCCATGGCCAAAGTTTCAGATCGATCGGATGAGGGGAAGTGAGGTTTTAATCTCTCCGTGACTGTGTGTGAATGTGCGTGACTATGTCAAAGTTAATATTTTTTCATAGCAAAACTATCGACCAAGTTTCAGATCGACGGTTAAGGGAAAATGGTTTTTAAATCACTCCGTGACTGAGCGTGACTATGCGTGACTGTGCGTGACTATGTCGAATTTAATCTTTCTTCACAGCTAGTATCTGTGGTCACAAGCAATAACCGCCTAACTCGAAAAACACGTTTTCGAGAAAAATAGCTTTTTATATAAATTTAATGGGGCTTCATTACGAATTAGGTCAGAATATTTGTATTAATAACTTTTAAAATAACAGTGTTAGAGAAATGTGGATTTCACGTAAATATAAAGATTTTTTTGTAGAATATGATAGCATACATAAGTCAAATCGTTCTTAAGTCGACTTAGGCAGTTATCGCTTGTGACCACAGGTATATCGACCAAGTTTCAGATTAATTGGATGAGGGGAAATCCGTTTTAAATCTCTTCGTGACCATGCGTGACTGGCGTGACTAAGGGGGGTAAGGTTTTAAAAGTTCAAAAAAGTCGTATTTTACGTTATGGCATAACATTTGAAGAATCTCTGAAAAAATTTTCAATTAAATTTTAATAAATAAGTCCGTGACAGCAACTCTTCGGAGGCGTTGTTGTTTTGCGGTGAACATCATAACTCGTTACCGGATCATGTGAAATAAAAAAATCGAAATGCGTTTAAAAGGTCACATGTTTCCTGAGGTAGTGACGAAGAGTTTTATACCCTATAACACTATGTGGTTTCGGTATAATGACTTTGTGCTGCTGTTTGTAACTACCAAAAATATTTGACCTAGACCCATCTTTTATTATACCGATCGAATCAGAATCACTATCTGATTCGATTTAACGATGTCAAACTACAGGTCGCAAATATGAATATATTTTGATGAAATTTTCTTACCTGTTTTATTTCATTTTTTTTCGGCAGCATTTTGAAGTGAAAAACACGATTTTTTCCATAAAATTTCGGGAATTTGTTGTTAAAAAAAGGGTAGAAAATGGAAAATAAAAAAACTCTTCGTGGTTACCTGATGATTTTTGTGTAGATATAGCTTGTAAAATTTCAAAAGAATCGGCCAAGTAGATTTTGAGTTATGATGTTCACGGACTTCGAACATTTATTTGCTATAAAATCGATTTAAAGTTTTATAAAAACTGATTTATGTATATACGACTAGCAGTATACCCGCTACGTTGTTAGCGTAATTATTATGTTAATTATTCAAACCATAATAATATTTAAAATTAATAAGAAATATAGTGTGAGTGACAATACGATGGATACTTTTAACAATAAATATTTTTGACGACTTGGACTCTTTTATTAATTTACACATTTGAATGTTTTATTTATTTAGCAAAGAAGAAATGTTAACATAACTTTAGAAACAATTAACATTTTTATGCTGTTGACAAAACAATGGAAACCTTTCCTATACAATAAAACTGTGGAATAAAATGATGGTCATGATCTTGGAGGGTGGATGATTCCTATACTGAACGATTGTATTAATTTATTTCAGAAAAACACCTGATTCTTTTAGCCGTTTTGGGCCATTTATATATATAATTTTCTTGACAACACTATTCGCCAACAGTATACTTATTCCAGTTCATGCATTATTTAGCAAGATTAATGCTAGCCAGTCGCTTTTATGGCTTTATTCATAGATTATTTCTTACAAATATTATTTTGCCTGCGACCATCACTAAAATCATCTTTTATTCTGGTTTTTAACTCTTCATAAAACTTTATTCTTGCCATTATTTTATAATAATTGAAAAAAAACAACAGAATCTATAAATATTTAAAAGAAATTTAAAAGTTTCCACTGTTTTGACATCACTAAAAAAATATTTCTTTTGCGTTTATCTATTTTTTTTTTATTGTATCTTTTTTAACAAATGTTATCTTCCAATATAGAACACACAATAGTGATTTCGTAAAAATATACAAAAATATACGAAATTATTAAAAACAAAATTGGCAAATTTAGAGTTTTGTAAAAATTTCCGATGTATTGCCACCTACAATATTTAAGTACCACTTTTTGGCTTAGTTTGGAAAGGAAGTAACTCAAGCCATTGGACAAACGCTATGGAAATTGTTGAAATGGGTGCATGTTCAGACCTAGTCCCCATTGAGATAACCCCTATGATATCGACTTAACTTCCCATAAGATCCAAATTATCAAATAGATCTCTGTCGAATTGGGTTTGTGTGTGTTTATTACATCCATTAATCCGTAGACCAAAAATATACTGCAAAATATAAGTGACTTTACCACATATGGTTAGGATCGGTAAAATTTTCGGTGTGTATTTGGTTTATGGTTTTTTTAAACCCAATTAGTTGGACCTAAGACCAATTCTCTAAATGTACGGTATAGGGTATCGGTCTAGACAGACTATCATTTTCTTACTTGGTTTCTTAAGAAAACGTACTTTTAAAGGAAAATTTACCAGTTGAAAAGTATCAGTTTTCCCATTTTTATGCTGTTTTTACCCCCCCAAAGGCTCGAATTAAAACAAATTTTATTCTTCTGCGATGTTTGTGTTTCTGGTGGAATCTACATATCAAATTTCATATTCCTAAATTACTTTGTAAAGAAGATACAAAAAGGTTCACTTTTACCTTTACGTGCCGTTTTTGCCCGCCCCTCCCCCCCTTTATCATCCGAATTTCCAAAAGATTTCGTCTCATTTGATGTTTCTATCTTTCGGGGAATCCACAAACTATATTTTATATTCGTTTGTTTAGAAGATATCAGATGTATTATTTCTCCCCTCTTTGGCCGTTTTTCTTACCCTACACGTTAGAATTACCGATATATTCACCCCTGACTGATGCCCAGGTATTGGGTGGGTTCTGTATACCAAAATTCATAAATATAGACTAATATGTTAAGAAGATGCAAATGTACCATTTTTAAAATTCACACACAGAAAAATAATTCACCAACCGAATTGTTCTAACACTTAACAACTGAATTTTTGATTGTATCAACAGAAATTTTATAGAAACTAACCATTTAGTATTGTGATAAAATAATTACAGTTGAGACAATAGAATTGTAATTGCAAGCAACTCAAAATTCGGTTATTAACTTCATCGCAATTCGGTTGGCAATATATTTGGTAGCCACAACGAATCTGTTTTCTGTGCGCATGTATATAAATTAATATGTTAAGAAGATACAAAAAGACACCATTTCCACTTTTTGCCTATTTTTACGCCCCGCATCTTGTGTTTCTATCTTTAGTGGAATCCACATACCATATTTCATATTCCTAGATTCGTTTGTTTAGAAGAAAACAAATGTACACTTTTTCCCCTTTTTGGCCGTTTTTCCATCCCTGGACGTTAGAATTAGCAATAAGTTCATTCTGGACTGATACCCACGTATTCGGTGGAGTCTATAGATTAATATGTTAAGAAGATGCAGAAAGGTACAATTTCTACCCTTTTTGGCCGTTTTTCCCCCATAAATGGTCGAATTCCGAAAAAATTAATCCTGAGCCAATATTCGTTTCCCGGATGGAGTTTACACACCAAATTTCAGATTCCTAGATTGATTTCGTAACATTTTCCCCTTTTTTGTCCGCTTTTTATTCTTGGCCGATGTTTGTGTCTCTGGTGGAATCTACATATCAAATTTCGTATTCCTAAATTACTTTGTAAAGAAGATACAAAAAGGTACCCTTTTACACTTACGGCCGCTTTTTACACCCTTTACATCCGAATTTCCAAAAGTTGTCCTCTCATCTGATGTTTCTATCTCTAGTGGAATCCACATACCATATTTCATATTCCTAGATTCGTTTGTTTAGTAGATACCAAATATACAATTTTTCCGCTTTTTGACCGTTTTTCCTCCTCTAGACTTAGCAATAAAATCATTATTTACTGATGCCCACGTATTCGGGTGAGACTGTGTAACAAATTCATATATATAGATTAAAATGTGAAGAAGATGTGAAGATAACTACAATTTTTACCCTTTTTGGACGTTTTTTCCCCTTAAACGGTCGAATTTCGAAAATATTAGTTCTGAGCCTACATTTGTTTCTCGGATGGAGTCTACACACTTTCTGATTTTTATTTATTTTAATGTAAAAGCGCTTGCGCCTGTTCAAAACAAATTTCTGTAATCATACGAATCTGTGAATGGTGCTAATCCGTAATATTAGAGCAATTTGTTTTGAATATAAACAGTTAGGAATCAAAATAAAACAGTTTTTTTTTAAATGTATTGAAAAGATATTCGATTTATTTGGATTGATCTGATCATTTGTTAGACGAAAAGCAACATTTTCAAGTTATTCGATTGAAAGTTTTGTATTATTTAGTCGAACAATTCTTAAGCGGTTGACAATGCTAGTTACCCCCCCCCCCCCCCCAAGGATATGAAATATCTAAGAGGAGTTCAAAGAGAGGAATCGCACCAATCGGGGTTTCAACTCTCCAACAAAGTACGAAAGTGGTCCCAGAATAACCTGACCTGACCAAGACGTCACAACAAATTTGGGGAAATTTTAATTTACTTTTCAACATAATCTCTTTCTAGCTTGATACACCGCCAAACACTCTATTGAAACATCTTCACGACGCTCTTGTTTGTTCTATTGTTAGCGAACGCGGCACCTACCTTGCAAACAGCTTTCTCATACCCAAATGTTCCGTCAACACGCGATAAATGGCATTTTTTGAAATGCAAACATTTCAGCTAACTCACGCATCTTCATCCGACGATTATCCAATACCATTTTGTTGGTTTTCTTAACCGTTTCCGGCGTGGCCACCTTAATTGGTGGACTACTGCAGTGTTCGTCTTGTCAGCTCGTATGGCCTCTTTTAAACTCTGCCACCCAGAGCAGACTCCCCCAGAGTATATTCTAGCTCGGCTTTAGTATTGGTTGGACTGAGACCTTTCAAATAAAAATTTTTCAATTAATTCACAGAGATCGTTTACTTTTGATGGCTCCAAAAAAAACTACTAAACAGCCTTGGATTTTAAGGTATGACCTAAGGTTGAAGCCCACAAAAACAAAGTTTTTTTAAAGTGCTTTATCTCAGTTGATTATACCCTATACCACTATGGGTATACCACTATGGGTGATATAATGACTTTGTGCTGCTGTTTGTAACTACCAAAAATATTTGACCTAAACCCATCTTTTATTATACCGATCGAATCAGAATCACTATCTGATCCGATTTAACGATGTCCGTCCGTGTGTCCGTCCGTCTGTGTGTCCATGTAAACCTTGTAATCAAATTGCAGGTCGAAAATATGAGTATATTTTGATCAAATTGGGTGTATAAGCTTTTACCGCCCATAGGATGAACGCTATTGAAATTGGTGAAAATCGGTCCATGTTCAGACCTAGCCCCCATACAAATGACCCCTATGAAATCGACATAAGTTGCCATAAGATCCAAATTATCATATAGATCTTACTCAAATTGGGGTTGTATACATTTATTACATCCATTAATCAGTAGTCCAAAAATGATCCCTATTGGACAACTCTTAGTCATAGGCCCCATATAGAGCTGCTTCCCGATCTTCACTTAAATCTATCAAAAAACAAAAACATTGCACTGAGTCTTCTCAAATTTTGTTTGTATATATTTTTGCAAAATACAAGAAACTTTACCAAACATGGGCAGGATCGGTCCATTTTGGGGCCTAGTCCCCATATAGATATAGCATCCGATATGAACTTTTTTATATCTGCAGCCAAAAATATTAATAAAAATCCCACTCAAATTTGGTTTATGCTTATTTTCTATATCCAGCTAGTTGGGCCTAAGAGATAAGGTCTCTAAACGCATGGTATAGGGTATCGTATAGCCGGTCTAGACCGACTATAATTTTCTTACTTGTTTAAAATTTAAAGTAGACGTAATTTTCTAAATTTTTCCGTACTTGCTTGTGTTATATTTAGAAGGCAAACAGTGTGTCGTTTTTGTTACAGGCAGGTCCTGAACTTGGGTATTTCCAAAATATAAAAAATTTACAAAATGGCTCGTTTTTGTGGGTTTTTTCCCAGGGTTTTCAGGACCTGCCTGATATGATTACCTACAAAACTCCGTCCGCCGCATCTTGAACCTATGAACTTTTTCATATCGGCAGGCAACAAATTTTTAACAATGCCTAATCGGTGTAACAAAAGGTGGATCTATGTCAAGTATTTTTGTGGTTACAAACATTAGGTCAGAGTGGTATAGGGTATATGAACTGTAATAATATACTAGTAAAGCACAGCACTCGAAATTTTATCATAAATTTTATCATTCTCAGCTTGTCCTCCATATGAACTAAAAATATGCCAATTTTCACACTCCTCCGTGCCCGCATATTATTTAAAAAGGGAACTAAGAATTTACCTTCACGTATTAATATATAGATATAATTAAATTTGAATTATTTGTTTTAGAGATAAATTATAAATTTTTTATCGAACTATCAATAATTTCATTTTTATATTTTGCAATCACTAGTAACCGAAAACGCTGAATAACATTGGTCTATTATTGATTTAAAAAATTTCGTGTTTTCTTAAACTGATAAATCTAAGCCCAGTATTAGGCGGCAAAGATGAATATATAAACCAACATCATATGATTAATAAATAAACAAAATGATTACGTTCTCGGTCCCAATGTGCCGGCTCAGTCATTCGTTATGTCATTCATTTGTTTATTTGTCCAACAAGCAGTTAATGAAAGTATTTCAATCTCTTTTTGTATTTGGGCTTTTATGTGTAAACAAGCATTGCCAGACAGGAAATATTTTTGTGGATTTAAAAAATAATAAAAATACTAAATTTATGCATAATATTGTAAGAAGGTTATAATCGGATTTATTTTTTGAGTTTTCAAAAAAATTCACAGGGCAACACCGATTTATTTGCCGCGGCTCGTTCATTAATTTGCATAGTTTTTGATTTCAAATTTTTAGTTTACAAGTTATCATTAATAGAATATTTTTAATAGTACTTTTTCGAATTTTCAAACGAAAAAATTAGGAACGGATTCAGAATCAGCATACTAAACTCTATGTAAATGTCAATAAGTTCGCAAACAGTCTCATTTTGTCGGGCTGTATTATTTACTCGAATATGTAAATGTATTAATAGGAAAGTTATTAAATAATAATCTGAATATTTTCCATTTTTAATTTTTACTTTAGAACAACGAAACGAATAATGTGGCAAGCATGTGCGTATTAAAAATGTATTTATAAATGTGATTGCCTTTTTGTATGGAAGTGTATCTATGTGCATATGTGCTTTGCATGTTTAAAATGCAACAGAATCCTTTTTCAACTTGTTGTATTGAGTTAAAAAAAAATAAATTAATGAATATTTGTGTGCGTGCGTCTATGTAGTGAAAGTGCCACTGTGTACAAATATAATTTACATACATAGATTTTTGGTTTAAAGAATTGAGCATACCCACATTTTTCTGTTCGATTTTCAACTACAGTCTAAAGAAATAATAAATAGAAAATAACAAAAAAAATTTGTGTAAGTGATAAGTGAGATTGTTACGGACATATATGCATGCAAAATTTTCTGAAATCTGTTTCTATTGTGAATCCATGTATAAATATTAGAGCTGGTTCTATGAAAAGTATGTTTCCCATCATTTACAATTGAAGTTCCAAAAGCCTCAGTTACATTAATAATGTGGACAACGTCGGATCCATTCAGCTCTAGCATTCGAAATCAATGGAAAGTAGAACATCTAGACTTAGATGAAGAAGCGAAAAATCTGCTACTGGACACACGTAAGTAATTCCTTAACTTTTTTTGCCATTCAACCTGCATATATTTTATTTATTTTCAGCTTTTCATTAGAATTTAAAACTATAAATGGTAAATTGAATAATTGCAGAATTTAAACAATTTTAAATTCTAACTTATTGATTTTAGTTTATATTTCATTAAAACAAATTTACAAATTCTCATTTCGGTGATTATTTAATAATAAAAAAAATTTGCAATGCAAATTTCCCAAAAATGAAATAGAAACATAGAAAAAGACAAACCAAATGACCTTATGGTCCTTTGTCATTAGAATTTATATTTTATTTTAATTTTTGCTAGCCAAAAACCAGAATGTTAATATCAAGGAATTCGTATTAGGGTGTCCCTTAATAAATTAATTTTTGAATTCGAATACTTATAGGAGCCAATCTTATTTCGGTTGCTATAAATAGTCAGTTTTAAAAAAACTGTAAAAAACAACTAAGATATATATAGTAAGTCTAAACCAACTTTACGATACTCCATACCACGAGTTTAATTAAAGGCTCCTAGGTGCAATTAATTATACCCTATACCACTATGTGGTTTGGATATAATGACTTTGTGCTGCTGTTTGTAACTACCAATAATATTTGACCTAGACCCATGTTTTATTATACCGATCGAATCAGAATCACTATCTGATTCGATTTAACGATGTCCGTCCGTCCGTCCGTCCGTCCGTCCGTCTGTGTGTCCATGTAAATCTTGTAATCAAACTGCAGGTCGCAAATATAAATATATATTGATGAAATTTGTTACATAAAATTTGTCGGCCATGGGATGAACGCTATTGAAATTGGTGAGAATCGGTCCATGTTCAGACCTAGTCCCCATACAAATTACCCCTATGAAATCAACATAAATTGCCATAAGATCCAAATTATCATATAAATCTTAGTCAAATTGGGTTTGTATGTGTTTATTACATCCATTAATCAGTAGTCCAAAAATGATCCATATGGCACAAATCTTAGTCATAGGCCCCATATAGAGCTGCTTCCCGATCTTCACTTAAATCTATCAAAAAACAAAAATATTGCACGGATTCTTTTCAAATTTTGTTTGTATATATTTTTGCAAAATATAAGAGACTTTACCAAACATGGTCAGGATCGGTCCATTTTTGGGCCTAGTGCCCATGCAGATATAGCATCCGATATGAACTCTTTCATATCTACAGCCAAAAAAATTAATAAAAATCCCACTAAAATTTGGTTTATGCTTATTTTCTATATCCAGTTAGTTGGGCCTCAGAGATAGGGTCTCTAACAGCATGGTATAGGGTATCGTATAGTCGGTCTAGACCGACTATAAAATTCTTACTTGTTTTATATAGAAAATAATCATAAACCAAATTCTGGTGACATTGTTATGAATTTGTGTTCTACAGATATGAAAATGTTTATATCGGATGCTATTTTTATATGCGGACTAGGTCCGAAAATGGACCGATCATTGCCATATTTAGTAAATTCACTTATTTTTCGTAATTACATATACAAACCAAATTTGAAAAAAAAAACTATGCAATATATTTTTTCATAGATTTAAGTGGGGACTAGGGTTTTTGTTAGGACTATTGATTAGTGGGCTTAGTTCGCATACAGAAAAAAATTTGATTTCTATGTGAGCATTAGGGTGGCCCTTAATAAAAAAAAGTGTTCAAAATCTCGATCTCACCCCCTAGAAATATGCGTATAGCTAAAAAACTGAGAAATACAAAGTTTTGGGTGAATCAAAACAAAAATTAGAGGTGCCTCAACGCGAAAACTTGAAGTGTGTTTATATGGCGAAAAAATGACTTTTTTCAGATAATACGAAAATTTTGTTCTATAGAGTAATTTTTTCAACAAGTTGTTATATGAATCGATTTCAGTACTAAATTGTCTCTTTAAAAAGCTATATAACTTAAAAATCGAATAAAAACTCACCAAGAAATAACAAATGCCCCAGACCACTTTTGTGCCAATAAAAACTAGGTCGTGAAATTGGACGGAAATTTTTTCAACTTTAAGAAATCAATTAAAGCCATAATTTTTGTTTTGGTCTCTATACCTATAAGTACTTCGATATGAAGTATTGTTTCATTACCACGTTGTTAACCCCTTGCGCAATGAGACCGAAAATGGGAATATTTTTGATAAAATTTTGAAAACTCCTTTTCAAGTTTTAAAAAATGTTCTTGAACAAAATTTAAAAAAATGGTTATGGCACTTTAAGGTTTTGTTAAATGCGTATAACGGATTAACTGTGTGAATTTTTAAGTAAATACCTCTGCCAGAATTTTTTACAAGCAATTTTTTTTGCGGATTTCGAGAAAAATTATTTTTTTGTGAAATATTCAGTAAATGTACTCCTTCAAATACTTTGTATCAAAAATTTATCAGTTTTCTACTTTTAAATATAATATTTTATCTTAATAGCCTAGCGTTTCTGAAAAAAATAATATGACCCCATTAACCGTTTCGGACTTGGGGTCATATGTGACCCCAAGCTAATGAAAGACAATTTATTTTAAAAAATCATATATTTTGAAAGTGCTGTTGAAGGGGTTTGATCTTGTTTACTAGAACAATTAATGTTCTTTAATAGGCCAAAATTCAAAGTTTAGCCTCGGCAGGGAATGTGTTCGATTTATTCCAAATTTTCAACATGGAAAACATGCACATTTGGTTATTATGTTTTAAGCGTCACATCTAAAAATTCAACAGCACTTACAAAATATTTTATTTTTTTTTTAAATAAATTGTCTTTCATTAGCTTGGGGTCATATGCGACCCCAAGTCCAAAACGATTAATGGGGTCATATTATTGTTTTCAGAAACCCTAGGCTATTAAGACAAAATATAACATTTAAAAGTAGAAACGTGATTAATTTTTGATACAAAAAAAAATCCCTTGTAAAAAAAATTCTGGCAGAGGAATTTTCTTAAAAATTCACACAGTTCATCTCTAGCATATATTTAACAAAACTTTAAAGTGCCAGATCCATTTTTTTAAATTGTGTTTTAGACAATTTATTAAAACTTAGAAAAGGAGTTTTAAAAATTTTATCAAAAAAATTTTGCATCTTTGGTCTCATTTCGCACTAGATTAACAACGAGTTAATAAAACAGTATTTCATATCTGAGTACTTATAGGTATAGAGACCAAAAAAGAATTATGGCTTTAGTCAATTTGTTAAAGTTAAAAAAATTTTCATCACATTTCATAACCTAGAGTTTTTGGCGCAAAAGCAGTCTGAGGCATTTGTTATTTCTTGGTGAGTTTTTATCCGATTTTGAAGAAATATAGCTTTTTCAAAAGATAATTTAGTACTGATGTCGATTCATATAACAACTTGTGAAAAAAATTAAACTATTGAACGAAATTTTCGTAATATCTGAAAAAGTCATATATTCCCCATATAAACACACTTGAAATTTTCAGTCGCGTTGAGGCACCTCTAAATTTTTTTGATTGGCCCAAAACTTTGTATTCCTCAGTTTTTTTTTTGCATATTTCTAGGGGTGAGACTTTAAATTCGAACACTTTTTTCCCCTCCATATAATGAAGGGCCACCCTAGTGAAAATGCATCGATTTTCACCAATTTGAATATCGGTCGTCCTATGGACGAAAGAAGCTTATAAAAATTTTATCAAAATATATTCATATTTGCGAACAATAGTTTTATTACGAGGTTAACATGTACTCCAGACAAACTGACAGACAGATAGTCAGACAGGCAGAAGGACAGACAGACAGATGAACGGGTGGAGGAAAGACAGACGACAGACTGACGAGTGGATGGACGATATTTGGTAAATAAATTCAGAAAATTATTCTGAGTCGATCAATATAAAAGGTTAATCTTGGTCAGATATTTTTGGTAGTTACAAGCATCAGCATAAAATCAGTATACCCTGACCACAGAATGTTATAAGGTATAACAATTTATTTGATAAATCTTTAAACCTTTTCACTTTTTTCTATACCAAATAATACTCATATTTTAAATATTTCCCTTCTAGGGTATCACTAAGCTTTAATAAAACGAATCTGAAATCGACTCGTTTTTTTAAAATCCATCAATTTGCTAGATTTAAAAAAATTAATGGACTATTTATTAAAACTAGCAGAAATTCGAGTGCAAATTCTAGGAAATTTTATTTTTTTCATTTCATAAGGACCCTGAGGTATGTTTCACAATTCATTTTAAATGAAGAAAACAAACTCAACACATTAACACTAACACATTAACAAATTTAATAAACACACACATATAGCATTGTATAATTTTATGTATGTGTTAGTAGCAACTTTATATGATCATAACTCCAAAAAATATTCCAGACGATGAAAATCTGTAAATCTGGGTAACAGCTAAAAAGAAATACCTTTCAAACGATAAATTTTTTGTCAAAGTCGGGGTAAAACTGTGAAACTGACATCGGTCACAAGAAATTGCTTTGCCTATTAATATTATAGATTTTACAATTAATTTATTAAGGGACACCCTAATATTTATGCATGCAGTTTCTTTACTACACTTAAGTGTTCGAATGAATAGAAATTAATTAAGAAGTGTCAAAAAAGCTTAGAAATATTTACAAATCAATTTTTCCTACAAACATTTGCAAAATTATCGGATGCATAAATGGCAAATAAAATATGGAAAATGCCAAACTTAAAGGACATGACATACAAAATACTCAAATGTTTGAAATTTAATATGTTTAAAGACATGCATGTGCTTGTCTATAAGAACAGTAATGGACATATAAAGCTGAGAATTTAAAAAAATGTATATGATAGCAATATTTAGCAATAGTTAATTTAAACCTGGAATGTACAACAGTAATCCTGTATTAAGTATGCCTGTAAGGAGGAGGCGAAATGTATTGTAAAAATTGCATCGAAAAACTATAGAACCCAAAAGGAGTAATGATTTTCACTATACAATCTATATATATAAAAGAGTTGCGAGGATGATTATCGCCCAGCTGAGCCCATTCGACCCAGAAGCTTGAATTTGGACTGTTGGTTTCTCTCTTGGCGTAAAGATCCTCTAACATGGTAAAAGGGGACAAAAAGTTGGAGAATGGTAACAAATTAATCTAGGAATATGAAATTTGGTGTGTAGAGTCCATCTGAGAAACAAATGTGGGCTCAGAATTAATTTTTTCGAAATTCGGACATTTAAGGGAAAAAATACGGCAAAAAGGGTAAAAATTGTACCTTTCTGCATCTTCTTCACATATTAATCTATATATATGAACTTTGTTATACAGTCTCCACCGAATACGTGGGCATTAGCAAGATATGAATTTATTAGTAATTCTTACGTCTAGGGGACGAAAAACGGCCAAAAAGGGTAAAAAGTGTACATTTGGTATCTTCTAAATAAACGAGTATAAAATATAGTTTTTGGATTCCACTAGAGATAGAAACATCCCATAAGAGGAAAACTTTTGGAATTTACGATATTAAGGGAGGTAAAAACAGCCATAAAGGGTAAAAATGGTACCTTCTTGCACCTTCTTAACATATTGATCTATATATATGAATTTTGGTGTACAGACTCCACTCAAAAGGTGGGCATTAGCCAAGGATGAATTTATTGCTTACTTTATTCTAACTTCTAGGGAGGAAAAACGGCCAAAAAGGGTAAAAATTGTACATTTGGTATCTTCTAAATAAAAGAATATAAAATATAGTTTGTGGATTCAACTAGGGATATAAACATCAGATGAGAGGAAAACCTTTGGAAATTCGGATGTTAAGGGGGTAAAAACAGCCAAAAACGGAAAAATTGTACCTTTTTGCATCTTTTAACATATTAATCTATATATGTATATGAATTTTGGTATACAGGCTCCACCCAAAACGGTCAAAAGGGGAGAAATTGTACATTTGGTATCTTCTAAACTAAAGAATAAAAAATATAGTTTGTTGATTCAACTAGGTTAAAAAAAAGGGTAAAATTGGTGTTTTTGCATCTTCTTAACATATTAATCTATATATATGAATTTTGATACACAGACTCCACCAAATACATGGGCACCGGTAAAGGTTGAATTTATTGATAATTTTAAGGTTAAGGGGAGGAAAAACGGCCAAAAAGGGGAAAAATTGTACATTTGGTGTCTTCTAAACAAACGAATTTGGGAATATGAAATATAGTTGTGGATTCCACCAGAGATATAAACATCAGATGAGAGGAAAACTTTTGGAAATTCGGATGTTAAGGGGGTAAAAACGGTTTTTATATCTTACAAAGTAGTTTAGGAATATGAAATTTGATATGTTGATTACACCAGAGACACAAACATCGGACAAGAATAAAATTTGTTTTAATTCGAGCCTTTCGTGGTAAAAACGGCCAAAAAATTGGAAAACTGTTACTCTTCAACTGGTAAATTTTCATTTGAAAATACATTTTCTGAAAAAAGCAAATACGAAAAATATAGTCGTTATAGACCGATACCCTATACCAGCTATGGCGAACCAATGACCCACGGGTCACACACTGACCCACGCAACAATTTTAAGAGACCCACGAGTTGTTTTGGTTTTTCAAACCAATTCTAAGTTTTTTCAAACCATATTTTTAAAATCTAAGTTTTTTCAAATTGAGATATTGTTATAGTCAATTAACAAAATGGGGAATTGTAGATGTACGAAGAAAACTGTGAAAATTTTGTAGTAGGCTTTGTTAAAATAACACATAAAATGCAAGCCAGAAATTTTTGTGTCTTTTTCTGTGGAAAAAAATGAAAAAAATCATGTGGAAAAATATGGAATTTAAAAAAAACTAAATTCCATATTTTTCCACATAATTTGTTTCTATTTCTAATAATTTGTTTCTATTTGAATTCAAATTTAACATTTGCAAATTATAAATATTAACCCTTTAGATATATTTAGCATGTCAGCGGTTAAGAAACTTAGGATTAATGATACAACTTCAAGGCCATATCAAACAAAATGGTTTGGAAAATACGGAGCTGTTGAGATAGATAAGAAAATTCTTTGTTAATTTGCAAGGAAAATTGTACGTCTCGTGCTTACAATGTAAAACGACATTTTGAAAAGATACATGCAAATCTTGCTTCCTTAACAGAAGAAGAAAAAAAAGAATAACCGTGTATGTCCATTTTTGTCAGTTTGGAGTCAACGATGCCAAATATATTAATTTTTAATGCTCTTTACATGTGTTAAATTTTTTTTAAAAAAATATTGACCATTTCTTAGTTTTTTTCTTTAAATAACGACGTAACTTAAATGTTTCCTAAATTAATTTGCAGCACTAACAACGTATGTCAACCTACGTTTAATCGCTGACAAATTATTTTCTCAGAAAACGACACATAGCGACATACGTTGTTATTAATGAAGAAAAATGCAAAATAATTTTGGATTAGTTTTCAGTTTATAACCCCTTATAAAAACTTGGGTGTTTATTTCTGTTATTTCTTGTCCCTATTATTCTTGATACGTTATTATATTTTCATCCTAACTCCCGTTAACTTTTTGTTGACGAACAAAAAAATCCATTTTTCAAGCAACAACAACTTGTGTCAACATGTGTGGTTGCATTGGTAGTTTTCTCTTTCAAAAAAAAACGACGTTTGTCGACATAAGTTGTTTTCTCTGCACACACTTTAAGTGTTATTTACGTATTGTTTTTTCGTCCCTTTGAAGATTATTGACCCAAAATTTTATATAAAGTATTTATTGCCTATATCTACAGGACTGTTAAATAAAAAGCTCTAAAATTTTTATATCGAGCCCATAATTTCAAATATAAAGTTTTTTGGCTCCCCTGAATATTTTGATTTTGTGACATACGCGGTTATTCTAGAAAACCGCAGATATAAATCACAAGTTAATGTATTTAAAACATTTCTAATTCCTAAAAACAACATTACAGCTGCTAGTTATCATGTAGCACATTGTATTGCACGACATGGAAAACCTCTTTTGGAAATTTAGTTTTTAAAAGAAGCGTTTTTAGAATGTAGTACTGCCCTATTTGCTGATTTTAAAGAAAAAGATTTGATAATAAAGCGCATTAATGAGATGCCTATAAGCCGAAATACAATTAAAGAACGAATATAAAGATTAAATGAAAATACTTGTTCTCAAATAAATTACGATTTAAAATGTGCCGAAATGTATTCAATTGCTTTAGATGAGAGCACGGACATAAGTGGTTACGTATAACTTGCAGTTTTTGCTAGGTGTAAATCAGGAAATATAATGATGGAAGAACTGTCAAGTTAATAACATTGACAGGAAGAACTACTGGTCGTGATGTTTTTAAGGAATTCGCTGACACATTTATGAAAATTAATATTGATTTACAGAAAATTGTTTCTGTAATAACTGATGGTGCTCTTAGCTTGATTGGCAAATATATTGGTTTTATTCAGCAACTTAAACAAAGTGTCCAACATTCATTAATTGAATTCCACTGTCTCATTCATCAAGAAGTCTTAAGTGCAAAACAAGGATTGAAAACATTTTCCAACGTAATGCCAGTTGTAACAAAAATAGTCAATTTTATAAATGCAAGAGCTCTAAATAAGCGAGAATTTGCCAAATTATTAGAGGAAATTGATTCTCAATACTCAGCTCAGCCGTGGTCAAGTTTTAAATAGGTTTGTAGATTTATTAGAAGAAACAAAACTATTTTTGCATGAAAAAATAATGTTTTTGACGAATTATCAAATATAGAATGGCTAAATGACCTAATGTTTTGCTGTGATATCACTCAGCATTTTAATGAATTGAATAAAAAACTCCAAGGACCTGGTCAAGTTGTATTAGTCATGTTTGAAAATATTAAAACGTTAATGACAAAACTTGATATATTTAGTAATGATTTGAAAATGAAAATATTGAAATATTTTCCATATCTGCAAAACATTTCCAAGCAACTGAAAACTTTGAAAACAGTAATATTACACAGGATCATACAATTAAAAAATATTTAACTGTTATTGAGCTTTTCTGGATAGATTTTATCAATTTAAGGATTTAGAAAAAACATAACAGTTTATATTGTATCCACACAAAATAGAATTTAATAATTTGGAATTAACCGTGTTCACTTGGTTAGGTATTGAAAATTTGGAAATGGAATTAGCAGAATTCCAAAACAGTTTAAAGTTGAAAAATAAATTTGAAAATTTAATTAAGGATTTGCAAAAACAGGATTTAGAAAATATTTCTGACAATAAGAAGAATACAGAACTGATAATATAATATTAAAAGAATGGGACTCGTTACCAGATACATTTAATACAATGAAAAAACTGGCAAATGATCTTTTAACAATGTTTGGTTCAACATATGTATGCGAAATTTTATTTTCATCAATGAATTTTATAAATAAAATATAATAATAAAATCATACTTACATGTATTTTTGTTAAATCTTTAATTACTAAAATAATACTTGACCCGTAGGTTGATATTACAAAAAAATAAATTAAATTTTGACTCACTTGTCAAAATGGTTCGCCATCGCTGCCCTATACCATGCTTTAGAGAATTGGTCTAAGGTCCAACTACCAAATTAGTTGGAAAGGATAAACCAAATCTGAGTGGAATTTTTATTAATTTGTTTGCCTGCAGATCTGAAAACGTTCATATCAGATGCTATATTTATATGGGTCGAAAACTGGACAGATCCTGGCCATATTTCATAAAGTAACATATTTTTTGCAAAAACATATACAAACCGCATTTGAGAAAATCTGTGCAATATTTCTTTTTTTTTGTAGGTTTAAGTGAAGATTGGCAAGCTATGTGGGGGCTATGACTAAGAATTGTCCTACAGGTTTTATTTTTGGACTGCTGATGTAATAAACACACACAAATTCAATTTGACTGAGATCTATATGATAGTTTGGGACTGATGGTAATTTAAGTCGATCTCATAGGGGTCATTACAGAAGCTCATATACCAAATTTCGTCAAGATATATGTATATCTGCGATCTGTAGTTTGATTACCAGGTTTACGCAGACGGACGGACGTGTATCGCTAAATCGACTCAGGAAGTGATTATAAGTCGATCGGTATAATAAATTATGGTTTTTGCTCGAATATTTTTGGTAAATATCAACTCAAAGTCACTATACCCTATACCACTAAGTGGTCAGGAATAGTTGGTATAAATTTAATAAATTTTTTCCTTCTCATGTAAAGAAACGCAAATTTAATTACATCCTTTCCACATGAAGCCGTCGATATATATGCAAAGATAGATTTTTATATTTCTAGGAACCATATGAACTTTTAAACTTAACTTATTTATATGACTTCAAATTTGCATGATTGCAGTTATATTAGACACATGTTTAACTGTTTAAATCTTTATTATTGCTTATGATAAATATAAAAACATTAATTCCGGTCTGCAAATGCCATTTTATTGTTATAAAACTTTCAAACGTTATCATGATTTGAAAACAATTTATAAAATTAAATTTTTTCTATACCAAGACGAAACGCAAATGCAGAAGCTACAAAATGAGACCCTAAAGAAATATTATTTTGTATCATAATAAATTATAAAAAAATCACATTCAATTTTTAGATATTTATTTCTGCGGTTCTTTTCAAAATCAAATTTTATATGATACTAGCTGACCCGGCAGACGTTATCCTGCCTAAAATTTTATTTAATGCTAGAGAGATAACATTGTTTTAGTTCAATGAAAAAAAATTATCTACTATAAGTGTGCGGGGATTTACTTATAATCCAAAGCGTTGTGGACAATGAAAGTATGCTTTATTTAGGTTAATAAATTAATCTTTATTAAATTAACAAGTATATCTTAAATCACAATTCTCGGTAGCTATGTAAACATCAAAAATAATTATTCATATTTTTACTATCAATTATTGCAGTTAAAAAAAAAATAAAGAATAATCTCTCAGCGCAATAGAGTTTACAATATTCTTGGTTAGTCCGTCTTTAGCCAACACAAACAAACTGAATGGTTTTCCCACACGAGAACATGCCACATATAGTTGTCCGTGGGAAAAGCATGGTGTTTCCAAATCTAAGCCACATACAGAGACTGTCTGGCCTTGTGACTTATTGATCGTCATAGCGAATGCCAATCTAATTGGGAATTGAGTGCGTTTGAACTCAATTGGCACATCTGTAGGAATCATAGGGATTCGTGGCAGCAACACATTTTCGCTTTGAAACTTTCCATTCAAAATGATGGCTTCAATAACGTTTTTCATTAATTTTTTAATGACTAATCGTGTGCCATTACACAGCCGTGGTGGGTTCAAGTTACGAAGCAGAATGATTGGAGATCCAACCCTCAATTGTAAATGGTGTGGTGGCATGCCTGACAAATCCAATGAATTTTAAAACTCAATTGGATAATTCACAGTTTCGTTGGTATTGCAAACAGCATCGATAGATTTGTATGACACCAAGTCCCCAGGCAAAAACTGTTGTATCTTTAAATTTAACCCATTGACGTCCACATTTTTTGTGCCAAAATCGCCCTTTCTGCCAGCCACTTATGATTTTCATATTGTGTGTGTACATCGGGAAATATGTGATCGATGTGAGTATTTTGCGAGTCGATGATTTTGCAGAAGTCCGTCTGTAATTTAATGCATCCAGTATTTTCATGTACAGCAATATCTAACAGTTGTTTAGAGAAAGTTTCGGCGGATGGATACTGAAGGATTTGAATGCGCATGTTCACCGTCAGTTTAATTTTTTCAGCATTTTCGCGATGATTTTAAGCAAGCGTTGATTTCATCAGCGTACGTTGAACGTTTAATAACGGGAAGTGTTTGTCTAAAATCACCTGAAAGTAGTAACAAAGTGCCGCCAAATAATTTATCGTTGTTTCTTATATCTTTTAATGTCCTATCCAATGCCTCAAGCGAATGTTTGTGTGCCATAGTGCATTCATCCCAGATAATAATTTTACATTGTTTAAGCACTGTGCCCATAGACGATTGTTTTTTTATGTTGCACACTGCATCTGGATTAATTTGAATGTTCATGGTAGCTTAAATACTGAATGAGCTGTTCTGCCTTCATCTAATAAAGTTGCTGCAATGCCAGAAGATGCAACGGCCAATGCGATGCCATTTTTTGATCGTATCTCGGCAAGAAGTAGCGATATAAGGAAGGTTTAACTCTTAAAAAGAAATTTTATTAAATTTTAATTTAAATTTGTAAGGAATTTTTCTAAGAAATTTTTATTTGCTTTTTATATTTACTATTTTTAAACTTATATTATAGGTAAAATCCTTAACTACCGTACCCTTTTTATAAGTACCTGTCTAAAAGGAAATTTTCTTAAATTTCAATTTATATTATGGGTAAACCCCTTAACTACCGTATTCTTTTTTAAACTACCTGCCTAAAATGACGTCAAAATAACGTTTAAACGTGATTTCGCTTGTAATGTTAATGCCGTATACAACAAAACTTCAGGGCTCTGGATATCATAGAACTCCAGATATATGATATTAAAAATTCACTTTGTATGGGAGGTGCTACGCCCACTTGAGATATAAAAAAAAATATAGCTGTTGTCCGATTCTCAGACCTACCCAATATGCACACAAAATTTCATGAGAATTGGTCGAGCCGTTTCGGAGGAATTTAACTTCAAAAACTCACTTTGCAGTGGCCCAATCCCGCCCATTTTTGGCAAGACTATTTAAATTCATACTCTTACATCTGAAACAAAATTTCAAGACTCTGGCTATCATAGTACTCCAAATATAGAAAAAATTTAAAAAGAAAAAAATTTTAAAAAAATTTTTAAAAAAAGAAAAAATTTTAAAAGAAAAAAATTAAAAAAATATTTAAAAAAAAAATTTAAAAAAAATAAAAAAAAAATTAAATAAAAAAAAAATTAAATTAAAAAAAAAAATAAAAAAAAACAAAAAAGGAGGAGCCTAACTTCTTATATATAAAATTCTCGTGTCGCGGTCTCTGTAATTGAACTCCTCAAAACGGCTTGACCGATTCTCATGAAATTTTGTGTGGATATTAGTTAGGTCTCAGAAACGGACAGCAGGTATTTTTTTGATGTGTAAACATCTATACGCGCAGGGGGGTAAATTTCCATTTCACAATACAATCACAAAAACAGTGTAACACGTAGTAGGTGAGAGTGGACAGATAACGCTGTGTGACTTATGATTGTATTGGTGAAAAAATTATGATATAACATTGTTTTTTTATGCCACTTTTTTAAAAGCGTCATCTATGTATCACTTATATACGTTTATATTGGGATATTTTTAACGTTTTACAGCAAAGGGTTGTTGAATTAGCTGAAACAGTTTTTGCTATAAGTGATACATAGATGACGCTTTCTGTTTGATTTTAAAAAATTACATAAAAAAATCTTTAATTACTAGATGTTTACACATCTTCCCTGTGATCGGACTCACATGATTTTTTTTATATCACAAGTGGGCGTGGCACTTATGGCTATCATAGTACTCCAGATATCTGATTTTAAAAGTTCACTTTGTATGGGGGTACCCCTCCCAGTGGCCCTATCAAAAAAAAATAAACGTTGTCCGATTCTCAGACGTACCCAATATGCGCACAAAATTTCATGAGAATAGGCCGAGCCGTTTCGGCGGAATTTTACTACAAACACCGCGACAGAAGAATTTTATATATAAGATTTTATATATAAGATTATTTAAAAAATTATGCAATTTATTTTAAACGCGTTTTTTAGTGATGCCAAAGCAGTGGACACTTTTAAACTTCTTCACCAGAGTTGATTAAGACAATAAAAATTAAAGAAGGCTTGAGAGAATGTAAAAAATCTTAATCTTATGTATTCATATGTTTTCCTTCAGTTATTACAAAACAATGGCAAGAATAAAGTTTTATGAAAAGTTAAAAATAAAAACCAGAATAATAGACGATTTTAGTGCTGGTCATAAGCAAAATAATATTTGTGAGAAATTTTCTATGAATAAATCCGAAATTTAATTTTGGGCGCAGGCCCCATAAAACGCGCCAAAGGTAGGATAGTCTAATAGCAAAGGAGTTTGAAAATGTCCAAAAATTAAATATTCAAATGGCCATAAGATTTGCCTAAACGCACACAGGAGCAAACGCTTTGAGGGTTTTACTATAATAACCTAATACAATCGTTCGGTATAAGAATCATCCACCCCCAAGACCATGACCATCATTTTTTCCATAGTGTTATTGTATAGTAAAGTTTGTCAACAATATAAATATGAATACTGAATAATTTTTTTCTGAAATTATGTTAATATTTTGTGTTTGTTAAATAAATAAAACATACAAATGTTTTAATTAATAAAAGAGTTTTTAATTTTATGATAAATTTTTTTGGTATTTACCGTTCAAGTCGTCAAAAAAATATATTTTGTTAAAAGTTTCCATCGTTTTATCACTCACACTATATTTCTTATTGTTTTTAAATATCCTTATGTTTTAAATAATTAATATATTAATTACGCTAACAACGTAGCGGGGTATACTGCTAGTAACGGGTGATTTTTTTGAGGTTAGGATTTTCATGCATTAGTATTTGACAGATCACGTGGGATTTCAGACATGGTGTCAAAGAGAAAGATGCTCAGTATGCTTTGACATTTCATCATGAATAGACTTACTAACGAGCAACGCTTGCAAATCATTGAATTTTATTACCAAAATCAGTGTTCGGTTCGAAATGTGTTTCGCGCTTTACGTCCGATTTATGGTCTACATAATCGACCAAGTGAGCAAACAATTAATGCGATTGTGACCAAGTTTCGCACTCAGTTTACTTAATTGGACATTAAACCAACCACACGAATGCGTACAGTGCGTACAGAAGAGAATATTGCGTCTGTTTCTGAGAGTGTTACTGAAGACCGTGAAATGTCGATTCGTCGCCGTTCGCAGCAATTGGGTTTGTGTTATTCGACCACATGGAAGATTTTACGCAAAGATCTTGGTGTAAAACCGTATAAAATACAGCTCGTGCAAGAACTGAAGCCGAACGATCTGCCACAACGTCTAATTTTCAGTGAATGGGCCCTAGAAAAGTTGGCAGAAAATCCGCTTTTTTATCGACAAATTTTGTTCAGCGATGAGGCTCATTTCTGGTTGAATGGCTTCGTAAATATGCAAAATTGCCGTATTTGGAGTGAAGAGCAACCAGAAGCCGTTCAAGAACTGCCCATGCATCCCGAAAAATGCACTGTTTGGTGTGGTTTGTACGCTGGTGGAATCATTGGACCGTATTTTTTCAAAGATGCTGTTGGACGCAACGTTACGGTGAATGGCGATCGCTATCGTTCAATGCTAACAAACTTTTTGTTGCCAAAAATGGAAGAACTGAACTTGGTTGATATGTGGTTTCAACAAGATGGCGCTACATGCCACATGTTTGGAAATATATAATATAGAGACATTTTTGGAAATCAACTAATCCATTTCCATCAACCCCTTCCGAATATTATGAAATTTAGCAGGATTGTTGTGTACCACAATTGTAAAATATTTGCTTTTTTATCGTTTTTTTTTTTTAATTTAAATTATTTATATATTATATATATTATATATATTATATATATTATATATATTATATATATTATATATATTATATATATTATATATATTATATATATTACACTATTATATTTAAAATAAATTACCTTAAAATAAAGGGTCTCAGGTCCAACTAATTGGATATAGAAAATAAGCATAACCAAATTTGAGTGGGATTGTTATTAATTTCTTTTTGTCTGCAGATATGGGAAAGTTCATATCTGATGCTATATTTATATGGGGACTGGTCGAGAAATGGATCGGTCCTGATCATAGTTGGTAGTCACTTATTTTTTCAAAAACATATACAAATAAAATTTGAGAAAAATTTTTACAATATTTTTGTTTTCTGACAGATTTAAGTGTAGATCGGGAAGCAAGGCTATTTGTGGACTACTGATTAATGATTTATTTTATTATGCTCAATCTGGAATTACCAAATATTAATTATGATGTATATTTGACATTTAGCTTTGCTCAAGGACATGCGCGTTGTTTGCCGCATTTCATTGTGAATTGCATTAAAATATTTTACACCAAAAAGGTCTTGGTGGTTTCCATACCAAAAAGTATGTATTATAAGTTATTATTTAATTATAATTATATTACTGTTTGAATTTAATGTAGGAATTTTAATAGAAATATACATTGCCAAATAGATAATTTTAAAACATTGTGTGTTTTATTCAAAATCCCCGTGGAAGTCATCAGATCGTGCTGCTGGCGTGCCTGTTAACAAACATACATAAAATAAATTTGACCAGGATCTATATGATAATTTGGATCTTATGTCAATTTAAGTCGATTTCTTATTTGGACTAGGTCTGAACAAGCACCGATTTTTACAAATTTCAATAGCGTTTGTCCTATTGCCGATAAAAGCTTATATACCATATTTCATTGAAAGTGTGTTTTGTTAAGCCCGATAAAACTTGAAATTGTAAAAACTAACATAAAATTTAAACTTTTATCAAAAAAATTTTTTATTCGAATGATCAATAAATGGCATTAACATTTGAAAATGATATGGGCCAAATCGCGCGATCTTGCAGGCTAATTGAGAATTCCATTTCTCTAAATCAATTTAGCGCCATCCTGTTGAAACCACAATTCACCCGGATCAATGTCATCCATATTTTAAAACAAAAAATCGTTGATTGTGGTGCGGTAACGAGCTCAGGTTTCATTTTTCAAGAAATAAGGTCCGATGATGCCAAACGGTGCATTTTTCTGTATCTTATGCAATTTTGTTTCTTAACAAAATTTTCCAAGTAGTGGACGGACAGAGCCCAATTCCTGCGAAAAGGATCGATATATTTGGAACTTCTGCTTGGTTTACGCCGCCAATATTCTCTGCAGTACACGCATTCCTTCAATGTGTTGATATTATTGCATCATTTAGAGAGTTTGAGTCAACTAACCCGAAGGGATTCTAAATGGCTCACTATTTAGAAATACCGAAATAAAAAAATCATCGTCGAAATATGTGTTAAACATCCTTAAGACGCTATTACACGATGTGTTTTTTACATATGTACTGTCATTTTTTTATCCATATGTAATTCCCTATGTCTGTCAGAACTGTCGTTTTACATACGATTCATAATTTTTGCTATCACACTTGCATATATATTTTCGTATGACATAACCTCTAAATGTAAACAACAGCTGATTTTTTAACAAATTAATTGATAAAAAAAAAAAAGTAAAATATTTTTTAATTGTTAATTTTTTTATTTTTTATTTACTCTGCTTTCTTTCGCCATAAGCAGTGTTGTATTTTCATGTTTTGTCATGTCAAAATAGAACCTGTTCTATGTATCACACGATGTGTACAACTTTTGCAATGGGAAAATTTAACAGTACATATGTAAAAAAACACGTCGTCTAATAAATAGCACCTTTAGCTAACTTAAAAGCTTGAAACCATATTGGAATTCAAGATTTATGGGACACACGGAAGACTATTATTACAATGAGAAGTAGATAATTTAAGAAACGAACCAAAATACATTTTATAATATTTATTTACTTCCAGTCAGTTGCTTAGTAAACTTTTGGTAAAAAAATTTACAATGCCATTATTAAGAATTTAAAATTGTTTTTTTTTTTTCTAACCATCGACGGGCAACATAAACTAATTCGGATATTCTTGCGGGTTTATAAAATTTAATTGACTTAGTTTTTTTTAATAATAATACCGTACGAATTTTATAGAAAGTCGATTTTAAATGTATTATGTGATTGTTTGGTAAGACAGTGTGATTTTAATTTAATCAACCTGAAAAGCAACCTCAACATACTTATTTACCTTTGCATATATGTACTTGTAGTACATCACACACCTTAACCATGTGTGAAAAGGTGAATATAATAACCACAATAAACTTATAACTTGTTGTATGCAAAATTCAGCACAAACACATTTCAAGCAAATCATTTAACTCTAGCAAAGGTCAGTATAAAATGCTTATTTAAAACCATATCTTTGCAGGGGATGTAGCTCAGTGGTAGAGCGTTCGCTTTGCATGTGAAAGGCCCCGGGTTCGATCCCCGGCATCTCCAAACTTTTTTAATATTTTTTTTTTATTTTAATTTTTATTATTTTTTTAGTTTTTTATTATTCTTTTTTTAATTATTTTAATTTATTTTATTATCGTAAAAGTAAAATTGCTTAAAAACAAATAAAATACCATTAATAAAAATATGGAGATTAAATATTACATAAAGATAAATTAAATACTCCGGTTGACGGTATATGTATATACTAAGCCGTATAAATTCTTTTTTAATTATTTTTTTTTATTTATTTACCAATTATACTTATATATAACTAAATCATTAGTATAATAAAGAGGAGAGCTATGACAACGATTGTCTTAAGCTTAAACTGATATGGAGAATGTTTCAAATGGAATTGTAAAGGTTATTTATTTTGTTTCCAATAATTGATTATTAGTTTTGATTAGTCGTTGGTTATTGCAGTGTCGACTAATTGAAAAAGGTCTTTATTGTTTAGTATTGTGTTTTTGAATTCGTTCATATGCCGACATTTTCAAAAGAGGTGATCAATGTTAACTGGATTTAAGCCACAGAAGGGACAGAATTTTGATAAGTTGTTATCCATAACATGTGAGTCGGTGATTAAGTTGTGGCAAAGCCTTGAACGTATAATTATACCCTCCACTCCAGTGTGCAGAGGGTATATATAAGTTTGTCATTCCGTTTGTAATAATTAGAAAAAAAATTGTGGACCCAATAAAATATATATATTTGTGATCCTTATAACAACCGGAGTTGATACAGCGATGTCCGTCTGTCCGTCTGTCCGTCAGTGGAAATCACGATGCCGGCATCAATCAGGCAGCTAGGGTACTCGTTGACATAAAAAATGATTCACTAACATCCTGAGAAGTTTGCTGTTTAAAATTGTCCAAATCGGTTGATTAGGGCCCGAGATTTGAATGAAGAACTAAAAAGAGTCTTGAAAAAATATAATTTTCTATGTTGTTCTTGTCACGATCACGCCCTCAATAGGACAGCACGGGTGATCATTTTTAGTGAGAATGATTCACCAAATTCATGGGAAGATTTCTATTTCAAAAATCATTAAAATTGGTGGAGCAGGTCCAGGGAAATCTCTGAAAAAGTAAAAAAAAAAAATAAAAACATGATATTTCTATATTGTTCTTGTTGTTATTCTAAATGTTGCATTGTTGTCATAGCTGGACTTCTTGTTTTGTGGTAATTGTGGTAATAATATAATAAAAACTAACCCTTTGTACATTTTTTTATCAACTCTGGTAGAAAAATTTAAAAGTTTCCATTATTTTGGCATCACTAAAAAAATTTGTTAAATCATTTCTGTCATTGCCACGAGCCTGCCTACAAAATTTCAGATCGATTGGGTCACGGGAAAGTGGTTAAAAGCGATCCAAAATTTTTTCGACAAGCAGACACTACGAGTTAATATAAAGGGAGTAAAAATTCACCAACATCTAAAGCAAATAATGCTAAAATACCTAGTTATATCGTTGTATCTGTTGTATCGTGTATCACTTTACAATAGTGTAAAATTGTTGTTGGTAATTTTCACTGAAAAATCTGATACACGATCCAACTTCATTTGCTATGTTTAGTAAATGTTGTATATTGTATCATAACATATCAGTTCCAAGTGAATGCCAGTTTTTATGAAAAAGAAAAAACAAATACATAGAATTTTATCAGCATAAATAATTATAAAATAAAATATGGCAAATAATGCAAATAACGCAAATACATCGATAAGTTTATTTATATAAAAAATAATGTTTATATTTTTAGTATGTATTTTTCTTTCAGTACCAACCAAAACATTTAACATTTTTTTTTTTTTTTTATTATAAATTAAAAAGCAAGAGGTACGTAACTAAAACTCCAGGGTATATCTCACGACCAAAAAGCAAACACTGACAAGTGTTTTCTCTTATACAAAATAGCAGAAGCGACGAAGCGATCTTTCCTCGTTGGATCGAAAATTACAAAAGAAAGCGTTTTACAATATGAAAATACAACTGAGTGTTCACAACAAATGATTGTATTGTGTATTTCAATACAACATACCTGTTGTGAATTGCCCAAATGTAAATTTAGCAAAAAAAAATTATGTATTAATTTATTTAAAGTGAAAAACACAAAAATAACGTCTGATGTTGTATTTTTTGTGTGTAATATTTACATATACATACATACACATATTAAATAATACAAATAATATACATATATTATATATATGTATGTATGTATGTATATTCATAGTAACTGCATGTTAGAAATAAATCGGTATATTATTTTATGTACATAAAATTATGCAATATTTTGTTGTGGGGAAAATACATTTCTTTTGCATTAACAGTGTCACTTCATTTTGCTCAACGTGAATATGCCACTGTAGATGGCGCCACAATTTTTTTCTAATTAGCTTTGCAATAGTTATTTCTATTTTAACATGAATGTCAATATTTTCAACTAGATATCATACAGAACAATGTTAAGAGTGCTGGTCTTTTATTTCATACGTTTTTTCATTATTCTTTTACAAATATGAACATAAGTTTGGCATGTTAACTTTTTGTTGTCTTTAGAAAATAGAGTTACCGAGTTCATCAATGAGTTTTTTGCTTTCAAAACAGTTCTACATAGTTATATAGAACTATTATTCTGCTTTACCTACAAAATATCTGATTGCGATGCGATTACATCTAATTTTTAAAAATTGTTTATAATTAATAAAATACAAAATTGCACACACATACAAAATTGCACATAAATACAAAATTGCACTTTTTAAATTTTCCATTCAAATTTAAGAAAATATCAATTCTTATAAAAACTGAAATTAAAATTTCCAATTATAAATTAGAAAATATTAATTGAATTTCAGAAAATCGTATCAAAACGTCGGAAATAATAATTTTAAATTTAGAAGACATCAATTGCATCTTTAATATGTAAATTTTATTCGTTAAACACAAATTGAAATTCAAAAAAAAAAAAAAAAAAAAACACCAAATATGTTTACATTTAAAAAAAATGTTTACATTTAAAAAAAAATATTGCCATTCAGGAGATATTAATATCTTTTCAGTACCGCGATTCAGTAACTTCTTTTAACGATAGTCGAATCGTAAAAAAAAAGAAAATTGCAAAATTATCAGTAAAATTTTTAAACGATATTCGCTATTGTTAAAGTCAGCTGTTGTTGTTAGCTAAACGATAACCATTTTTGTGTTGTTTATTCAATCGATAAAAACTTAAATTTTTAGGTTGAAATGTCGTCATACATAAATAAAAATCATAAAATAGTAAAAATATTTTGCTTTTATTAAAAAACTTTTTTTTATATATAAAAAAATTATATAGCATATTCAATTCATTATTTCATTTTCAAATAAATAAACAGAAATATTAGTAAAAAAAATAAAGATATTAAACATAAACATAAAATCATCCTGTCAAAAACGAAGTAATTTGTTTTTTTCTATTCTTTGTGTTTTTCGCTTATTTTGACAGAGGTGCCACTAGTTTACAATTTAAATAAATAGAAAAATAGATTTGTCGACTGTCGTTAAGATGTATGTACTTAGTGAAACACTTAATCCTTAGTGCAAACAACAATAACTGTCGATATATTTTGCGATTGTCGGATCGTTGAAATTTACAGAATCGCACTACAGAAAACATTAATTTAAATTTAATGAATTTTAGAAAACCTCAAATGATATTTAAGGCTGCTTACACACAATGGAACATTAAGAGAAACATGCGAAAAAAACATGTTTCCATTTTTTAATACAGACGATGGAACCAAAAACAAAACATCAGTTCTATGTGTTTATTGAATATACTACTACTAAACAAATATACGCGGAAGAAAATAAATTTTATATTCGTCTTTAAATTTTTAAAAATTTATAAAATAAATGTATTAATTTATAACTTTTTATATTAATTTATAAAATTCCTCATATTTTCATTATCACTATTCATTATTATTTATAAAATTC
Organism: Cordilura impudica; assembly: GCA_963682025.1. NCBI lineage: Eukaryota > Metazoa > Arthropoda > Insecta > Diptera > Scathophagidae > Cordilura > Cordilura impudica. Next base: position 154,403,368 of record OY821521.1, on the reverse strand, counting down.
TTCAAATTTGCGTTATGTTAAATTTCCGATATACAAAACAACATTACAGAACGACTGCTCTCAATGAAATAAGAGAGCAGACACAGTAAACATCGATACAGACGATGGAACATTGAGTTTGGAAACATAAAATATCAAAATAATTTGATATTTGAGGAACCAAAATTGAAACATTGATTTTGATGACAGGAAACATTGCTACACACGATGGAACATTAAGTGGAATATGACGTTGTTCCTGTTGATGTTCCATCGTGTGTACTCAGCGTAAGAATTGCTAACATAAAAATTGTTACATAAATAAACGCAATTTGATGAGAATTTTATTTATATATAAGTTTTCACAATTTTTTGGATGAAAATTTGAAGTTTTTCAGAAAATAAAGATAACATTAAATTATTTTATTTAAAATGTTTGGGACTTTTGGTTTTTTGCGTTTGGCATCCCTAATTTGATTATTTTTTATTATAAATTTATTTTCTATGTTTTCAAAATATGGCAATATTTTAATAAAAAAGTTGAGAGTGCTTTTTTTTTTGCTTATTATTTTGTTACTCCATCCGACCTATATGGCCACAATGAAGAAATATTTGGCCAATTAAAAGAAACTATACAGCCATCTCCAATTAGCACGATTTAATGCATATGGCCACTCTACACAACCATTACCTTTGCAATGGAGGTTAGGGCGAGCTATTTAATTAGCAAAAACTAAATTAAACGAGAAGTTATGTCATATAACCGGAAACGCAGGCATATAGGTATATAGCCTAAATGCATGCCGATCAGCAACCACGATGACCAAAAAGCAAACACCGAAATAAATCCGAAATAATAGAAAAGACGAAAACCAACCCAAAGAATTTTCTTAAATAATTTGGTATTAAGTTTAACAAATTGTTTACTTTTTCCAATATTTTGTTTACATTTATTATCAATACTCAAACCGAGGTGGAGAGTATTACAGATTCGGCACAGCCGAATTTAATACTCTTACTTGTTTTACCTCGCATTGACCTCGAAAAAGTTATTCTGTTGTTGAAGTTGACCTGTATAAATAATTGTATGTAAATACAACACTGTTCGACAGTTTAGTAAGTTTTCGAATGATATATTATAGATATGTTACGAGTATTGTGAGATGCTTCTGTGTCTTTTGCGGCCATATTCATATGGATCTGGCAATGTTATTATAAGTTACATTAAGCCTTTGTTTGCTTAATGAATCGCAACTGGAGAAAATCTCACATCCATACATGGGCGTATAATACTGTGATATCCATAGGTTCCTCATCATAGCAAAAGTTTTACCCCTTACAATTTTAATGTGATCCGACCAAGGTTTTTCGCAGTTTCAGCTAGATCAATTTGTGTGTCGTTAATCGGTATAGGTGGTAGATTTCAAGCATTTAAGCAAAGAATAAATAAATATAAATATATTTCTAATATTAATTAAATTTAAAAAAATAGTTGAACATAAATTGTTTATTAAGTAATTATTTTGAGATATATCTATACTAATATAATAAAGAGGTAATGTGTGTTTGTTTGTTTGTTTGTAGGAGGTAATCTCCGTAACTATTTTTTAGTAGGCCTGGCACCTCCCACACAAAGTAAATTTTTAATATCATACAAACTTAATATAAAATGTGATATATCTGAATAGTGAGAGATTTGGGACTTTGCGTGAGCACTTTCATTACGATTCGGGGGGAGGGGTAGCGAAGCACACCGGGTAACATCTAGTTTTTTATAAATTTAATAATTTACTTTTTGAAGTATTTTTTCTTTTTTTTTTATATACATACATATCTGTGGTCACAAGCGATAACCGCCTAAGTCGACTTAAGAACGATTTGATTTATGTTTTTAAAAAGATATTAATAAATATATACGTACCTAAGTCGTAATGAAACACCATTATATAAAGTTTTCTCAAATACATTATCTTCGACTTAGGTTGTTGACCATAGATAGATATAATGAAATTTGAATTTTATATATACTCTAATAAAATATGTTACTGATAACATTTTTTGGTTTTAAATGTTTTAATGAATGTCTGAGAAAAACATTAACATCTGCCACGTAAATGACAATAAGCAGAGTGGCGCAGTGGAAGCGTGCTGGGCCCATAACCCAGAGGTCCGAGGATCGAAACCTTGCTCTGCTATAAGAGGTTTGATGTCGAAAATCCTTTTTTTTTCTTTTTTTAATAAATAATAAAAGCACTAACAAAATTATATCAAGTTATATTTTATTCTCGATTGCGCTCGAGCTTATAAATTCATTACATCTAAGCAAAATCTAGTATATACGAGATTTCGAGCACAATATAGCTCATTTTTACTAGATTTCCTATAAAAAACAAAATCTAGCTCATTACTAGATTTTAGCAAAATCTCACAAAATCTGGTCAAACTGGGGCACTACCAAATGATACTACTGTGTTTTTTTAATATTGTAGTAGAAAATTACAACGCAGTGACTGAAAAATTTACATTTAAAAACCAAAACAAACAAGTTGAATAAAAAGGAAATAAAGTATTAATTATTAATAAAAATGACGAATCTATAATAAAAAAATATTTAGTGATTGAAAAGTTATAGTTTTCTATACTTATATGTATGTATGTGCCTATTCCAATCTGCTTTTTAATAATTGTGGAAAATGCGTTTTTTTTTTGGTTGTTCAAACAATACATTTAACAATTCCTAATGTTTTTTTCGCAAAATTTCTATTTCAGCTTGTACTTTTTTCATTCTTGATGCATAATATAATAATAAATCCTGTTCCTTTTTGAATTTTCCATATTTCCATTTTCATATTGTTTTGTTTATTTTTAGTATTTCTAGTTTATATGTTTTATTTTAATCAGCTGTTTATTGTTGTGGCAACGAAATATCAATTAATTAATTAATAGGAGAAATTTTAATTAACAGTAGAAAACCATTATTATTTATAACATTGTGTGGTGGAGAGGAACAAGTATACATATGTATATTTTTTTAAAAATCGTAATTATTTTCTGAATATTTTAATCAGACCTTTTGCTTCACCAAACAATACAAATGGAAATTTTGTAGTCTTTGGTAGATTTCTAAATCAACACTGATCGATTCATATACTTTTTTTATCACAGTTCATTTAAAATGTTCTATCGAAAGAGCAAACATTATTCAGTAAACATTCTCGTTCTGCTTGTTTTATCAGCTTCTGGTTCAAGATTTATTCGAAAGAAAAAGAAAATACGTATTAAAGTTAGTTCAAAGTTATTGCAGTTCTAAGGCGCTTTGCTTAAACTTTTGCCGGAGTACACAACTTTACACGTTCTAATACAAAACAACTAATTTTTGGTAGTCCTCTTCCACAGAAAACACCATACCCATCCGCCGACCTACCTAGCTACATTCATGTACTTACATACAATTCAAGTATTTAATTGTGAATCCAAGAGTTTGAATTTATGCCGCATTAAATTCTCCACCCTCCACAAAACTCATAAAGAGATATTGCAGTGTAATATAAGATTGTGTTTGGCAGTTTAAAGTCTCGTCCTTTTGCTGTTGTTAAACGAGTAGTAGGTAAAAGGACACTCTAGTTTACCAACAATGAGCATAAGTATACGAATGCGAGAGCAAGTATAATGTGGCAAATAGAATGTGATGCGTAAGGACTACTTTATATATACAACAGAAAGATAAATAATGTTAATACTTAAGGTAAATAACGAATCTTGTGATATCCTACTTATGTACACCGAAACTGACTCTAAGTCTACTAATAACTGTATTAGTCTGAATTTTGGCAAACCGTCTATCAATATTATTACTTAATATGAAGAAATGACAATTATTTTTTTTAACTGAAACTTGTTTTGAAGTTATATAATTTTGGATTATGTATAAAATAATTTCAACCAGCTTGCATTTTGGAATCTGTACGAAAACTTTTGTGTTGCATAAAAATATTGATATCGTTTAATAACGTTGATATCGCGGAAAAAATGTTTTTCGTTCTCATTTGCGTACGTTACGGTTTGCGACATATATATTTTGGAACAATGTTTAGAACAACCTAGAAAACCCTACAATTTTTTTTTCCAAAAGTAGGGGGGCAAAGTTAAAAATTCGTTTTTTTTTTTCGTTGTAGAACAATCCTAGAACATTTCAGAACAATCTTCAAAAAATTTTATTTCCAAAAATGGGGGGCTAAATTCGCACACTTTTGATATCGCGGAAAAAATGTTTTTCGTTCTCATTTGCGTACGTTACGGTTTGCGACATATATATTTTGGAACAATGTTTAGAACAACCTAGAAAACCCGCCAATTTTTTTTTTCCAAAAGTAGGGGGCAAAGTTAAAAATTCGTTTTTTTTTTTTCGATTTACCGGTACAAATTATATTTTAGAAACATTGTAGAACAATCCTAGACCAATTCAGAACAATCTTAAAAAAAATTTATTTCCAAAAATGGGGGGTCTAAATTCGTACACTTTTGATATCGCGGAAAGACTGTTTTTCGTTCACATTTGCGTACGTTACGGTTTTGGAACAATGTTTAGAACAACCGCCAAATTTTTGTTTCCCAAAAGTGGTGGGCAAAGCTTAATATTTGCTTTTTTCGATTTACCGGTACAAATTACATTTTAGAAACTCATTGTTTTGGAACATTGTAGAAAAATCCTAGAACAAAAAAATTTATTTCCAAAAATGGGGGACTAACTTCGCACACTTGTATCTATGGGCATTTAGTAATGCATGGTTTACTTTGAAACAACATCTTATTGTTTCTTTGGCAGCCTCAATGAGTTAACGCCAACAAATCCTGACACCAAGAAAATGTAGGGTGAACACAAGTTAGAAATATATGTATAAGTATGTACAAAAAAACATTCATGAGTTTCAAGACTCAGGGGAAGCAATAAAATTTCGCTAACTTGGCATAAGACAAATAATTAACAGATTATAAAGTTTTCGCCGACGTTTAATAAAATAAAGACACCAAAATGGTACAAATAAAAAATAACGATGCATTTATTTAAAGCAAGGACGCTCCAACAAAGTTCTGTTTTCTTTTTTTTTTTTATATACATACCTACATACATACAAAATAAATGGGTTAAAAATTTCAAAGAATATAAAGAGAAATTATGGGAAACACAGCAGAAGCCACACTGGCCAATAACAGCCAATGAAATCTTTTTTTTCTACGCAATTTAATGAATTTTATTTTAGTTTCTGTTCCGTTCGTTTGTTTATATTTTATTTTTTCTTAATTTTTTGTTATCGTTTGTCTGCATTTTTCAGTAAATTGATAATAGAAGTAGCAGTGGGTAGAATACTGTTGAAGATAACCAAAGGAATGTCATTAGTTTTGGAATGACTTTGTAGTCCAATGTTTTTCTTTTCACTCAAGCATGTAAGAGCGTTAATTCTTAAGCATTCATTTGTAAATGCATTTAAAGTATGTTAACAATTTGGAAGAGAATTCTTTTGAAAATTGGTTTTAACACCTGGTCGAACTCCATAAAATTAAGAACAGTTTTATTTTTAATTCGTTTTGTATAAAATATAAAAATTTCAAAGACCAGCACGAATGAAACTACAAATAAAATAAACAATTTGGCAAATCTAGTGGCATCATTGCATGGCAGCGCTGTATTTATTTATGCTTGCTTATACATCCACTTCATGAACAATATCAAAGATCGTTTAAGTTATTTCCATTGGACTTCTTTCTATATTTAGAAAGATATGAGTCACAACAAGCAAAATGAAAAAGTGATGACTCACGTAAACTAAAGCAATGTACATATTTCTACAACAGCATTTAGTGAAGAAGTATGGAATTGTGTATGTGATATCAACGATAAAGTAGTTTTTATAATTTTTGTTAATGTGTGTTATAAATGGAATCACGTTGCTAGCTACCCAAAAACAACCACCGCTTTTTAAAATATAATGTTAATGTTATTTTTAAAAACTTCTTTTAATTCTCACATAGTTGATTTTCACTTTGTGATAAGTAGTTTAGTTTTAGCGGAGAAAAGCATACTTACCTGGCGTAGGGGTTATCCGTGATCACGAAGGCGGTTCCCCCGGAGTGAGGCTTGATCATTGCACTACGATTGAGTTGACCTCCGCGATTATTCCTAATGTGAATAACTCGTGCGTACAATTTTTGGTAGCCGGGAATGGCGTTCGCGCCGTCCCGACCTTTAGAAATAAATTTCAAGCATATATTTTTTATTTGTCACTTGAGTCGAATGAAGCAAAACCCATGGTTATTAATTTATACGGCATTCGTATCTATAATTTTTTTTTGGCGTGTTTGAGAAAAGTATGGTTTTTACAGAAAAAAATGTTGATAAACTTGTCCATTATATTAAATAAAGAAAAAGTGTCAAAACAAATAGGTAGAAATGGTGGTGATTTTATTGCACTTTAAGAAAGTATTCAAATAACCAGTTTTATTTAATTTGTTTCGATTGTTTACACATCCACTAGTTTTTTTTTTTTTTTGTTCTATTAATTATCATTAGATATTAAAAATATTTTCCATTCAATTATAAATAAGTTGACTTAATTAAGTTATTTTAATAATTAGTATAAATACTTTGAGAACAAAGTGCAAAATATAGCGTTTGACAATTTTTCGCTACAATGTTCGAAATGAAAATAAACACGAAGCAAAAAGCATAAATGTCATTTTAAAATAGGGTCGAACCAATTTTAAAATTCTTTTATCTACACAAGGTTCAAACTTAGCTAAAATTCGTTTATGAATACAATTTTATCGATATTAGCTTAAAATGAAATGCTGTTTAAAATTTTTATGAATACGGCTGTTAATGTTTTGTGTAAAACTATTTTAAAGAAATAAAAATTAAACCAAAATTGAATTAATAAATGATGAATTATTCGACCTTTGAAATTGATGGCTTTTAATAAATAGTTCAGCTCGAGGTCACGTTGTTATTTATAAAATATCTTTTATTATTTTTGTCTAATGTCATATTGATATGAGAGGACCGCAGCGACAATAAATTTTGTGTTTAGTACATATTTTGTTGTTTTTGAACATACTCCCTGAGGATGTCATTCAAAGAATGACGAAACATTGGAGAGATTTAAAATAAAAGATATTTTATAAATAAAAACGTGTTCTCGAACTCAACTATATTATTAGAAGTCAAAAATTGAATTAAAAAAAAAAAAATAAATAAATAAATACATATGTATTATATACATTAGGCTGGCTTTTTTCTTTCATTGTATAAAAAACAATAAGTTTTAGATTTTATCGATCAATATTAATGATTTCATTGTATTTACATATTAAAGATATTTCTTTAAAGATATATTTTAAAAAAATTTAATTTTTGGAAGGAAAAAAATACATTCGATCGGAATCAATGAATGAACGACTGACTCTAATTTTTAAAAATTTATTAAAAATTTTTATAGATCTTGTATGTTTTCGTAACAATTGAGTATTAGTAAAACATCTTTTAAATTTACAGAATGCGTTACGTTGCTTAGAACAAATAAATTTTAAATCGGAAAAAAATTTTCAACAAAAATTAGGTTTTTTGAATCTTGTTTAGCTTTTCTTTTTCATTGAATTTATTAATATCGTTATGAAAATAATGAAAATGTAGCGTACAAACCTTTAAATTATTTTCCTTAAATGTTTATTTATAATCAAAGTATTTTTCGTATATTGCTATTAATTTTTTTTCAGTGCATTAAAAAAAAACAGCATACATCCCCTACAGGTGTTCATTCGTCGCTGAGCGTAAGAATACATGTGAGCAGGCCTGCCAGATGATTTTGATAAAAAAATCGGCATTGTCGGCACTTCAATTTAAAAAAATCGTTTTCTTAGAAGCCTTTCCATTCGATTGTATACGTTGTGTATTTCTTTTGACTTTGAAATATTTTGTTAATAATAGTAGCAATTTCAAGAATATATTTTAAAAAAGATATATTATATGTATATATATATATACATATATATTTGATTGATTCGCTTAATTTTTTATAATAGTTTTTGCTGTATCGATTTGATCAACATTGGCAGTAAATTTTCAACGCTTCATACGAATCTAGTATTCTCAAGAATCATTATATAGAATCATCCAAGAATGATAGAATAAAGATTACGCCATCCCAATGTTTTCCCGTTAGATGACGTAACGTGTCTGTTGCAAGGGTTACGAAATCTGTTTCATATGTGAAAATTAAAAAATCTTGCGAAAAATTTATGTTTTAGGTATAGTTGGCAACCCTGCAATTAAAGTCCCTTTGACAGTTTCAAAAAAATATTAAATCAGTTCTTGTTATAAATTACATATTTCGCTTTATATTTTATTTAAAAAAATATTAAAATAATTAAAATTAATTAAAACATTCAGTAAAATGTGCTAATAAGTTGCAGCATAAAGAAAAACTAAAAATCAAAAAGGCAGAAAAAACGTAAACATGCGGTGTGCAGTGGGCAAATGCAAGCAAAATAATCATAAAAAAACAAGCGAGAAATTGTGCGAAAAAGTAACATTTTGGGTTTTTATAATGAATAGATTACATTTCTTACTATAGCTGTATCCTTTTACAAGTTCCCGAATGATACAACGAAAAGGAAGCTTTGGGTATTGTTTTGCAATCGATGCATTACCGTAGACGTTGAAAAAGAAAGAATTTGTGCCTTACATTTCTAACAGGAGGATTTTGAAAGAAATATGAAATTTTAAATGGGTAAGTTATCACAAATTTAATTTTAACAGTTTATTAATTAATAATTATGAATAGGATTTACCAATCAGCGTACACGAAAATTGAAACCGGAAGCAGTTCCGACCATAGAGGTGAGCGCTATTGCAAATGAAATTGAAATTTCAAATAAAATTACAAATCCAATTGAAATTCCAAATGAAGTTCAAATTCCAAATCAATTTGAAACACTTACATGAGATGAGAAAAACATTCTAATGACGACTGACATTCTGGAAGATAGCCTACAACTGTACACAAAAAGTTTGGAAATGTAAATGTATGTATGTTTTTAAAAAGTGCACAAATACTTATTTCAAATCGTTTTTAGAGATGCTTTGCGCCACGAGAATAGTATGCTGAAAATGTTACAAAGTCAATCTGCGATCACAATGAAAAATTTGTATCGTCAAGTTCGGAGCTTAAGATCTACTAACACAAATCTTGAGAAATCATTGAGTCTTCTGTTTACTAAAGGCCAAATACAAAAACTAAAAACGACGATAAAAGGCAAAACTTTACAGATGCAGATATTGCACAATCAATCATTTTGTATTCCACAAGTGCCATGGCTTAAAATTTTTTAAGGAAAAAGCATTTCCATTTCCCTCTAGGACGATGAAACCAGACTTCTTTACAGAAATTAATAGCTTATTCTTCAATTAACCATTTAAGATGAATATTAGCGTCTATTTATAGTAATCTTTTATTCATCTGATATTTTTGCATTTATATAAGCTCTTTTATAGTGTTTTTTATTTAATATATTTCAAATTTTTCATATTAATCAATTATTTACAAAAATTTTTTAATTGAAAAACTATAAAATTTTTGTTCAAATATTATTTAGTGTTTTAGTGAATTTAAAATAAATTAACAAATTCTTTTTTCTAACAAATAATTTTAGGAGAAAAGTAAAAATGTAACATATGTGCGAAATGTAACATAAACATAACAGTTTGACAGCTGAAAATTATTAGCCAATAGGAACACAGTTTACGTGACGTCACGTGCCTGACCGGCGTAAAAAAATTTGATTGTGTCCGCGGGATGGCGTAATCTTGAATTCTATCATTTTTGGAATCATCTACATAAGATTCTTGATAAGCAGCCATTTTCAGGGTTGACAAATATTTCCTAAAAAGAGTTTAAAAACGTAATATCGAAAACATTTTTTAGGAGAAAATATGAAACTGGAATTGTTTTAAAAATGCAATATATGTATTATATATTATAATTTGGAATAAAAAATAAATTTTTTTTAAGAGTACACAAAGTTTTTATTTATAGTAAGGAACTTTTTGCTTTTAAATTAATTCATCATCATAATCATTGCCTTTATTTTATTTAGAAAAAGAAGCAGTAACAAAAAATCTCTTTTTGAATCTTTTTTATATTTTGTAGCCCTGCAAAGGCCCTTTTTATATTTTTATATTTTTTTCGCCATGAAGAAGGCCTTTTATATGTTGAATTTCGCAACGTAAGAGAAAAGGTACTATTCAAAGAAAATGTACTTTTTTAACAAAGGTAATTTTTTAAGAAAAGGTACTTTAAAAAAATACTTTTTTCAGAAAATAAATTTTTTTAAGAAAATCACCCTTTTAAAGAAAAGTTAATTTTTAAGAAAAGGTACCTTCTTTAAAAACGAATATAATTATTAAGAAGAAGTACTATATAATATACTTTTTAAGAAAAGGTACTTTTTTATCAATAAAATTTATTTTTTATAGAACAGCTATTTTTTTTTAACAAAATATACTTTTTTTAAGAAAATATACTTTTTTAAGAAAAGCTAAAAACTATCTATATTTTTCTAAATAAAATAAGAAGACCCACAAATGACGCAAAGAATATGAAATACAAAATTAATATAATAATATAAAATTAAAGAAAATCAGTAATTATTGGAAGTCGTAAGTGATAACAGAAAACAATTTGAATCGCACACTAAATCATCCTTAAATACACCAAAATAAATAGAATTAATTTTATATTTCATATTCTTTTAAATAAATTGTCTTTTATTAGCTTTGGGTCATTTGTGGATCTTCCTATTTTATTTTACAAAAATATAGATAGTTTTTATACATAAAATAATTTTATAATAAAATTGGTTAAAAGTTGTTTTAATTCATATTTGCGAGCAATAAGGAGATAATTGCACCAAATATATATCACAATGGATTATTTTGAACCCAGGAGGACTGAAGGGCTAAATAAATAAAAATTAACCGAATTATTTTTCTTAAATTCTAAATAGTGGTTTCACCGAGTTTAATAGAAAAACTCGTTTTCGGTAATGGGTTAACGTTCTCGGATTTAGCTCAGATTTTAGGAACGGAAGTTCTACACATTTATTTATTATATTTTAGGTGTCGCATCTAAAAATTCAACAGCACTTACGAAATATTTGAATTTTTTTGAATAAATTGTTTTATTAGCTTGGGGTTATATGTGACCACAATTCTAAAAGGGTTAATGGGGTCATAATATATTTTTCCGAAACTATGGACTATTAAGATAAAATATAACATTTAAAAGTAGACAAGTGATGAATTTTTGATACAAAGTATTTAGAAAGAGTACATTTACAGAATATTTTACACAAATCCCCTTTGTCTCGAAATCCGCAAAAATAAAATCGTTGTCAAAAAAATTCTGGCATAGGGAGTTACCTGAAAATTCACACAGTTGATCTCTAACACTTAACAAGACCATAAAGAGCTAGATCAATTTTTTTTAAATTTTGTTTAAGAAAATTTTTCAAAACTTGAAAAAGGAGTTTTCAAAATTTTATCAAAAAAATTTCCATTTTCGGTCTCAATGCTTAATAGGTTAACAAGGTGGAAATAAAATAATACTTCATATCTAGGGATGCCAGACGTGCTCTTTTAAAGAGTACAGTGCCCTTTTTTAAAAAAATGTGCTCTTTAAAAAGATCTTGCAAATGAGCAAGCCAGTGTGCTCTATTTAAGCGTGGTGCTCTTTTTTGTGCTCTTTTTTTTAATTTTGGAACAAAAAATTGCAACTCAATTAAAAAAAAAACGACAAACCAAATATAATTAAAGGTAGGCATAGATTATCAATATTCATGCGATTTTCGATTTTTCCTACCTATAGGGTAATAGAATAAAGAACAAAAGCCAAAAATTGGCCAAGAATATCGATAGTCTATATCTATAAGTGTTAAAGTCAAGCAAGATTACGCCGATGTTTCTACTTAACTTTGTACTCTATTTTAAGTAAAAGCAAACAAAGTATTTTAAGAAAAAAAATGGCTTTTCCGTGAAATACAACACATTTGAAATTTTACTTATATTTCGTGCAATATATGGTAAGATTGTGATTACACGAGCATGTGGATAATTTTAAATTGTATTTCTAGATATCAACAATGGAAATAGATATTAATGATTCGATGGTTTTGTCGGGCTCTGACATTGAAGAACTTAAGGAAACTCCCAACACAATGCAAGGAAAAACATTGGAAACCGCCGAAAGAATAAATTTAATGATATTTGGACAAATCAGTTTAACTGGATCATCAAAACAAAAAATGAAGCAATGGCTAAGTGTTCCGTTTGTGGCATTTCTTTTTCGATTGCTAATGGAGGAATAACTAAAGTGAAACAACATATGAAATCTACCAAGCATATACGAAATGTGGGCGCAAGCGGACATACTAAATCAATTACAAACTTTGTTTTGCAGATTGCGATTGCAGAGGCTGCATTTTGCTATCATGTTGCAAAGCACTCACATAGCTACCAATCTGCAGATTGCAGCGCTAAGCTTAACAAATCGATGTTTTCTGATTCAAATATAGCCGCTAAATTTTCGTGTGGAAAAACAAAGTGTTCTAAAATTATTACAAACGTTTTGGCTAAATATGCAACTGAGAAGGTAATAAGCAACTTGGAAGACGGTCATCCATTTTCTATTGCCACTGACGCTTCCAATAAAGGAAATCTAAAGATGTTCCCTATAGTTATAAGGTACTTTTCAAAACTTTCTGGTTTGAATACAAAACTTTTAAAGTTTTTTAATTCAGAATCTGAAAATTCCAAAGACATTGCAAACCATTTAAGGTCATATTTAAAGGATAATAATTTAGATTTAGTTAACGTTACCAGCTTTTCCGCTGATAATGCAAATGTTAATTTTGGACACAATCAGAGTGTTATTGTTAAGCTTTCCAAAGATAATCCTAATATAATCGGAGTAGGATGTTTATGCCATGTAATTAATAATGCTTTTAAAAACTCGTTGAAAGTATTAAAATTTGATATTGAAAATATTGTCATTAAAGTTTTTAATGAATTTAGTTCATCCACGAAAAGAACGTTCAAACTTAAAGAGCTTTTTGAATTTTGCGATTTGGAATGGAGTGATATGCTTCGGCATGTACCATCAAGATGGCTTTCTTTAACTCCAGCCATTGAACGACTTTACAAGAATTATATGGCCATAAAATCATATTTTCTTTCGCAAAATGATTGTTCATATATTTTGCATCAATTTTTTGAACTTGAAATTTCCGAAGCGTATCTGGGATTTGTGCATAACATAGATCATTTTTTGAGTTGCAACATAAAGAAATTGGAAGAGCAAGATAGTTTAGTTATTATTGACATGTTTGAAATTATGAAAACTATACGAAAAAAGCTCATTGAACAAAGAACAAAGGCATATTATGGAGTCGTGGCCGAAAATTCATGCAAAAAATGTGATAATCATATAGAAGTTGATTTATTAAAAAAAAGAGCAGACAGTGTGTTATTGTATATATTAAATTATTTAGAAAAAAAGCTTAATTTTAATAATAACAAATTTGAAAAGCTTAGTACTTTTCATTTAAATACTAGTTTTTCATTCAATGATTTTAAAGATATAACTTTATTTTCTATAAAAAATGTTGATTTGGAATTTCTTTTCGACGAATTTGTTGTATTAAAAACTTTTTCAATAAAAGTAGATAGAGATAAACGTGTTGATGAAAAGTGGAAAGAATTTCTGAATAGTGGGATGTATCCAAATTTTGAGAAAATTTGCAATTTCATATTTTCTATACCACACTCAAATGCTGCATGTGAAAGAATTTTTAGTTTAATGGGTGCAAGTTGGAGAAAAGAGAAGAATAGGCTTAGTATTGAAAATCTTGAAAGCGAGCTCCTAATAAAAACAAATTTTCAATATACTTGTTCCGAATTTTACAATTTCTTAAAGACTGATATAGGTAGGAATAAAATTGTTAAGAACGTTCAAAAAAGTGAAAAATTTTTTAAAGTCCATCTTCTAAACTTTCTATAAAAATATCTAACTGCCATAGCTAAACAAGAGCTGCAAGCAAGGGTTTTCTGGCTGTCCAAATTACTCGTGCTCATACAACTTGTATGTAGCATCCCGTTTTTTATTTTTATCTGTGTATATAAATGTTATATGTAAGTTTTTAAAATAGAATGAATTGTCTCTATTCCTCTTAAAGTGGGTTTGTTTTGTTTTCTTTAATTATACCCTATACCACTATGTGGTTTGGGTATAATGACTTTGTGCTGCTGTTTGTAACAACCAAAAATATTTGACCTACACCCATCTTTAATTATACCGATCGAATCAGAATCACTTTCTGAGTTGATTTAACAATGTCCGTCCGTCCGTCCGTCCGTCCGTCCGTCTGTGTGTCCATGTAAACCTTGTAATCAAACTGCAGGTCGCAAATATGAATATATTTTGATGAGATTTGGTATATAAGCTTTTGTCGGCCATGAGATGAACGCTATTGAAATTGGTGAGAATCGGTCCATGTTCAGACCTAGCCCCCATACAAATTACCCATATGAAGTCGACATAAATTGCCATAAGATCCAAATTGTCATATAGATCTTCCTCAAATTGGATTTGTATGCGTTCATTACATCCATTAATGAGTAGTCCAAAAATGATCCCTTTGACCCCAAATAGAGCTGCTTCCCGATCTTCACTTAAATCTATTAAAAAACTAAAATATTGCACTGATTCTTCTCAAATTTTGTTCGTATATATTTTTGCAAAATACAAGAGACTTTACCAAACATGATCAGGATCGGTCCATTTTTGGACCTAGTCCCTATATAGATATAGCATCCGATATGAACTTTTTCATATCTGCAGCCAAAAAAATTAATAAAAATCCCACTCAAATTTGGTTTTTGCTTATTTTCTATGTCCAGTTAGTTGGGCCTAAGAGATAGGGTTTCTAAACGCATGGTATAGGGTATCGTATAGTCGGTCTAGACCGACTATAATTTTCTTACTTGTTTTTAAGTGTTTTTCTTTTTATTTATGTTATGTTTCTTTTTTTTTTGTGTATTTTATGTTATATTGAATTGAAATAAAATAATATTGAAATTGAATGTTTTTCTCTTGTTTGAAAAGTGTGCTCTTTTTTCCGTTTGTGCTCTTTTTTTTAAATGACTGTGCTCTTTTAGCCTCTTCAAAATCTGCCATCCCTATTCATAGCTGAGTGCTGACAGATATAGAGACTAAAACAAAATGTTGACTTTAATTAATTTCTTAAAGTTGAAAAAAATACCATCAAATTTCATGATCTAGTTTTTTTTGGCACAAAAGGGGTCTGGGGCATTTGCAATTTCGTGGCAAGTTTTTTGGAAAGATAATTTAATATTGATCCCGAATTATATAACAATTTGTCGGAAAAATTAAACTATAGAACGAAATTCTCTTAAAATCTGAAAAAAAGTCATATTTTCCCCATATAAACACACTTGAAATTTTCAATCGCGTTGAGCACCCTCTAAATGTTTTTTGATTGGCCCAAAACTTTTTTTGCTATTCGCATATTTCTAGGGGGTGCGACCGAGAGTTTGAACACTTTTTTATTATGGGCCACCCTATTGGACATGTTATATACATATCGCACCTGTACCTCTAAAGTGAGTCAACTCAAAATTTTTCAATTTTTTCTTTTTACAAGAAAACGATACACAGTGGTCATACCTATCCACTGTAAAAATCTTACATCGATTTTTCTAGTCTTTCTTTTTGTTATAAGAGTAGATTCTTTAGAATCCACTAAAAAGACATATTTTAAGTTCCAAACAAAAAACTTGTTATTTTTGATGATCACTGAAAAAATCGCAAAAATAACTACTGTTGTATACTTATTATTCGCAATTCTTTATAATGAAACAACTGTTTTTAAATTTTATAGTAAATATTTAAAAAAAACCGTTTTTTGTCTCTACGGAAAATTTGTAAATTTTGAGTTGACTCACTTTAGAGGTACAGGTGCGATATACCTAGATCGCATCGTAAAAAACCTGACCTGAAAAAAAATTGAAATATTTTGAAAAAACTAAAAAATACACCTTTTTGAAAATGGCCCAGCTCGCAAGGGGTCAACTCTGGACCAGAAATTTTGGGAATCATTATAAAACAAAGCAAAGTAGATTTCTAGGGGGGCACTTTTTGCACTTTTTTTTGTGAGTCGCTCTAATCTATATATATATATATATAAAAATGGATGTATCTATTTATGTATGTTCCGTATGGACTCCAAAAATGGCTGAACAGATCTTGATGAAATTTTCAGGGTATCTGGTTATTGGTTTTTGGGCGGAGGGGCGTGGCAAAATTAAATTTTAATATTGTACCACTAGTGGCATCTGTATATATAAAATTTGGATTTTAATGAAATTTTGAGGGAACCTTCAGAATAGGCTGGAGGGGTGACACTGTGAAGTCTGATATTTAAGTTTTGGTGTGCGGAGGAGTTCGTGATTTACTCTTTTCCGACACTATGTATTAAAATTTAGATGCAACATAAAACCCAGATGTTTTCTTAAGGCCAGCAACGCGGACCGGACCCAGCCACATTCATATAAAAACTAATGTATATTCACATATAATAGCATGAATGCTCAAGTGGTCCAAGCGGCCATTTTGGGCCAACATGAAAGGGTAGTGTTATATCGGATGAAAGCCCCAAGGGTGTTGTTCTTAGAAAAAAAGATAGAAAAATCAAATAAAACAAGTAAGGAAATTATAGTCGGTCTAGACCGACTATACGATACCCTATACCATGAGTTTAGAGACCCTATCTCTCAGGCCCAACTAACTGGATATAGAAAATAAGCATAAACCAAATTTGAGTGGGATTTTTATTAATTTTTTAGCTGCAGATATGAAAAAGTCCATATCGGATGCTATCTCTATATGTTGACTAGGTCCAAAAATGGACCGATCCTGACCATGTTTGGTGAAGTCTCTTGTATTTTGCAGAAATATATACAAACAACATTTGAGAAGAATCAGTGCAATATTTTTCTTTTTTGATAGATTTAAGTGAAGATCGGGAAGCAACTCTATATTGGGCCTATGACTGAGAGTTGTCCAATAGGGATCATTTTTGGACTACTGACTAATGGATGTAATATATACATACAAACCCAATTTGCCTAAGATTTGTATGATAATTTGGATCTTATGGCAATATATGTCGATTTCATAGGGGTCATTTGTATGGGGGCTAGGTCTAAACAATGACCGATTCTCACCGATTTCAATAGCGTTCATCCCATGGCCGATAAAAGATCAAATACCAAATTTCATCAAAAGATATTTATATTTGCGACATGCAGTTTGATTACAAGCTTTACATGGACACACAGACGGATGGACGGATGGACGGACATCGTTAAATCGAATCAGATAGTGATTCTGATTCGATCGGTATAATTAAAGATGGGTGTAGGTCAAATATTTTTGGTTGTTACAAACAGCAGCACAAAGTCATTATACCCACACCACATAGAGGTATAGGGTATAAAAACAGATTTTTCTTATAAGTATCAAAACGGTTTTTTCTAACCGACCTGAATGGGGGTTAAGGTCTCAATCGTATCATTATTTTAGAGCAGTTGTCGGCAAAACTACTACGCGGCGTTTTGCTCTCACACCTACATATGTACATGAGCTTACACATTAAACAATAAAATAATAGTCAATCAGTCTCGCATGAGCATTCGGAAGGAGACGTTGATTCGACGTTCAGTGTTTGAGATGCACTGAGAGAATAAATGCAAATTTTGAATGTAAATTCTTGTTTTTTCGGTAAACCCTTTGTTCCATTTCTGCAAAAATTCTTGAGGTTGTATGTCTTGAATAGCTGGCACAAACACAAATTTAATGTCAAAATTTGACAGTAGTCTTTAAACAGATGGGGCAGTGCTGATTTTTAATTAACTATGAGTGAAATTCAAACAGCCACGGACCCATTGATGCACCTCGTAATAAAATATAAATATATTACATGTTTGTTACATTATATTAACTAAGTAATCAAGCATATAATATTAAATTTTCATCTTCCAATTATTGTTTTTTGTATTTTACTTTCTTCTTTTTAGTTTTGCACTTTTTAAAATATTAGCCGTTTTTCTTTCTCATATAGAAAAAATTTTAATAGAGAAAATCTAATTTCAACAGATTCCTACGTTACATAACATTGTATTAAAACTGCGTAACCGTTCATAAGAGTTTTTCAGAAGATGGGTCAGATCAGCTGATTCGTCACATTACAATTACGGTTGGGTAACTCAAGGACTGGTTAGTCGATGTTATTGTGTCAGTGTTATTTAATTAAATTTTACATTTGGCATAAGCTTTTAACTCTTTAAATTAATTAATTTTTACTACTTTTAATGTGAGATTTGTGTTCTATTAAAGTTCTTCAAGCAGTACATAGGTGGAAACATTATTAAAGCCCTGTTATATTTTTTCCACCCTCGAAATTCTAGGAAAATTTATTTTTTCATCTAATGAATTATTTTATACTATTTATTTTAGCCAATTCATAATTTAACACTTTAAATATCGATTGCGTTATTGTCGTTATTGGTTTATGCCCAAAATTATTTTTCAATTCAACACAGGGCTTTTCATATATAATTTTTGCAAACACATTAACAAATTTAATAGACACACACACAGCATTGTATAATTTTATGTATGTATGTGTTAGAAGCAAATTTAAATGCATTTTACTTCAAAAAATGTAATATGTAAAAATCTCTAAAAAGAAATACCCCTACAAGAACAGTGACCGGTGATATGACGGTCACTACTGACTGAAGTTACGGTCATCGCGTAGAACAAAGTTTCTATCATTTTATTAACGCCAATATAACAAAAATGACCGAAACTTTCATGTACATGTGATTTTGCATCTTACTCTAACTTATGAAAGTATGTAAACCATAGAATATATATCTGAACTGCTCACTCTACCGCTGTTTAGTCACATTTGATGGCTATATACATCATCACTGACCGGTCACGCTTCATTATAATAAAACACGACTTATTATTTTTTATTTATTTATTTATTGTATTAAAAATCAAATTCAAAATTAAAAATTAAATATTAAAAACGCAACAATATCACTAATTCCGAAACGTGATGATAACTTTGAGACAATGTTGAAACAGGACAATGGGCTTAACTTAAAAGAGATATTTAAACAACTTTGCTGACTTTTCACTCGAAACATCCCTAAACTCAATAGATATTTCCGGTAATGGGTCTTAGTGCAATCAGTAGTTTCTTAAAGAAAACAATTTATTATAACACTTACATATTTATTTATCAACAATTTATATTAAAGCTTACCTTTTGAGTGTTGTGAATTAACAATTTCGGCCAAACCTGATACAATTCATTTGGAAAATTGATGAGTAAATGTTGTATCCATTCAAATACTGCTACCTTTGTTTGTACAGAACGGTGTGTGAGATATTGTGATAATACCTCCATAAATCAATTTGTTCAATATTCTGAGATCTTTGTTCTTTTAAAGAAACTAATTTCATTTCATATTATCAACATCATATTCCAGACACTATATTCCAGAATGGCCTAAATTAAAACATTCAAATATTAAAACAAACTCCCATATCCATGTTATGGCAACAGACTGAAAGATAGATATAAGGATTAGTGTAAAATGCTGCAAGGAAGATTTACTTTGTTTCTAGCTACAATTTTTAATAAAATATCAGTGCATTACCTTAATAAGTTCATTTGGTGATTGCGCATGTATTAACAATATATTTATAGTGTCTTCCATGCGCACTTAACTGGAATCATTACGAATCGATTTAATAAACTGTGTCAGCGTTGTTTCACACAATTATATTTCTTGTGTATTATCTTCCAACATCATAAAAAGTCCATCAATAATATCAAATAGATAACCATATTATTTTCTGGTACAGCATTCACAATCGAAATCCAGGATATAACATATTGTCCTACAATATAATTCTTTAGACAAATGCGTTTCCTAAGAGGTATAAAAGTTCTAGATTGAAAGTTTGTGAAGATTCTACAGCAATATCTTTAAGTAAACGATCCAACAGGAAGAGGCCACAAGACGCGAGCAAAAAATAAATCGTGGAAGGGTATAATGGAGGGACGTGCCACCACAATTGAGAATGGCACTAACGAATTCACTGACATGTTTTGAAGAATCCTAAAGAAACAACAAAAATTAACTTGAACTTTTAATTTAATTAATTACTTACCTTTCCTAAACCTTAACAAAAACAACTCTACAACAGCAACAATGACAGTCATATGTTTTTAAATAGAAAAAAACTGCAATTGTGTTAGTACAAAAATTGTTTATGTGTTAGTTTCAGTCATTCATTTCTTGTAGGGACCTTTCAAATGAGGTTTGTTTGGTCAAAGAGAGTAAAACTGACAAAGTTACACCGGCCAAAGAAATCGCCTTGCCTATTAATATAATAATTATATTATATCATAAACACTTTTGTGACAATCCTCGCAATAGCGCATTAACAAAATGAATACAAAAAATTTTATGAAAATTAAGGCCAACAGTTAGGAAATTAAAATGTTCTTTCTTCAAAACTTATATTTATTTAGTTTCCTATTGCAGTAATGCACTATCGCTACTAATATTGCTAATGTCTACTTTTTTGTTTGTTTGTTTGTTTGTTTGTTTGTTAGAAAACTGCTCTGTTTACATTTTAATTAAATTTAACACAAATATGCATTTATTCGTTACATATCTAACTAGTTACATATCTACCTAACCTATCAAGCTATCCTACCTTTGCATATCTTTCCAACGGCCGCTCCTAACATTTTAAAATACTTATTAGTTAGTTTGTATGTTTTAGCACTGCACCGCTCAGCTCAGCTCTTTTTCTTAGTATTAATCGGCTAAAAGCTGTAATTTATTAGCATTTTCTTTGCTTGGTGTTTATCTGTGAAAGCCTTATTTTTCTTATTTTCATCTTCATCTGTATGCAAAAAAAGGTAACATAAGAAAAGTTTTACTCCTTTGGAATTTTTGCAATTTGGCCAAAAATAAAACACAAAAAAAAAACCAGAAAGTACACTGACAGCATTTAACTTTAGAAATACTCATACTTAAACAAGGTAAGTTTTGTTTAACCCTCTAAGTTCATGCATAGCTGGCCGTGTGTTACGAATAACACGAATAATGGTGCCCTCCAATTGCTGCTAGTTTATCAGCATGAACCAGCGACTTCACGTGGCCCTACGAGAAATAATCGAGGCGCGTCAAATTGCACGACCTTGGAGGTCAAATTTTGATTTTAAAAAGTCGACGTTTGCAGTTGCCGTTTTGCACATAGCACCATCCTGTTGACCCACATCTCACCCGAATCAATGTCATCCATATTTTCAAACAAAAAATCATTTATCTTGGTGCGGTCACAATCAGCCTTGACCGTACAGCGAGCTCCGCCTTCAAATTCGAAGAAATAAGTTCCGAAAATGCCCACCAGCATGTGGATCGCACTAATCGGCGTATTTTTAGGCATATAATGGGGTTTGGTCTCAACCCACATGCGGAAATTTTGTTTAGTAACAAACCCGTTAAGCCAAAAATGCTCCTCATCGCTGAACAAAATTTTGCGATAAAACTGTAGACCGATACCACGATAACCTATATCATGGATTTCGAGAAAGGATCTTAGATCGAACTTTTCTGAGGTCATAATTGGATATAGCAAAATACTTTTTAAATGTAATTTAATTGTCATTGCTATTAAAAAGTTCATATTTGATGGGATTTCCATAGGTCAAAAACTCAATGTACTCTGACCACAGATTGCTTAAAATAATGATCCACCGATTCCAAAACATTTTCGATTTAAGAGGTTAATATTTAGTCCCAGCTTAAATGATATATCTGATCAAAATCTATCATCATCGGATCCCGAAACACTTTTTTTCAAAAATATTCAAAGGAGTTTTGGAGACGCTATGTGACTATAATATTGTTTTTCCAAAGTAATCCAGAATCTAAAATACTTTTAATCCCAAAATTATTCTGAGCCACTTTTTTGTAAAACTGGAGATCGTGCCAACATCAGCCATATATAAAAAAATAGTATAAATCATCTCAAGATTCCAAATCATTTTTGATTTTAGAGATTAATAGTCCCAGTATGATCAATAACAGATAAAAACTTATCGTCCTCTAATACTGAAATACTTTTAATTTCACAAATCTACTGGCGATTTTAATGCCAAGCATACATTCTGGGGGTCACGGCTTATTTCCCCGAAGGGTCGTGCTTTGTTCAACACAATTTCCAAAATGGGTATGGATGTGGTCTCAAGCGGAGAACCAACGTACTGGCCAACAGATGGGAAAAAAATACCCGATTTGATCGATTTCGAATTAACGAAGAACATCGCAAAAGAAATCGCGCATGTAGAATCTTCATTGGAACTCTCGTCAGACCACACACCCGTTATTGTTACTATTTCGAACCCCCAAAAAATTGTGTCCCCATCTGGTGATTTAACGCTTTCAAGCAATATTGATTGGCTAAAATACAAAAAGTTTCTTAGTACCCATTGCACAAAAAGCTTTCCGCTAAGAACACCAGATGATATTGACCTCTCTATTGTTAACTTCGAACAAAATCTCAAACTAGCTGCTCAACTTGTTACTAAGCCTCCTCGTCACACCAGGCCATATAGAACTACTTCTGTAGATGTTGAAAGGCTATGAGGTGAAAAAAGAAGAATTAGAAGAGAGTGGCAACTGCACAGATCTCCTCAACTTAAGCAACAATTGGAGGAATGCACGAAAAACCTACGGAAACTGCTTGAAACACAAAGAAATACTAATTTGAATAGTTATCATGAAAAACTGGATCCAACAGAAAAAACTGATTACTCTTTGTGGCGTGCTACAAAAAATCTTAAAAGACGTGTTCTATGTAAACCTCCTCTACGAAAAGAAAGTGGAGGATGGTCTAGGAATAACAATGAGAAGAGAGATCTGTTTGTGAAACATCTAAAGAAATTTTTTACTCCAAATATAACCCCTAGTTCTGTTGATGAGTTGCCACCTGTTACTTCACAGCATAGATCAGTGTCCCTTCGTTTTGAGATTCGAGAGGTCGAAAAGGTTATTGTTGATTTAAACACCAAAAAAGCATCGGGGATCGATGGGATCAGTAATAAAACGCTTTCGGAGTTACCCCGAATAGCATTAATAATAATTCTGTTTATTTTTAATGCTATAATACGCCTTGAATATTTTCCCCCAGAATGGAAAGTTTCACTCGTTACAATGATACCCAAACCAGGTAAAGATCACACAAAGGTCGATTCGAATAGATCAATTAGTTTACTGCCCAACTTGTCAGAATTATTCGAGAGAATTTTGGTAAACAAACTTACAATATCCGTAGATCAAAATAATGTCATTCCAGCACATCAATTTGGTTTCAGACGAAAACACAGCACCACTGAGCAAGTTCACAGAATTGTAAGTGCCATAAAAAGAGCTTTTGAAGAGAAAAAGTACTGCTCTGCACTTTTTATAGACGTCTCGCAAGCCTTCGACCGGGTATGGCACGAGGGACTCCTCTATAAAGTTAAACAGTTGTTGCCCCGAACACACAGCTTTGTGAGCCCTCCACAGACAATTCATGCTGGTGTACCACAAGGTAGTATCTTTTGTGCATCATTTACATATCAGACATGCCAACAAATGAAAACACACTTACGTTGACTTTTGCGGATGATACTGCAATTTTAAGCGTACTCGAAAACCCCTCAACAGCATCTCTTCTTTTACAGAGATATATTGATCAGCTGGAAGATTGGCTAGATATGTGGAAGATTAAAATAAATGAACAAAAGTGTATCAACGTAACTTTTACCCTAAGAAGGGAGACTTGCCATCAAATTCGAATTAGGAACCAGCCTATACCTCAACATTCCTCTGTTAAATATCTCGCACTACATCTCGATCGCCGACTTACCTGGAAAAGCCATATAGACGCTAAATTGACACAAATAAAATTTAAATTAGTCCAATTCACATGGCTAATTGGTAGGAACTCGAAATTAAGTCTCGATTGTAAGCTCTTGATTTATAACTCGATTTTCAAACCCATTTGGTGCTATGGTATTCAGTTATGGGGAACAGCCTCAGGTTCAAACACAGAAAGAATACAAAGATGCCAAAACAAGATTTTGAGAATGATTACAGGCGCACCATGGTACGTAAGAAACTCACATTTGTACAGAGACTTAAATGTTTCTCTAGTGAAGTACGAAATCACTAGATATAGTGCAAACTATTTGGAAAGGCTAGAGTCTCACCCGAATCTTCTAGCACGTAACTTAATCAACAATCGTATCCACCAACGCTTAAGAAGAAGGGAGACTGCTGATCTCATTGGATGAAAAATGGATTGATACAATTATTTTTTTTTATCATTAGATTACATACAAATGTATATAGTTAGAATAAATGAAATTTTGTCTGGCACTGGCTGGATTTAATATTTAAGTTTTAGTTTTAATATTTGAATAACTTATTGTTAGTTCACAAACCTATGTGAAGATTCAATAAATAAAGAAAAAAAAAACAAAAAACAAATCTAAGTTGTTTTGGATAAACAATATTTCTGGGATTGTCTTCACGCGCAAATCGAATTCAGATACGAGCACATGCCGTAATTGACTGTTCATAATGTCCAGATAATATTGTTTATTTACCGTTTGTACATACGCAAAAAATTTTGAGCCCATAACCTTACTTTGATAATTGATCGACTTTTCGGTATTGGCTTATTAAGAAGGCAACATTGTTGACTAGTTTACATCTCAATCCTATAAGTCCACGATTCTGTACTCAGCGGGTACGAGTTTGCCCGCTATAGATAACTACCACATTTTCATCCTTCGGATTCATCTTTTAATGGAAGACAAAAGTGGCCATATTAGGTATCTATAATATTAATAGGCTAGGCGATTTCTTGTGACCGATGTTTTGTTCTACCATTTTATACCGATTTTGACCAAACGTATATTATTTGAAAGGTATTTCTTTTTAGCCATTTTGCAGACTTACAGATTTTTAAATTGTTTCCTTTATTTTGAGTAAATTGCATTTAAAGTTGCTACTAACACATACATAAAATTATACAATGCTATGTGTGTGTTTATTAAATTTGTTAATGTGTTTGTAAGTTTGTTTTTTGTGTTGATTTGTGAATTGGTTATAATTGGTTAGCATACCTTTAGGGTCTTTATTTAATGAAAAAATAAAACTACCTAGCATTTGCACTCGAATTTCGAGGGCTGGAATCTGCTAGTTATTAATTAAAATATACAATAAAGGTGATTTCTATGAAAATAAAGTAAGTTTTTGTCTTCACTTAAATTAAAATTAAATTAATTAAAATTTTTGTCAGATTCATGCTATTGGAATTTCTATGGGAACTGAATCTTATCTTGGGACGAATTGAACTTTTTTCAAAAGTCCAAATCATTGATGATGCCTTATAAGGATACTGAAACTGTAACTGGTTAAACTTTGAATTTGAACTTGTGATTTATTTATAAACTCCCACTGAAAATGTCATCTGTGTAGGAACAACGTGTATATATCACCGCATCTCACTGATTTTAATAGGTTTTGTCCTTGATTAAATATTTCATTTAAATCGATTGGAAAAAGCTTGTTGATTGTTAAACCTGAAAGTATAGTCTATGTCCGCAGTTATTCGTATTGGTTAATGTTAATTTTCCTAATTCTAAATCCTAAGGTTTTTTTCCAGCATATGTCAGAATTTAAAAGGTTAACTTATCCCAAATACAAAAATAAAACCTACTACTTCAACTTTTGCCTGCACTAATTCGAAGCCAAAAAGTTTTCTATTTTGCTTATCAAGCTGAAAAAAAAAGGAAATGAAAACTTACCCAAAGGTTTAAGTCTATTTCAGCTGCAACTCCTAAATGTCTGCTATGTTTTCTTAAATTTCCAACTGCCTGAAAGTATGCAATCATCTATAACTATGCACACCTGTGTTTGCCATTTAACTGGTGGATGTCGGAATATAAAAGTATGTATTTAAAATTTGCACATTACTCCTATCGCTGGCAAACTCTTCATTGGTGTTGGTGTATGTTTCTGCAACAGCGTCAGCATCAGCATCTTCGTTTCCATTTTCATTCATTTCAAGTGTAAGTTTTTGTATGCATTTAATTTGAGTTTTATTTGGGCAAGACAAAAAAGGCATTTCATCGAGTATTCATTTTATAAATACGCTGTACAGCATGTACATATTATGCTTTTGCTTCAAAGTTGAACGTTTTTACTTTCTATGCATTTCATTTTGTTACGAAGGTAAAACATTTTTCCTTTCAAATCTTAAATGTGCTAAAAAAAATAAACGTGTTAATTTAAAACTTGCCACTTTTCTTAAAAACTCAAAAAATAGGAAGGATTTTCCTAGACTTCTGATATAAAGAACTAACTGTTCAGTAAAACAATTAATGTCGTACCGTTTGTCTTATCTTATAGCGTCTCTTCCTCGGTAGTTAAGGCGCTGAGATCCTTTGTGGATAATATTGGAAAATTTCGAAAATTCGACTCAAGAAAATCGTATATCTGATTAAAAACTACCGCGTTATCATTAAACAACGACTGCCTATATGATTTAATTTTTATCTGTTCGAAAAAAAAATATTTTTGGATGACCACTAAGAATGACCAGTAAAAATTTTTAATTTGTTGAAAGAAGCAAAAAAAGACATACAACAACGATGACTATGACGACAATAACGATAAATATTCATATCAATGAATTTTGTAACAAGTTTTTGTTGTTTATTTACTTGAATCATTTACCAATATGAATTCATGTATAAAATAAATTTGAATGGAAACCAAACCAAAACGATGATACTGACCAAACCAATGAAATGCACAGTGGGCCATGTCTTGCGGGTCCCCTCTTTAACTTTTAAAGATTTCCACCAAAGTAATACCATAAAAATAATACCATATAAGTGAGTTCTATTTTTATTTCTTGTTCAATCTGTATTTAGATAAAATAATTATATCTGTGGTCACAATCGATAACCGTCTAAGTCGACTTAAGAACGGTTTGAGTTATTTTTTAACAAGATAATAAAAAAAAACATACTGACCTAAGTCGTAATGAAGCCCCATTACATTTATGTAAAAAGATATTTTTCTCGAAAGCATGATTTTCGACTTAGGCGGTTAATGCTTGTGACCACAGATATAATATTTAGAAAAGTTGCATATGAAAAAGCTTATGTACCTCGAAAAATATAATGTTCAAAATTGGAGAGTAATGTGGAATAAACTTGTTGATAAATTCTGAAAACTGGTTAAAGCCTCTGGACTTCGATAAATGACCTAAAATACCATTTGCATTGAAAAACCATTTCATAAAGTGTAGTTGTTGGAATATGAACAGATTTTTCTATCAGTTAAGGCCCCATTTCAGAATGTTTAATAGTGTTAATGTATAACAGTATTATACACAAAACAACAAACAAGTAAGAAAGTATTATCAAATCTAGGTCAGTTATATGGCAGAATCACTTTCTGAGTTGATTTAGCGATGCCCGTCCGTCCGTCCGTCGCACAGTGGACCATATTTTGAGAAAGTTATGTTATTCATTTGAAAGTAAATACTAGTAAACCTCGGGAGCCAGAAAATTGCGACTCTATCTCAACTACATCACAGCGAACAGGGACTTCGAAAATGGACTTTCTCAGTATTTTGCTAAAATTAAAAATTTCTTTGTAAATTTTTATTTTTGAATGACTGTAACTTTTTTGATTTAAAAGATTTTGAAGTGAAATAAATTTTGTATAATTTCGTGGCTTCCATACTATTAATGATAAAAATATAAAATCACTGAGTCATTCCCAAATTTAAAAAAAAATTTTTAAAAAAGTTCCAAATTTTCCGAAAATCTCCTACTTAATAGAGCAAAACTCCTGCCAGTCAAAAGCAGTCAGAAAAAATCATGAACTCTTCTATAGTCCCTCTCCTATACTCCTATACCCCATTATACACCCGCCAGTTTCCGCCCGTGTGCACCAGAACAATTTTTCTGACCCAAAATTTATGAATACAAAAGTTGTCCACTATGTGGTTAGGATATATTAAGTTTGAGGTGATGTTTGTAACTGCCAAAAATATTGGACCTTTATCCATCTTTTATTATACGGATCGACTCAAAAACACTTTCTGAGTCGATTAAACGCTGTCCGTCCGTCCGTCTGAGTGTTATGAATACAAAAGTTGGTCGTTGGTTGCGTATCGGTAGAGTTGTCAGGAGTTGTTATATACTTATAAAAAAGGGTTGAGATATAATGCGCTTAGTTGTTACAGGTACATTTACATAGGTATCTTTTAAAAACATTAATAGTCTGAATTAGAGTTATATAGTTTAAATACCTGACAAAATGGGAAACAATTTAAATAACAGGTAAATGGTAAAAAAAAAACTATTGCGACATAGCCCTTTAAGATATGAGCAGGTATGCTTCACCTTTTAAAAGGGGTTAGGGTGTGGGTTTTTATGCTTCTAAAAGTGGTAATAAAAGATAAAAATTTTTATTTTACATAATTGCAAGAAAGAGTATTTATAAATTTGTGCAATGGCTAAGTACTGTTACAGAGATCTGGCAGATATTTATTTTCAACGAAATGATGTAGACGATGTAATTTTGCACATAGTGAGCAACGACTTCTTTAAGAATTGTAACCTAGAAGACATTGAAATGCATAAAGGAAAAATTACTAATTTTGCATCGAATTTAAAAAGACGGTACATTGAAGGCGCAAGCTGGAGAATATCAATGAAGAACTTTCTCAAAGAATTATTAAGGACTCATTTTTGCACCAAATTCAACCAATCCAAAATAAAACAAGTAAGAAAATTATAGTCGGTCTAGATCGACCATACGATACCCTATACCATGCGTTTAGAAACCCTATCTCTTAGGCCCAACTAACTGGACATTGAAAATAAGCAAAAACCAAATTTGAGTGGGATTTTTATTAATTTTTTTGGCTGCAGATATGAAAAAGTTCATATCGGATGCTATAGCTATATGGGAACTAGGCCTAAAATTGGACCAATCCTGATCATGTTTGGTAAAGTCTCTTGTATTTTGCAAAAATACATACAAACAAAATTTGAAAAGAATCAGTGCAATATTTTTGTTTTTTGATAGATTTAAGTGAAGATCGGGAAGCAGCTCTATATGGGGCCTATGACTAAGAGTTGTCCAACGAGGATCATTTCTGGACTACTCATTAATGGATGTAATGAACGCATACAAACCCAATTTGAGTAAGATCTATATGACAATTTGGATCTTATGGCAATTTATGTCGATTTCATAAAGGTAATTTGTATGGGGGCTAGGTCTGAACATGGACCGATTCTCACCAATTTCAATAGCGTTCATTCCATGGCCGATAAAAGCTTATATACCAAATTTCATCAAAATATATTCATATTTGCGACTGCAGTTTGATTACAAGGTTTACATGGACACACAGACGGACGGACGGACGGACGGACATTGTTAAATCAACTCAAAAAGTGATTCTGATTCGATCGGTATAATTAAAGATGGGTCTAGGTCAAATATTTTTGGTTGTTACAAACAGCAGCACAAAGTCATTATACCCAAACCACATAGTGGTATAGGGTATAAATACTCTTGGAGATATATGCCATCCACAGTTCATAAAATTTTGTACCATGGGGAACAAATAATTCAAAACAATATGCTACCAATAGGAGATCTATCTGAAGAAGCGCAAGAAAAAAGGAACAAAGACTACAGATTCTTTCGCGAGCACAACACAAGGAAAATGTCTAGATGTTGTACTAATGAAGACCTTATCACTATTTTGTTGTGTACTTCAGATCCATATATGTCCAACATTTGTCAAAAATGGAAAACTAACTGCCTCTATTGAATTAGACGAAGAAGCTAAACAACTTCTAGAAGATGAAAATCAAGGCTATTTAGAAGAAATTTTTACTAAAATTGGTTGATTTAAAGTACTTTTTCATTACACTAACAATAAGTTCCACTTTTTTATACCCTATACCACTATGTGGTTTGGGTATAATGACTTTATGCTGCTGTTTGTAACAACCAAAAATATTTGACCTAGACCCATCTTTAATTATACCGATCGAATCAGAATCACTTTCTGAGTTGATTGAACAATGTCCGTCCGTCCGTCCGTCCGTCCGTCCGTCTATGTGTCCATGTAAAGCTTGTAATCAAACTGCAGGTCGCAAATATGAATATATTTTGATGAAATTTGGTATATAAGCTTTTATCGGCCATGGGATGAACGCTATTGAAATTGGTGAGAATCGGTCCATGTTCAGACCCAGCCCCCATACAAATTACCCATATGAAATCGACATAAATTGCCATAAGATCCAAATTGTCATATAGATCTTACTCAAATTGGGTTTGTATGCGTTCATTACATCCACTAATGAGTAGTCCAAAAATGATCCCTTTGACCCGATATAGAGCTGCTTCCCGATCTTCACTTAAATCTATTAAAAACAAAAATATTGCACTGATTCTTCTCAAATTTTGTTTGTACATATTTTTGCAAAATACAAGAGACTTTACCAAACATGATCAGGATCGGTCCATTTTTGGACCTAGTCCCTTTATAGATATAGCATCCGATATGAACTTTTTCATATCTGCAGCCAAAAAAATTAATAAAAATCCCACTCAAATTTGGTTTTTGCTTATTTTCAATGTCCAGTTAGTTGGGCCTAAGAGATAGGGTTTCTAAACGCATGGTATAGGGTATCGTATAGTCGGTCTAGACCGACTATAATTTTCTTACTTGTTTTATATAGTTAAAAGATTTTCTTAATTTAAAAATTTATATATTTTGTAAATTTACAATAAAAATTGTTATATTTCATAAATTTACCATAAAAATTGATATAGAAATATTTAAAAAGACAATAAAGAAAAATTTAACGCAAAAACATACGAGTTTTCATTGAAACTTCTCTATCTTGAACCAATATAAGGTAACTTTTACGTTCGCTGCTTAATAAATTATATTTTAACTCGGGATGTTTAAAAAAAAAAACAACCTTTGGCCCTTGTGCACATTAGGACTAAAAGTTTTCGGGGGCCAAAGTTTGGCATTTTCTGAAAAAATTAACTTAAAAAATTGTTAAAAAGTATTAGTTGTAAAATTAACTGAAAAAATAAGACATTATATTAAAAAAAAACCTTTTTTTACCTTTTAACACTTCACTTTTGTACTAAAATTCAACTACAAATGATAATGTATTTTAAACCCTCCGTAACTTTTTTTATTTTCGGTCGAGAATTACGTTTTTTAGCAAAACTTAAAGGCTAAAGTCTCACCTACCAAACAAAAAAAACCGCATATCAAAATTCTAATCCAATCAAATTTTTGACCGCCTTCTCGTCAAATGGTCCACTGTGCGTCGTAATAAAATCCAAATTATCCTATAGATCTCGGTCAAATTGGGTTAATTAAAAAATTAAACCTATAGGACAATTCTTCGTCATAGCTCCCATATGAAGCTGATCTTCACTTAAATCTATCAAAAAACAAAAATGTTGCACAGATTTTTCTAGAATTTGGTATTTATATATTTGTGCAAAAAATAAGTGTTATTACCAAATATTGTCAGGATCGGTCCAATTTTCGATCTAGACCCCATATATCATCCGATATGAACTTTTTCATATTCAAGGTCAACAAAATTAATAACAACTAGCAGAGCCCAGAGGTAAAAATCCTTGTTCTAATATGTATATATTTTCTCATTCAACTAGTTCAATAATTTTAGTACAATACTTATATATTTAAATAGTACAATATTTATATTATACTAGCTGGACCCGGCAAACGCTGTCCGTCCGTCCGTCTGAGTGTTATGAATACAAAAGTTGGTCGTTGGTTGCGTATCGGTAGAGTTGTCAGGAGTTGTTATATACTTATAAAAAAGGGTTGAGATATAATGCGCTTAGTTGTTACAGGTACATTTACATAGGTATCTTTTAAAAACATTAATAGTCTGAATTAGAGTTATATAGTTTAAATACCTGACAAAATGGGAAACAATTTAAATAACAGGTAAATGGTAAAAAAAAAACTATTGCGACATAGCCCTTTAAGATATGAGCAGGTATGCTTCACCTTTTAAAAGGGGTTAGGGTGTGGGTTTTTATGCTTCTAAAAGTGGTAATAAAAGATAAAAATTTTTATTTTACATAATTGCAAGAAAGAGTATTTATAAATTTGTGCAATGGCTAAGTACTGTTACAGAGATCTGGCAGATATTTATTTTCAACGAAATGATGTAGACGATGTAATTTTGCACATAGTGAGCAACGACTTCTTTAAGAATTGTAACCTAGAAGACATTGAAATGCATAAAGGAAAAATTACTAATTTTGCATCGAATTTAAAAAGACGGTACATTGAAGGCGCAAGCTGGAGAATATCAATGAAGAACTTTCTCAAAGAATTATTAAGGACTCATTTTTGCACCAAATTCAACCAATCCAAAATAAAACAAGTAAGAAAATTATAGTCGGTCTAGACCGACCATACGATACCCTATACCATGCGTTTAGAAACCCTATCTCTTAGGCCCAACTAACTGGACATTGAAAATAAGCAAAAACCAAATTTGAGTGGGATTTTTATTAATTTTTTTGGCTGCAGATATGAAAAAGTTCATATCGGATGCTATAGCTATATGGGAACTAGGCCTAAAATTGGACCAATCCTGATCATGTTTGGTAAAGTCTCTTGTATTTTGCAAAAATACATACAAACAAAATTTGAAAAGAATCAGTGCAATATTTTTGTTTTTTGATAGATTTAAGTGAAGATCGGGAAGCAGCTCTATATGGGGCCTATGACTAAGAGTTGTCCAACGAGGATCATTTCTGGACTACTCATTAATGGATGTAATGAACGCATACAAACCCAATTTGAGTAAGATCTATATGACAATTTGGATCTTATGGCAATTTATGTCGATTTCATAAAGGTAATTTGTATGGGGGCTAGGTCTGAACATGGACCGATTCTCACCAATTTCAATAGCGTTCATTCCATGGCCGATAAAAGCTTATATACCAAATTTCATCAAAATATATTCATATTTGCGACTGCAGTTTGATTACAAGGTTTACATGGACACACAGACGGACGGACGGACGGACGGACATTGTTAAATCAACTCAAAAAGTGATTCTGATTCGATCGGTATAATTAAAGATGGGTCTAGGTCAAATATTTTTGGTTGTTACAAACAGCAGCACAAAGTCATTATACCCAAACCACATAGTGGTATAGGGTATAAATACTCTTGGAGATATATGCCATCCACAGTTCATAAAATTTTGTACCATGGGGAACAAATAATTCAAAACAATATGCTACCAATAGGAGATCTATCTGAAGAAGCGCAAGAAAAAAGGAACAAAGACTACAGATTCTTTCGCGAGCACAACACAAGGAAAATGTCTAGATGTTGTACTAATGAAGACCTTATCACTATTTTGTTGTGTACTTCAGATCCATATATGTCCAACATTTGTCAAAAATGGAAAACTAACTGCCTCTATTGAATTAGACGAAGAAGCTAAACAACTTCTAGAAGATGAAAATCAAGGCTATTTAGAAGAAATTTTTACTAAAATTGGTTGATTTAAAGTACTTTTTCATTACACTAACAATAAGTTCCACTTTTTTATACCCTATACCACTATGTGGTTTGGGTATAATGACTTTATGCTGCTGTTTGTAACAACCAAAAATATTTGACCTAGACCCATCTTTAATTATACCGATCGAATCAGAATCACTTTCTGAGTTGATTGAACAATGTCCGTCCGTCCGTCCGTCCGTCCGTCCGTCCGTCCGTCTGTGTGTCCATGTAAAGCTTGTAATCAAACTGCAGGTCGCAAATATGAATATATTTTGATGAAATTTGGTATATAAGCTTTTATCGGCCATGGGATGAACGCTATTGAAATTGGTGAGAATCGGTCCATGTTCAGACCCAGCCCCCATACAAATTACCCATATGAAATCGACATAAATTGCCATAAGATCCAAATTGTCATATAGATCTTACTCAAATTGGGTTTGTATGCGTTCATTACATCCACTAATGAGTAGTCCAAAAATGATCCCTTTGACCCGATATAGAGCTGCTTCCCGATCTTCACTTAAATCTATTAAAAACAAAAATATTGCACTGATTCTTCTCAAATTTTGTTTGTACATATTTTTGCAAAATACAAGAGACTTTACCAAACATGATCAGGATCGGTCCATTTTTGGACCTAGTCCCTTTATAGATATAGCATCCGATATGAACTTTTTCATATCTGCAGCCAAAAAAATTAATAAAAATCCCACTCAAATTTGGTTTTTGCTTATTTTCAATGTCCAGTTAGTTGGGCCTAAGAGATAGGGTTTCTAAACGCATGGTATAGGGTATCGTATAGTCGGTCTAGACCGACTATAATTTTCTTACTTGTTTTATATAGTTAAAAGATTTTCTTAATTTAAAAATTTATATATTTTGTAAATTTACAATAAAAATTGTTATATTTCATAAATTTACCATAAAAATTGATATAGAAATATTTAAAAAGACAATAAAGAAAAATTTAACGCAAAAACATACGAGTTTTCATTGAAACTTCTCTATCTTGAACCAATATAAGGTAACTTTTACGTTCGCTGCTTAATAAATTATATTTTAACTCGGGATGTTTAAAAAAAAAAACAACCTTTGGCCCTTGTGCACATTAGGACTAAAAGTTTTCGGGGGCCAAAGTTTGGCATTTTCTGAAAAAATTAACTTAAAAAATTGTTAAAAAGTATTAGTTGTAAAATTAACTGAAAAAATAAGACATTATATTAAAAAAAAACCTTTTTTTACCTTTTAACACTTCACTTTTGTACTAAAATTCAACTACAAATGATAATGTATTTTAAACCCTCCGTAACTTTTTTTATTTTCGGTCGAGAATTACGTTTTATAGCAAAACTTAAAGGCTAAAGTCTCACCTACCAAACAAAAAAAACCGCATATCAAAATTCTAATCCAATCAAAAGTTATAGATTTTTGACCGCCTTCTCGTCAAATGGTCCACTGTGCGTCGTAATAAAATCCAAATTATCCTATAGATCTCGGTCAAATTGGGTTAATTAAAAAATTAAACCTATAGGACAATTCTTCGTCATAGCTCCCATATGAAGCTGATCTTCACTTAAATCTATCAAAAAACAAAAATGTTGCACAGATTTTTCTAGAATTTGGTATTTATATATTTGTGCAAAAAATAAGTGTTATTACCAAATATTGTCAGGATCGGTCCAATTTTCGATCTAGACCCCATATATCATCCGATATGAACTTTTTCATATTCAAGGTCAACAAAATTAATAACAACTAGCAGAGCCCAGAGGTAAAAATCCTTGTTCTAATATGTATATATTTTCTCATTCAAATAGTTCAATAATTTTAGTACAATACTTATATATTTAAATAGTACAATATTTATATTATACTAGCTGGACCCGGAAAACGTTGTTTTGCCCTCCATGAATTTTTTTATTTTAGTTAGAATCTGTATATACCAGTACAAAAAAAAAAAAAACGCTTGTGCATTTGTTCATATTAATTGAAAACTGTTAAAGACAAACCATGTTTTATTTATGAAAATGAAAATAAATATTTATTGTAACATACATATAAGAATGACCAATATATTTCTTTTATAGTAATGCTAAAGGGTGAACAATATTTTTAATTTAATTATTCTCGCAGTAAATGAATAACTTTGCTGGTTTTCCGACACGGGAACATGCCACATATAGTTGCTCGTGGGTAAAACAACTGTTTTCGAGCTCCAAACCACATATTTGCAATGATTGTCCTTGAGATTTATTAATGGTCATGGCAAAGCCCAATCTGATTGGAAATTGCAATCTTTTGAATGTTGTCGGTGTGTCGGTAGGAATCATAGGAATTCCTGACATCAAAACATGTTCTTCTTTCAATTTTCCTTTGAGAATTGTGGCCTCAATAACGTTGGGCATTATTCTCTCAACAATTAACCTGATTGCATTACATAGTATCGGAGCGTTGAGGTTACGTAGCAAAATTATTGGAGAACCGACTTTTAATTTTAATAAATGTGACGGTAGACCGGGTACATCAAGTGAATTCATAAATTCTGTTGGATATTGACTGCTTCATTTTCTTCAACAACACTATCCATAGACTTGAAAGAAAACGTATCGGAATCAATCATGTCCTGCATAACAACATTAATATTATCGGCATCGACATTTTTTGCGGCTGAAATAGCTCTTGCACTTAACCAATCATAGTTACGATATTGATTTTGAATGTCGGGGAATAGATTTTCAATTAACTCATCGCGTGACGATATAAATTGACAAAAATCTTGTGGATATTTTAGTAATCTGATTGGCTGGGTTAATATTGATTTTATCATTACCAAGATCAAGTAGTTGTTTTGAAAATGTGTCAGCCGTTGGATCATTCTCTAATCGTACTCGCCTGTTTGTTGTTAATTTTATAGTTTTGACGCTACTTCATAATTTTGATGATTTTCAGCAGGCATTTATTTCGCCAGCATAGGTTGATTTTGGTTTGACTGGCAATGTTTGACGAAAATCTCCAGATAATAAAATGAGAGCTCCAGTACATTCATTCCAAACTTTTGCCACACCGGAATGTTTTTTGATATTACATACGGCATTCTCATTTGTTTGTACGTTTACCGGTGATTTGAGTGCTGAATGAGCTGTACGACCACAATGCAAATATGTTGCGGCTATTCCGGACGAAGCAATAGCCAATGCAATTTTTCCTTCCTTTTTGGTTAGAATATTTATATATAAAAGCATTTTGTAACTTATAAAATTTAAATAAATTTGACAACTCATTATTTTTCGAATGCCAGCGCCATCTACCGGGTCCAACGAAAAAAAATTTTGGCATCATCTAATATACATATACATATGTACATACTTAGTTTCAGTAAATTCGCTCCGTAAATAAGAATATTCGAAATAACTTTACCCCAGCGCCACCTATCGGGTCCATTTATACATACAAAAATTTCACATGACGAAACATACACACATTCTGAATTGCAGTCAAATCGCACTTGACTCCAACGCCAGCTAGAGGGTTAAAACTAAAAAAAGAACACAGAAGAGCTTGAACCGAACCTATGGTGCAAATCTTAGCTCGACAGCTATTGTGGTTTCTGAGATCATTCGTTACAAACAAATGAACCAACGTTTTTATATATATAGATAATTCACGGAAAATTGTTGGTATAACCCGGTACACCATTTTTATAAACTTGCCTTTCAAGCCTACTTTGAGAAAAAAAAAACGTAAACGCCAGACTGTTGTTTTAAATACATAATGCAAAGCTAAATAATTGTGAATGTACATTTCGGATTAAATCTAAAAAAAAATTACAACCTAACGGTACTTAACAATTCTAGTACTGACTAAGAAGAAAGAACTAATATCAGAAATTATGATAGTGTATCTTGCTATTTTATTAGTTATTTCTTCTTTCGTAAGTATGTTTTATAATTGACTAGATGTTACCCGGTGTGCTTCGCTACTCCCTCTCCCCGAATCGTAATGAAAGGGCTCACGCAAAGTCCCAAATCTCTCACTATTCAGATATATCACATTTAACATAAAGTTTGTATGGGGGTGCAGTCAATCCCGCCCATTTTTTTGTCTAACTACTCACGTTAATAATAGATGACCTGAGACACATTTGCAAAGCTCTCTCTATCATAGTACTTAATATATATACCCTAAAAAATTTACTTTGTATGGGAGGTGTACTGCCCACTACAAATATTTAAAAAAAAAAAAAAAATACAGACTGCAGCACAGGCAGTAACACTCTGTGAAAATTTCAGGAAGATCAGATGAGTAGTTACGGAGATTACCTCCTACAAACAAACAAACAAACAAACACACATTACCTCTTTATTATATTAGTATAGATTATGCAAAACAACAAAATTTTTTTGGATATATAAGAAACAAATCGAGTTATTTTTGACTCACCATGTAGTAGCTGAAGCAAGACGTTAAGGCCTCTCGATCACCACATGCGAAAATTTAATTTTTGGTTTCCCAATCCTTGAAATGATGTGCCAGGTTTCATTAAGACCATAAAAAAAATACCGAATAATACATATTACCTTCTTAAGCCAACGTTTGTTTCTATAGTTGAATCTACACACCAATTTCCTTATTCCTAGATTTATTTGTTACAAGCTTTCCCCTTTTTGGCCGTCTTTACCACCTTAATGTACGAAAATCCCCTCTTAGTGGATCTTTAAACCTATAGGAGATCTACATTCCAAATTCAAAGTTTCAGGGTCAACGGGTTTGGGCTGGGCGG
Organism: Cordilura impudica; assembly: GCA_963682025.1. Lineage (NCBI taxonomy): Eukaryota > Metazoa > Arthropoda > Insecta > Diptera > Scathophagidae > Cordilura > Cordilura impudica. The sequence continues at coordinate 154,364,688 of OY821521.1, read as the reverse complement.
TGATGAATCAGTCAGTCAGTCACGCTACTCTTTTATATATATAGATAGATAACAGAACAAGTCATATTTAAAAAATTACAACGCTTTATTGCCTAATCCAGAGTTGCATGAATAAAACAGAATCTTCGTTGTAATTTTTGAAGAAGCTAGTAGGCCTAAAGTGTTCCTCAGTGTATTCCTTGTTAGTAATAATTAAATCGATTTCAATTTTATGAGAATTGAGAGCCTAAAATGGATACCATACGTTAATTTGAGAACCTAAAAGGTCCACTTTATTTGAATTATGGCTTTTTCTTCCTAAAATAAGAAAGCCTTGTCTTAAGATCTTGATGCCATGTACAAAACATGTATAAAGCGCTTTTGTCAAAAAGATAATATTGATTACAGTTTTTTTTGGAAATTACAGTAGCCAGTAACATAAACACTTTATGATAATCCAGGTCTTAATTTTTCTCCAAAAATTATAAAGGTCTGTACTAATACCAGTTGACTAACATTAATTCTGCATTTCACTTTTCAGAACAAAAGAGTTTTGATGCTTGACCCAGTGTGCCAAGGGTATGAAAATATGAATTCATCATATGAAACATATGGTTAAATGTATGACCGTGTTTATTTCAATGTATGTCTATATGTATGTTGTGTTGTGTATACATCTATGATTATCACTGTTACTGTGAATTTCCATTCGAATGAATATGAATGACCAACAAAATAGGATATACCTTTGATTATGTCCATATGGAAGTATGAATGTAGTTAAATTTGTATACAAATTTTGCACAAGATGAGATAAAGTGATATAAAGTCCTCAGACTCATTCTCGCTCTCTCCTCTCTCTCTCCCCAAAATACACAAATTAATGTGGAGACACTAATGTGCGAGTATAAAGGATTCGTAGTCATTGTATGTAAATTTTGCAATATTTATGAAATGAAAAGTTAAAATAAAAAAGAAAAAAGAAAATAAGTATAGAAATGAAAATAACCACACCAACAAAAATTTTCGCTGAACAATGAAATGAAATGAATTCATCATCAGGCAACGTCAAACAGTTGTCACACAATCATCATCAGCTACATTACAAACATCATACCACCATTATCATCCTCATCGAAGTAGTCGACGTCATCATTGTTGTTGGGTGGCTTTACGATAAGAATAAAAATATAGTCATCGTTGTTATCTTCTTGTTGCTGTAATGGTTGTGGTCTATTAAAAATATAAAGAAAAAGTGAAAATAAGTTTTTATTTCAATTTACAAACATAAAATCTCTCCTCTCATCATCAGTCTCATTCATCGCAGTCATCAAAATTATCATTGCATTACTACTGCGAACAGAAAATCAATTTAAATTCAACTAAAAATTGTTGTCAAAGTGTTTGAATGCCACGGCATGCCGTAGGGTACTGAACTGGTATAGAAGAAGTAATGGGAAAATTATATGTAATTCGAGTCAGATATGAGGAGTTGAATTTGTATCTTCACATCCTTAACTCAACTTGTGTGTGAGTGTGTCTGGGTGTGTGTGTGTGTAGTGGGCAATGTCAACATATTGTCTTTATTAAGAAATACCATTTTAAATACCAGGCAGAGCAGATCGTAGAGAAAACAATATTTTCTCTGTTAAGTCAGTTTAATTTTGAAGGTTTTAACTGCACATCTTATGTGTTATCGACATTAAGTCAATTTTGTTTTCAGATTTTGGCCTTTTAGAAGTGTTTACTTTTCTCCAAAAAGTTTTGAATACAATGCCCTTTTTACCCCCGATCAAATGATAGTATGTGAATATTGGAGTAGTATTAAAATGGGCCGTGGGAGAAAACTCTATAAGGAAATATGTGGAGCTTTATACAATCGCTGAATGGCCCAATTTCAACATTCTGAAGAATTAACTAGATGGCTATAACTGTTAATAACTGACTCAACACCATTGAGAACACAATTTGCGCCTCCTCTATTTGCGCCCACCTGAAAATAGTCGACTCCAGCACATTCTTCATAGCGTAGAAATTACTTTTTTACTTCAAAGTTCTTTCATAAGTTCTGGTACACGATTTAACACCTGCATTAGAGTGTTTCTTAAAAATTAAAATGCGATTTTGGGGAGTGTCAGGGTCCAGTTTGTTTCCTTTCTATATATAACTAATAAATGTGAAGTTTGGGGATTATCGGATAAAGAAAAGTCGCGCCGGAAATCGATTGAAAATTTCAAGTGTGTTTATATGGGGAAAATATGTCTTTTTTCAGATTTTACGAAAATTTCGTTCTACAGTTTAATTTTATCGACAAGTTTGGTTAACGTTGCACAGTGGCGCCATTTGGGTTTTTACGTTGCAAAAATCATAACTTTTAAACCGATTGAGATAATCAAATAAGTTAAAAGGCATATGATTTTAGATGCTTACTTATGAGTTAACGGCTTGAAATAAATCATGTTTCTGTTAACTGAAAAACATGATTTTTAAAAATTTTAAATTTTTAATCTCTCTTTTAACTCATGTCTGTCTGTCTGTCGTGGGTCTACCCCATTCCCCCTTATCCAATTGATCTGAAACTTGGCCCATAGCCTTGTTGTGACTATAGATTAGTTTTGGGGTAGTCACGCACAGTCATGCATAGTCACGCACAGTCACGGGGTGATTTAAAACCCATTTCCCCTTATCCGATCGATCTGAAACTCGGTCGATAGACTTGTTGTGAAAAAAGATTAACTTTGACATAGTCACGCACAGTCACGCATAGTCACGCACAGTCTCGGAGAGACTAAAACCTCACTTTCCCTTATCCGATCGATCTGAAACTTTGCCCATACACTTGCTGTGAATAAAACAATAACTTAGACATAGTCACGCACAGTCACGCAGTGATTAAAAAACCCTTTTTCCCTTATCCGATCTATCTGACACTTGGTCGATAGACTTGCTGTGAAAAAAGATTAACTTTGACGTATACACGCACATTCACGCACAATCACGAAGTGATTTAAACCACATTTTCCCTCATCCAATCAATCTGATACTTGGTCCATAGACTTGTTGTGACCAAAGATTAATTTTAAAGTTGTCACGCAAAGTCATGCACAGACACGGAGAGATTCAAAACTCATATGCATAAGGAAAGAAAGAGTTTTAATAAAAACTTTGTTTTATGATTTAGATTATTTATATTTCTTTTTCAAGTTTTTTATATTTTAAAATTATTATCCATAAATAATAATAAGAAACAAATTTTTTTTATTTTCCATCAAATTTGAAAAATAGACAATAGCGATTTACCTGAAGAATCACAAAACAAGCAGTAAAATAAGTCCATAGAAATAAAAAAGATTACGATTAATTACCCAGTTTTTTTATATTCCATCTAAAAATGGATCAAATTGCTTAAAAATTGTGTGTCTTTTTTTTTTAAACTGAAACAATGTCTTTTTTACCTTTTTTACCTCTAGTAGTCGAAGGAGCAGCTATGAGCAGTTGGACTTTGTTGAATTTGGTAAAGGAATAATCAGAAAAAATATTTTGAAAATAAATCAATGGAAGTAAAAGTAAAAGTAAAAAAAAAATACGATTAGTTATCTAGTTTTTTTTATATTCTACCTGAAACTGGACCAAATTGCCGAAAAATTGTGTCTATTTTTGAAAACTGAAAATCGGTTAACTTTTAAAAATCTGATTTTATTGAAGGTAGCAATCTTTGAATAATTTCTTATAAGATGAGTTTATTATTTAAAAATATAGTAAGCGCACATGAAATTTTTGATTTTTCCAACCTCATTAGTTCTAAGGGCGCCTCCGTGCGTTGTTCGATTTATTCAAAATTTTTAGCATGGAAGATTTGCACATTTGGTTATTATATTTTATGCAACAGCACTTACAAAATATTTGAATTTTTTAAAAAAATTGTCTTTCATTAGCTAGGGGTCATATGTGACCCCAAGTCCAAAAGGGTTAATGGGGTCATATTATATTTTTCCGAAAACCTAGGCTATTAAGATAAAATATAACACTTAAAATTTGAAAACTGATTAATTTTTGATACAAAGTATTTATAGAGTATCTCGAAAAAATGCTTGTAAAAGAATTCTTTCTAGTTAAGGGATTTACCTAAAAATTCACCCAGTTAATCTCTAATATGTATTTAACAAAACCTTAAAGTGCCAGATCTATTTTTTTTAAATTTTGTTTAAATAAAATTTTTTAAAACTTGAAAAAGGAGTTTTAAAATTTTTATCAAAAAAATTACCCATTTTCGGTCTCATTGCGCAACTTGGTAGTAAGACAATACTTGAGGAGCATCTTTTCAAAACATCATTATTCCACTTTTGACAAAAGTGATTTTTTTTTGTGAAATCTCTATAAAGTAGAGGATATTCCACTTCAAAATGGCATTACCCATTTCAAATAAACATTTTTGGGACAAAATATGATTAATCCAGAAGTTAATTAACTATTTTAGTCTAAATTGCAACAAAACATGTTTTATCCCTACATTTTATTTATTTTATTTTAGTTTTATTTATTTAAAGATGAACCTAAGGCTATTTTAATTCAACATAAGATATCTGATACCTAATTAGTTTCAGCAAAACAAGATTAATCCACAGTGGTTTGGATCAAAACATGATTATTCCAATCAGCCGCGTCAAAACAAGATTATTCCATTTAAAATCTTGCATTTATTCCAAACATATTACTGCTAAATTTTTGAAACCTGTACAAAGCAATGACTAATCTTGTAGTCTATAATAATGCAAGAAAATTTCGGGTTAAATACATAGGGGCATACCTAAAAGATGCTCCTCACTTCATATCTGAGCACCTATAAGTTCTATTCTATGCCAAAGAAAATGATGGCTTTAATCAATTTTTTAAAATTGAAAAAGTGCCGTCAAATTTCATAACCTAGTGTTTTTTGGCACAAAAGTGGTCTGGGGCATTTGCTATTTCGATTTTATTCGATTTTGATGTTATATACGAGTAGCTTTTTGAAAAAATAACTTAATACTGAAATCTATATATACAAAAGAGTTGCGTGGACGAACATCGTCGCCCTACCGAAACCCTTAAACCCAGAAACTTGGAATTTAGATTGTGGGTTCCCCTGTCGGCTTAAAATTCCACTAAGAAGGTATTTTTAGAAATTCGTACATTAAGGGGTAAAAACGGTCAAATTGGGGGAAAATGGTTACAAATGACTCTAGGAATATAACATTTGGCGTGTAGACTCCATCCAAGAAACTAACATGGGCTCAGGATTAATTTTTTCGAAATCCTACCATTTAAGGGGAAAAACGCCCAAAAAGGGTAAAAATTGTACCCTTCTGCATCTTTTTAATATATTAATATATAACTAGCAGATTCCAGCACTCGAAATTCGAGTGCAAATTCCAGGAAATTTAATTTTTTTCATTTAATAAAGACCCTAAAGGTATGCTTCACAATTCAACTCATTTTAAATTAAGAAAACAAACTCAACACATCAACACAAACACATTAACAAATTTAATAAACACACACACAGCATTGTATAATTTTATGTATGTGTTAGTAGCAACTTTAAACGATCGTAACTCCAAATAAATATTCCAGACGATGAAAATCTGTAAATCTGGATAACAGCTACCAAGAAATACCTTTCAAATGATAAATTTTTTGTCAAAATCGGGGTAAAACTGTGAAACTTATATCGGTCACAAGAAATCGCCTTGCCTATTAATATTATAGATGTATGAATTTTTGTATACAGGCTCCACCGAATACGTGGGCATCAGTCAAGTATGAATTTATTGGTAATTCTTACGTCTAGGGGAGGAAACTCGGCCAAAAAGGGGAAAAATTTTACATTTGGTATCTTCTAAACAAACAAATCTAACAATATGAAATTTAGTATGTGGATTTCAGTAGAGATAGAAACATTAGATGCGAGGAAAACTTTTGAAATTCGGATGTTAAGGGAGGTAAAAACGGCCAAAAAGGGTGCATGGTAACTTATTGTATCTTCTTAACATATTAATCTATACTAGCAGATTCCAACCCTTGAAATTCGAGTGCAAATTCTATGCAATTTTATTTTTTCATTTAATAAAGACCCTAAAGGTATGCTAATCAATTTTAGCTAATTCGCAATTCAACACTTTTTATTATGGCTTTTTGCAAACACATTAACAAATTTAATAAACACACACACAGCATTGTATAATTTTATGTATGTGTTAGTAGCAACTTTAAATGCATATTGCTCCAATAAATGTAAAAATGAAAAAATCTATAAATCTGGCGGACGGCTAAAAGAAATATCTTTCAAATTAGGGATGTTTGGTCAAAATAGGATTAAAACTGACAAAGTAACATCGGTAATAAGAAATCGCCTTGCCTATTAATATTATAGATAGATATATGAATTTTATCCTACAGACTCCGCCGAATACATCAGCATCAGCAGGGATGAATTAATTGGTAATTCTAGCGTGTAGGGGAGGAAAAACATCAAAAATGGGGAATAAGTGTACATTGGTATCTGCTAAACAAACTAATATAAAATATGGTTTGTGGATTCCAATAGAGATAGAAACACCCGATGAGAGAAATTTTTTGAAAATTCGGATGTTAAATTGGGGTAAAAACTTACCTTTTTGTATCTTCTTTACAAAGTAAATTAGGAATATGAAATTTGATATATAGATTCCAACAGAGACTCAAACATCAGAAAAGAATAAAATTTGTTTAATTTCGACCTTTTATGGGGTAAAAACGGCAAAGAAAATGGGAAAACTGATTCTTTTCAACGAATAAATATTTTCTTTCAAAGTACATTTTCTTAGGGAAAAAAGTGCAACAACATAAACAAACCGATTTTGAGAAAAATCTGTGCAATATTTTTGTTTTTGATAGGTTTAAATGGATTGTTCTATAGGGTTCATTTTTGGTCTACGGATTAATGGATGTAATAAACACACACAAACCCAATCTATTTGATAATTTGGATCTTATGGCAAGTTAAGTCGATATCATCGGGGTCATTTGAATGGAGATTAGGTCTGAACATGCCCCAATTTTCACCAAATTCAATAGCGTTTGTCCTATGGCTTGATTTACTTCCTTTCCAAACTAAGCCATCGATATTTCAAATTATATTAAATTTTTGAATAATTTTCGGACCTATTATGAATAAAAAAAGTGGTACTAAAATAGAGTAGGTAGCAATACATTGGAAATTTTTACAAAATTCAAAATTTGCCAATTTTTTTTTTTAATAATTTCGAGTTTAGTAATAAAATTATGTATTTTTTAAGGTATCACTATTTGGTGTTTTCTATATTGAAATATAACACATTTATTACAAAAAATACAATTTAAAAAAAAAAATAGATAAACGAAAAAGAAATATTTTTTTTGTGATGCCAAAACAGCGGAAACTTAACAATTTCCTTATCAGAGTTGATGAAAATAATAATAATCTAACCCATATGAGTTTCGAATCTCGCCGTGACAGTGCGTGACTTTGCGTGACTATCTTAAAATTAATCTTTGACCATAACAAGTCTATGGACGACGTTTCAGATCGATCGGATGAGGGAAAATGGGATTTAAATCACTCCGTGATTGTGCGTGACTATGCGTGACTGTGCGTGACTGTGTAAAAGTTAATCTTTTTTCACAGCAAGTCTATCGACCAAGTTTCAGATCGATCGGATAAGTGGAGATGGGTTTTAAAACACTCCGTGACTGTGCGTGACTATGCGTGACTGTGCATGACTATGTCGAAGTTAATCTTTCTTTACAGCAAGTATATCGACCAAGTTTTAAATTGGTTGGATGAGGGGAAATCAGTTTAAATCTCTCCGTGACTGTGCGTGACCATGCGTGACTGTGCGTGACTAAGTCAAAGTTAATCTTTTTTTCACAGCAAGTGTATGAACCAAGTTTCAGATCAATCGGAGGAGGGGAAATGACATTTAGATCACTCCGTGACTGTGCGTGACTATGCTTGACTACCCCAAAATTAATCTGTAGTCACAGCAAGACTATGGGCCAAGTTTTGTATCAATTGGATTAGGGGCAATGGGGTTGACCCATGACAGACAGGCAGACAGACAGAGGGTATGAGTTAAAAGAAAGAGTTTTAAAATATAGGAACGAGTGAAAGAAAATTTTAAAAATCTTAACAGTTATTTAAATACGAGGGCGAATTGATATTGAAGCTACCTAGCGCTAGATGGCAGCACAAACACAAAAACTATTTTTTTTAAATTACGATCTATCGAACGTCAGCTGTTCAAATGTCACCCAAATTCATCGATTAGTTTATTTGTTGTAGTCGTTTGAAGTAAGCAACTTTTGTGTTTCTTGAAAAATGGAAAAAGCGAATTTCGTGCAGTGATTAAACACTATTATTTGAAAGGGAAAACGGTGAAAGAGACAAAAGAAAAGCTCGATAAACATTACATTGAGTCTGCTCCGTCAGATTACATGGTAAAATATTGGATTGCTGAATTTAAACGCGGCCGAACAAGCACTACAACAATATCAACAACAGGAAGGCCAAAAGAGGTGGTTACTGAGGAAAATATCAAAAAAATCCTCGATATCGTTATGAATCATCGCCGAGTCGAGTTGCGTGAGATTGGTGAAATGTTAAAACTATCATATGAACGTGTGTTCAACATTTTGCATGAACATTTGCATATGAAAAAGCTATCGGCAAGATGGGTGCGCCGTTTGCTCAGTATCGAACAAAAACGAGTTCGACAGACCACTTCACAGCGGTGTTTGGACGTGATAAAGCGTAATCCTGTTGATTTTTGGCGTCGATTAATAACTGTTGATGAAACATGGGTCCACCACTACACACTTGAAACCAAAAATCAATCGAAACAATGGGTGGAAGCTGGTGGAAGTGCTCCGAAGAAGGCGAAGGCAGTGAAATCGGCTGGCAAGGTTATGGCCACTGTATTTTGGAATACACACGGAATAGTGCTCATCGATTATCTTGAAAAAGGATCCACAATCACAGGAAAGTATTATTGTGCATTATTGGATCAATTGATTGATGCAATCAAGAAAAAATTACCACATTTAAAGAAGAAAAAAGTGCTCTTTCTTCAAGACAACGCACCGGTTCACACAACATTAGATACGATGCTAATATTACGTGAAATACACTTCGAATTGGTTGATCTTCCACCTTATGGTCCAGATTTAGCTCCTAGTGACTTTTTCCTGTTTCCAAACTTGAAAAAATGGCTCGCAGGAAAAAGATTCATCTCAAACGAAGAAGTGATTACCGAAATTAACGCGTATTTTGAGGGGTTCCCGAAATCGTATTATTCAAATGGTGTAAAAAAGTTGGGATATCGTCATACTAAGTGTGTCGAAGTAAAAATAGACTATGTTGAGAAATAAGTGGTTTTTGAAAATAAAAAATGTTTTTTTTTCCTACTTAGGTAGCTTCAATATCAATCCGCCCTCGTATTTATAGATTCTGATTTTTTCTTTCAATTGTTATAAAATAATGGCAAGAATAAAGTTTAATGAAGCGTTAAAAACCAGAATAATAGTTGATTTTAGTGATGGTCATAGGCAAAAGAATATTTGTCATAAATATTTATGAATAAATCCCTAAAATCGTCTGGCTAGCATTAATCTTGCTAAAGAACGCATGAAATGGAATTAGAATACTGTTGGCGAATATTGTTGACGAAATATTATATATTTTAATGGCCATAAAACGGCCAAAGGCTTCGGGAGTTTTACTAACATAAATTAATACAATCGTTCGATATAGGAATCATCCACCCCCCCAAGACCAAGACCATCATTTTATTCCACAGTGTTACTGTATTGTAAAGGCTTCCATTGTTTTGCCAACAGCATAAAAATTAATACTTTCAAGTTTTTTAATTTTTTCTAAGTTAATATTTCTTCTTTGTTAAATAAATAAAACATACAAATATTTAAATTAATAAAAGAGTCCAATTCGTAAAAAATATGTTTTGTTAAAAGTTTCCATCGTATTGTCACTCACACTATATTTCTTATTATTTTTAAATATTATTATGGCTTAAGTAATTAATGTAGTAATTACACTAACAACGTAGCGGGTATACTGCTAGTCGATTCATATAACAACTTGAAACAAGTAAGAAAATTATAGTCGGTCTAGACCGACTATACGATACCCTATACCATGCGTTTAGAAACCCTATCTCTTAGGCCCAACTAACTGGACATAGAAAATAACCAAAAACCAAATTTGAGTGGGATTTTTATTAATTTTTTTGGCTGCAGATATGAAAAAGTTCATATCGGATGCTATATCTATATGGGGACTAGGTCCAAAAATGGACCGATCCTGATCATGTTTGGTAAAGTCTCTTGTATTTTGCAAAAATATATACAAACAAAATTTGAGAAGAATCAGTGCAATATTTTTGGTTTTTAATAGATTTAAGTGAAGATCGGGAAGCAGTTCTATATGGGGCCAAAGGGATTATTTTTGGACTACTCAATAATAGATATAATGAATGCATATAAACCCAATTTGAGTAAGATCTATATGACAATTTGGATCTTATGGCAAATTATGTCGATTTCATAGGGGTAATTTGTATGGGGGCTAGGTCTGAACATGGACCGATTCTCACCAATTTCAATAGCGTTCATCCCATGGCCGATGAAGGCTTATATACCAAACTTCATCAAAATATATTCATATTTGCGACCTGCAGTTTGATTACAAGGTTTACATGGACACACAGACGGACGGACGGACATTGTTAAATCAACTCAAAAAGTGAGTCTGATTCGATCGGTATAATTAAAGATGGGTCTGGGTCAAATATTTTTGGTTGTTACAAACAGCAGCACAAAGTCATTATACCCAAACCACATAGTGGTATAGGGTATAAAAATTAAACTATAAGACGAAATTTTTGTAAAATCTGGAAAAAGTCACATTTACCCCATATAAACACACTTGAAATTTTCAATCGATTTCCGGCGAGACTTTTCCTTATTCGATATTGTCCCCAAACTTCACGTTTGTTAGTTTTATATAGAAAGGAAACAAACTGGGCCCCGACACTCCTACGCAAGTGAAATTTAGGGTTCATTTATTCGGAAAAGGTTAATGGCATCAATCCTTTGTACTAGTCGTAAGCGGTTATCCCAGCATTGGCTTCTTTTCCTATGGTTGTGGTGTTTACTTCGCTAGTCGATTGGACAGATAGACAACGGTCATGATGGAAGACAAATGACAGCCATTTTGAATATGTTTTATAAATTATAAAATAATATTAATTAAAACTAGCAGATTCCAGCGCTCGAAATTCGAGCGCAATTTCTAGACATCTTTATTTTCCAACTTATCCAATTCACAAACCAACACTTTTATGGTTTATTATTATTGTGAATGAAGATAACAAACTCATTAACAAACACACGTAGCATATGTGTAATTTTGTGTATGTGTTGGTAGCAACTTTAAATTCTATTTACTCAAAATAAAGGAAAAAATTTAAAAATCTGTAAATCTGCAATACGGCTAAAAAGAAATACCTTTCAAATAATATACGTTTGATCAAAATCGGGATAAAACGGTAGAACAAAACATCGATCACAAAAAATCGCGTAGCCTATTAATATTATAGATAATTAAAAATAATCTATCGTCCTTTTGATTTTCTTACAATAAAAACATGTACCAGATATTATGCATAAAAGTATTATATAGTTATTACTATTGGCGTTAAGCCCGAAAAAACTCTTGAAGAAATTTAACAACCATAAGAGATATTTATGTCTGCGTCTCTTTATGGTTCATAAAATAGCGCGAAATTAAACATTTCGAAACCATTGCTAAATATATTTGGACTTATATATTTATTTGAAAATGTTCACAAGCCAAAAAGGTAATGTCTCACAAAACAAACTAAAATTCTTTAAAAATCAGTTCCCAATATCAGTTCCATGGAACAAATTGAGAAAAATATAAGAACGATTAAAGAATTAATTAATTTAATTTAATTTCTGAGTTGTAAAGCCACATACGAATGCGTTCTGGTGGAATACTTCCCGTGGATATTGTTGGGAATAGTCTTAAAGAACGAAGAAAAATAAGTTTTTTTTTCAATAAAATAAGATTTCGAATTGCCTTCAAAAAGGGTTCTGTTGCCGAAATGACCTCCTCATTCAACTCGTATCTCGAAACATTTCTTTTAATTTCGAAACTGGAAAGCTGCCGGAAGCCAAATCTGGAGAATAATGTGGAAGCGGAAACAATTGGAACGTCAAGTCGTGTGTTTTTTGGTCATCAAAATAGCATAAGTGTGCACCCGAGAATCATCTTGATGGAAGATCACTTTGTTTTTTGGCTAAATTGGAGCATTTTTTTTTTCGCTTAATTGGGCCAATAATGATGAATAATATTATTCATTAGTCAAATAGTCATGCATATCCTAAAAACGTGGCCATAGCCATACCAGCCGATTTCATTTCTTTCTTCGGGATGGATTCACCTGGTAAAATCTATTGCTTTGACTGTTACCTTACTTCTGGTGTATAGATGGTGAATCCATGTTTCATCGACAGTTAAGTTTCGACAAAGAAATTCAGCAAGATCGCAACGGAAAAGCTCTAAACCAGCTACTGAATCAGCTTGCCGTTAGCTTTTTGAAAGAAATTGATCTAATTGTTCACCTACCTTAACTCATCGGCCCTCAAAACCACATCATGGATTTTATCGATGATTACCGAACTGTTCATCATTTGTGGATGTATGACGATATTTAAATTGATTTGCCTAATTATATATTGGCTTAAATGCTAGTGCAGATGTAACATGGTATTTCTTTTTTTTTCATGCTTCAAAAATAGCAAAAGTAGTCTCAACTAATCGATTAATCGTCTCTTGAGAAACCTACTTTGTTTTAAATTCTTAGTGCTCCTTAATTGATTTTGTAAAGATTTATTGACTTGTCCTTGTATGCCTGAAAGACACACAGCAATACAAGTTTGGGTTGAATTAAGTCTTCAAGTATTATTCTTTTCTTTTTTATTTATTCTTTTTTTTTTATTTATTTATTAGGTCAATGGAATAAATCCTTACAGACCTGTATAAATGATATAATTACACATGAAACAAATAAATGAGGAGGTCCATAACAAAACGCAATAATTCCACCAGAACAATTTTTTGGAAAAATTAATAAATTTAATTCAAGTAGTAGGATATATATTGGAATTGTTACATTTTGGTCTAAATCCTTATTTTTGGTATTGAATTACAGTAAAATTATTGACCTTTGGTATGTTTTATAATAATGGGCACATAGATTTCAATATGTAGAAACGGATTTAGTCAAAAAAACTAAAAACTTAAAAAGTGTAATTATTGCGTTTTGTTGTGGACCTCCCCAATTGATTTACAAATAAAACAAATAGGAATTTAAGAAAATAATGATATTATATTTAATTACATCGACAGATTCACACACAGAAAAAATTTTCGCCAACCGAATTGTTCTAAAGTGGAACAACTGTATTTTCGATTGTATCAACAGAAATTTAATAGCATCAGCAAATTTCCTATTATGAAAAATTATTTACTGTTAAGGCAATAGAATTGTAATCATAATGAACCCGAAATTTGGTTATTAGCGTTATCGCAATTCGGTTGGCAACAAATTCGGTTGCAACAACGAATCTGTTTTCTGGGTGCACCATTAATTAGGTTGATCATAAATGTTACATTTAGCATAGTCTACGGGTTTCCAACGTATGAAGGTAGACTGATTGCAGGATTCCAAGGTAAGCCACGTAAGCAAAAGAGTAGAAATTGTTTTTGTACAGACTCGATTCGTTGAATATGAATGTTATAGTAGGGATACCATGTTATTGAGCCATATTCTAAAATAGGTCTTACAAGAGATGAAAAAGTTGTTTGGTTATGTAAGGATCAATAAATTCTTTTGCTCATCGTTTAATAGAGGCGAGTGTACTCTAGCTTTATTAACTGTCATGGTGACGTGAGATACAATATTTACAAAGTTTAATTTAGGATCAAGTAGAATCCCTAAATCCAGAAAAGTATCAACAAGTTCAAGCTGATATCCACCCAAAGAGTAGTTAGCAGGAAAAACATTATTTCATGAAAAACGCATACATTTACATTTTTTCAAGTTTAGTTCCATTAGGTTACGGTTACATCACGAAAATAAGTTGTTGAGATCTGATTGAAGATGAATATGATCAATATGTTGACAGTAACTAAAAAAAAAAAATTAACATCATCAGCGTCGTACATTAAAACGTTGCAAAAATGTATCAGTTTTGGAAGAGATGAAAAGGGAGAAAAGAATTGGCCCAAGATGGCTGCCTTGAGGAACACCAGAAGCCACAGTAATATCTTTAAATGACAAATTATTATACATTATACGTTCACGTATGACCAGTGGCGTTTTAACCCCAAGACACAAAAGGCACGTGCCTAAGGGCCCATAGAACTTGGGAGGGCCGACGGAAATCAGGAAAAAAAAAATTTTTTTAATTAAAAAATTTTTCTTTTGTTTTTGACATTAAAAAAATTTACGATTATTGAATTTTTGCTTTACTTTTCAAATATTTTTTTAATTGTATTCCCTTAAAATTTTAATAACGTATTAACGTATTGTAAAAAATTGTTTTTGCAGTTGTAATAGCAGCAGTAAAATATTCGTAGAATTTAAGCGTTACTCCTTTTGTTGTTTTTACACTTTTTTGATTTTGTCTTCAGTTCCTAATAAGAATTTACTCAAGGAATAAACGTTGCAAAATTATTATTAATTGTGAAAAACAATTTTTTTTTTTTAAATTGTTTTTTTTTTTAAATTGTTTTTGCAGTTGTAATAAGTAGCAGTTAAATTTTTGAATTCAAGCTTTACTCCTCTTGTTGTTTTCACAACTTTTTGATTTTTCCTTCATTCGCGAAATCGAATTTACTAAAGCAGGACTGCAAAAAATTGCGAAAAGTGTTAAATATTAATATAATTAGTCAGGAAATATTAAAATAAATCCAAATAATATGTTATTAAAAATAAATGTGAGATTGTATTATTATTATTTTACTAAGCTATTTGTACTTGTATTACTTTTTCATTTTTCTACTGTATTATTTTGTTTTAATATTTGCTGTTGAAGTTATTTTCGGGCCTTCTTCTGATCCCAATCTTTCACCGTCGTAACGATCATTAGACTTCACTGATTTGATGATATATGGTCCAAAATATTTATTTTTCAGCTTAGCCTGAGTTGCAAATTGAGTGCGCTTAATTGCCACGATGTCACCAACTTTATATTTTGTTGCCTCTTTACGAAGTACAAGAAAAGTGATGCACTATAGATCCTAGGGAACGTCAACATTTTCAGTGTGATTTTTCTGCTTCAAAACGAAACTATAATGACAGTAAAAACCGATACCTTACAAATTTAATGTTTTTTCGACAACATATAAGTGGTATCAATATCAAAAGGAAGTGGCTACTATATTCCCAATGAAAATGTTTACTGTTTGGCACGTGTCTTGTTTGGAGATTCCCAGAAGAATATTCAATTTGAGAGTGGAGTGTGCAGATATTGATAAGGAGTGTTCATGAACGAATTGATTCCGCATTGGGGATTCAATTCAAAAAAGAACAGAAATATGGGGTAAAAATATGGCATCGACTTGTGTCAGTCATAAAATTTGTTTTATCACGTGGATTAGTGCTTCGTGGACACGATGAAATTCTTGGTTCGCAACATAATGACAGTTATATGGAAATGTTAGAACTAATAGCAATATATGATCCGTTTTTCAGTACACATTGGGAAAAATATGGCAATCAAGGCAAGAGAAAACCATCGTATTTATCTGCAACTATTTGTGAAGAAATTATAGAAATTATGGGCGACAAAGTTTTGAACGATATACTTAATGATGTTATTGAAGCCAAGTATTTCTCGTTTTCTAACATTTGTATTGGTGCGGCCTTTGCTGGCCAAGCGCATATTAAGAAAATAAATAAGCTCACACACTACACACCGTGCGCATCACATTCACTTAATTTGGTTGGAGTACGTGCTGTGGAAAGCTGCATAGGAGCAATCTCATTTTTCGGATTCTTGCAAGTACTGTGCAACTTCTTCTCGGGGTCCACTCATCGGTGGGGAACTTCGCTTAGATATCTTACAAAAGATGCTAAAAAGAAAAATTATTCGCCATTAGTGCTGAAAAAATGTTCTGACACAAGGTGGTGTGCAAGAGCTGACACTACTAAGGCTTTATTACAAGATTATGATGGCATAGAGCAAGCGGTACAATCGTTAATCAACGAACAGAATCAAAAAGCAGAAGCTGTTCACGAGGCTAGATGTCTCTTACAGGAATTTAAAAAAAAGGAATATGTTTTAATGCCTGCATGTTGGGGTGTCATTCTGGATCGAATCAATGAATTCAATTACTTTCCGCATTCAGCCTTTTAAAATCGCTCTTATATTATTTGAACGCAGAGAGAGAAAAATTTGACAAATACGTTATAAGAGTTGAGGAGAATACTGATTACGCAATGGACTGATGAAAAACAACGCAAAAGAAAACGTCAAATGCAGTTTGATGAAGGTACTGCGGAAGATGTTGTACTAAGAGGAAATGAAAATTTTAAAATAGAAACATATTCACCAGTTTTTGATATGCTTTGAGCAAAATTGAAGAGACGCCTAAAAATTTCTTGCGAGGAGGTCAGAGTATATTATTCGAATGACATTGGAAATACATTCGCAGCCGAAATGGTACATTTTAAATATTTAATTTTACAGGGGATATTGAAAATAAAAATTTCGTGCCCGCGGAGAAATCATACAAAATAATTTTTTTTAACATGTCACAGTCAACATTTCCCAACGTCATGGCAGCACTAAATATAAATATATCGAAGCCTCATGATCACAAACGCTACAGGTGAACGCAGCTTTTCTAAATTAAAATTAATTAAGCACTGTCATCGTTCATCCATGATCCAAAAGCGATTGTATTGTCTTTCTATAATGTATATCGAACATTTTGTTGATGTTTTAAAAGATTTCATTATTAAAAAAATAAGAAAAGTAAATATGTAAAATCAACATGCAAAATAAAGAAAAGTTATGTAATTTAAATACTACATATCTACATATCAGTTATTTAATTTGTTGTCCTATCTGAAAAAGTATGATATACTTAGCAGTATTTTCTTGAATTTTTTATATATGTATATAGGTGGCCCATGAGATCCTTTGCCTAAGGGCCCATGGAGGCTTAAGACGGCACTGCGTATGGCTAAAGAAAAAAAAATATATTTTTAAACTCCCTGCCTATAGATGGTTGGACACTGATGGTTCAAATTGGAGATCAGATAGAATTTCATCGTAATATTATAAATAACTGAAAACTAAAAAAATTGGTTTTTTTTATCGGACGACATCCGCTATTATTCTACCATTCCCATCATTAACTCCCATCGATATAAGCGATATTGACGATTCGATGTACTGCATTATGATTTATCCAGATAATGTCTTCGATATTCAGATTTAGTCTAAACGCGTTGGAATATTATATTTTTGTTTGTTCACATTTGTGAAACTGATGATGACAACGATGATGGGAAGGAATGATGGCAGTCAATGCTGTTCTTGATGTTTGATGATAATGGCCAAATGTTGTTCATTCGTTTCATTATTTATTTTTTTTTTTTGTATATTCGTGTCCACTGGAAAGTAAAGGGTCCGCCATCTAAAGTTTTTTTTTTCAACTAGTGCTTATTTCGTGAATGGTAACACTTAGCTCATGTCTGATTTGACAGATAATTAGTTTTATCCTTCCGCTGAACGAATATGGTTGTGTATACGCTTGAACAACGCTGGGAAATATTGCGACATTACTTTGAAAATTATGGTAATGCTGCAGAATGTGTGCGAACATTGCGTACGGATTTTGGAAGAAGAGAAGCACCGTCAGCTCCGTATGTTCGTTATCTTGTGAAAAAAGTGAAAGAAACTGGCATCCTCATCGATAAACCAAAGCGTAAAAGCCAAAAACAGTGCGTACACCCGAGAATATTGCTGCTGTGGCAGAAAGTGTGCGTGAAGCGTCATCAACATCAATTCACCGTCGTTCTCAATAATTGAACATTTCGGAGGCATCATTGAGACGAATTTTGCATAAAGACCTTTGTTATGACGCCATACAAAGTTCAATTGGTTCAGGAGTTGAAGCCAACTGACCATCCAATGCGTTTTCGCTTCGCTAAGTGGGCCTGCGATCGACTTACAGAAGATGCCGATTTTGCCAAAAAAATCATCTTTTCAGATAAAGCTCATTTTTATCTTGGCGGGTATGTAAACAAGCAAAATTGTCGCATTTGGGGCACAGAAAACCCGCACGCATACATTGAAAAGCCGATACACCCAAAACGAGTCACTGTTTGGTGCGGATTTTGGTCCAGAGACATAATTGGGCCATTTTTCTTCGAAAATGAGCAAGGGGTGGCCGTTACAGTCAATGGCGATCGTTATCGGGCCATGTTGAACGAACTTTTGTTCACAAAAATTGAAGAGGAGGATATTGGCAACATTTGGTTTCAACAGGACGGCGCTACGTGCCACACAGCCGAAGCTACACTCGATGTTTTGCGCCCTGTTTTTGAAGATCGCATTATCAGCCGCAGAGCTGATGTCGCTTGGCCACCTCGGAGCTGCGATTTGACACCGTTGGACTATTATTTGTGGGGTGCCCTCAAAGATAAGTGTTACGCCAACAAGCCAGAGACAATTGACGCTTTAAAGGACAATATTCGTGAAGCCATTGGTGAAATATAGCTGCACACAATCGATAATGTGCTTAAAAATTGGGCCGATCGTGAAATTATTTTCCATTATTAACCGGAAGGATTGTACTTTCAAATAAAAAAAGAAATTTGAGATAATATTCAGTAGTTTTTTTTATAGCATTTTCAAAAAAAAAGTTATTTGGCGGACCCTTTAGTTAGAGACTTTCGTAGTAGTTGATATCAACATTGATGGGTAATGGTTATTTGTGATATTGTTTATACATATTTTAATTTGTTGCTGACAAAGACTACTTTTTCACTTACTCTGTTGCTCATAGAATGTTTTTGATGTGCTTGAATATTGGCCAACGTT
This sequence comes from Cordilura impudica, assembly GCA_963682025.1. Lineage (NCBI taxonomy): Eukaryota > Metazoa > Arthropoda > Insecta > Diptera > Scathophagidae > Cordilura > Cordilura impudica. The sequence goes on along the minus strand of OY821521.1, from coordinate 154,345,494 downwards.
TCATTTCCGTTCATAAATATGTATCAGATGACAAAAAATATGGAATGATTTATATTAAAAATACATATATATTAGGGTGGCCCTTAATAAAAAAAAGTGTCCAAACTCTCGGTCTCACCCCCTAGAAATATGCGAATAGCTAAACAACTGAGAAATACAAAGTTTTGGCTCAATCATTTTCTCAAAAAACTCATTTTTCTCGAAATCTGCAAAAAAAATCCTTGTAAAAAAATTCTGGCAGAGGAGTTTATTCAAAAATTCACACAGTTAACCTCTAACATATATTTAACAAAACTTTGAAGTGCCAAATCCATTTTTTTGATTTTTTTTAAATAAAATTTTTTAAAACTTAAAAAGGATATTTCAAAATTTTATCAAAAAAATTTTCCATCTTTGGTCTCATTTCGCAATAGGTTAAAAACGTAGTAATAAAACAATACTTTATGTCTGAGTGTTCATAGTGGTGTAGTGACAAAAAAACAATGATGGTTTTAAATTTCTTAAAGTTTAAAAAATTTTCGTCAAATTTCGCGACCTAGTTTTTTTTTGGCACAAAAGTGGTCTGGGGCATTTGCTATTTCTTGACGAGTTTTTATTCGATTTTGAAGTTATATAGCTTTTTAAAGAGATAATTTAGTACTGACATCGATTCATATAACAACTTGTCGAAACAATTAAATTATAGAACAAAATTTTTGAAAAATCTGAAAAAAAAAAAGTCATATTTTCCCCATATAAACACTAGAGTGACAGCCATTTCATTTTTTTGGAATTTCAAGACGTGCGGGTCAGATTATTTTGACACTGGATCTAAAACTTGAGTGCGCAAAATTTGAGCCAAATCGGACAATGCTTTCTGGACGCGCATTGAGTTCAAAGTTCAAATATGCATTTATATGTAAAAATTATCAAAAAAATCTTTATTCACAAAAATTTTTACATTAATAATTGCGTTTAAATTAAATTAATTAATAAACCATAATCTAGAGTAAATTATCTTTCTAATAGAATAACAAAATCTATTATCGGTTGAAAAACAGCCAAGTTATTTCAAGTTCCCCAGGCAATAAATGAGTCAATTTTACATCAAGAGTACCCCACAGGTTAATTTCAGAAAATAAGTCCAAAATATAATTTTTTAGAATTATTAAAATATTACCAACAAGTTTTATCGAAATGCTTCCACAAATATATATAATTTCGTGATTGTTTTGTTTTAAAAAATGTAAATCTCCTTAGATATGACTTTTGACCATATATAGGGACAGTTTATATTGTTTCAATTTAACCTTAATTTACAAGATTGAGAACTAATATCAAGTAGTATAATATTTTGAGAAAAGATATTTGAAGTATGAAAACACCAAAAAGATGTAGCCTAAAAGTTGAAAAAGTATGAAAAATCACATTTTTCTTCAAATCCGCTGAAATTAAAACGCAGCCCTCGAAAAATTAAGAACAGGATACAATATTTGGCATTTTTAATCACATATATTTTTTTAATAAGACCTTAAAGTGCAATCGTTGATTTCTACAAATTTCTTGAAGAAAATTTTTGAAAAATTAAAATTGGAGATTTTGAAATAGCGCTAAAAAATACGTACCGTTTTGACATTAATTTAGAACGGCATGACAATAGACGAGATGCAAAATACTTTACATAAAATCATTTTGGGATCAGGAGAATGCGAAAATGTTTGGTGTAAATTATTTCAATGTCTAAATATATGAGCTCGATTTTCTTAATCAAGTGGTCTGCGGCGCATTTATTGCCTGGGAAACTGGAAATAACTTGGCTGTTTTTCAACTGATAATAGATTTCGTTATTCTATTAGAAAGAGAATTTAACCTAGATTATTAATTGTTATTATTAATTAATTTAATTGAAAGACAATTATTAATATCAAAATTTTTGTGAAAAATTATTTTTTTTTTTAATAATTTTTACATACAACTCAATGCGCGTCCAGAAAGCATTGTCCGATTTGGTTCAAATTTTGTGCACTAAAATCTCAGATCCAGTGTCACAATAAAATTTCTCCTCAAAATTCTACCAAAATTTTTTTTCACACAAACCGCTGTCACCCTAATAAACACACTTGAAATTTTCAGTCGCGTTGATGCACCTCTAAATTTTTTTTGATTGACCCAAAACTCTGTATTTCTCGGTGTTTTTATACCCTATACCACTATGTGGTTTGGGTATAATGACTTTGTGCTGCTGTTTGTAACAACCAAAAATATTCCTCCTAGACCCATCTTTAATTATACTGATCGACTCAGAATCACTTTTTGTGTCGAAATAGCAATATCCGTCCGTCTGTGTGTCCATGTAAAGTTTGTAATCAAACTACAGATCGCAAATATGAATATATTTTGATGAAATTTGGTATGTAAGCATTTATCGGCCATGGGATGAACGCTATTGAAATTGGTGAGAATCGGTCCATGTTCAGACCTAGCCCCCATACAAATGACCCCTGTGAAATCGACATAAATTGCCATAAGTTCCAAATTATCATATAGATCTCAGTCAAATTGGGTTTGTATGTGTTTACTGCCTATAGGAAAATTCTTAGTCATAAGCCCCATACAGAGCTGCTTCCCGATCTTCACTTAAATCTATTAAAAAACAAAAATATTGCTCAGATTTTTCTCAAATTTGGTTTGTGTATATTTTTTCAAAGTATAAGTGACTTTACCAAATATGGTCATGATCGGTCCATTTTTCGACCTAGTCCCCAAAGAAATATAGTATCCGATATGAACTTTTTCATAAAAATGCCACTCAAATTTGGTTTATGCTTATTTGCTATATCCAATTAGTTGGACCGAAGAGATAGGGTATCTTAACCATGGTATAGGGTATCGTATAGTCGGGCTAGACCGACTATAATTTTCTTACTTGTTGCTATTCGCATATTTCTAGGCGGTGAGACTTTAAATTTGAACACTTTTTGGAACAAATTGTGATGCAGTATTCGTTTATTTAAAACGAAATATTCGTTTATCGTAAACGAAATAATCAATTGAACTAAATGAAATAAACGTTTATTGTAAACGAAATAATCCTTTATTGTAAACGAAATAAACGTTTATTATAAAAGATTTTTACTTTTACAAAAAGCGTCTATCAGGGATTGAAACGGATAAATAATGTTTTATGATTTCAAACATGCAATTCGTTTTATTTAAAGTATATATTTTAATTCGTACATATGAAATGAAACTTAAGAAATCTAAAGGAACTGTGAATTCATTTTTTGATACATGTAAAAATTACAATCGAATGATATTGAAATGAATAATTTTTTTTTAAAGAATATAAATTTGTTATACATATTTGTAATTATATTGAGAATATAAGGAACATTGTCTTATATATTATGAATCATTGTTTCATATTAATTTTTTTTAATTGTATATATGTTTTTTACATACATATTTTACAAAACTGCGGTATAAATACTGTTTTTCAAGATTTCTATATAAGAAATAATAAAATATTATATTAAAATTAATACAAAGATTTTGTTTAAAGAATATAAATTTGTTATACATATTTTTAATTTTATTTAGAATACATACAAAACATTGCCCTACATCTCATGAATCATTGATTCGTATTGAATTTTATTAATATTAATAGCTGCAATGTTATTTCTTATAATATGCCCTTTACACACAAAAGACACATTTAGCGAGTCTAAAGGAACTGCTGAATAGTTATATTGTTTTTCAAGAATATACATATAACAAGTAAGAAAATTATAGTCGGTCTAGACCGACTATACGATACCCTATACCATGCGTTTAGAAACCCTGTCTCTTAGGCCCAACTAACTGGACATTGAAAATAAGCAAAAACCAAATTTGAGTGGGATTTTTATTAATTTTTTTGGCTGCAGATATGAAAAAGTTCATATCGGATGCTATATCTATAAAGGGACTAGGTCCAAAAATGGACCGATCCTGATCATGTTTGGTAAAGTCTCTTGTATTTTGCAAAAATATGTACAAACAAAATTTGAGAAGAATCAGGCAAAATATTTTTGTTTTTTAATAGATTTAAGTGAAGATCGGGAAGCAGCTCTATATGGGGTCAAAGGGATCATTTTTGGACTATTCATTAGTGAATGTAATGAACGCATACAAACCCAATTTGAGTAAGATCTATATGACAATTTGGATCTTATGGCAATTTATGTCGATTTCATATGGGTAATTTGTATGGGGGCTAGGTCTGAACATGGACCGATTCTCACCAATTTCAATAGCGTTCATCCCATGGCCGATAAAAGCTTATATACCAAATTTCATCAAAATATATTCATATTTGCGACCTGCAGTTTGATTACAAGCTTTACATGGACACACAGACGGACGGACGGACGGACGGACGGACGGACGGACGGACGGACGGACGGACGGACGGACGGACGGACGGACATTGTTAAATCAACTCAGAAAGTGATTCTGATTCGATCGGTATAATTAAAGATGGGTCTAGGTCAAATATTTTTGGTTGTTACAAACAGCAGCACAAAGTCATTATACCCAAACCACATAGTGGTATAGGGTATAAAAATGAGAATCGAAAGAGATTATACTATATATTGAAATTAATGCAAACAATTTGTTTTCATATTTTATAATAAAATCAACAAACGCAACTTCATTTTCGGTAAAGTATACAAAAGAGCCTGTTTTTAATAAAAGTTCAGGAAATTTGACAAAGCTTACCCTTTCTACGGGTTTCAATGCTTTTACATTATATAGTGTCAATATTTCATTGCTAACTTTAGATAGCTTTCCATGAGTAATGGTACTGTCTGTAATTGAATCGAAATTTAAAATGAGATTGGACATTTGAATCGAATATTTAACTGTTAAAGTTTGAATTATATTTTTTTTACAATTTGTGGAACTTGAATTATTTTTGAAATTTTGATGAAAAGCTTCGAATCTAAGAGACGAAATATTTTTTAATGATCCAATTTGGGACATTATATATGGATAATGAAGAAGAATGTGGAATTTAGGTTTCAAATGTTTTTTGGAGATATCTAAATATAGTTGATTGTGGTTCTCTATTAAATATTTCAAATACGTGTGAAGCTCTTTATGTACACTTTGCAGAAAACAACAGTCAACTATTTCTCTAAGGTGTAAATATAGTCCCCATTCTTTACAATTTGGTGGAACTTTATCCCCAATTAGTAACGCAAAAGATTTTACAAAAGTAAGCATCTCAATAGCACTTATAAGGGCATTGCAGAAATCAGGAAACATCCTCAAAATAAGATAAGACCACTTAGATGTTGCAATTGGAAAAGATCGACTATGAGGGCAGGATATGAATACGAGAGTAGTTTGAGAACTACGTGAGTTTTTGAAGTTCCCTCCAAGTCAACTCCCATCTGATAGTAGACTTCTTTAAAATTTTGAGCAAGCTGCGTCATTTAGCGTGTGTTTGACAACCATTGAAAGCTGACAACCTCGAGAATTTTTACAAAAACGGAAAAAAGTGAATTTTGAGTGCACATAAAACATAATATTCTGCGGAAAAAATTATCACCGAATAAATACTATAAAGACTTTGCACCATTAACTTCAATGGTTTAGAAGTGGTGTGCTGAATTCCGTTGTGGTCATACCAGAACAAGTACCGCCGAAAGTTTAGATCACCTAAAAGAGGACATCAGGCTAGAAATCGTCGATAAAATCAATGGAATGGTATTGGACGATCGAAGAATGAAAGTGCGTGACGTGGTTGAGGCTTTATGCAGCAGGGACATCACATTTTACATATGTATATATATATACATTCGGACATGAAAAATTTATCTGCACAATGAGTGCCGCGATTGCCCACATAAGCGTAACCGTGTGACCACTTCAAATGAGTGTTTGGAGTTTTTGCGCCGTTTCGTAACCTTGGTCGAAATATAGATCCATCACAACAAACGAGAGACCAAGGAACAGTCAAAGAAGTGGACTTCTTTTCGATTATAAGACATTGAAAAAGGCTAAAACGTTTACTGGCGAAGATTATTTACAGCCTTTTTAATTTTCTTTATATATCGACCTTCTTTTTTAATATTATTTAATGAATATTCCGAAGTTTTATTTCTGACGGGATTCAAAGGTCATTTCAAGATTTAAATAAAAGATTATTATATATTTTTTTTTTCTTCCTACGTTTCTTATTTACGTTTTTTATTTATTTTTACATTTATATTTTTATAATTTATGTTGTGGAAATTAATGTTTGTATAAATAATATGTGAAATTTAATGAAAGATTACATGTAAGTTTACTTATACTAGCAGATTACAGCCCTCAAAATTCGAGTGCAAATTCTGGGAAATTTTATTTTTTCATTAAACAAAGACCCTAAAGGTACGCTAATCAATTATAGCCAATTCGCAAACCAACAAAAAACAAACTCATTTTTATTACAAACACATTAACAAATTTAATAAACACACACATAGCATTATATAATTTATGAATTTGTTAGTAGCAAATTTAAATGCAATTTACTCAAAATAAAGGAAAAAAAATTAAAAATCTGTAAATCTGCAAAACGGATAAAAAGAAATACCTTTGAAATAACATACGTTTGGTCAAAATGGGAATAAAATGGTAGAACAAAACATCGGTCACAAGAAATCGCCTAGCCTATTAATATTATATATTTAATGTTAAATATTGTGTTGATGGTACTTAATGTTGTCGGTTTATTCATTTGTTTCTGTCGTTGCCAGATTTAATAAAAAAATATCCCTGACGAGGTTGGAAAATCCCAACGAAACGTAGGAGGAAAAAAAATTAAATAATAATCTTTTATTTAAATCCTAAAATGACCTTGGAAGCCCGACAGAAATAAAAGTTCTGAATATTCATGAAATAATATTATTTACAGCTGTTGGACAGATTTGACATTGATTTGAAAAAAAAACGATCGCATTTGGCGAAAAGAAAGTGCTCTTCCACCATGACAACGCACTGGCCAAAATGTCATGATCAAAATTCATAAATGCGGCTCGAACTGTTAGAATTTTGGCTCCACTCAAGAGGGCATCAGTGACCTTATACCATGAACTGCCGAGAGGTACAGGAGTTATTCACAGGTATTTTTCAATATAAAAATGCTAAAGTTAACGAAATATTTTTGGAAGTAACTGGGACAAATATCAACCTAGTTGTGGATAGTTGAACCATATCGAAGGATCTCAAAAGCTTAAAGTTATAATCGAACTTTAATTCCTTGCAAACATTCATTTGCCTTCGATGTCCTTGTAGTTTTCTGTAGCACTGAATCCATGGATTTACATTACACAACTGCAATTTCTGTCAGCACTAAGGTTTTCAAATTTATCTGTTCTTTGGTTAACACTTAATTTTTTATATATTCTCGAAGCATTTCTAAACTAGTTAAGCCATATCGAAGGATCTCAAAAGCTTAAAGTTATAATCGAACTTAATCGAAGTTATAAGCGAAAGTATTTCTTCATCCAAAGCGCCGATGACCTTCAAAAGAAAGTAACTCCAGCAAAGTCGATTAACTGCGCTGAAAAAAGTAAAATGAATGGTATCGCTATGGATGTTAGGGTCTATGTGAGAAGTCTTCCGATTCTACCATCCCTAGCCATACCTACGTAAACATGTTTGTCATGCAAATTCTTTTCCCAAAACTTTACATCATCATCTCTCTGTATGCAACTTATAAATTAAAAAAAAATATATATCTTAAATTAAGAAATAAATGTTAAACATTAACTATGTTAAGATAATTATATTTAAAATTATCTAATTATAGAAATTAAACTCATGAATTCAAATTACCGAATGGTTCACTTTTTAGAATAAACATTTATTTGTACGCCAACGGACACTTAAACAACCACTAATGAGTTTTCCAACGACAACAGACGGTAGTAATGAATGCTCAACAGTCAGACGTTTATGTGCTGCTTGTAGAACAAAAGTAGTTTTCCGTTTAAATGATTAAAGAAGAGACCGAATAGCAATAGAACAAAGAGTAATAAACCTAGAAAAACTTTTCTTCTATCGCTGCTTTTTTTTGCTCTTTCTAACGAGATTAGAATCTACTAATGTTTGCAACTATTTCGAAAGAAATTGCGTAAATAAAAAGAAATGCAAATATTGGATGGTTACTGGCATAATCTGAATATGTATGTTGTACGAATGTATGAACGTGCGAATGTTTGCACATCCAGAAATTTAAATGATGCTCCTTGGCTTTTTTTTCTCTTTCATTTCTTTGGAATGCAGGAAAGAAGGACTGCCAAGTGCAAATCCCAACAGGCAAACAGCCAGCATTTGAAATGTTTTACTGCATTGGCACAGTGAGTGAGTGGTAGTTGGCCATCTGGCATAACAACTATTCTCCTAAGAACATTATTGCAACACTTACACTTTTGTCTGTTAAAACGAGAGTATGTGCGTACATATTACGCCTTGTTCACACATTTATCTTATTGTCGCTGCATCTTTTCCATTAAGCCAACCCGACCATCAAAAGAGGTTTCTTAGTTTAAATACACGTTGGAAAAAATTGAAAACAGAAGACGTTTATCAAGATAATTTTGAAAAAAAATAGTTCTTTAGATTCTCAGGTGGTAATTTTAGAGTAATCTTCTCTAATTCAGAGATATTTTCTTTATATAAATTGTGTTTAAATGGTGCGTGGTAGAGAAGAAGAAAGCATATATTTCAAAAATTCATAACTGCACTGTATTCTTAATCGGACCGGTTTCTGGCATTTCAGCCTTCATCAGCGATTTATTGAACATTGTGATAATTGTTATGTTTTTAATTGAATAGGTTGTTTCTATATGAAAATTTTTTCTACTTAGGGCGGCCGTGAGGTTTTGAACCGTGAACTTCACATACACTCGTACTTGCACTTTTTGTGTTTTAGTTATTGAGAATTTGCATCTTAATCAAAATATTTTAAAAATTTAGGTTCAGTACCACAGAGTCTAAAGATTTTTTTCTATGGTTAAGTTTGTTAAGATAAAAGACTTTTCTGGAATAGTTTTGTTATTTGATTTAAAATCTTATAATTATAGTTTTCTGCGATTAGAAAAACAGGGAATCAGAGATCTAAGGAAGTCATCTACTAAATATTATTTTGAATCAAAGAGAAGTTCCTTTACAACTATAGCAATTTAAATTCTCCATTATCGAATTACTTCTCAATAGAATCTAGAATAACACTAGCCAACAAGGTTTTGGACTGGAGCAACCAAATATCTTTCCTAGGGTAATTTGGTGGGCTGAATTTGAATCTGTAATTGGTTTTTCTCTATAACGTCAAGTTTTCGAGATACAAAAAAAATGTTTTTATTCGTTTTTTACAATAAAAATCATTAGTTTATTTAAAAATCAATGAACTTTCAAAAGTGAATGGCGTTATTTGAACGTCGTTTGTATTTTGTTGGTTCGGTTTCACGTATTAGAGTCCAGCAATAGTCTCCCAGCATGCTTTTGTCCCAAAATCCTTGATAATTTCTTTAAATTTTCATTTAATCTTGGTGAGCACGCTCCCCTTGTTCGTCGCTCACCGCACCTAGGTTTTGTGGAAAAAATCGAAATGCGAATGAAGAAAATGCATTTTGAGTGACATTCGTGCACCTAATTCGTGATAATTTTTGAATACTTCAGCAACAATTTGCCTGTAGTTTTCACTCTTATTGTTTCCAAGAAAACTGTGAAATATTGAAAACATTGTGAAATATTGTCATCATTCAATGGCTTCCTGATCTGAGGGCAAACAAATATGCCTTCTTTGATTTTAGTATATGCAATTTTAGGAAAAACCACTAACGAATATTTAAATGCTGCACCATCTTTGTCCAGAGCCTTGACAAAGTTCTTAGAAAGGCCCAATTTTATGTGCAGCGGCGGAAGAAGTACGTATTTTGGATCAATTAATGGTTTATTTGAAATGTTTTGTTTTCCTGGTGAATACTCAGTTTTTTTTTTGGCCACTCAGCACTGACGTAATGATGACATGTAGCACGACTATTCCATAGACAAAGGAAACAACAGTATTTCGTGAAACCTCCTCTTTTACAGTTATTTACGATGGTCTATACTATATATACAAAGAAATTTAAATCACACCTTAAGGTCACCACAGATCTTCCATTTATGATCGTTGTATTTGAGTAGTATCAAAATTGCAGTCATTGATTCGTAATTTTCCTTTGTATTAATGGCATGAGCAATTGGTATGGATGGTTTTTTATTCCCATTATGCAAAAGAAGAGCCTTTAAAATATACTTAGAGCCATCAATAAAAAATCTCCATTCAGTTTTGTCATATGGCTGGTTCATTTTTATACCATATACCACTATGTGGTTTGGGTATAATGACTTTGTGCTGCTGTTTGTAACAACCAAAAATATTTGACCTAGACCCATCTTTAATTATACCGATCGAATCAGAATCACTTTTTGAGTTGATTTAACAATGTCCGTCCGTCCGTCCGTCCGTCCGTCCGTCTGTGTGTCCATGTAAACCTTGTAATCAAACTGCAGGTCGCAAATATGAATATATTTTGATGAAATTTAGTATATAAGCTTTCATCGGCCATGGGATGAACGCTATTGAAATTGGTGAGAATCGGTCCATGTTCAGATCTAGCCCCCATACAAATGACCCCAATAAATCGACATAAATTGACATAAGATCCAAATTGTCGTATAGATCTTAGTCAAATTGGGTTTGTATGTGTTTATTACATCCATTAATGAAAAGTCCAAAAATAATCCCTATGGGACAAATCTTAGTCATAGGCCCCATATAAAGCTGCTTCCCGATCTTCACTTAAATCTATCAAAAAACAAAAATATTGCACTGATTCATCTCAAATTTTGTTTGTATATATTTTCGCAAAATACAAGAGACTTTGCCAACCATGGTCAGGATCGGGCCACTTTTGGACCTAGTCCCCATATAGGCATAGCATCCGATATGAACTTTTTCATATCTGCAGCCAAAAAAAAATAATAAAAATCCCACTCAAATTTGGTTTATGCTTATTTTCTATTTCCAGTTAGTTGGGCCTATGAGATAGGGTCTCTAAACGCTTGGTATAGGGTATCATATAGTCGGTCTCGACCGACTATAATTTTCTTACTTGTTAGAAATAAACCATCAACATCAGTACAGTATAGAATAGAGTGTTTATTTTCAAAATATGCAGCCAATTCCAAGCTTCTATCTCTATAGATTGTTACTTTTGGCCCAACTTCAAGATATTTCCACTGCTGCATGCGTGAAGCTAGTGATTTTGCGTCTTGCTTCTTTAAATGTAAATTCCGAATTTGATCATTTAGCTCAGTTTGAGTCACTAAATGACGTTCATCATCAGTCTGCTGGTGAAAGATGTTTCGGACTCACTGCTCGTAACACTGGTAATGACTGGTAATGGATCATTTGGTGGACGTTGAACTTGCTTGGAAACCGATGGGACATTCGCGTAAGTAATATTTTTTCGATTTTTCATATTGAATGCAGCAACTCTTGTTAAACAGAAATAACATTCGTTTTAATGGTTACTTCACTCTCTCCAAAGTACTCGAATTGAAAAATCGAAATAGATCTTCTTGCCATTTGACCACTTGTATAAAACAGTTCTGCAACTATTGCAAAACATTGTCGATGTCCATGGTTTGTCCAAGTTTCTGACAGCAAAACCAAAATAATGTAAATACGCATATTTTAAAGATTCTGATATTGCATATCCTTTTTTTTCGAACCAAACATTCACACACACAAAGCAAAAATAGCTTGAATCAGTAACACACGAGCTCCCTGGCATGCTTTAAAAACATACTTCGTTTCTGCAGTCATTTTTTTTTTTTTTTGATGTGTAAACATCTATGCGTTCAGGGGGGGGAGGTTTAAAATCCAATTTCACAATACAATAAAAAAAAAGCGTGAGGTAAAAACGGTGTGTCTTATATGTAAGTGTATTGGTGTATTTAGTAAGCAGAACCGCCGAGTTCGCTGTCTGTTTAGCAAAATCACAAATTGTTTTCGTTAATTTTAAATATTCAAGCTATTGACCGCTAGGTGTGCTGTGAGTTTAACATGTTCACAAACTTACAGAGTTGTTATACCCTATACCACTATGTGGTTTGGGTATAATGACTTTGTGCTGCTGTTTGTAACAACCAAAAATATTTGACCTAGACCCATCTTTAATTATACCGATCGAATCAGAATCGCTTTCTGAGTTGATTTAACAATGTCCGTCCGTCCGTCCGTCCGTCTGTGTGTCCATGTAAAGCTTGTAATCAAACTGCAGGTCGCAAATATGAATATATTTTGATGAAATTTGGTATATAAGCTTTTATCGGCCATGGGATGAACGCTATTGAAATTGGTGAGAATCGGTCCATGTTCAGACCTAGCCCCCATACAAATTACCCATATGAAATCGACATAAATTGCCTTAAGATCCAAATTGTCATATAGATCTTACTCAAATTGGGTTTTTATGCGTTCATTACATCCACTAATGAGTAGTCCAAATATGATCCCTTTGACCCCATATAGAGCTGCTTCCCGATCTTCACTTAAATCTATTAAAAAACAAAAATATTGCACTGATTCTTCTCAAATTTTGTTTGTATATATTTTTGCAAAATACAAGAGACTTTACCAAACATGATCAGGATGGGTCCATTTTTGGACCTAGTCCCTTTATAGATATAGCATCCGATAATAACTTTTTCATATCTGCAGCCAAAAAAATTAATAAAAATCCCACTCAAATTTGGTTTTTGCTTATTTTCAATGTCCAGTTAGTTGGGCCTAAGAGATAGGGTTTCTAAACGCATGGTATAGGGTATCGTATAGTCGGTCTAGACCGACTATAATTTTCTTACTTGTTTTTATTTTAATATTCAAGTATATAATTGCTATTGACAGAACTTTTTAGTAAGCAGAACCGCCGATTTCGCTGTCTGTTTAGCAAAATCACAAATTGTTTTCGTTAATTTTAAATATTCAAGCTATTGACCGCTAGGTGTGCTGTGAGTTTAACATGTTCATAAACTTACAGAGTTGTTTTTTTAAGATTCAAGTATATATTTGCTGTTGACAGAACTTTTTTAGTAGCAAAACCGCTAGGTGTGCTGTGAGTTTAAAAAGCTAAATACTAGGAAATCTTTGAAGAAGTCGAAAATAAACTTAAGTGTTTTTTAATTACTACACCTTTTCCAATTGTATTTCAGAAAACGTCAATTGAATTTCAGAAAGTATCAATTGTGTTTCAGAAACCATTAATTGATTTTCAGATAATAACAATTGTGTTTCAGAAAACATCAATTGACTATTTTCAGAAAATATCAATTGTGTTTCTGAAAGTATCAATTGGATTTCAGAAAACATCATTTATTTTCAGTAATAATCAATTGTATTTCAGAAAGCATCAATTGACTTTCAGAAAGTATCAATTGAATTTCAGAAAACATCAATTGATTTTCAGTAAGAATCATTTGTATTTCAGAAAATATCAATTGAATTTCAGAAAATATCAATTGAGTTTCAGAAATTATCAAATGTATTTCAGAAAATATCAAATGTATTTCCGAAATTAGCAAATGTATTTCAGAAATTATCAAATGCATTTCAGAAACCATCAAATGTATTTCAGAAAATTTTAAATGTATTTGAGAAAACAGCAAATTTATTTCAGCAATTATCTAATATATTTCAGAAAACATCAAATTTATTTCAGAAAACATAAAATGTATTTCTGAAATTATCAAATGTATTTCAAAATCATGACTTCAAAATCGGTCAAAATTGTATCCTGGTGTTTATATTGTAGCTGATTAACAAATGAAGTCCTCATCTTTTTTCGATTAAAAGGCCGCCCTTGATAGTTTATTTTTCAGTGCATAACAAATAAGTCCAAATATTGCTAATCATTTTCTGCGATTCCAAATCAATAAGAGAAACAATAATAACTTTTCGGTATTGTAGGGTAAACTACTTTTTAATTCTGAATTTCAATAGATATTTTCTGAAATCCAATTGCTATTTTCTGAAATACATTTGATAATTTCTGAAATACATTTGATGTTTTCTGAAATATATTTGATACTTTCTGAAATACATTTGATGTTTTCTGAAATATATTTTATACTTTCTGAAATACAATTGGAAAAGGTGTAGATGTTTACACATCTCCCCTGTGATCGGACTCACATTGATTTTTTTTTAATTTGTAGACCATGAACAAAATAAAAGCTCCTCAGAAACAATTTGCTTTTTCTAAAACGTTCTTACAATTTAAGCTATTTTCAAAAATTTTTTCAAAATCTATAGAGTCAATTTCAGTCTTTTTTGCAAATTTTTCTATAGGAATATGTGACTCTAAACTAAAGTCATTTTCAATCAATCTTATGTTTTCTATTTTTAAAGTTCTCAAGGATCTTTTAAAAATAGAATTCATTAAAAATTGGTGGAAATATTGTATCATACACAACTAAGAAATATTCAGAGCCATGGCTTTTATAGTTCCCGACCAAAAGTGGGTCAACATTCTAACGATTATCGTTAAAAGTAGTTTACCTACAAGTTCAGTTGAGGCGTCGTGTCGAAGTTATTAAAATCGCCTAAAAGATGTTAAAACGTTGTTAATATTTCCAGAGAATATGACACTTCTTATAAAAAAATTTTCTCAGAAACAGTGGCGGATTTCTGTAAGTTCTTTACGAATTAACAACTTAACATTAAAATTCCTTGAGAATTATGTGAAAAAGTTAGAATCCCAAATCAGCTAGTTACCTAGTTAAGCTAAGAACCTTTTAAGGTCTATGTAAGGGATTTTAAAGCCAGATCAATTTTACCTTTCCGTGGGATTTTTCGAAAACGATATAAAACAAAAAAGTTCCTCTTTTCCAAAATAATTTTTCAAGGGTTCCTATTGGAAAAGACACGTTAATATGAAATCTGCTAGAAGCAGTGCAAAATACACCACTATTATTTCAATATATTCCACAAAAGTTAGTAATAATGGTGGTAGTTTGCTCCAGTTTTCTCTTTCAACTGAGTCTTACTTAAGCGTTTTTGTAAGAAACGTTTCTTAGTATTTTCTTTTCAGAAAGTATGTTTTAAATTTGGTTCTTTTAAATTCTAATAACATTTTTAGTACTAATTCTAGAATAAATACAGCTCATCGGAACCTGGATGCTTTTCTATTACTTTTCTTCGAAAAACTTTTAACCGTGTACATAGTAAATTAATATTTTATTTTTACTGTACTGTGTGTTTTTTTTTTATTTATTCGTGCCCTGTGCATATTTCCCCGCCGCTGTTACTCCTTTTTGGTACAACAGTGCGGTAAAGCAATTCTTCCGCTTTTCCTATTTACCACTCTTATCGCCTTAATTAGTTTTGAAAAACTTTTATTTGCTCCTTTTTCTCTATGCCATGTTTTTTTTTTAGCAAATGCTTTATTCGAAAAAACTAAAGCCAGCAAATTTCACTTTATCTTAAATATTTTTTTCTTTCCTTCACAAAAAGGCAGCATTTTGTACAAATATTTGTAAAATCATCTTGAAGTTGTATGAAATCAAGTGTGTGACAATAACAAACAACTTCTTGCCCTCAATCATTCAGTCTCTCACTCTCTCGCTCTGTCTCTGATGGAAAATAGATGGACATTCAAACCCCAATATGATGTTTGAACTAAAATGACATGCAAAAAGTCATCTGTGTGCTTTGGGATGCATGTGCCTTTAAAAGGAGTTTGGAAACAAAAATGCGGGAGTACATTTAAGCAGTCATTAAAACAAAAAGTTTTAGTTAAAGTTACTCTCATGTGAATATTAAAATACAAAATAATATGAAGTTAGATTAAAAGTGTTTAAAATAATATTTACACATGTGTATTTTGTGTGAAAAATAAATTAATTATTGGCCAGGGATAATTAAATTTAAAACTACAGCTATTAGAGGCCACACTGATGAATTGCTGTCCTTGTTTTCTTTTAGAAAAAGTTCTAAAGCACGGTAAAATTTTTAACTAGAAAAAGAACTTACTATAAGAAATATAGAACTCTTTAAGTAAAGTCTCGCAGAATTAGGAAATTTTCTTTTGAAAAATTACCGTTGAATCTGAGAACATTTCTTTGGGAATATGGCAAGATTTGTAAAGAAAAAAGTATTTTTCTTTAGGAAAAATGCCTCAGATTTTGAGTATTTTTCTATAGAAAAGTATAAAAATGTCTAAGGATTTCAATTATTTTATATAGGAAAAATTACTAAGAAACTATAGGAAATTGCCTCAGAATCAGAATATTTTTCTATAGGAAAAATGACTCAGAATTTGAGCATTTTTTTTTTAGGAAAAATGAGAATTTAATATTTTTTTTTATAGGAAAAATGCTTCAGAATCCGATTTTTTTGTATAAGAAAACTGTCCCATAATTTTTACGAATAATTCCTTAGAATTTGAGTATTTATCTATGGGAATCTAAATATTTTTCTATAAAAAAATGCCTCAGAAGCTGAGAATTTTTCTATGGCAAAAATGCTACAAGATTTAAGTATTTTTCTTTAGGAAAAATATCACAAAGTTTATGAGAAAAATGCCTCAGAATCTGAATATTTTTCTATAGGAAAAATGCCTCAGATTCTGAATATTTTTCTATAGCAAAAAAATTTTGAACCTATAGGAAAATGCCTCGAATCTGAGTATTTTCTACGGCAAAAATTCCTTAGATTCTGAATATTTTCTATAGGATAAAGGGCTCAGAATCTATAGGAAAAATGTCTCAGAATATGGATATTTTTGTATAAAAAAATGCCTCAGATTCTCAAGATTTGAGAATTTTTGTTTAGGAAAAATGCTGAGTTTATAGGAAAAATATCTCAGAATTTGAGTTGTTTTCGTATATGCAAAATGTCTCAGAGTCTTTAGGAAAAAACCTTTAGAATTTGAGTATTTTTCTATGGGGAAAATGCATCGGAATCTGAGTACGTGGGCGGTCCCAGAACAATCCGACTTATAAAAGAAAACAACGAATTTGGGAAAACATTTTCTTTATTTCTCAACATAATCTCCTACTCTTCATTGTTGGCAAAACTTTTACCACCGAGCCATTTTTTCAAGTTTGGAAATAAAAAATAATCCGAAGAAGCTAAATCTGGAGAACAAGGTGCGTAATGAAGCAATTCTAACTTTACAATGTTCGTCTTGGCAGGTCGTACGGCCCCGTTTAAACTCTGCCACCCAATATTTTAATGTCGTAAACGAAGTAACAGGCTCCCCCGGAATCTAACGCGGCTTGAATATTGGTTGAGAACTTTCAAATTAAAGTACTAAATTACATAAAGGGGCCCCATTTTTTTCATGTTTACAAATTCACTAACATCTTTTACTTTTGATGACTCAAAAAAAAAAAAAAAAAATACTATTCAACATGACGCCTTGAACCTCAAGAGTTTGCCACTTAATATAATTTAAAAAAAAATCTCCCAGATTCTCAGTATTTTTCTAAAAGAAAGAAACCTCAGAAGCTATAGGAAAATACCTCTGAATCTGAGTATTTTTATACAGGTAAAAGCCTCAGGAGATGAGTATTTATACCCTATACCACTATGTGGTTTGGATATAATTACTTTGTGCTGCTGTTTGTAACTACCAAAAATATTTGAACTAGGCCCATCTTTTATTATACCGATCGAATCAGAATCACTATCTGATTCGATTTAACGATGTCCGTCCGTGTGTCCTTCCGTCCGTCCGCCTGTGTGTCCATGTAAGCCTTGTAATCAAACTGCAAGTCGCAAATATGAGTATATTTTGATGAAATTTGGTATATAAGCTTATATCGGCCATAGGATGAACTCTATTGAACTTGGTTAAAATCGGTCCATGTTCAGACCTAGCCCCATACAAATGACCCCTATGATATCGACATAAATTGCCATAAGATCCAAATTATCATATAGATCTTACTCAAATTGAGTTTGTATACGTTTATTACAACTATTAATGAGTAGTCCAAAAATTATCCCTATGGGACAACCCTTACTCATAGGCCCAATGTAGAGCTGCTTCCCGATCTGCACTTAAATCTATCAAAAAACATAAATATTGCACTGATTCTTTTCAAATTTTGTTTGTATATATTTTTGCAAAATACAAGATACCTTACCAAACATGATCAGGATCGGTCCAATTTTAGGCCTAGTGCCCATATAGATATAGCATCCGATATGAACTTTTTCATATCTGCAGCCAAAAAAAAATTAATAAAAATCCCACTCAAATTTGGTTTATCTTATTTTCTATGTCCAGTTAGTTTGGGCTAAGAGATAGGGTCTCTAAACGCATGGTATAGGGTATTGTATAGTCGGTCCAGACCGACTATAATTTTCTTACTTGTTTTCTGTAGGAAATATGCCCCAGAGGTTATAGGAAAAATGCCTCAGTATCTGAATATTTTTGTATAGGAAAAATGACTCAGATCCTAAAGGAGAATGCGTCTTAATCTGAGTATGTTTCTTTAGGCAAAATGCCTCAAATAGGAAGAATGCCTTTAGTAGAAATTTCTAAGATCTTTCTATAGCAAAAAAACCAAAGATTCTGAATATTTTTCTATAGAAAAAATAGCTCTGATCATTTTTCTATACAGGAACTGGCTCATAATCTCAGAATTTTTGAAGATGGAAAACTGGTTCATAGTCTGAGAATTTTTCTTCGTGAATATGAGTATATCTCTACAAGAAAAAAGTCCCAAAATCTGAAAAATTTTCTACAAGAAATTAGCCTCCGGAACTAAAAAATGCTCTATATGATATATGCCTCAGAATCTCAGAATTTTTTTTATGAAAATTAAAATTTTTTAAAGATTATTTCGCTATGGGAATCTCTCAGAAGTTAAGAACAAAAATACTTCATTGTCGGTAAATTATTGTTGAGGAAATAAGAAGCAGAATTTGACGTTTTTTCTGTAGGAAAAATTACTCTTATCCAAAAATTTTTTCAATAGATTTCCTGCATCAGAATTTGAAAATTGTTTTATAAAAAAAAAAAACATAATTTTTCTTTCGAAAACTACTTTAGTATTTGAGAACTTATCTAGGTTGTCTTTTTTATACCCTCCACACTACAGTAGCAGAGGGTGTATATATACGTTTGTCATTCCGTTTGTAACTCATCGAAAAACTAAAATAATTTTCAATAGATTTCCTGCATCAGAATTTGAAAATTTTTTTATAAAAACATAATTTTTCTTTTGAAAACTACTTAAGTATTTGAGAACTTATCTAGGTTTTCCTTTTTATACGCTCCACACTACAGTAGCAGAGGGTATATATAGGTTTTTCATTCCGTTTGTAACGCATCGAAAAACTAATATCCGACCCCATAAAGTATACATATTCTTTATTCTTATCACAGCTCGAGTCGATATAGCGAGACCGTCTGTCCGTGTGTCTGTTGAAATCACGCTCATTCACAAAAAAAAACCATTTACCTAGGTCAGGTTACGAAAAAATTATTTGCCATTATTCCTATCAGGTTGCTATTTAAATTGGAGTAAATCGGGTGTCATTTTGCTGAGATATGAGCAAAAATTTGTAGACACCTCTAAAAAAGCAAAAAACTTGTGTGTTTGTTGTAATAGTTTAGTGGTTGAACATAATAGTTGTACAACAACATAAAAAATATAAAATCCCTAAAGAAGTCAAACAAAAAGTGCCATGAAAAATGAAAAAAGAAAGCTGAAAAATGAAAACTGAAAAATGAAAAAAGAAAACTGAAAAATTAAATATGAAAAATAAAAAATTAAATATGAAGAATTAAAATATAAAAATTGAAAATTAAAAAATAAAAATTAAAAACCAATAAATATAAAAATTTTAAGTTAAAAATTTTATATTGAAAAAGTTATAAATTATAAATTGAACTATATGCTTGCAGGTAGCGAGTTCCAAAGACAAATTGAATTGATATAAAACTGCCGTTCGGAAGCCCCGCAGGCTTTACAAAAATAAATGCACTAAGTTTGGTAACCCTTAAATGATATATCTTGTTTGTAATTAATTAACAATAAGTATTAAGTCAGTTTGAAGTATAAATAATTCGATTATAATTACATCATTTATAAAAGGATCTTTTGTTCAAACTGTATCTAAGGGAGACGGAAATATTATTAATCAGAACTGAAAGCAAATAATGAGAAATGATGTTTGTTTTAATAATAACTTATTGCCTTTTTGATGTGGTTAGATTTTCTCGCGAGTGCGAGAAAAAACGAGCATGAGACAGTATGATTTTTTCTAATGTGGAAGCGAGATCGAGAGTAACGCTTTTTTGTGTGGCGTTGCCAACTTAGGTTGTAAAAACACTCGCAAGAGAAATAGAGTTGATTCTATTTTCTGTGCGAGAAAAACCAGATGACAGGAGATTTAGCTGTATTTATGAACATATAACAGGAGAATCAGTGTGTATTTATTGTATTGTGCATTGTGACTTGCGAAATGATAAGCTTATAGATTTGTAAAATTGAAAAATTTGTAAAAAGCATTTTGATGATTTTGTAAAAGCACAATAGCAAAATTCTCGCTTACAAAAAGCTTATTTTTACTCGCACTCGCAACTCGCAGAGAATGTGTTTAGGGCTTTATATTTAAGACACTTTTTAACAAGAAAGACTTTTTCTATTGTATAGTTGTTGGTAACACTTGTGAACCGAAATAAAAAGTTTATACTTATTTTGCGTTTGCAAAGAGAAAAAGTTTGACAAAAAATATTTAAGAAGTTTGTGTTGATGTTTGTAACTATCAATAATACTTTACATAGGCACACTTCTTATAATAAATCGACTCTAAACCGCTTTCTTAGTCGATTTTTTAAAATTGTATTAGTTGTATCTCTAAATTTACATATTTCTAGCTAATTCAGATAAAAATATTTTATAATTTGCTTTCCTTTAATATTAATATCTGGATATTTTTTGCTAAGAATCATGGTTTTTTCATGTGTAAACATCTATGCGCTCAGGGGGGGGGTAAAATCCAATTTCACAATACAATCACAAAAACAGCGTAAGGGAAAAACGGTGTGTGGTATATGTAAGTGTATTGGTGTATTTAGTAAGCAGAACCGCCGAGTTCGCTGTCTGTTTAGCAAAATCACAAATCCTTTTCGTTAATTTTAAATATTCAAGCTATTGACCGCTAGGTGTGCTGTGGGTTTAACATGTTCACAAACTTACAGAGTTGTTTTTTTTTAAGATTCAAGTATATATTTGCTATTGACAAAACTTTTTTAGTAAGCGGAACCGCTAGGTGTGCTGTGAGTGGAAAAGGCTAAATACTAGGAAAACTTTGAAGAAGTCGAAAATAAACTTAGGTGTTTTTTTTAATTACTACACCTTTTCCAATTATATTTCAGAAAACATCAATTGAATTTCAGAAAGTATCAATTGTGTTTCAGAAAACATCAATTGATTTTCAGTAATAATCAATTGTATTTCAGAAAGCATCAATTGATTTTCAAAAAGTATCATTTGTATTTCAGAAAACATCAATTGTATTTCAGAAAGTATCAATTGTATTTCAGAAAACATCAATTGATTTTCAGAAAATATCAATTGAGTTTCAGAAATTATCAAATGTATTTCAGAAAATATCAAATGTATTTCAGAAAATATCAAATGTATTTCAGAAAACATCAAATGTATTTCAGAAATTATTAAATTTACTTCAAAAAATATGAATTGAATTTCAGAACATATCAATTGAGCCGCAGAAAAATAGTCAGAACGCTAAATAAAAATATATTTTTTAAGTATAACACTGGGTTTGTAATATTTCTTGAAAACTATAGTACATATCGTCACCTAAAATGCAAAAGGCCGTAACTAATATTTTTATTTTTTTACAGGAGAATCAAAAAACATCATAAAACAAAAACTACTTTAAACTTAATACCCAAATTTTAGAATCAAGCCGAAAAATAAAGATGGATTTTTATTTATGAAAACAAATTTATGGTAAAATAGTAATTTTTAAGTAAAAGGCCCTAACTTCAATACAAAAAGTCAATTTTGAACTTGTTGTTAGTTACGGCCTTTTGCATTTTAGGTGACGATGTAAACGTGTTTTTTTGTCAAAATGATGACTTCAAAATCGGTCAAAATTCTATCCTGGTGTTTATATTGTAGCTGATTAACAAATGAAGTCCTTATCTTTTTTCGATTAAAAGGCCGCCCTTCATAGTTTATTTTTCAGTGTATAACAAATAAGTCCAAATATTGCTAAACATTTTCTGCGACTCCAAATCACTAATAGAAACAATAATAACTTTTCGGTATTGTAGGTCAAATGCTTTTTAATTCTGAATTTCAATTAATATTTTCTGAAATTCAATTGATATTTTCTGAAATACATTTGATAATTTCTGAAATACATTTCAAGTTTTCTGAAATATATTTGATACTTTCTGAAATACATTTGATGTTTTCTGATATAAATTTGATACTTTCTGAAATACAATTGGAAAAGGTGTAGATGTTTACACATCTCCCCTGTGATCGGACTCACATTGGTTTTTTTTTATTACATGAAATTTTAATAGAAACTGGCCAAAAATAAAAACAAAAAACTAAATTTAATTGATGTTCGAATTTAAAGTTTCAGTATCGGCAACAGTTTTAAAGTGGTAGCCGTAGCCAACATTTGTAATATTGAGTTTAAGACGCAAGTGTAGGGTATCAAAGATTCGGGTCAGCCGAATTTAACACTCTTACTTGTTTTTTCTAAAATACATTCAAAAACTAACACACTTAGGTTAAACATTAAATGCTGTGACACAATTTCAACTTTTACTTCGACATCATAAAAAAACATCTTGCAAAAGTGTCATAAAAAGGTTAAAACCTTCTTTAGTTTAATAACTTTAGTGATTGGAAAATAATTTTATTTCCCATATTTTGTTTATTGCATATTAAAAATATCAGCAACAGTATACTATGACCATAAGAAAACTTTCTATAAAACATAAAAAAAAACCATCATCCTGTCTGTTGATCCCTTTTATTTCTCATACACAGGTAGATATTGTGATGCTTCTACTGGCTGGTGTTGTTGTTTTAAACGTACTAAGTTTTAAACGTATTTTCCTATAAAAATTAGTTGTGTGTTGTTAGAGAAACTTTTCAATAATTACGGTAATTATTCTCTTATAATGTGTCCTTGTTGTTTCCACCCATAAAACATTTTTTTCCAGTTTGTCGTCCAGTGGACGAAAGAACATCTTTATTCTCATATTTTACACAATTCTGTAATAATTTTTGACCCTTTTTGTTTCTTGGAAAACAGGTTTGGTTTACTGGGTTCTGTTGTTGTTATTGTTTTTATTTCTGGTGTTTTTTGTTGTCGGGGTGACTATAATGATTTTAATGGTGTCTGGTGTTTTTCATCGTCAATTATTTTAATGAAGCCATTTTATGTGAAGAATAAAGCTAATTATGAAAAAACACAATTTTTGGGTGATCAAAAATATTCGTTTTTTGTTTGGTTTATGATGTTGAGTAAAGGTGTTGTTGTTTTTATTCCTTGTTGCTGTAATTGTGCAGAAATTTTTAAACTTTATCGGTCATAGTTAAAACGTGTTGAACACTTAGCAGTATACCCGCTACATTTTTAGCATAATTAATATATTAATTATTTAAAACATAAGGATATTTAAAAACAATAATAAATATATATAGTGTGGGCGATAAAACAATGGAAACTTTTAACAACGGTATACATATACCAAAAAAATTTATCATAAAATTAAAAACTCTTTTATTAATTTAAACATTTGTATGTTTTACTAGCAGTATACCCGCTACGTTGTTAGCGTAATTATTGTATTAATTATTTAAGCCACAATAATATTTAAAAACAATAAGAAATACCTTTACTATACAATATGCTGTGAAAAAAAGTGATGGTCATGGTCTTGTATTTATTTTTGTAAAACTCCTGAAGCGTTTGGCCATTAGATATTTAATTTTTTCGTCAACACTTTTGGCCAACAGTATTCTAATTCCATTTCATGAGTTCTTTAGCAAGATTGATGTTAGCCAGACGATTTTATGGATTTATTCATAGAATATTTCTCACAAATATTCTTTGGCTTACGACCATCACTAAAATAAAGTTTTATTCTGGTTTTTAACTCTTCATGAAACTTTATTTTTGCCATTATTTTGTAATAAATAAAAACAAAAAAACGTCAGAATCCATAAATATTTAAATAACGATTAAGATTTTTTATATTTCCTTTCACTTGTTCTTCTATTTTTATTATTTTAATCAACTCTGAAGTTTAAAAGTTTCCACTGCTCTTGCATTACTAAAAAAATCATTCTTTATTACTAAGCGCGAAATTATTAATAAAAACAAAATTGACAAATTTAGAATTCTGTAAAAGTTTCCAATGTATTGCCACCTACGCTATTTAAGTACCACCTCTTTATTCATGATTGGTTCGAAAATTATTCGAATTATAAAGATCAAAAATAATATTATTTGTAATATCGATGGCTTAATTTGGAAAGGCCATAGGACAAACGCTATTGAAATTGGTTAAAATGGGTGCATGTTCAGACCTAGTCCCCATTCAAATGAACTCTATGATATCGACGTATCTTTCCATAAGATCCAAGTTATAAAACAGATCTCAATCGAATTGGGTTTGTGTGTGTTTATTACATCCATTAATCCGTAGACCAAAAATAACAGTTTTTTCTCAAAATCGGTTTGTATATGTTGTTGCATAAAATAAGTGACTTTACCACACGTGGTCAGGATCGGTCCAATTTTCGACGTAGATTTGGTTTATGCTGTTTTCTAAACCTAATTAGTTGGACCTAAGACCAATTCTCTAAACTTACGGTATAGGGTATCGGTCTAGACAGACTATAATTTTCTTACTTGTTTTCTTAAGAAAATGTAATTTCAAATGAAAATTTACCAGTTGGAAAGTATCAGTTTTCCCATTTTTTTGGCCGTTTTTATCCCCTAAAGGCTCGAATTAAAACAAATTTTATTTTTCTCCGATGTTTGCGTCTCTGGTGGAATCTACATATCAAATTTCGTATTCTTAAATTACTTTGTAAAGATACAAAAGGGGCGGTTTCGGTTTCGTCTCATTTTCTATCTCTAGTGGAACCCACAAACTATATTTTATATTCGTTGGTTTAGAAGATACCATATGTATAATTTTTCCCTTCTTTTTCCTCCCCTAGACATTAGAATTACCGATAAATTCATCCTTGACTGATGCCCATGTATTCGGTGGAGCCTGTATACCAAAATTCATAAATATAGACTTATATGTTAAGAAAAGTTTCCAAAAGTTTTTAGTGGAATCCACATACTTTATTTCATATTCCTAGATTCGTTTGTTTAGAAGATAGCAAATGTATAATTTTTCCACTAGGCGTTAGAAATAGGAATAAATTCATTTTGGACTGATACCCACGTATTCCGTGGAATCTATATACCAAAATTCATATATATAGATTAATATGTCAAGATGCAGAAATGTACAATTTCTACCCTTTTTGGCCGTTTTTGCCCCTTAAATGCTGAATTTCGAAAAAATTAATCCTGAGCCAATATTTGCTTCCCGGATGGAGTCTACACATCAAATTCCATATTCCTATATTAATTTCTTATCATTTTCCCCTTTTTTGTAAGCATTTAGCCCCTGAAGGCTCAAATTTAAAAACTTTTTATTCTTAGCCGATGTTTGTGTCTCTGGTGGAATCTACATATCAAATTTCGTATTCCTAAATTACTTTGTAAAGAATATACAAAAAGGTACTCTGTTACATTTCCGAGTCGCTTTTTACCCTCTTAGCATCCGAATTTCCAAAAGTTTTCTTCTCACATGATGTTTCTATCTCTACTGGAACCCACATACGATAGTTCATATTCCTTGATTTGTTTTGTTTAGAAGAAACCACACTTTTTCCCCTTTTTGGCCGTTTTTCCATCCCTGGACGTTAGAATTAGCAATAAATTCATTGTGGACTGATACCCACGTATTCGGTGGAGTCTATATACCAAAATTCATATACTAAAGGTCCGCCATCTAACGTTTTTTTTTTCAACTAGTGCTTATTTCGTGAATGGTAACACTTAGCTCATGTCTGATTTGACAGATATTAGTTTTATTCTTCCGCTGAACGAATATGGTTGTGTATGCGCTTGAACAACGCTGGGAAATATTGCGACATTACTTTGAAAATCATGGTAATGTTGCAGAATGTGTGCGAAAATTGCGTACGGATTTTGAAAGAAGAGAAGCACAGTCAGCTCCGTATGTTCGTTATCTTGTGAAAAAAGTGAAAGAAACTGGCATCCTCATCGAAACCAAAGCGTGAAAAGCCAAAAACAGTGCGTACACCCGAGAATATTGCTGCTGTGGCAGAAAGTGTGCGTGAAGCGCCATCAACATCAATTCACCGTCGTTCTCAAGAATTGAACATATCGGAGGCATCATTGAGACGAATTTTGCATAAAGACCTTGGTATGACGCCATACAAAGTCCAATTGGTTCTGGAGTTGAAGCCAACTGACCATCCAATGCGTTTTCGCTTCGCTAAGTGCGCCTGTGATCGACTTACAGAAGATGCCGATTTTGCCAAAAAAAAAAAATCATCTTTTCAGATGAAGCTCATTTTGATCTTGGCGGGTATGTAAACAAGCAAAATTGTCGCATTTGGGGGACAGAAAACCCGCACGCATACATTGAAAAGCCGATACACCCAAAACGAGTCACTGTTTGGTGCGGATTTTGGTCCAGAGGCATAATTGGGCCATTTTTCTTCGAAAATAAGCAAGGAGTGGCCGTTACAGTCAATGGCGATCGTTATCGGGCCATGTTGAACGAATTTTTGTTCACAAAAATTGAAGGGGAGGATATTGGCAACATTTGGTTTCAACAGGACGGCGCTAAGTGCCACACAGCCGAAGCTACACTCGATGTTTTGCGCCCTGTTTTTGAAGATTGCATTATCAGCCGCAGAGCTGATGTCGTTTGGCCACCTCGGAGCTGCGATTTGACACCGTTGGACTATTATTTGTGGGGTGCCCTCAAAGATAAGTGTTACGCCAACAAGCCAGAGACAATTGACGCTTTAAAGGACAATATTCGTGAAGCCATTGGTGAAATACAGCTGCACACAATCGATAATGTGCGCATCGTGTAGGCTACTGCATGGCCAGCCGACGCAGCCATTTGAATGAAATTATTTTCCATTATTAACCGGAAGGATTTTACTTTCAAATAAAAAAAGAAATTTGAGATAATATTCAGTAGTTTTTTTCATAGCATTTTCAAAAAAAAAAGTTATTTGACGGACCCTTTATATAATTTTCCCCTTTTTTGTCCGCTTTTATCCCCTGAAGTGTCGATGTTTGTGTCTCTGGCCGATGTTTGTGTCTCTGGTGGAACCTACATATCAAATTTCATATTCCTAAATTAGTTTATGAAGAAGATGCAAAAAGGTACCATTTTGACCCTTTTTGGCCGTTTTTACCTCCCTAACACCCGAATTTTCAAAAGTTTTCTTCTCATCTGATGTTTCTATCTCTAGTGGAATCCACATACTTGATATTTGATATTCCTAGAAGATACCAAATATATTTATATATTTAGCAGATACCAAATGTACACTTAAATGGCCAAATTTCGAAAAAAAAAAATTAGTTCTGAGCCCACATTTGTTTCTCGGATGGAGCCAAATCAAATATTCCTAGATTCTTATGTTACCATTTCCCCCCCTTTTACCGCTTTTCCCCCCTTAATGTAAGAATTTTTAAAACTCCGTTCTTAGTGGATCTTTACGCCGAGAGAGGAACCTACAGTCCAAATTTGAAGTTTCTGGGTCGAATGGTTGGGCTGGTTGATGATCATCCTCTCAACTCTTTTATATATCGCACCTTAAATACAAAAGTGACACAACTCAAAATTTTCAAATATTCATGAGAGGCAAAAAACTGTATATGTAAAAATTATTGTATTATTTAAAAAAATGTAGTTTTATTATGATAAATGTCCATTTTGAGGAAAGTTTTGCT
This sequence comes from Cordilura impudica, assembly GCA_963682025.1. Lineage (NCBI taxonomy): Eukaryota > Metazoa > Arthropoda > Insecta > Diptera > Scathophagidae > Cordilura > Cordilura impudica. The sequence continues at coordinate 154,317,341 of OY821521.1, read as the reverse complement.
ATACTTTTTTTTTAATATATATTGTGTTTGTGAATATAAAATATAATTTTGAGTTATGACCATCTGACTGAAATTTTTTCATTTGACTAGTGATATTATCTCAAGTTGTGCCCCAGATATAACAGCATTTTTCCTGTTAAAGAAGATAGTTATGAGAAATACATTTTTGCAGTAGTTAGAAATGTGTACTGTGGATTAATTTATGGAAAAAAGTCAATTTTGTAAAATTTTGAGTTGTGTCACTTTTGTATTTAAGAAAAAAAATGACAAAACTTTAAAGTATTCATTTTTATGTTGTTGACAAACTTTACCATACAATAACACTGTGGAAAATATGATGGTCATGGTCTTGGGGGTGGATGATTCTTATACCGAACGATTGTATTAGATTGTTATAGTAAAACCCTCAAAGCGTTTGCTCTTGTGCGGTTTTAGGCAAATCTTATGGCCGCTTAAATATTTCGTTTTTTCGCCAATACTATTCGCCAACAGTATTCTAATTCCAGTTCCAGTATTCTTTAGCAAGATTAATACTAGCCAGACGATTTTTTTTTTTGATATCAGTGGTTTCATCACAGAACGATAACATCCAAGATCAGCCTCAATTGCTCGTCAGGAAACAGTTCGAGCACATACATAGTTATACCCTATACCACTATGTGGTTTGGGTATAATGACTTTGTGCTGCTGTTTGTAACAACCAAAAATATTTGACCTAGACCCATCTTTAATTATACCGATCGAATCAGAATCACTTTCTGAGTTGATTTAACAATGTCCGTCCGTCTGTGTGTCCATGTAAAGCTTGTAATCAAACTGCAGGTCGCAAATATGAATATATTTTGACGAAATTTGGTATATAAGCTTTTATCGGTCATGGGATGAACGCTATTGAAATTGGTGAGAATCGGTCCATGTTCAGACCTAGCCCCTATACAAATTACCCATATGAAATCGACATAAATTGCCATAAGATCCAAATTGTCATATAGATCTTACTCAAATTGGGTTTGTATGCGTTCATTACATCCACTAATGAGTAGTCCAAAAATGATCCCTTTGACCCCATATAGAGCTGCTTCCCGATCTTAAATCTATTAAAAACAAAAATATTGCACTGATTCTTCTCAAATTTTGTTTGTACATATTTTTGCAAAATACAAGAGACTTTACCAAACATGATCAGGATCGGTCCATTTTTGGACCTAGTCCCTTTATAGATATAGCATCCGATATGAACTTTTTCATATTTGCAGCCAAAAAAATTAATAAAAATCCCACTCAAATTTGGTTTTTGCTTATTTTCAATGTCCAGTTAGTTGGGCCTAAGAGATAGGGTTTCTAAACGCATGGTATAGGGTATCGTATAGTCGGTCTAGACCGACTATAATTTTCTTACTTGTTTTACTTTCAGATTGTTAATGACTTCTTTAAGTAGCATTTTTGGACATTTTTAAACTCCCTTGCTATTAAATTATCCTATTTTTGACGCATTTTATGGGGCCTGCGCCAAAAATTAAACTATAGATTTATTCATAGAAAATTTCTCACAAATATTCATTTGGTTATGACCAGCACTAAAATCGTCTATTATTCTGGTTTTTATTTTTAACTCTTCAAAAACTTTATACTTGCCATTATTTTGTAATAATTGAAGGAAAACGTCAGAATATATAAATATTTAAATAACGGTTAAGATTTTTTACATTTTCTTTCAAGCCTTCTTTTATTTTGATTGTTTTAATCAACCCTGGTGAAGAAGTTTAAAAGTTTCCACTGTAAAAGAGACTGCATGATTTTTTAAATAATGGTAAATATCATATAAAACTTGATTATGAAAAGAACCGCAGATATAAATATCTAAAAATTGAATGTAATTTTTTTTATAATTTATTATGATACAAAAAAAAATATTTCTTTTAGGGTCTCATTTTGTAGCTTCTGAATTTACGCTTCGTGTTAGTAGAGAAAAATTTTAATTTTTGAAATTCATTTCAAATTTTGTTTGTACAATTTTCAAACGTTTTGCTGCATTTATAGATAAAGTTCGAAAGTTTTGTAGCAATAAAATGACATTTGCAGACCGAAATTAATGTGTTTATATTTATATCATAAGCAATAATAAAAGTTTAAACAGTTAAACATGTGTCTAATATAACTAAAATCATGCAAATTTGATGTCATATAAATAAGTTAAGTTTAAAAGTTAATATGGTTCCTACAAATATAAAAATCTATCTTTCATATATATCGACGGCTTCATGTGAAAAGGATGTAACTGAAATTTGCGTTTCTTTGCATGAGAAGGAAAAAATTTATTAAATTTTTACCAACTATTCCTGAACACTTAGTGGTATAGGGTATAATGAATTTGAGCTGATATTTACTAAAAAATATTTGAGCTATTTTATTATACCGATCGACTCAGAATCACTTCCTCAGTCGATTTAGCGATACCCGTCCGTCCGTCTGTGTAAACCTGGTTACCAAACTACAGATCGCAAATATACATATATCTTGATGAAATTTGGTATATGAGCTTCTATCAGCCATAGGACGAACACTGTTGAAATTTATAAAAGTTGGTGAATGTTCAGACCTAGTCCCCATTCAAATGACCCCTATGAGATCGACGTAAATTGCCACCAGACCCAAACTATCATATAGATCTCAGTCAAATTGGGTTTGTGTGTGTTTATTACATCAGTAGTCCAAAAATAAACCCTATAGGACAATTCTTAGTCATAGCCAGGGCCGTCTTAAGGCATGTCGGGTCCCCGGGCCCAAAATAATTTGGGGCCCCACTGTAAAGTAAAAAAAAAACGAATGACAAGAATTTTTTGTTATGATTTTAAATTTATTATGTTTAATACAAATTTAATACATGTTATTTAATTTTATAAGAAATATAACCTAGGTATTTATGTTCTGATTTAAATTGGCTACGCTAAAGGTTTTTTTCGGGATTTCTGAGCTGCAAAATCTTCTATTATATCCTCAAAATCAATTTTTTGAAGGACATCACTTTCAATGCACATAATTGACAAGTTAGTTAGGCGTTCTTGTAACACAGACGTTCGTAATTCATTTTTTATTCTCTTTAGCCGAGAAAATGACCGCTCTCCACTACAATTAGTGATCATTAAACAAAGAAATATTCTTGTAGCAACTTCAACATTTGGAAAAGTTTCTTCTAACTTATCGGACTTTGTTAGGTTATGTAAAGCTGAGATACTCACATCCGATGATTCCGTTGCTATGTTCTTGAGGTACTGCCTTAAATGAAAACATTCTGATATGAACTCCTTAGCATTAATGTCTTTGTGGTAGAATTCGACAAATTCTTTGCATTTTCTTGACAACTGGTCAGAATCAATTGTTATTAAGAAAGAAAACTAAAAATTTCATCAATTTCTTGGTATGCAGCAGAACGCTTCTTTTAAATGAACATGTAATGTATCAATTATGGGAATAAACGTTTCTACGCGGAATTTTTGTTTGCCATTTAACTGTACAGTCTCCGCTGATCCGTCAAAAAAAGTAAGACGTGTGCTGCGATTTTTTTTTTCTTTCAAACATATCTTTATAGTCACCATTGGTTTTTTTTTTCTTTAGCGGCCGATTCGTACTGATCGAAATTATCGCGTGCGTTACTGACATAATCGATTAAAGATGCGTAAAGTTTTGTTGCAACGTCCAGTGTCGAAGTGTTTTTATTGTAAACTTATGCTTGTTTTGTTTATAACTCCTAAAAGATCATTCCAAATCTCCGTTAGAAGCATAGTCTCAAAATTTTCCATTTTTTTGGCTAGGCTTTGAGCTTCGTTTCTTGTTTCTCCTGGTTGATTGATGTCATTTGCAATTGATGTTAAAGCTTCAGATATATGAAAATAACCATTTTGCAAAGCATTAATAGCATTAGCACGTGCAGACCATCTAGTATCCGGGAGAGACTTCAAAACTTTATTTGTTCCCAAATTCGCTGTCATAATTCTCTGAATAGGCTCTCCGTCTTTGACGTATCTAACGATAAAGGTGAGTTGGTCAACATGTGAAAGATCTGGTGTAGAATCCACACTAATAGAGTAGTATTTTGCAGCTTTTAGTTCATTAACAATCGCTTTTAGCACTTGCTGTCCCATTATATTAATAAATTCATTACAAATATTTGCAGAAAAATATGATGTATTTCCTTTTCCACTATTTCCGCAGTTTCGCATGTGATCAGCAAGAAAAGGATCAAATTCACTAATTAGTTCTAAGCATCCCAAATAATTTCCGTTATTTTGAGACCCTAATATTTCATTATCACCACGAAAAGCAAGTCCTCTGGAAGCCAAAAATTTCATTACTGCAACAATTCTTTTAAGTACATTCTTCCAATAATTGACTTGTGTACTATATTGGGACAAAAACTCGCTGTCAATTCGCCCAGTAGTTTTGCTTCTTGCGACATATTTCATCATTGATTCCCTGTATTGTAAACTGTTCTCATGCTCCATTAATAAATTACTTATATGTTTCCAGTCTTTATATCCATTTGGAGAACTCAAATTATGACCAGTACCAGTAGCAGTATTAAATAGACGGCAGCAATAACATTATACAGAGTTCTTTGATTGTGAAAACAGGAGCGATTTTCTTTCTAAGGACTCACCATTCGTCAATATACGGGTGAACATATTTTTAGTCAAGTATCTAGTTTTTGTTTTACCGCTTGAATCTGGAAAAATTTTAGAAGTTTCAGAGAAGTCACACTCTTTATTTTGAAAAAATTCTGGCCCTTTTTGAGTCCAAATAAAGCGTACTTTTTCCGTTAAAATTTCATCACAGTACGTACCAGGATCAGGAGATACACTTTCTATGCTCGTAAATAATAAGTCACAGAAGCTTGAATTAGAGAATTCAGCATCTAATGTACCTGTTACTGTCTCTACATCTGGAACTTGCATAATATTATCATTTTTGTCAGACGTAAGTTCTTTTTCCAGTTGAAATTCGAAAGTAACCGGATCTTGAGATGATGAAGGTGAAGAATCAGTCATCCTGTTTGTTTCTTCCACCGTAAAAAATGAAGTGAGTTTAGGAAGTTTTTCGGCTATTTCTTTTTAAGCTAGAACTTTTTTTCTTTTTTGTGAACCACTTAAATATGTTCTTTTCGACATAATTAAATTAATTATAAAACAATATAGACAAGTTGTTTACAACTAAGACGTCAAACTGGTAAAAACTTATTTTAAATAAGTTCAATAATTCACATTAAACACTTACACGCCTTCACTGAGTTGACCTTACACTTATTGACTGCGGTAAACTTTGACATTCATACGGGAAATCCCCTAAATATACACAATGTCAACTATTACTGTCTGCACCAGTCAGGGTTGCCAGTTTTTTTTTTGTTTGTATCGCCAAATACAGTTTAAAAATCGCCAAATACATTTTTTTAGTATTTAATATTTAAATTTCGGTTAAATTTTTTTTTCTATTCCTTTTTGTTTTTGAAATTAACAAAAAAAAAAAAATTAACAAAAAAAATTGCTGAAAATCACCAGAAAAATACAAAAAATTTAACTTCTTTCTTTGTGCAATCGAATATATCGGCCTTTCGGGGCCCCCATGAGGTCGGGGCCCTGGGCACGGGCTCCGTGTGCCCTTATGGCAAAGACGGAATTGGTCATAGCCCCCACATAAAGCTTCTTTCCAATCTTCACTTAAACCTATAAAAAAAAGAAATATTGCACAGATTTTTTCAAATGCGTTTTGTATATGTTTTTGCAAAAAATATGTTACTTTACCAAATATGGCCAGAATCTGTCCAGTTTTCGACCTAGTCCCCATATAAATATAGCATCTGATATGAAATAAAAAATATAAAAATTCCACTCATATTTGGTTTATGCTTTCCAACTAATTGGGTAGTTGGACCTAAGACCAATTCTCTCAAGCATGGTATAGGCTATATTTTTCGTAATTGCTTTTTTCAGAAAATGTACTTTCAAATGAAAATTTACAAGTTGAAGAGTAACAGTTTTCCAATTTTTTGACCGTTTTTACCCCTAAAGGCTCGAATTAAAACAAATTTTATTCTTGTCCGATGTTTGTGTGTCTGATGTAATCAACATATCAAATTTCATATTCCTAAATTACTTTGTAACATACATAAGGTGTCCTTTTACATTCACGGACCATTTTTACCCCCTTAACATCCGAATTTCCAAAAGTTTTCCTCTCATCTGATGTTTTCATCTCTGGTGGAATCCACATACTATATTTCATATTCCTAAATTCGTTTGTTAAGATACCAAATTTATAATTTTTTCCCCTTTTTCCTCCGCCTAGACGTTAGAATTACCAATAAATTCATCCTTGACTGATGCCCATGTATTCGGTGGAGTCTGTATATCAAAATTCATATATATAGATTAATATGTTAAGAAGATGCAAAAAGGTACCATTTTACCCTTTTTGGTCGTTTTTACCCCCTTAACATCCGAATTTCCAAAAGTTTTCCTTTTATCGGATGTTTCTATCTCTAGTGGAATACACAAAATATATTCTTTTGTTTAAAAGATATCAAATACACATTTTTTCCCTCTTTGGCCGTTTTTCCTCCCCTAGACGTTAGAATTGGCAATTCATTCAACCTTGACTGATGCCCACCTTTTAGGTGGAGTCTATATACCAAAATTCATATATATAGATTAATATGTTAAGATGCAAAAAGCACCAATGTTACCCTTTTTGCCGTTTTTACCCCCTTAACGTCCTAGGTTCCAAAAGTTTTCCTCTCATCTGATGTTTATATCGCTGTTGGAATCCACATACTACATATATTTCATACTCCTAAATTCGTTTAAGATACCAAATTTACAATTTTTCCCCTTTTTGGCCGTTTTTCCTCCCCCTGGACGTTAGAATTAGCAATAAATTCATCCTTGACTGCTGCTCATGTATTCGGTGGAGTCTGTGTATCAAAATTCATATATATAGATTAATATGTTAAGATGCAAAAAGGTACCATTTTACCCTTTTTGGCCGTTTTTACCCCCTTAACATCCGAATTTCCAAAAGTTTTGCTTTTATCGGATGTTTCTATCTCTAGTGGAATCCAAAAACTATATTTTATACTCGTTTATTTAGAAGATACCAAATGTACACTTTTACCCTTTTTGGACGTTTTCATCCCCTAGACGTTAAAATTACCAATAAATTCATCGTTGACTGACGCCCACGTATTGGGTGGAGCCTGTATACCAAAATTCATATATATCTACATATAATATTAATAGGCTAGGCGATTTCTTGTGACTGATTTTTTGTTCTACCGTTTTATCCCGGTTTTGACCAAACGTATATTATTTGAAAGGTATTTCTTTCAAGCCGATTTGCAGATTTGCAGATTTTTAAATTTTTCCTTTATTTTGAGTAAATTACATTTAAAGTTGCTATTAACACATACATAAAATAAAACAAGTAAGAAAATTATAGTCGGTCTAGACCGACTATATGATACCCTATACCATGGTTTAGAGACCCTATCTTTCGGTCCAACTACTTCGATATAGAAAATAAGCATAAACCAAATTTGAGTGCGATTTTTATTAATTTTTTTGGCTGCAGATATGAAAAAGTTCATATCGGATGCTATATCTGTAAAGGGACTAGGTCCAAAAATGGACCGATCCTGATCATGTTTGGTAAAGTCTCTTGTATTTTGCAAAAATTTGTACAAACAAAATTTGAGGAGAATCAGTGCAATATTTTTGTTTTTTAATAGATTTAACTGAAGATCGGGAAGCAGCTCTATATGGGGTCAAAGGGATCATTTTTGGACTACTCATTAGTGGATGTAATGAACGCATACAAACCCAATTTGAGTAAGATCTATATGACAATTTGGATCTTATGGCAATTTATGTCGATTTCATATGGGTAATTTGTATGGGGGCTAGGTCTGAACATGGACCGATTCTCACCAATTTCAATAGCGTTCATCCCATGGCCGATAAAAGCTTATATACCAAATTTCATCAAAATACATTCATATTTGCGACCTGCAGTTTGATTACAAGCTTTACATGGACACACAGACGGACGGACGGACGGACGGACATTGTTAAATCAACTCAGAAAGTGATTCTGATTCGATCGGTATAATTAAAGATGGGTCTAGGTCAAATATTTTTGGTTGTTACAAACAGCAGCACAAAGTCATTATACCCAAACCACATAGTGGTATAGGGTATAATTGTACAATGCTATGTGTGTGTTTATTAGATTTGTTAATGTGTTTGTAAAGTTTTTTTTTGTGTTGATTTGTGAATTGGCTATAATTGATTAGCATACTTTTAGGGTCTTTATTTAATGAAAAAATAAAATTTCCTAGAATTTGCGCTCGAATTTCGACGTCTGGAATCTGCTAGTATAGATTAATATGTTAAGATGCAGAAAGCTACCACTTTTACTCTTTTTGGCCGTTTTTTCCCTTTAAATGGCCGAATATCGAAAAAATGTATCATTTCTTATCATTTTCCCCTTTTTGTCCGCTTTTACCCCCTTAACATATGAATTTCCAAAAACACGTTTTTGGTGGATCTTTACGCCGAGAGGGGAACCTACAGTCCAAATTTCAAGTTTCTGGGTTGAAGGGTTTGGACTGGGCGATGATGATCGTCCACGCAACTCTTTTATATATATATAGATTTATATGCTGATGTATTTCTCGGATTTAGAGAAATTTTGTCCGTAGAAAATTTAAGGATTCAGATTTTGTAGAAAATACTTCTGTTTCAATTCTGAGTACAGAGAATTTCCCTTTTTTATTTATTTTTTTCTCATAACTTAATGAATAAGGCTCGTAATTCAGTTATAATTTAAAGTACTTTACTAACTTTTTTACTAATTGTAATAAATTTTTCTACTCATTTTTCTTTTGTGCATTGAAAATAAGTGAGTGTTAAATCCGTCAAATGGTTTTCTCACCAAAATATACCACAACGGTACCTTTTTAAAATTATCCCAGCTACAACTAGGAACAACAAAAATTAAATTAAAAGTTACTCCTACTCAACTCAGCGAGACACGGAAGTGTGTTGCGGTGTTTTGGTTTTGAAAATAATGTCAACGTTTTGATGCTTAATATTATTTTAGATATATTTTTTGTTGTTGTTTTATAATTTCCAGGCCATAGGGTGAATTCACAGAGGCAAGTTTTAATACACTTTTACTATAGAAAACAAGTAAGAAGTAAACCGACTATGATACCCTATACCATGCGTTTAGAGAATGGGTTTTAGATCCAACTAAATTTGAGTGGTTATTAAAAGGTGTACCGATCACGACCATATATAGTGGTCGAATATTTTTTGCAAAAACATACAAATCAAATTTGATAAAAATCTCTGGAATATTTTAATTTTTTGATAGATTTAATTAAGTGGATATGGGGGCTATGAATTAGAATTGACATACAGAGTTTATTTTTGGGTGTAATAAACACATACAAAACCAATTTAACCGAGATTTATATAAAAGTTTGAATCTTATGGCAATTTAAGCCGATCTCAGAAAGTTTATATGTCTGAACATATGTACATCAATTTTCACCAATTCCAACAAAGTTTGTCCTGTGGCCGATAAAAGCTTGTATACCAAATTTCCTCAAAATATATTCGTATATGCGACCTGTAGTTTGATTACAAGGTTTAAATGGACAGTCAGACGTACGGACGGACGGACGAACGGACAGACGACCGGACATCACTAAATCCACTCAGAACGTTATTCTAAATCGATCGGTATAACAGGTCACATATTTTTGGTAGCTACAAACATCAGCACAAACTCTTTACACGCTGACCACATAGTGGTATAGGGTACAACTATCAGAATGTGTGGCATTTTTTTCTACAGATATATTTTTAGATTCTGAGGTATACTTCTAAATGAAAAATTCTCATATTACGAGTCACTTTTCTTACAGCAAAAATTACTATTTTTCTGTGCCACAGAAAATAGGAAAATTCTCGGATCTGAGGCATTTTTCTTCTAGAAAAATTGAGGCACTTTTCTTCTAGGATAATTGAGGCATTTTTTCTTAGAAAAATTTTCAGATCGGAGGCATATTTCTTCTAGAAAATATGAGTTTATTTTTATAGAAAGTGTTTCAGGTTTTTTTTTTCTAGGAAACATTACTTATTGAATTTGCTGTAGGAAAATTTTCTATGAGTTCGTAACTTACTAAAACGGTTATTGAAAACAAAAATTTATTACCAAACACGATCGAAACGGTTGCAAGAGGTTTTTAAAATACCATAAAAATATTAAACAAATTTATTTTATTATTAAATTCAGATAAACTAGAAAAAATAATAGTTCTTACACAACAGCTGATATTACTACATTTATGTAGAAGGTAAATAAAATTAAATTTTAAACCGTCAACATGTGTGATACAAAATTAATGTAACGACAGAAAAGTGAATGGTTTAAATTTTAAATTGATAAAGGTCATAATAAGAAATGGTATCGGGGATTATATATAGTATTTAAGATAAATTGTTTCAACAATAATATTAGAAATTAACCTGAGTAAAAATTAAGATAATTCAAATATTAAAGCCTGCTTCGCTTACCAAAATAATTAACTTTACTTTCTGATTTTTTTTTTTTAAATTTTATTGTCAATTTATTATCATTGACGCCAAACTGTTTCGATTTAAAGCCAATTTTTCTAATAATAACGTGTTTTAATGGTGTTGATGTATTTATTCGATAATTTTGTTTTGAATATAAACAGTTAGGCTTCAATTAAAACCTTTGACATTAAAACTTAAAAACAAAAAATCCGAAAATGGAGTTAATCGGCTTAGCAAGTGAGGCATTTATGTGTTACATCTTAGAGAAATACTTAAATTATAATTAAAAATAACTTATTTGATAACAGTTTCTCATGTTTGTCTACATTAACCTGGTCTATCTTTGTAGATTAATTAAGGCACCACATATTATTAATATCTCATTGAGATATTGATATATTAATGGCTCCTGTATTGCCAATGGTTGCAATATCTTAAACTCGTGCAGGCAATTAATCATATGACGTATTTGCAAACGACACACCGTATCGCGGACACGCATTGTAGGTATCGAAAAGTTTTTAACACGCCTTGAAGTCAATTCGCTATTTACAACCGTTAGACTTTGATGAGAGGCCAGCTCGCCAGCTACACGTGATGTTGTATATTTACTTAAACGGCCTTCTTCTGATTCATCAGTTTGTATAAGATCATCAGCAGATTCATCTGCAGAATCAGTTGTTGAATCGGTTTCACCATTATTTTGCTGTTGCACATTAGACCGCACCGAAGATTTTGGTTTACGTTTACGCCTTATAGCTTTGCCAGGATCTGCCACCAAGGACAAATATTTGGGTATTACATTTTTAAAATTTGAAACATTAAAAATGGTAAGATCATCATGATGGCCAACATAAGCTTCGGATATATAGGAAATAATGCCTGAGAGAAAATAAAACAAATGTAGATTATTTAAAAATGTATTTTAGATGTCCAGAAAAATATCTACTTTTCTTAAAAAATGTATTGAAAATTTGTATAAACGATATTTTTATTTTACTATTTCATTAATTTTTTTAGATAACCTGAGGCTCATGTTTATATAGTAAAAATTGTATTCTCTTGGATAAATGCCAAAGTAGTTTTTTTTATTAAATGCCTCATATACTTAAAAATTTTTCTGTACGAAAAATATCTACGAAACTGAGAATTTCTCCATGACGAAAAATATTGTTTTTATGAAAAATGCCTCTAGAATCTGGAAATTAAAAAAAAAAAAACAAGTAAGAGTTAAATTCGGATGTGCCGAATTTTTTGATACCCTCCACCTGCGTCTTAAACTCAATATTACACCCAATGTTGAGTACGGCTACCACTTTAAAACTATTGCCGATACTGAAATACCAGTTAAATTTAAAGTTAATTGTTTTTTCTTTTTGGTCAGTTTCTATTATAATTTCTTTTTATAAAAAATAATGATCATGTGTTCTATAGAAAGAATTAATTACTATTTGATTACTAAAGTAGAAATCCTATAAGTTCCCTAAGTCCTTCATAGAACACTAACGAAATTCATTATTTAACACAGCCGGCGTTATAATCCCAAAAGTTTGATCCCTTTTAGAATGTTTTGAGACCTTAGAAGTTATACGATAATTAAAAAAATGCAAAAGATTCTGGCTAAAAATTATTAATATTTAAAATAAGCGAATTTTAAAATATTTTTATCTGAATTAGCTAGTAATATGTTAATTTAAGGATACATTTAATACAAAAAAAGAACTACACAATAATAATAACAGGTAAGAAAGTAAATATAGAAATTAAAACTTTTATTATTTAATTTTTACTTTTTAATTTTTAATTTAATTTTTAATTTTAAATTTTTACGCCCGTATTCATAATCAAATTCTAGCTGTTGGTTAACTTTATTTCATACGAAAATTTCAAAATTTGTATGAAAAAAAGTTAGCAAACTGCTAGAATTTGATTACGAAAATTTCAAAATTTGTATGAAAAAAAGTTAGCCAACTGCTAGAATTTGATTATGAATACGAGCGTTAATTTTTAATTTATATTTTTTAGTTTTAATTTTTAATTTTTAATTTTTAATTTTAAATTTTTAATTTATAATTTTTAATTTTAAACTTAAAATTTTGAATTTTAAATTTTAAATTTTTATTTTTTAATTTTTAAATTTTAATTTTTAATTTGTAATTTTTTAGTTTTTAATTTTAAATATATTTTAAATTTTTAAATTTTAATTTGTAATTTTTAATTTCAATTTTAATTTTTTTATTTTTAACTTGTAATTTTTAATTTTTAAATTAATTTTTAATAATTAATTTTTAATTTCTAATTTTTGATTTTTGATTTTTTATTTTTGATTTTAAATTTAAAATTTTTAATTTTTCATTTTCTATTTTCCATTTTTCATTTTCCATTTTTCATTTTCCCTTTTAAATTTTTCATTTTCCAATTTTCATTTTCCATTTTTCATTTTCCATTTTCTATTTTTCATTTTCCATTCTCCATTCTCCATTTTTCACTTTCCCTTTCAAATTTTTTATTTTCTGTTTTTCATTTTTCATTTTCCATTTTTCATTTTCCATTTTTATTTTACATTTTCCCTTTTTCAATTTTAATTTTTCATTTTCCATTTTTTATTTTCCATTTTTCATTTTCCATTTTCCATTTTTAATATTTCATTTTTCATATTCCATTTTCCATTGTTCATTTTCCATTTTCCATCTTTCATTTTCCATTTTTCAATTTTCAGTTTTCATTTTCCATTTTTTATTTTCCATTTTTCATTTTTCATTTTCCATTTTCTATTTTCCATTTTTCATTTTCCAATTTTCATTTTCAGTTCTCCATTTTCTACAACAAACACATTGGGTTTTATGTTTTTTTAGAGGTATCTACATATTTTTGATCGTATCTAAGCACAATGATGCCCGATTTAGCTTATTTCAATACCAACCTGCTGGGAATTATGGCAAATTATATTATTTTAACCTTACCCAGCAAAATGGGTTTTTTGTGAATGAGCGTGATTTCAACAGACAGAAGGACAGACGGACATCGCTATATCGTCTCGAGCTGTGATAAGGATCAAGAATATATATACTTTATGGGGTCGGAAATTAGTTTTTCGATACGTTACAAATGGAATGACAAACCTATATATACCCTCTGCCACTGAGGTGTGGAGGGTATAAAAATAATTTTTGAATAGGAAAAATGCCCAAAGAACTATGAAAGAATTTTTCTATATGAAAAATTCCTTAATATCTGAGAATTATTCTATAAGAAAAATGCCTCAGAATCTGAAAATTTTTCTATGTGAAAAATGCCTCAGAATCTGAGAATTTTTCTATATAAAAAATGTCTATATAAAAAATGTCTGAGAATTTTTCTATATGGAAAATGTGTCAGAATCTGAGAATTTTTCTATCAGCCCAATTCTAAATAACAATTCCCTGGGAATTTTTTCCCTATTCCCTGTTCCCCTATTCTTAATAAAATCTCCCCGGGAATTTTTTCTCTTTTCCCTTTACCATTATTCTAACAGCCCAATTCTCTATAACAATTCCCTGGGAATTTTTTCCCAACTCCCTGTTCCCCCATTCTTAATAAAATCTCCCCGGGAATTTTTTCTATTTTCCCTTTACACTTATTCTAAAAGAACTTCGAAAATGGGAATCTCTTCCCCGGGAAAAAAAAGTAGCTATTCTGAATGTCAATAACAGGGAGAATTTGGGAATAATTCCGCCAAAAAATTGAGAGGGAGTGCTGCGAAAAATGTAAGTATTTAATATTTTTATGAAAAATAGTAATATATATCATTTAAAATTTTGTATAATAATATTATTATGGCATTACTGTTGCCTTTCAGGTCAAAAGCAACAAAAAAAAAACAAATTCATGTTCTTTTGAACACAATGCAAGCCAACCCTGATGTTGCATGCGGGATGTTCAAAGGAAGCAAGGAGGAGCTAAGCCGGGTATGGATGGCGCAATTTGGAGTGGAAATTAAACTCAGCAGGCAATTCAAGTGGGTTGTTGGCATCACGTAGCTTTCTTCTTGCCATGATTTGCTCCGTCTTGTCCTGCTGCTGCTCTTCTGCTTCAGCTACCATCAGAAACGCTACACTGAACATTTTTTGTATTTATTTTAATTTATTAAAGATTTTAAAAAAAGTGTTACTATTAATTTCCACAAAAATTTTTAAATTTGTAAACAAAACAAAACAACTGAAGCAAAACAGCTGTGTTCGAATAATCGAAATTCTCTCTCCCATATTATTCTTCTCCCCGCCTGTTTAGAATAGGAGGATTTATTCTCGGGAAAAATGAATTCCCTGGGAACTCATTTCCCTGGGAATATTTAAAAAAATGTCTCAGAATCTGAGAAATCTCCTGTATATAAAACTAGCCTTTGACTTGAAAAATGGTTTACGATGCTTACCAGGCGCTGCGTACTTAGTGCCCAATGAACAAATTCCCCCCAAAAAAAAAATTAACCTTCTCCCCAAAAATTTGAATGGAATTGGGGAATTTGTTCATGATGAAAAGATTCCCCAATTTTTACGTTTTTTGGGGAGGAAATTCATTTGTTTATTTCAATTTGAAATTTTTTAATTTAGAAGTTTGGGGACTAAATTCATTTTTTTATAAGACGGCTACAGCAAAAATGCTTCAAAAATAAACTGAGAAATCGGTTTAGTTTTTTTTTTTTTTTAAGTTTATTTATTTTGTAAACATCAAATATAACGGAATCATTTGCAAATTAAAACAATCAGAATTTTTTCAAATTTATGTTTAAAATTGCGCTGCAAGGTTGCTTTAAGCAACTGCTTATAGGATATGTGTTGCCCATTTGGATCAACAGGTAATTATTGCACATACGTAGATAAAATTTATCATAAGGCTTTTCACTGGGCTGTGTTCCGCGAGTGCATCGCGTCCGCGCGTTTGGCAGCCGCGCAGTTGTCGTCAACTTATTTTAATCGCCATAATATATTTTTTAGATCATTCCGATATTTTAGCATTCTGATGGTTAAGAAAACGCAAAATGCTATTAATGCAATCGTGCCTTCTCTTTTTTACCGTGCAAACATTGCAAGATATGTTATGGTTGTGAGATAAAGCACCGAAATGATGCTATTGAAAAGAATGCATATTTTAAATGCGTTTATTGCAGGACAAATATTGAGAGCAGTATGCAAATTTCCACTTAAATAAATATTTAACAAAATTCATTAAATAAAAATATGTAAAAATTTAAGAATGAATTTGGGGAGTAAGTTTATTTTTTTATTTCGTTTTTAGAAAAATTGAGGAATTCGTTCATTTCTTTTGGGGACCTTTTTTTTTACAAATTTGGAGATTTGTTCATCGTGAAGTTATTCCCCAATTTTTTGGGAATTTTTCTTTTTGGGAATTTGTTCATTGGGGACTAAGTATTCAGCGCCTGCTTACCATTACAACTATGTTTATGCATGGATTATTTTGAGTGTATGATGTTTAGAAGTTATGAATTTTAGTTATTCTAGAGTTTTGGGATATATAACATTCCTGTTTCTTCCTTCTGGTGCATATACGAAAAGATTGTGCTGGCTCCCAACTCTGGAGCAGGCGACATATAATTCTCTATGAGGAAAACAGGGAGACTCTAAGTTGATACCTGCTACCGTAAGAGATTGTCCTCTTATGTACATTATGTTAGGAAAAACTTTTTGTACCATCTCTTGCAATGAAGGAACCAAGTTACAAAAGTTTTCTGGTAGGAATATTAGTCGTTTCAGGAGTTTCGCATTCCCTGGAGTCAGCGTGTCTTATCCGTTGGATTTCGAGACGCACTCGAGTAGATTCAGGCATTTCCACTATTCTTAACAAAGCTTGTCTTGAAGACGTTGTTGGGTTTGCTCAGGTGTTTCAGCATTTCTCGACTCAGATTGTCTAACTCGTTGAGACTCGATACGAATTTGGGTCTGATCGGAGGTCTCTAGAGTTCTGTTTAGCCTAAGCTGTTTTGCATTTGAGGTAGTACGGCCTACATAACTACGCTTTTTAAGAGGCATGGTTCAATTAAAATAACTAAATTTATCAAAAATGTTTCGTGGATGCGCTGTATGCTTTCATGTGCAAGTCACAATTGCAAATTGTTCTTTTTCCACCTTTACAACTCATTTATATAGTGAAATAGACGAAATGGAAATATTTGTAATATTTTGTTTTCCATTGTAGTTAAAAAGGCGAGATGGAAATATTTGAATGATGTAACCTCATCGGAGTAAGCCTACAGCGGTGGTCAACCTGTACCTGTTCACCCATGAAATAAATCTGCAATAATTTTGGGGTGTTACAACTAATATAGTAAAAAAGGCAAGACGGGAATATTTGTATTAGGTTGATTTACAATATTTATTTCATAACGGTGTAAACTCAAAGTTTTAGGGAAGTCCATTGAAAAATTAAAATATGTATAACACACACTAAAAGCGTATATAGAAAATTAAAAAAGTGGATGTGGCCGATAAAAATATATGACGACCTTGCCTGGTATATGAGAATAATGTGCAGTAAATTCGAGCGAAACCCGTAAAAAATTTAAACAAAGCGGGTGCAAAAGTATTCGTGGCCAGTACAAAGCATATGGTGACCTTCCTTGGAGTACAGAGATCGTGTGTACCAAATCTCAGAGAAATCTTTTAAAAAATAAAAATTTGTATAGCGAACCAAAAAACAGGAAATGAATTTTATATAAAAGTAGGCATGGCAGGTAAGAAGCATATGGCGACCTTCCCTGCAGTACAGAGATCGTGTGTACCAAATTTCAGAGAAACCCGTTGAGAAATAAAAAATATACCAAAAACTGAAAATGAATTTCATATTTTCAGAGAAACCCGTTGAGAAATAAAAATTTGTATAGCGGTCAAACAAACAGAAAATTAATTATATATATATAGATTATTATATATATATTTATATATTATATACATAGATGTCTCAGAATCTGAGAATTTTTCTATATAAAAAATGTTTCAGAATCTGAGAATTTTTCTATATAAAAAATATCTCGGAATCAGAAAATATCTATATGAAAAATGCCTGAGAATCTTGTGAATTTTTCTACAGAAAATATCTAAGTATTAGTTTAATGAAAAATGGCTTAGAAACTAAACAGTTTTCTTTCACTTACCATTTGTATTTATACTTAAAATAAATTTATAATTTGTACAATCAACCTGCAAGGGACTAGTTGGCATATCAGTTTCCACACATTCAATCAACGACTGGACATGTGACAGATTTTGTCGAAAAGCGAAAGGAAGATTTTTATGACGATCATAGTATTTCTTGCTGTCAGGCCAACGTATAAGATAACGCAAGTAACGAGACAATTTCAGAACTGTCCTAGCAAATATTTGTTGTACCTCTCCTTCGGTCATTTCAAAATATTCTGCTAGCAGGGAAAAGTCTTCATTTTGTTTTAATTTCTTAATAGTTAAATAACAATCGATCAATGTGATATTCGCAGCTGTACAAATGACATTCTTGATTAATGGCAATCTGTTAGGTTGTAATCCCAAATGAATTGCTGGATTCTTTTCAATAAGTTCCAATGTAATGGTACGTATAGTACGTTGTTTAGGTACTTCTCGTTTTATATAAATTGTTGGACGTCTAACCTGTACTGTAGAAGCTGGCGATGCCGAATTGGTTGTTAATAATGAAGAGTTACCATTGGTGGATTGTACTGCGTTGCTTGTTGGCGCTGTAGTGGCTTTAATGATAGTATTTGGTGGCAAGGAGCTAATGGCTGCCCCCAATTGCTGTTGCTTTTTAGTGACTGAAGTAGCATTGTTGCCGCCACCAATAGTTTGCTGCCATTGAAAACTTGTTAGTGATGTTCCAGTCGAAGCTATAGTTTGTAGAGCATATTTTGAAGATTTAAAAGTAGGTTCTATTTACCAAAAAAAAAAATATATGTATATATATATTAAAATTACACAAGCTCTTTTAACTAAAAGATAAAACTAAACATAACTAACTTACCACCAGTGGCTGCATAAGTACGTTTCATGTTCGTTTTTATTAT
Source organism: Cordilura impudica (assembly GCA_963682025.1). NCBI lineage: Eukaryota > Metazoa > Arthropoda > Insecta > Diptera > Scathophagidae > Cordilura > Cordilura impudica. The sequence goes on along the minus strand of OY821521.1, from coordinate 154,298,654 downwards.
AGCTGGTATTTTATTGATAACCAAACCGGAGCCTTCTTGAAGTTTTATAAAGGGTTTCTGAAAATTAAATACCAATATAATTTTTCCTTCGATTTTATTATCAAATAAAAGGTAAATATCCCACTTTCATATTTTATATTTACCACTATTTAAATTCTTATCAACAAAATGTAAGGCATATTTCTTTAAGGTTTTACTATTTGTAATAATATTATTCCAAAAATTATCTTTTTTTTATTTATAAAAAAAAAATATTTACCAGCATGCAACGCGAGCCAAAAAAATGTTTTGTTTTTTATATATATATTTGTCTCTTTCTTACACTATAATTACAGTGGTGACTTTATTGGAACTAACCATAGGATGAAGAAAAACAGAGATGTTTTATCGAATAAACCAACCAATTAGATAAAAATATAAATAACATAATGGTGAATAATCTATTTTTAGACCATGGAAAATAAGAATAAGGGATATTAAAAAAAACTACTAGTAGCACTGTAGTAAAATACCTTTGAGACATCTAGGACTGATTGTTGTTTTGATGATGGTTGCATTTTGCTTTTAACTAATATAGTTGGAGTAGGTGTTATTTCTCCAGTAACTGATTTACGATATTTCACTACAGTTAAAGCCATTCTGTTTTGTCCAATGGGATCCATAAGTAGCAGCACAAAATTTATCATGGGTGACCTGCCCCAATGGTTGTGCCAATTTTCTTAGCACTTATACACTGCTTAACATGGAAAATACTTATTATTGCCACAAACACTACATTATTTATTTATTCTATTTCAAGTAAGTAATTATTTTAATTCTTTATCTTTTATTTATTTTCTGGTGTGAAAATATTTTTTGCCAAAAAATTGCAAACGTTTTGTTGTTGCTATAACTGTATATGCAATGTTAATTTAACTATGGTGAAAATGTATAGAGGGTGGAAAATGTCAAAATAATCTGGTAACTCTTTGTCACAAAGTAAAGTTACCAGCCAATATGTTGTAGAAAAAATTATAGGGATTCTTTAAGATATAAAATTCTTGGAAATTTTTTCTAATTGTCGGACATGTTTTATTGAGAATTTTTTCTTTTTAGATTTATGGGCAGGAAACATTTATTAAACAAAAAAAAATAGAGAATCCCAACAATTTGTGGGCAAATTCAAAATTTGATTTTGTTTCGTAAAATGTGCACATTACACACGTGCTATCTTGTAAAGGAAATTTTTCTCTGATTTTAATATAGATACTCTTGTTGGTAAAAGTACCCGTACACTTGAAGATCAAAATGTTATATATTAAAAAATTTTTAATAAAATATTTTGAACTTTACTTGATTTTAAAAAAAAAAAACTTACAGAACTTTTCTACTTAATTTCTAAAAATCAAAAAACTTAATATGGCAACTATAAGTGTAGTTATTTGAATTAGGTTAGTCCACGAATTATGCAAGATGTACAGCTCCATTAAATCGATTTTAATTTAAATAGTAGCAGACAGCGTTTTTGTATATTTTACTTAATTATTTTTCATTTGGAAACTATATTTTGAGATGAGTCCCAAAATCAAAGAGATCGATGTTGACGAGAGGAAAATTTCCCTACAGCTTAGAAATGATGGTAAAACTTTTCGTAAAATAGCTCGCATCCTATGCAGTGCAGTATATCATTCAAAAATTCAAATCCACCAGTTTTGTCAAAAACTCGTTCTGGTCGCTCCTCCCAACTAGCTGTGCACGAAAAACGAATTATTTTGGCGTCAGTAAAATAGGATCCCAAAATTACAGCTACACAAATTAGTTAACATATCAAAGAATCCTTTAGCAAAACATCCATGAAGATACAGTTCTCAAATATTAAACAAGTAAGAAAATTATAGTCGGTCTAGACCGACTATACGATACCCTATACCATGCGTTTAGAAACCCTATCTCTTAGGCCCAACTAACTGGACATTGAAAATAAGCAAAAACCAAATTTGAGTGGGATTTTTATTAATTTTTTTGGTTGCAGATATGAAAAAGTTCATATCGGATGCTATATCTATAAAGGGACTAGATCCAAAAATGGACCGATCCTGATCATGTTTGGTAAAGTCTCTTGTATTTTGCAAAAATATATACAAACAAAATTTGAGAAGGATCAGTGCAATATTTTTGTTTTTTAATAGATTTAAGTGAAGATCGGGAAGCAGCTCTATATGGGGTCAAAGGGATCATTTTTGGACTACTCATTAGTGGATGTAATGAACGCATACAAACCCAATTTGAGTAAGATCTATATGACAATTTGGATCTTATGGAAATTTATGTCGATTTCATATGGGTAATTTGTATGGGGGCTAGGTCTGAACATGGACCGATTCTCACCAATTTCAATAGCGTTCATCCCATGGCCGTTAAAAGCTTATATACCAAATTTCATCAAAATATATTAATATTTGCGACCTGCAGTTTGATTACAAGCTTTACATGGACACACAGACGGACGGACGGACGGACGGACATTGTTAAATCAACTCAGAAAGTGATTCTGATTCGATCGGTATAATTAAAGATAGGTCTAGGTCAAATATTTTTGGTTGTTACAAACAGCAGCACAAAGTCATTATACCCAAACCACATAGAGGTATAGGGTATAAAAATCTTACTACGATGGGCGAATAGCACTTGGAAAGCTAATCATTTTCAATGTCAATAGACAAAAACGTGTGGACTTTGCAAATGAGTATGTAAACAAGGCTCCCGATTTTGGAACGTGTTTTATTTTCAGATAAAGCAAGTTAAGGAAAATCTTTGGCCACCGGTTCAACACGATGGTGGTGGCATTATGGTTTGGCAGGCAACGGGGTTGGTAAACTCGTATTTATTGAGTTTGTAATAGATAAAAGAAGAAGAATAAGAATAATGAGCCAAAACATGCGGCGCACAACATCAAGCTGTGGTTGCTCCACAATACTAAAAATCAATTGAAATAACCACCCCAATCACCCAACCTTATTCGTATAGAACATTTCTGGTATTTACTGGAGCGCAGATTTCGTCAACATAAAAACACTCAAAAGATGTCTTCAAAAGACCAATTTGGGTGATTGGTGTAAAACAAGTAAAGAGAATACTTTAAAGTTGGTTAAGTCCATGCTCCATACTCACAGAGGTCTTAAAAGGCAATATTTAATGTAAATTTAGTTATTTTGTGTGAATATTTCAAATGTACGAATACTTTTTCTTATGATTTCTTTTCTTTTTTTTGCGTTTTTTGGCTGCATAACATTTGTTAAAGGAATAAATCTTAAATAGACAAAAAAAATACTAACAAATAGCTTACTAATATATTAGAAAATATAATTCAGCTTAGTTAATTTATTCTTATTTTTTCGAGATAATTTTAGATGTATGGATACTTTTTGTAGAAAGTGTATTTTTTGAAACAAAATATGCCTTAGATTTATATCTATATTTTTTGGGTTAAATACTTTTTATAACGAGACATACATAACTACTAGGTAAATAGATCATAAAAAAGATAATTTTTATTTTCTCTTCTATTTTAAACTTGGCAAAATTAATTAATCATTGAAAATGTTTAAATACACATACATATACATACATATAAAAAACACTCTTTAATATACACGAACATATTAATGATCTTTTAATGAAAGGCAAACAAACAATCCATCAAAATTATATCAACAACTAACTATAAACGTAAACACGAGCTTTGGTTTTATTTATTTTTCATACAAAGTCTTTTCATGTGTATGAACACAACAACATTATGTACAGTAACACTCCAATTTAATTAAATAAATATGTTTGTACGTAGATTAAGTTTAAAATGAATTTATGACAAATGTACTTTTATTGGGTCAAAGTGGTCCAGGTCATAAAATAGATTTTAGTAAAAAAAAAAAAACAAAGAATACCAAGATACAAATTAATGGTTCCTACAGTCAACACCTACAGTTACGTGCTCATAATTAGGAACGATGCATAGCATAACACTTCAAATTAACTTTTTTATATAAATAAATAACTAGTTAAAAAAAATCTTTATGATAGAGGACTCCCTCATTCTTTTGTCTAAAAAATCGTTACCACAGGGAGCCTTTTTATCATATCAAAAAGAAAACTAAACGTGCACATAATTCAAAATTGTGTGCATGTAACTTTATTTTTTGGTTTTGCAAAATTATCATAAAACAAAGAATAAATTAAATTATTAAATTATGCAACATGATATCGATGTATGTAATTAAGTTCATTCATTGTTAATTTCGCTTTTAGATGATACACTTCTTTTTTACGAAAAAGTAAAAAAACAAGTAAAAAAATTATAGTCGGTCTAGACCGACTATGCGTTACCCTATCCATGCGTTTAGAGAATTTGTTTTAGTTCCAACTAATTGGGCATAAAAATTAAGCGTAACCCAAATCAAAGTGCAATATTGATTATTTTTTTTTTGCCTGTAGATTTGAAAAAAATTCATATTGAATGCTATATTTATATGGGGACTAGGTCAAAGAATGGACCGATCCCGACCATATTTAGTGAAGTCACTTATTTTTTATAAAAACACATACAAACCAAATTTGAGCAAAATCTGGGCAATATGTCCGTTTTTAATAGGTTTAAGTGAAGATCGGGAAGCAGATTTATATGGGGGCTATGACTACGAATTGTCCTATAGGATTTATTTTTGGATCACTGATTAATGTATACTACTAATTAATAATAATTATCTAATCTGAATTATTTTTATACCCTATACAACTATGTATGTGGTCAGGGTATGAGTTTGTGCTGATGTTTGCAACTATCAACAATATTTCACCTAGATCCATCGTTTATTATACCGATCGACTCAGAATCACCTTCTGAGTCGATTTAGCAATGTCCGTTAGCGTGTCCCGAACTATTTTTTTTTAGCTTGAAACCCCACCCCTCAAATGATGGGGATTTAGGACTCTTTTACGGGAAAAATAGCAAAAAAAAATTTTTGAACAAAAAACCCGATGGCTACCGGATCCTAAAGAGGATATTAGCTACAACTATTTCAAAAAATGTGATAGAGCTTTTGTGGTCCAGCGCACAGCTTTTGAGACTAATTTAGCTTGAAAAAAAAAAATGAAAAAATATATATACTCACTTTCCATATTTAAGATGCAACGCTCTGTATTGCGCAAAATATTTTTTTTTTTTTTTCAAAATGCACTAGGATTGATGAAAAACGGTTCATGTTCAGACCTAGTCTCCATACAAATGACCCCGATGAGATTGACTTAAATTGCCATAAGATCCAAATTATAATATAAATCTCGGTAAAATTTGGTTTGTATGTGTTTATTACACTCATTAATTGGTAGTCACAAAATATACGCTATATGACAAGTCTTAGTCATAGCCCCCATCTAAAGCTGCTTCCCAATCTTCATTTAAATCAATCAAAATACAAAAACAAAAAAGTGACTTTACCAAATATGGTCAGGATCGGTCGATTTTTCGACATAGTACTTTTTTCTTATTTGTAGGCAAAAAAAAAATAATAACAATGCGACTATAGTTTTCTTACCAGTTTTTTTTTTGCTTTCGCTATGATAAATTTGTAATGAACAAAAATTTTTTTATTGTCTGACTTTGGCCTCCTAGTGGAAATCACAGGCCCTGGTCTTTTGTAAGACATTTTACATATGTCTTTTTCAAATACAACTTTGCGATTGTATGAATATCTCATATTGTTATACATATGTATATCGGCAGAAAGATTTTTCTATTAGCTCACATGCATCACAATCGGAGTTATTAGAGTTATTCGCAAAAACATTGAACTTTAGAGCCACACCCACTCAAAAACGGGCGTCAGCCCAAAAATCTGGCCTCGCATTCTTTATTATCAATAGGTAAAAAGTACTCAAATACTCACCAAGTATGGTTAGGATCTGACCAATTTATCAACTAATGCCGTTTTCTTTTCTGACAAAAAATGTCGCATTTTATTTGCACTTTTTTCGAAAAGTGTATTTTTTATATATTCTAAATTAAGAGTAACCTAATTTTATACATCAATTGAAAGGTCTCAAAGTGCTCCGTTCATAATATGCAAAACAATTTTGATTACTATCCTCTTTGAAGTCATGGGGTGAAAATATTCTAAAAAGGGGAACAATGTGGAAATATTCTCACACTATGACCTGAAATAAGTCAATGGCTACAATTTTTTGCGATTTACGAGCGCTCGATTTTGAGACCTTTCGATTGATATACAAAATAAGGTTGCTCTTAATTTAGAATATATAAAAAATACACTTTTCGAAAAAGTGCAAATACAATGCGACATTTTTTGTCAGAAAAGAAAACGGCATAAGACTGCAGTCGGACAAGACCGACTATAACTTTCTTACTTGTTTGCTTATTGGTATTTTTATAATAATAATAATACCACTTGTTGAACAGTTTGGCTTAAGTTTTTACTGCTACTGTTGCTTTGTTTGACTTTCTGTCTGTCCTTCTGTCTATAATTGTTTGTTTATTCCCTCTCCAATAGCAGGTAAATAAAATTTATTTTGTTTGTTTATTGCTATTTTTTTTTTAATATTAATTTTGTGTACTGTTAAACTACAAACTGAGCATTTTTTTTTTTTTTTGTTTGGAAACACTAATAGCTACTTGTTCAATAATTTTCTTACGAGTACATGTAGAGTACAATTTGAACGCTTTTTGAAAGCGGACGTATAGAAGAACAACCGCGGTGGAGATTAAAAAAAATATATTCGCGTATAATTAGGATTATTAAAAAAGAAACAAAAGTTAATGGTTAATTTAAAGTACATTAAAATTAGCAATTGTTGTTCTTTAAAAAACATATTTATTATTATTCATATGGAAAAAAATATGTATTAAATAAAAAATAACAAAAATTAAAAAAATTAAATTATAAAATGTTTTAGCTAAAAAAAATAAAAAGTTCAAACAAATTTGTGAATTTGTGTTATCTATTTTCAAAGTACGTAAGTGAACATTTATGTTTAATTTACACTGAAATTAATTATTTTGTTGGGCATTGGGTATTTTTTGTGTACTGATGTTTAAAAATCCAAAAACTCCATTTACTTTCCCGTCGGATCAATATCTAATGCATTTTTAAGTTTGTGATTTCCTATTCTGTCTGTCTGTGGCTCAGATCACGAAAATAAAATATAAAATAATTTCAATAAAATAATTTGAAACCGTTGTTTTCTTATAAAACTTTCTATTAGTCACAATAAAATATTTTAAAGTTTCCAAATAGTACCTATTGATTTTATAAATATATAAATTAAAAATTGATAGATAAATATTGCATTTATTCGATTTTTAGATCGCCTAAAAGTGTGTCATACAAGAAAAAATTTTACCATTTTGTTATAATTGCGAGGGCGAAAATTAATTTTTTTTTAATTTGATTCGATAAAATTTGCCCAACTAAATTTGCTCATTTATAACTGAAAAACTAAGCAAATTGTCATATAAAAGCTTCGGCTGCAAATGCCGAACCCTTTGGAGGTTTTACTATACTGGCCTAGTATTTTCAATCTGACTTGGAAGTTCCACTTGTGCTAAATTTAATGAGTGAGTTTTCATTGGATTCATGAGTTATAAATATAAAATATAAAAATTCAAAGACATAAAAGTAAATTTGAAGATTTAATTTTAGTTTTTTTTAATAGCAAAATTTACGTTCATTCATTTATAAAAAATAGTTGTGGAAGCTTTATTCGAACTCAATTCATCATTGTTTGACATTTATAAGTCGCAAAACGAAATGGTTACCCGAATAAAAAACATTAAATCAAATTTAAGAAGAAACAATTAAGAGTGTTAAATTCGAATTTTTGATACCCTCCACCTGGGTTTTACGTTTATTTGGACTTATTTCACTATTTATAACAAATGTAAACAAAATATTTGAAAGTGTAAACAATTTTATTACAATAAATTTTTAAAATTTTTTGGAGATGTCTCCATATTTAAGGAGACATGGCCGTTTTTCCCCATTTTAAATACCAATCTGCCCGAAAAAATGACAAACAATATTATTCTAAGTTTAACCAGGTAAATAGTTTATTTTGCGAATGACAGTGACAGACACACAGACAGACGTATAGACGGACGGACGGACATCGATATATTGCCTCGAGTTCTTATAAAGACACACATATATATCTGTGGTTTTCTGGAATAACCGCGTATGTCTATTTTTGTCAGTTTTGAGTTAACGATGCCAAATATAATAATTTTTAACGCTCTTTACATGTGTTTAATTAAAAAAAAAATATTTACCATTTCTGAGTTTTTTCTTTAAATAACGACGTAACTTAAATGTTTATTAAATTATTTTGCAGCACTTATGACGTATGTCAACCTACGTTTGATCGCTGACAAATTATTTTCTCAGAAAACGACATATAGCGACATACGGTGTGTGTTTATTTCTGTTATTTGTTGTCACTATTATTCTTGATATGTTGTTATATTCTCACCCGTTAACTTTCTGTTGACGAAAAAAAATCTATTTTTCAAGCAACAACAACTTATGTCTAAATGTGTAGTTGCATCGGTAGTTTTCTTTTTCAAAGAAAACGACATTTATCGACATAAGTTGTTTTATCTGCACACACTTTAAGTGTAATTTACATATTGTTTTCTTCGTCCTTCCTCTGAAGATTTTTGACTCAAAATTTTATATAAAGTATTTATTGCCCATATCTACAGGACTGTTAAAAAAAAGCTCTAAAATCTTTATACCGAGCCCATAATTTCAAATATAACGTTTTTTGGCTCCCCTGAACATTTTGATTTTATGACATACGCGGTTATTCTAGAAAACCACAGATATATGCTTTATGGAACCGCAAATTAATTTTTCGATACACCACAAACGGAATTACAAATATATACCCTCTGGCCAGTGGTGTGGAAGGTATAAAAATCCAGATAATTTTACTATTTTATTTATATCTCAGTAAACCATAGCTCTGTTCGTTTACTTTCATAGTAAAAATCAGTAAAAACTGAAATTTCAGAGAGTAAGAAAAATAGTAAACAAACAGCGATTCGTAAGAATTTGCAAGTTCATAGAAACAGCTGATTGTAAACACATTTGAAAGTGAAGAAGAAATGAAACTCTATATAAAAAAACAAATATACCTTAATTAGAAGAATTTATTTTATTTAACATGTAAAAATATTCATTGAAACTAATATCATTAGCTATTGCTTTTGAAAATAAACATTTATTATGAAAGAAATTGGCAGATACACATATTTTTTTTTATCAGGAACCGGTTTTAAAAGATTAAAATTAATGAAACCTGGTTATGTGAATATTTACTTCTTCTGTCGTCAATTTCCTCAGAATTATCATTTAAAATTTTTGCACAAAAAAAGAACTGTAGTGTTTTTGCTTTATTCACGACAAAACTCAATCATATGTTTTTCAAACATATGTTTTTCTTGCTTGCTAATTCTTACTTGCAAAAATATAACCAGTAAAAACCAGCAAGTTTTCAAAAAATTAACTGTCACTTTACGCTCTTATTTCTTCTCTTTTACTGGGTTTTTGAAGTAAACGAACAGGATCCAGTAAATTTTGTGATAATTTGTACAAATTATTACAATTTATCACGTAAACGAACAGAGCTAATAATAAAAACTCACTCATTACATTTGCCACAAATGTAGAGAAGAGAAGTACCAAATTAAAAAAATATAAATTTTTACGATATTCCATGTGACAAAGAACTTTGATCTTTCGCAAATAACATTTTGTACAGAATGTCTCATTTTCTTTTAATTAAGACCTGGATTAGAGTTTAACATAGAGGTTAAGATAAACATAATTATTCGAGACTACTTTATTGAATTTTTTAAAATAAATTTTTCACATTTCACACCATCATATTTCTGGAACTGTTATAGCTAGAGGTCCAAAAGTTAATATATCACTTAACTTAGTAAGGTAGAACATTCGTGCCAAAATTTATCAAATTCAAAGAGGGTACGACCGAGTATAACAAGAACAACCCATATTGCTATTATTTTTTTATTTTTGGCAATTTTTTTTAAATAGTCAAAAAAATATATAGCTATGTAGGATACCTAGATTAAGAAATAAAGTTTTTTTCTAGATTACCTGTTGAATGAAGTGCCATTCTGTAAAAACTGTTTCTCCATTATATAAATTGAAAGTTGGTGTTCGAAAAATCATTAATATGAAATATCTTAAATCTTGCATAAACTACCTAATTTTAATATAAAAAATTTTTTCTCATTCAATTCTGATTATTTTTGAAAAGTATCATGATACCTAAGTTTTTATAGCCTATACCTCTATGTGTTCAAAGTGTAATGTGCTGATGTTTGTATCTATCAAAAATATTTGACCTATCTTTCATTATACCGATCGACACAGAATCACTTTCTGAGTCGATTTAGCGATGTCCGTCCGCCTGTCTGTACGTCTGTGTATCCATATAAGCGTTGTAATCAAACTACAGTCATAGGACGAACGTTATTGAAATTGGCGAAAATCGGTGGATACATCAGACCTAGTCCTCATACAAATGACCCCTATGAGATCGATTTAAATTCCCACAAGATCCAAATTATCACATAGATCTCGGCCAACTTTAATAGTAGTCCAAAAGTAAACCATTTGGGACAATTCTTAGTCATAGCCCCCATCTAAGGTTGTTTTCCTATCTTCATTTAAATCTGTCAAAAAACAATAAAATTGCACAGATTTTCCTCAAATTAGGTGTACATATGCTTTTGCAAAAAATTAGTGATTTTACCAAATATGTTCAGGATTGGTACATTTTTTCGCCAAGGCCCCGCATAAATACATATATATAATAACAATGCCACTCAAATTCGGCTTACGCTTATTTTCTATATTCAATTAGTTGGACCTAAGACCCTTTCTCTAAACGCATGTAACGTACAGCGGAATGGACCGCCTATTCTTATCTTGTTTTTTTTTTTGTACTTTTCAAATGTAAAATCTTTTTACTAATGGATTGCGTTGCTGATAAAAACTATATACTTTTGGTGCGTCAGTTCGAGCTAATCTGTTTTTTTTTTTATTATCTTGTACCTGATCGGCTTAGTGATCATCGCACCTCCCATACAAAGAAAATATTTGTCATCACATATCTGAGTACTGTCATAGCGAGAGTCTTGAAACTTTGTGTGGGTTCAAATGAGTATATTATAAACGTGCGTAGTGGATCTAAAAATGTTGTAGTTAAAATATTGTTTATGTAACTGGAAAGCCACACAAAAAACCATTTAATTACTAATGTAGATTACAGTAAAACAATGTTCGACGGGTTCCGCTAGTTTCTATATATAATGTTATTTCACAAAATTTGGCTAAAATAAACGTAGTCATGTTTTACCTAAATTGCTTTATTACCCCCTTTCATTTCTTAGCGTGTAAGCTTTATAATTAATTCTTAAGAAATTCTCTTTTACAATTCAAACATAAACAATTTAAATAAGTTTTATCAAAATCTGCATGATCAGCACGCAACACTTTTTCGGTCAGCTTAAATTGACAATATTCAAGTTTTTAATGAAAAAAACTTATACACACACACACGTTATAAATTAATTAATAAACTTTTGTATAAGTAAACTAAATCCATTTTCCGAATTATATTTCGTGTATGAGTGTAAACAAACAGTAATAAAAATACGAGTTTATAAAGGCATTCTTTGAAAGAACACAAAAAACATTATTTTTAATAATATAAATTTGGCAAATATGTACAATATGTATAGAAACAGATTTTTGTAAAAAGCTAAAACATACGAAGCACAGTGGTAGTTTGATATATATGTAGTATAACTTTTTAACCACTACACCATACAAGCATTTATCGTCTAGAAAATTACATCTTCACCATAAATGTACAACATATCAAGAGTGTTAGTGAATTTTCAAGTGACCGGCAAAAATAAGTTTCCGATAAAATAAAATTCAAATTAACATAACGTTTATTTATTATTTAAATTGTTTAATTTGTAAATCAGTAAATTAAAATACATATCCACTAGTATTTAAAATTGAACAAAAGGTAGAAATAAATTCAGCCATTTTGCTGATATTAAGTAATAAAATAAAAAGCTGTTTAAATCACGTTACATAAGAAAGTTTCCATTTAATTCAGTATCCAGAATGTCCACCATTTTTGGTCGACATTTTTGATAAACGATCATTCATGGTCGCGAGAAGTTTCTTGCATTCCTCTTTTGTAATTTTTGCCCAAGTTTCCTTGACACAATTTTTTAATTGTGTGATATTTTGTGGAGCCTCTTGAGAAATGCGTAGTTTCAAAATTGTCCAAGCGTTCTCCATCGGCGAGAGGTCGAGGCTTTGGGGTGGCCATTTTAAAAATTAATATTTTCATCTTCGAAGTATTTTGTTTATTTTTTTGGCGGTGTGGATAGGAATGTATAACTGTATTTCCTGTTAGTCTCGTTCCTTCAGGTATTGCCACTGCCTTTATAATATTTAAATAAATGTCGGCATTCACTTTACCTTCTAGAGTGATTAATTTCCCTACTCTATTTGCGCATAAACAATCCCATACCATTAATACTTTTTCTGCTCCCTTAAACGTAGGCTTAGTGAATTTATACGACAATGAATCTCCTTTCATTCTCCATACATGAATTCTGCCATGAGAGTACTTCAAGCGAATGATGGACTCATCTGTACAAAGTACAGTTTTCCAAATTTCGTCCGTTTTTATACCCTATACCACTATGTGGTTTGGGTATAATGACTTTGTGCTGCTGTTTGTAACAACCAAAAGTATTTGACCTACACCCATCTTTAATTATACCGATCGAATCAGAATCACCATCTGATCCGATTTAACGATGTCCGTCCGTCCGTCCGTCTGTGTGTCCATGTAAAGCTTGTAATCAAACTGCAGGTCGCAAATATGAATATTTTGATGAAATTTGGTATTTGATCTTTTATCGGCCATGGGATGAACGCTATTGAAATTGGTGAGAATCGGTCCATGTTCAGACCTAGCCCCCATACAAATGACCCCTATGAAATCAACATATATTGCCATAAGATCCAAATTATTATACAAATCTCAGTCAAATTGGGTTTCTATGTATATATTACATCCATTAATCAGTAGTCTAAAAATGATCCCTATTGGACAACTCTTAGTCATAGGCCCCATATAGAGCTGCTTCCCGATCTTCACTTAAATCCATAAAAAAAACAAAAATATCGCACTGATTCTTCTCAAATTTTGTTTGTATATATTTTTGCAAAATACAAGAGTCTTTACCAAATATGGTCAGGATCAGTCCATTTTTGGGCCTAGTCCCCATATAGATATAGCATCCGATATGAACTTTTTCATATCTGCAGCCGAAAAAATTAATAAAAATCCCACTCAAATTTGGTTTATGCTTATTTTCTATATCCAGTTAGTTGGGCCTGAGAGATAGGTTCTCTAAACACATGGTATAGGGTATCATATAGTCGGTCTAGACCGACTATAATTTTCTTACTTGTTAGAGCATGATTTTGATAAAACTCCATTCTTTTTTACAAATTTGCTTTGCTAACGTAAGGAATTTTTCTTGCAACACGTCCATGCTTGCCAGCTTCATGCAATCTTCTTCATATAGTTTGTACTGATGGTACTTCGTAGTCTTCACTTTGTAATTTGGCACGAATTTTTGGTACCGAAATTAATGGATTGGTTATTGGAAATGGTGGTTATTCTATCCACAAACCTTCTCGATGTAATTCTTTGTCTACCTGCACGTTTTATAGGGCATACACAATTTAGAAAGGAACTTGTATATTTTTATGACCACTGAAAGAGAACTAATGATTTTTTTGCTCTGGAAACTTACTTCTGTAACGCCAAAAACTCAACTCAACAAGGCGCCCGTAGAGCGCCGATGAAGTTTTGAATAAACCCATGTTATAGGAAACTTTTCAACGATTTCAAATATGCTACTCTTAATAATATCACATTTTTAGTTTAGAAGATATAACCGTTCAAAGTTGACCGACTTTCGTTTTTCAAAAAAACACACAATTTTTAGTCAATTTGTTGCGATTTCAGGTGTAATATCACGAAAAATAGGTAACGAATCGCCTTATTTTTTGTTTGTATTGATTGATGTATTTATTAAATGTATAATGATAAAAAAAAATTAACTGCTTGCTTTGTGTTTCTCCTGGTAAATCACTATTTAAAAACTATCCGTTTCACTAATTTTCAACTTTGACGGAAAATAAAAAAAATCTATATTTTTCTATATTTGCCATATTTGCAAAACATGTTCTTTGATTATTTCTTTACATAATTCAAAAGGTTTTATCTGCCCGTACGTGCCCGTTTGGCTTCTAGAGGTAAAAAGTTTAAAAAGACATGGTTGCAGAAATTGTATGGCGTGCATCCCTTACATGTTTTGACTGACAGTAGTTTGATCTAATAGTTTGAAAATTGCATTTTAAGTCGGTTGTCTACCTGTGAGCCTCTGCCAAAGTCTACTCCCAATATTCTGTTACAGACACAGGATGCACAAAAAACTACTCATTGAAATTCGCAGGTACGCACCTCACTTAAAAATTACTTTGGAGTACAAATGGTCAAGAACAATATTGACTTATGGTCCCTCCAGGTAGGCACAAATCTTATTTAGACACGAGCATAATATCAAAATTGCATAATTCATCCTAAATCCATATGTATGCAGGGAACAGGTAAATTTTTAGGCATGGTAGCATAAGCCTATATATTGCAAAATAAACATAATGCCTGGATTAGTCTACGACTGAAAGTTGGCGCAACAAGTACTGAAACCATGGCGTTAAACAATTTAAAATTATTTGAACTGTTTAGAAGGTCAACCACACCAAAGTTTTTTACGGAAGCTGCTTTAGAAGAACTTGATAGCTTATACGGAAATATTGAGAGAAGCGAAATTATAAAAAATAATTTTTATCTGATATATGAAAATATTAAGGCAAAATGGGTGAAATCTAATCGAACCATTCAGAACTTCAACTCCAAATACGAGGACTGGCTTAATGAAGACACCATCCTGGATATATTGGCAGTAGATAAACCCACCACATCAACCAGAGGAGCAAAACGAAGGCCAAAAAAAAGTATTGAGGAGTGTTCAATTTTCACAAGAAAGAGGAAACTTGCCGATGCCACTAATGACTTGACCACGAAGCATTTAACGGACGCGCTGTCTATTAAATATACAAAGGATAGTGAAAGAGTTAGGTCGCAGATTACAAAATCTGTTGCTGATGCAAGCCCACTGCGACTAAAAAGGATAAAGGAAAGCATTCCCACGCCCACAAACGCACACATTAAAAAGTATGGTTCCGAAGAAGCCTTGGCCTTGTTTATGGACTTACAACTTTCCACAGAAAAATATGATATACTACGGGCATTCTTGATGCGACACGGGGCTGAAGTTTTACCAGGATACAAGCATATTACGCAAGCCAAAATAACTTCACGACCACTGCATACGGAGCTTACGGAAGTCTCTGTGAAAGCCAATCTGCAGGATCTCATGGGCCATACAGCAAAACGGTTGTTGGAGAATCTTCCTGAAAATGAGGTGAAAATTCTTCCTGAGAAACTGACATTGATCAGCAAATCGGACGCTACAATATCGGACGGAAATATGTTTATGGCATCTGCTGTTCCTTTGCGGCTAAAATCTGATGTTTCCCTACACTGGAAAAATCCACGTCCGTCATCAGTGCATTATTGCCGACCAATAATGTCTCAGTTTGCAAGGGAATCGGCAGAACTCATAAGGACCACGGTGAAGGACATTGAAGAACAAATAAGCAAGATTAAGCCTACAAAGCTGCAAATTGGAGAAGGAAAATATATTGAATGCAATTACGAGTTCCACCTGACCATGGTTGACGGAAAAGTCGTAAACGAACTGACAGGAACAACCTCAACATTGTCATGCCCGATTTGCAAAAAGAGTCAGAAGAACTTTGGTAATTTAAACGATTCTACAAACGAGGAGAATTACGAATATGGAATGTCACCATTGCACGCAAGGATAAGGTGTATGGAGTTCTTGCTAAAACTGGCGTATACCCTACCACAAGAGGAGGAAAACTTCGATGAAAATACATCAATAAAGGATAAGGAAAAGATCAGAAAGAAGCAAATACAGGATGTTTTTTTTAAACAAGTTGGACTAAAAGTAGACTGTCCCAAGCACGGATACAGTAACTCAAACGATGGAAACACTTCTAGGAGATTTTTTGAAAATGATGAGGCTGTAACTAGAATCACTGGAATTGACAATCAAATCATGAAAAGATTGGGAACGATCTTGAATGTTTTAAACTGCAAAGAAAATGTCAATTCTACAAAATATGGAGAATATGCATCGAAAACTGCATCTCTTTTAGGTGAAATGTATCCACAGAAGAAGTTGACCCTGACCGTCCATAAAATATTGGCGCATGGCAAAGATATAATTGAGTACCAGTCTTTGCCAATTGGAGAGCTTTCTGAAGAAGCACAGGAGTCTCTTAACAAATTTTATAAAAAATATAGATTGCATCAAGGGTAAGGCAAAATGAGGACCTCTTCAACATGTTGGCAGCATCTTCCGATCCACTTATTTCTTCCCTGCGGCATGTGAAGTCACGAATAGAGTTAGAAAATAATTATAGCTTAGAAATGATTAGTCTTTTAGATATACCTTTTCTTACGAATTGTGATGAATATTTTACAGAAAATTTAAAAAATAAATTTAAAAAAGAAGTAATTTTTTTTAATTTGTTGGGTAATAATTTAAAACATAAAACCCGAAAGAAAAAAAATTAAAACAATCTAAAAATGTAAAAATAATTTTTTTTAGTTAACTTTGATAACCCATAAGTAGGCCCCTACAAAGCGTAGCACCCTTTCCAAACGCTCATTTCATAGGCTGAACAGTTATCTATCATATGCTGTTTAAACTGTTCAATTATGTTATTCGGTTCAAAAGATATGATATTTGCAACGAAAAAACTCAAATGGCGCCACTGTGCGCCGGCGCCCTTAGTTTGCTAGATAACGGTTCTTGAAAGTAAAATGCATGTAAATGTAAGTTTTTAAATATTTAAAATATTACAGTGCGTTATTGATATCATGATGCCATGGAAACTTATACGGTATAACGTATGTATATATTAAAAACTTTAAACTTTTTTGAAAAATTCAATATTTAGCACAAATATACGTAAGTATTTTCGCGTCCTTTCGTATGATATCTTCAAAAATACTTTTGCTAGTAAAAAAAAGATACTATGTTTAATAAGATATTGTTAAAATAATTAACATATATAAGCAAATGGAACTTTGAGTTTTTTTTTTCAAAAGAATTTTCAGTGAAAAATATTTGACTTTTTCATCTAGGCTTACAATTGGTATACATTTCATTATTATATCCCAACATTGTACACTAAACGATTCACTGTGTATGCCATAAACTAATTATTAAACATATAAAATTTACTTTAAGGATATATTGTATTTTGTTTAAAGCTTTTCAGATTTTTGGTTTTTCAGAAGTATTATTATTAGATTTTCAGCTTATGGCCTAGAAATCTGATTGATTTTATGCCGATGAGCGGATGGGCGTAGCAATCTTAAGACTTTATAGATAATTCTTTAGACGGATGGTAGCTTAAAACAAAGATTTTTTAAATATTTATAGTTCATAAACATGCTAAGGTTTTTAGATTTCCGGCACGTATTTTTTAGATTTTTATAACCTTAATTAGTTTTCGCAATTCCTAGACAATTCTAGTTTTTAAATTTTTACAACTTATTTTGTCAAGTGTATTACGTACGTAAATCACTAATGGATTGTTTCGTAAGTAATACCAATTTAATTTATTCAAAATTATAGTACTTATAATAACAATAATTACTAATTTTACATCTAATTTGTGCAACGTTGTGTGTAACTCTATACAGGTTAATAACAATGTATTGTGGTTAATACGTTGTTTATATTTTAACCATATCTAGTGACATTTTATCACGTTTTAACGCTTCACTAATAAAAAGAAATAAATTTGATATATTTTTAATTAAGTTGCACAAAACTATTAAGCTGAGCCGAATTTTATTATACGCTACAAAAATGAGTTAATGCATCCTGTTTGAGTTCAGAAGTTATACTCTTATGGATCCTTATTTGAGACAAAAAATTAGCGAACCTTTAAAAAAAGATTCTATTAAAGTTATGTATATGAGAGCGCTGAGAATTATTTTTTACATAAATTCACGAGTATTATTTATGTTGAAAGCATTAAGATGTTTGCTGGCTGGGATGTTTGTTTTAAAACCATATGCCGTATCTAAATACGTTCCGTTATAAACCTAATTAATTTTAATTACCCCCATATACATTTGGGCGTAAAATTATTGTGTAATCTACACCTTTCCGTTACTCATGCATTATTCAGTGACTCCACCTACATACAAGTGTTTGTTAACTCTATTGCAAGTTTTATCTAAATATTTAAAATTCAATCGAAAAATTCTTATACACGAGAACTCGTTTAAAAGTTAAAACATAGTTTAAGTATGTAATTATATCAGCACCTACATACTCGTATATACGTATGAATACAATGGATATGAAAATGTCAATGTACTGACATTTAAGTGAGTGACCAACAAGTTGGATTTATATATTTGTATTTTATTTATTTGATGTGTTACCAAAAAGGTAAACTATGTTAATGTCGAAATTGTCAATATTTAAGACATTGTATTTGGAAACCAAAAAAAAGTATTTAAACAAAACGAACGAGAAATTTTTTTAATAAACAAATTTTTTAAATGTCAGATGCCAGTTTTTATACCTACTTATGTGCTAAGAGTATAATGAGTTTGTGCTGATATTTTGGAACTAATAAAAATACTGGAGCAAGACCCACCACTCATTATCCTGATCGACTCGGAAACTCTCGCAGAGTCGATTTAACTATGTTTGTCAGCCCGTATGTATGCCTGTGTGTCCATGTAACCTTGTACATAAATTACAGCACGCAAATGACAAAATGTTTGGTATATACGCTTTTATCGCCAATATGATGATTGCTATTGAAATTGGTGAATATGTGGCTGTTCAGATCTAGCTTCTATACAAATTTCACCTATGAGATTGAACTAAGTTGTCCTAAAGTTCAGATTATAATGTACATACATACATAAATATATCTCCAAAAATAAGGAGTTAAGGATCAATTTTAGTCAAAAAATGTTGCATTTTATTTGCACTTTTTTCGAAAAGTGTATTTTTTTATATATTCTTAATTAAGATCAACTTTATCTTATACATCAATCGAAAGGTCTCAAAGTGCAGTGTTCATAAAATGCAAAAAAAAAATTTATTTTTATCCTCTTCGAAGTAATAGCCTAAAAATATTAAAAAAGGGGAACAATGAGGAAATATTCTCACGCTATGACATGAAAGAAGTTAATGGCTGCAATTTTTTGTGATTTACCAGGGGCCGATATTGAGACCTTTCGATTGATTCAGAATATAGAAATAAAAACACTTTTCGAAAAAAGTGGAAATAAAATGCGACATTTGTTGTCAGAAAAGAAAACGGAATTAAATAAATCTTATATAATAATCACAATGAATGTCAATTTTAAAATATTTGCTGTTACAAATATCTGACAATCTGTGTCCACTACAATTACCTTGAAAAGTGAAAAACGATTTATGACGAATATTATTCCTAATAATTGATCGATGACGATTTCAGCAATGTGGGAAAGAAACATGTAAGATACCCTCGACCTGCGTATTAAACTCAATATAACAACCAATGTTGGCTTCGGCTACTACTTCAAAACTGTCACCGATATTGAAACTTTAAGTTCGAATACCAATAAAATTTTAAGTTAATTGCCTTTCTCTTTGGCCAGTTTCTATTAAAATTTTTTGTTGTCAAAAATATTGATCGTGTCTTCAATAGAAAGAATTAATTGGATTATTCTTCTATTACCAGAGTAGAAAACCTATAAGTTCCCTAAGTACTTCATAGAACACCATAATAATTTAACGCAGCCGGCGTTGTAACAACCAAAATGTGATGCCTATAAGAATGTTTTGAGACATTAGAAGTCATTCGATAATAAAGGGTAATCAGACATATGCAGTATCACCATACACATAGCCTCATGAAGCAAATGCCACAACTACAATGACTACTACAATAAGAATTACAACGTCTACATATCTTAAGAAAAACAACAAACACATTGAACATTTTTATTTCTTCAAGAGATTTTACATATTTGCATTCATATCTATGAATAAATATCAACTCTTTCGTGATGTTAATAAACGATTTTATGCAAAAGCGAAGAGGAGTCTAGCTTAGTTATTGAGGGTTTGATCGTGATTTCCACAGAGAGTCGGATCAATAAACTATATGGTTTTGGGGGTCTCCGGATTTTTTTTATATGTGCTGCAAACGGAATTACGAACCTATATACTAACTAGCAGATTCCCGCGTTTGAAATTCGAGCAGCTTTATTTCGAGGCAGTTTTATTTTTCAACTTAGCCAATTCACAAACCAACACTTTTATGGTTTATTATTATTGTGAATGAAGATAATAAACTCATTAACAAACACATTAGCAAATTTAATAAAACACACATAGCATATTATAATTTTATGTATGTGTTAGTAGCAACTTTAAATGCAATTTACTCAAAACAAAGGAAAAAATTTTAAAATCTGTAAATCTTCAAACGGCTAAATGGAAATACCTTTCAAATAACATACGTTTGGTCAAAATCGGGAACAGAACAAAACAACGGTCACAAGAAATCGCCTAGCCTATTAATATTATAGATACCCTCTGCACAGTAGTGTGGAGGATATAAAAATATCCATGATTAGTGATAAAAAACGTTCTCTACCATGCTCAGTATATCTTATGTGAGCCTCGCAATTAATAGATAATAACCAAGGGTTTCATTATCAGCACACAAATTCAATTAACCATTAAATTGTTATTATACCCTATACCACGCTGTGGTCAGATATATTGAAGTTTGTTTTGATTTTTGCAGCTACCTAAAATATTTGACCTAGACGACCCACCTTTTATAATACCGAACCATTCAAAATCGCTTTCTGAGTCGATTTACTGATGTCCGACCGTGTGCCTGTCTTTCTGTCTGTCTATCCATGTAAATATTTAATCAAACTACAGGTCGCAATTAAAGCCGCTTCCTTCAACTTCAATTAAATCTATCAAAAACCATAAATATCGCATAGATTTTTCTCAAACTTAGATTATTTATTTTTTGAAAACAATAAGTGACTTTACCAAATATGGTCGGGATCGGTCAATTTTTGCCCTAGTCCCCATATAAAAAAAAGTATCCGATATGAACTTTTTTCTATATCTGCAGGCCAAAGACAATCAAATTTGGTTTATACTTATTTTCTATAGCCAATTATGACCTCAACACATTTTCATATTTATCGCATCGGTTTAAACCAACTATAATTTTCTTTCTTGTGACTAAATATAATAAATATTTATAATTAACAATTAAAGAGCACCTAAAGAAACATTGACACATTGACAATGAAATGATAAAAAAAAAATTATAAAAAACACATTTTCAGCATACTAATGATATTTAATGGATTGCATTGGATATTTATTATTATATATAAAGGGTGTTAACAGTTATGTTATGTTTAATATTCTACTCAATATAAATCGGTATGCAAAAAAATAAGGATTGCTAATGCTAGATCGACATTTATATGCTTAATGAGGTTAGCAATAAAAATAAACAAATTTTCTGCAACATCTGATCGTACACCAAAAAAATAAAAAAAAATAACTAAGCAAAATGGTATTTTTTTTAAATAAATTACAAAGCTATTTATTAGATTTTTAAAAATTTATTTTCTTTGGCTATTTAAATGCTTTTAAAAGTTGTCAAAAATAAATAGATTTCTCTAAAAGTATTTCAAAAAAAACTTAAATACATTTGTACAATTTTAAAATAGAATATGTGTGTACATTAGGGCTATAACCAAATTTTGGCCCTAGCCCTATTCACGAAAAAAATTTTTTTTAGGCATTTTGGAATAAAAACCTTACCCACAAATTTACGATACGTTATAAAACGGAATGACAAACTGATATATCTGTGGTTTTCTAGAATAACCGCGTATGTCATAAAATCAAAATGTTCAGGGGAGCCAAAAAGCGTTATATTTGAAATTATGGGCTCGATATAAAGATTTTAGAGCTGTAGATATGGGCAATAAATTTTGAGTCAAAAATCTTCAGAGGAATAGATCCTAGAGATGGACGAAAAAACAATATGTAAATAACACTTAAAGTGTGTGCAGATAAAACAACTTATGTCGACAAACGTCGTTTTCTTTGAAAAAGAAAACTACCAATGCAACCACCCATGTAGACATAAGTTGTTGTTGCTTGAAAAATTGATTTTTTTTTGTTCGTCAACAAAAAGTTAACGGGACTTAGGATGAGAATATAACAACGTATCAAGAATAATAGTGACACAAAATAACAGAAATAAACACACAAGTTTTTATAAGTGGTTATAAACTGAAAAATAATCCAAAATTATTTTGCTTTTTTTCATTAATAACAACGTATATCGCTATGTGTCGTTTTCTGAGAAAATAATTTATTAGCGATCAAACGTAGGTTGACATACATACGTCGATAGTGCTGCACATTAATTTAATAAACATTTAAGTTACGTCGTTATTTAAAGAAAAAATTCAGAAATGGTCAATATTTTTTTTTTAATTTAACATATGTAAAAAGAGCGTTAAAAATTAATATACTTGGCATCGTTAACTCAAAACTGACAAAAATCTAGATACGCGGTTATTCCAGAAAACCACAGATATATCCTCTGCACAGTGGTGTGGAGTGTATAATAAAGCCAAAGGCAATTTAAAAAATTTTGAGCACATAGTAATGAAATACGTAATTTTTATTTCGAAAAACAATTTCTCGTTACTCGAGTTCTTCGAATTGTAACTATAACAAAGTTTTTTACTGTGATATTTTTAATTTTTATTTGCAATTATTTTTTAAATTAAATATCGCACCTGTACCTATAAAGTGAGTCAACTCAAAATTTTTCAATTTTCATTTTTTGCAAGAAAACGATACACAGTGGTCATATCCACTGTAAAAATCTCACATCGGTTTTTCTAGTCTTTCGCAAAAAAATAAAGTTGTAACCAACCCTCTTTGTGCTATACATATGAGAACCTTCTTTAGAATCCACTAAAAAGACACATTTTAAGTTGCACCCAAAAAACTTGTTATTTTTGATGATCACTGAAAAAATCGCAAAAGCAACATCTGTTGTATACTTTTTATTCGCAATTCTTTACAATGAAACATCTTTTTTTAAATTTTATAGTAAATATTTAAAAAAAAAACGTTTTTTGCCTCTACTGAAAAATTGTAAATTTTGAGTTGACTCAATTTAGAGGTACAGGTGCGATATATGTTTTATGTCGTGTTATATGTACTGTGTAAAACAATTATTATTTTTGAAACTTAAGTGAAAAAATTATTTGTAATGCCTGGTTTTCACTATGTCATATAAGGTGACAACAAACAATTGCCTCAACTGACATCTCGTAATTTTCTATTCATTACGTATTCATAACATCTTATAAACGAACAAAAAATCCAGCTGTCAAACACAAACAAATTGCCAACATGCTGGCAATTTCATTTCAGATGTCAAATGTTGCCAGGAGTTGTAAATGACAAGACCATTAAAACCCGTTTTCATACAGCTGACAATAATTGACAACAATTGCCATTGAAAATTACATAATGAAAACCAGGATAAGTTAAGAATTTTATAATGCAGTGTATTTTATTTTTGTTGTTCTTTGAAATATTAGTTTCCTTTTATGTTATTTTCTTTTTGTTTATATGTATGGTTGCCAGATTTAATAAAATATAATCCAGCGAAACGTGGGATGATGAAAATTAAATAAATGTTTTTTATTTAAAATTGAAAAGTACATGACCTTAAAAGCCTAATTAGAGAATTCTAAAACAGAGAAACTTACGTCGTATTTAATCATTTTTAAACATAAGTCCTAATGCATCATATGTTTCTTTCGTTTCTGTGCTATACGCGATTGGAACCGAAGCTTTATCGTTGGTCGTATGCAGTAAAACCGTATGCAGTACCCGAAAAACTAAGCAAACAAACATCAGAATAAGAAAAAACTCTTTGAAGGCTTTATATTCTGGCCCTGACTTGGAATTTCTCGAATTGTTTCACAGTGTAATCTTTTCTTGACTTGTGCTAAATTTAATCACTGAGTTCTTATTGGTTCCTTAGTTCTAAATAAAAACTCACTCATTACGTTTACTTGTGCTAAAGAAGAAAATCAGCAACATAGTTTTTTTTAATAGAAAATAAGTAAGAAAATCAAT
Organism: Cordilura impudica; assembly: GCA_963682025.1. Taxonomy (NCBI): domain Eukaryota; kingdom Metazoa; phylum Arthropoda; class Insecta; order Diptera; family Scathophagidae; genus Cordilura; species Cordilura impudica. The sequence goes on along the minus strand of OY821521.1, from coordinate 154,274,071 downwards.
ACCCTATACCATGGTTTGGAGACCCTATCGCTTCGGTCCAACTAATTGGGTATAGAAAATAAGCATAAAACCCAAATTTGAGTGGAATTGTTTTTAATTTTTTTGGCTGCGGATATAAAAAAGTTCATATCGGGTGCTATATTTATATTGGGACAAGGTCGAAAAATAACCCGATCCTGACCATATTTGGTAAGTCACTTATATTTTGAAAAAATATATACAAACCAAATTTGAGAAAAATCTGTGCAATTAATAGATTTAAGTGAAGATCAGGAAGCAGCTCTATTTGGGGCCTATGACTAAGAATTGTCCTATAGCGATTATTTTTGGACTATTGATTAATGGATATAATGAACACAGACAAACCCAATTTGACTCAGATCTATATGATAATTTGGATCTTATGGCAATTGATGTCGATTTCATTTGTATGTGGACTAGGTCTGAACATGGACCGAATTCCAGCAATTTCAATAGCGTTCATCCTATAAAGGATGATAAAAGCTTATAGACCAAATTTCATCAAAATATATTCATATTTGCGACCTGTAGTTTGATTACAAGGTTTACATGGACACACAGACGGACGGACGGACGGACGGATGGACTGACATCGCTAAATCGACTCAGAAAGTGATTCTGAGTCGATCGGTATAATAAAAGATGGGTCTAGGTCAAATATTTTTGGTAGTTACAAACAGCAGCACAAAGTCATAATACCCAAACCACATAGTGGTATAGGGTATAAAGATCAGATTTTAAGACATTCAGAAATAGAAATGTTTCAATGACTTATAGTTTAGAGTTATAAGGGAAATTGCCTTTTTACAATGTTAATATTGCCTAATATATAATATCTAAAATCTTGTATAAACTGTTTCTTGGTTTTTGGCACATTCAATTTTAATTATCTTTGAAAAGTACCAGGCCACATGAGTTTTATTTTTGAACTTTTAAAATGCAATAATGGTTTGTATAACTGATATAAACTAAATTAGAAAGCACAAATTAATATATTTAAATACACTTTATTTTTACTAAAAAGTAATAAAATCAATAATACAATGCAATAAATAATATATATATATTTTTTTTTCACATATTGTGTCTACCGACTATATACTGTAATAATACACGATTAAGGGCGGGGTGAGGTTTTAAAGGCGAAAAAGGCGTATTTTCATGATTCAATTTTTTTTTTTTAAAGATACGAATAATGTTGTATTATTTGTTGCATATACCCGTAATAGTATAACATTCGGAGTATCTTTGAAAAAATGTTAATAAATAAGACCGTGACAGCGATTCTTCGGAGACTCCATGAAAAAAAGTCATGTGAAGCAAAAAAATCGAAGTGCGTTTAAAAGGTGATATATTTCCCTAGGTATTCAAAGGGAGTTTTTGTAGATTTTTTTATTTTTGACAGCATTTTGAATTGAAAACCCGATTTTTGCTATAAAATTTCGGTGAATTTTTTATTAAAAAACGGAAATAAAATTAAAAAAACTCCCTCTGATTATTTATTGATTTATGTGTTGAAATAGTGTATAAAATTTCAAAAGGATCGGCCCAGTAGATTTTGAGTTATGATGTTCATGGATTTCAAAAGTGTTGTTTGCGATACTTTCTGAAATTCGATTGATGTTTTCTGAAATTTAATTGATGTTTTCTGAAATTCAATTGATGTTTTCTGAAATTCAATTGATACTTTCTGAAATTCAAGTGATGTCTTCTGAAATTCAATTTATGTTTTCTGAAATTCAATTGATGTTTTCTGATATACAATTGATGTTTTCTGAAATTCAATTGATGTTTTCTGAAATTCAATTGATGTTTTCTGAAACTCAATTGATACTTTCTGAAATACAATTGAAGTTTTCTAAAATTCAATTGATACTTTCTGAAATTCAATTGAAGTTTTCTGAAATGCAACTGTTGTTTTCTGAAATACATTTGATAATTTCTGAAATTCAATCGATGCTTTCTGAAATTCAATTGATGTTTTCTGAAATACATTTGATAATTTCTGAAATTCAATTAATTTTTTTCTGAAATTCAATTGATGTTTTCTGAAATACATTTGATAATTTCTGAAACTCAATTGATGTTTTCTGAAATTCAATTGATGTTTTGTGAAATTCATTTGAAAGTTTTCTGAAATTCAATTGATTCTATCCAAATTCAATTGATGTTTTCTGAAATGCATTTGATAATTTCCAAAATTCGATTGATGTTTTCTTAGATTCAATTGATATTTTCTAAAATTCAATTGTTGTTTTCTGAAATACATTAGATAATTTCTGAAATTAAATTGATGTTTTCTGAAATACAATTGATGTTTTTTGAAATCCAATTGATGTTTTCTGAAATTCAATTGATACTTTCTGAAATTCAAGTGATGTTTTCTGAAATTAAATTGTTGTTTTCTGAAATACATTTGATAATTTCTGAAATTCAATTGATGTTTTCTGAAATTCAATTGATGTTTTCTGAAATTCAATTGATGTTTTCTGAAATGCATTTGATAATTTCTGAAATTCGATTGATGTTTTCTTAGATTTCAATTGATATTTTCTGAAACTCAATTGATGTTTTCTGAAATTCAATTGATGTTTTCTGAAATTCGATTGATGTTTTCTGAAATACAATTGATGTTTTCTAAAACTCAATTGATACCTTCTGAAATTCAATTGATAGTTTATGAAATTCAATTGAAGTATTCTGAAATTCAATTGTTGTTTTCTGAAATACATTTGATAATTTCTGAAATTCAATTGATGTTTTCTGAAATTCAATTGATGTTTTCTGAAATACAATTGATGTTTTCTGAAATACAATTAATGTTTTTAGAAATTCAATTGATGTTTTCTGAAATACAATTGATGTTTTCTGAAACTCAATTGATACTTTCTGAAATATAATTGATGTTTTTTGAAATTCAGTTAATGTTTTCTGAAATTCAATTGTTGTTTTCTGAAATACATCTGATAATTTCTGAAATTCAATTAATGTTTTCTGAAATTCAGTTGATGTTTAGTGAAATTCATTTGTTGTGTTCTGAAATACATTTGATAATTTCTGAAATTCAATTAATATTTTCTGAAATACAATTGATGTTTTCTGAAATTCAATTGATACTTTCTGAAATTCAAGTGATGTTTTCTGAAATTAAATTGTTGTTTTCTGAAATACATTTGATAATTTCTGAAATTCAATTGATGTTTTCTGAAATTCAATTGATGTTTTCTAAAATTCAATTGATGTTTTCTGAAATGCATTTGATAATTTCTGAAATTCGATTGATGTTTTCTTAGATTTCAATTGATATTTTCTGAAACTCAATTGATGTTTTCTGAAATTCATATGATGTTTTCTGAAATTCGATTGATGTTTTCTGAAATACAATTGATGTTTTCTAAAATTAAATTGATACTTTCTGAAATTCAGTTGATACTTTCTGAAATTCAATTGAAGTATTCTGAAATTCAATTGTTGTTTTCTGAAATACATTTGATAATTTCTGAAATTCAATTGATGTTTTCTGAAATTCAATTGATGTTTTCTGAAATACAATTGATGTTTTCTATAATACAATTGATGTTTTTGGAAATTCAATTGATGTTTTCTGAAATTCAATTGATGTTTTGTGAAATTCATTTGATGTTTTCTGAAATACAATTTATACTTTCTGAAATACAATTGATACTTTCTGAAATACATTTGATAATTTCTGAAATTCAATTGATGTTTTCTGAAATTCAATTGATGTTTTCTGACATTCATTTGATGTTTTCTGAAATACAATTGATACTTTCCGAAATCCAATTGATGTTTTCTGAAATTCAATTGATGGTTTGTGAAATTCATTTGATGTTTTCTGAAATACAATTGATACTTTCTGAAATACAATTGATACTTTCTAAAATCCAATTAATGTTTTCTGAAATTCAATTGATGTTTTCTGAAATTCAATTGAAGTTTTGTGAAATTCATTTGATGTTTTCTGAAATACAATTGATACTTTCTGAATTACAGTTGATACTTTCTGAAATGCAATTGATGTTTTCTGAAATTCAATTAATGTTTTGTGAAATTCATTTGATGTTTTCTGAAATACAATTGATACTTTCTGAAATCCAATTAATGTTTTCTGAAATTCAATTGATGGTTTGTGAAATTCATTTGATGTTTTCTGAAATACAATTGATACTTTCTGAAATACAATTGATACTTTCTAAAATCCAATTAATGTTTTCTGAAATTCAATTGATGTTTTCTGAAATTCAATTGAAGTTTTGTGAAATTCATTTGATGTTTTCTGAAATACAATTGATACTTTCTGAAATACAGTTGATACTTTCTGAAATGCAATTGATGTTTTCTGAAATTCAATTGATGTTTTCTGAAATTCAATTGATAATTTCTGAAATTCAATTGATGTTTTCTGAAATTCAATTGATGTTTTCTGAAATGCATTTGATAATTTCTGAAATTCGATTGATGTTTTCTTAGATTTCAATTGATATTTTCTGAAACTCAATTGATGTTTTCTGAAATTCAATTGATGTTTTCTGAAATTCGATTGATGTTTTCTGAAATACAATTGATGTTTTCTAAAACTCAATTGATACCTTCTGAAATTCAATTGATAGTTTATGAAATTCAATTGAAGTATTCTGAAATTCAATTGTTGTTTTCTGAAATACATTTGATAATTTCTGAAATTCAATTGATGTTTTCTGAAATTCAATTGATGTTTTCTGAAATACAATTGATGTTTTCTGAAATACAATTAATGTTTTTAGAAATTCAATTGATGTTTTCTGAAATACAATTGATGTTTTCTGAAACTCAATTGATACTTTCTGAAATATAATTGATGTTTTTTGAAATTCAGTTAATGTTTTCTGAAATTCAATTGTTGTTTTCTGAAATACATCTGATAATTTCTGAAATTCAATTAATGTTTTCTGAAATTCAGTTGATGTTTAGTGAAATTCATTTGTTGTGTTCTGAAATACATTTGATAATTTCTGAAATTCAATTAATATTTTCTGAAATACAATTGATGTTTTCTGAAATTCAATTGATACTTTCTGAAATTCAAGTGATGTTTTCTGAAATTAAATTGTTGTTTTCTGAAATACATTTGATAATTTCTGAAATTCAATTGATGTTTTCTGAAATTCAATTGATGTTTTCTAAAATTCAATTGATGTTTTCTGAAATGCATTTGATAATTTCTGAAATTCGATTGATGTTTTCTTAGATTTCAATTGATATTTTCTGAAACTCAATTGATGTTTTCTGAAATTCATATGATGTTTTCTGAAATTCGATTGATGTTTTCTGAAATACAATTGATGTTTTCTAAAATTAAATTGATACTTTCTGAAATTCAGTTGATACTTTCTGAAATTCAATTGAAGTATTCTGAAATTCAATTGTTGTTTTCTGAAATACATTTGATAATTTCTGAAATTCAATTGATGTTTTCTGAAATTCAATTGATGTTTTCTGAAATACAATTGATGTTTTCTATAATACAATTGATGTTTTTGGAAATTCAATTGATGTTTTCTGAAATTCAATTGATGTTTTGTGAAATTCATTTGATGTTTTCTGAAATACAATTTATACTTTCTGAAATACAATTGATACTTTCTGAAATACATTTGATAATTTCTGAAATTCAATTGATGTTTTCTGAAATTCAATTGATGTTTTCTGACATTCATTTGATGTTTTCTGAAATACAATTGATACTTTCCGAAATCCAATTGATGTTTTCTGAAATTCAATTGATGGCTTGTGAAATTCATTTGATGTTTTCTGAAATACAATTGATACTTTCTGAAATACAATTGATACTTTCTAAAATCCAATTAATGTTTTCTGAAATTCAATTGATGTTTTCTGAAATTCAATTGAAGTTTTGTGAAATTCATTTGATGTTTTCTGAAATACAATTGATACTTTCTGAATTACAGTTGATACTTTCTGAAATGCAATTGATGTTTTCTGAAATTCAATTGATGTTTTGTGAAATTCATTTGATGTTTTCTGAAATACAATTGATACTTTCTGAAATCCAATTAATGTTTTCTGAAATTCAATTGATGGTTTGTGAAATTCATTTGATGTTTTCTGAAATACAATTGATACTTTCTGAAATACAATTGATACTTTCTAAAATCCAATTAATGTTTTCTGAAATTCAATTGATGTTTTCTGAAATTCAATTGAAGTTTTGTGAAATTCATTTGATGTTTTCTGAAATACAATTGATACTTTCTGAAATACAGTTGATACTTTCTGAAATGCAATTGATGTTTTCTGAAATTCAATTGATGTTTTGTGAAATTCATTTGATGTTTTCTGAAATACAATTGATACTTTCTGAAATACAATTGATATTTTATGAAATTCAATTGATGTTTTCTGAAATACATTTGGAAAATATTTATTTATTTCGTAAGGTTTTGAGTTATTTTCTTCGTGAGACTTTTTTATGCGCTCCCCATTCACTGCATAAAAAAAGTTTTTTAGTTGTGTTGTGAAACCAATGTTTTTAGCTGCTCGTGAACTTTTGTGTGATTTTTTTATGCGCATCGCACAAAAACAGGTTCGAGTGTACTTATATGTATGTATCAAATTTAAAAATCTTGCGATGGCTCCTACCATTTAAGTTCTATTTTGTATGGGCGCGATTCACTGTGAGTCCTCTTCAAAATATGCAAAGTTACCTAATGCCTGGTTTTCACTATGTCATATAAACTGACAACAAACAATTACCTCAACAGACATCTCGAAATAATCTACTGATTACTTTTGCATTACGTCTTATAAACTAACAAAAAATCCGGCTGTCAAACAAAAATAAATTACCAACATGTTGGCAATTTCATTTTAGATGTCAAAGTTGTCAGCAATTGCAAATGACAAGATATTACAACCCGTTTACATACACTTGTCAATTTATAAGATGTAATGAAAACGTAATTGACAGAAAATGGCAGAATGAAAGTTGAGGAAATTTTTTTCTGTCAGTGAATGTGAAGATCAGGCATGAAAATATAAAAAATTTATGATAAGTTACCAAACATGCTTACGAATATATTATTAATATTTCATAAGTTTTTAGACCAAATTTGGTTGTGTTTTAGCCTTTGAGATTTATCCTGTTATAAAAATATTCAAAATATCAGCAGCTTTCACAGAACTAATGCCCGTTTTTTTGCGTGCATGCAATTACATTTTTTTAATAGTGTCGAACATTCTGTTTTTTCTAAACAGGAGTGTAATTTGAATATGTATGAGTAATATATTGGTTTGTGTAATTCAAATTTAATTTAATAAAATTCCAATGGCTTTTACCAAGTATATGTTTATATATGGAAGCCACATTTCTTTGGGTTGACGACACATAGTAGTATATAAACTGTAGTTTTAAAAGTTTTAAGTAATTTAGCTATATGCACGTTATCATGTCAGATTTTCAAAAACTTAGGTCTCAGAACAACACGACCTGATAAGAAAACACATCAAATTGGAAAAAAATGTCTTTATTTCTCAAGATAATCTCCTTTTAGATCGATAGACTTTTCCCAGCGATATTCAATAGTTCGATACCCTGTTTATAGTAAAATAGCCTCTTCATTGTTGGAAAATCTTTTACCACTGAGCCATTTTTCAAGTTTGGAAATTGAAAATAATCCGAGGGAGTTAAATCTGGCGAATAAGGTGCGTGATGAAGCAATTCGAACTTTAATTCATGGATTTTGACCATCGCAATAGTGGATGTGTGAACTGGTCTTGATGAAACAACACTTTCTTTTTCGTCAAATGTGGCCTTTATTCCTTAATTTCAGCACTTAAATGCTTAAATGCTTGAAAATAAAAAATATCCCACGCGTATCCCAAAAACAGATGCTGTAACTTTGCCTGCAGATAAAAGTGCCTTCAACTTCATTGGACACGATTCTCACATTTCTGGCCACTGTCTTGACTGTTCCTTTATCTCAGGTGTGAAGTGGTGGTCCGATGTCTCATTCGTGGTTACGAATCGATGCAAAAACTCGACTATATTGTGGTGAAATATCGCCAACACTCTATTGAAACATCTTCACGATGCTGTTTTTGTTCTATTGTGAGTAAACGCGGCACCCATCTTGCGGACAGCTTTCTCATCTCCAAACTTTCGGTCAATGAGCAATCTATAGCAAGCACTTTTTGAAATGCCTATCATTTCAGCTAGCCATTTCTGGCGTGGCCACCTCAATTGGTGGACCACTACGGTGTTGGTCTTGTCTGCCTTGAAACTTAAAACATGTTTTATAAGGTTGTCACTTTTCACCAAAGTTATTTTTTTCAAACTACTGCCGCCATCTATACGTCAGTTCGGGTTGTTCTCAGCGCTTCTCGTATGTAAATTCTATGCTATGACTATGAATTGTCCAATTTTATCAAGTAATATTTTTCTATATAATTTTTCATTTTATAATCTTATTCCAACTACGAAAATGTAAAGAAATGAGAAAAGCAGGTAAGAATTTTAAATTCGGCTGTGCCGAATCTTTGATACCCTCCACATCGGTTTTAAGTTTTCATCATTATCTGGACTTATGCAATATTTATAACAAACGTAAAAAAAAATATTTTTAAAAGCAACAATTTGATAATCTAAATTATACAACAAACAATACTAAATTACTACAACAAACACACTGAATTTTTAAAATTTTTTAGAAGTGCCTTCATCTTTTTGGACATATGTACCTCGGCGCAGTGATGCCCGATTTACCCTATTTTCAATACCAACCTGTTCGAAAAAATGACAAATAAAACAAGTGAGAAAATAATAGTCGGTCTAGATCGATTATATGATACCCTATACCATGGTTTAGAGACCCTATCTCTTCGGTCCAACTAATTCGATGTAGAAAATAAGCATAAACCAAATTTGAGTGGCATTGTTATTATTTTTTTTTGGCTGCAGATATGAAAAAGTTCATATCGGATAATATATTGATATGGGGACTAGGTCGAAAAATTGACCGATCCTGACCATAGTTGGTAAAGTCACTTATATTTTGAAGAAATAAAAATCATTTGATCATTTGGATCTTATGGCAATTTATGTCGATTTCATAGAGGTCATTTGTATGGGGACTAGGTCTGAACATGGAGCGAATTTCACCAATTTCAATAGCGTTCATCCTATGACCGATAAAAGCTTATATAACAAATTCAAGGTTTACACACAGACGGACAGACGGACGGATATCGATAAATCGACTCAGAAAGTGATTCTGAGTCGATCGGTATAATAAAAGATGGGTCTAGGTCAAGTATTTTTGGTAGTTACAAACAACAGCATAAAGTCATTATACCCAAACCACATAGTGGTATAGGGTATAATTATCATAACTTTATTAACTTTTTCAGCAGACAGGCGGATCGACGGACAGGCGGACATCGTTCTGTTCTGATATAATTAGAACATTTTCATTTAGTTGCATCAATTGAATTTGTTTATTTAATTTGTATTAAAACATTGATTGGTAAACTAAACTGATTTTGCTATCGAAGGTAATTTTATTTTAAAAGAAAAATATAAATGTACAAACTTCTAAGGTTGTTAATAAAGAAAACCGATTGCATTTTAAAATTTGTAAGAATTACAATTTAAATTCTTATTGGGTAATTAAAATTTTCTTTTGGTAACCGAATTCCAGCCAATTCTTTTTCTGTGTGTATACATTTCTCAAAAGCTCCGACTTTTTAACTTCGTAGCAACCCAGTCATCAATCTTCAGTTATTCCAAATCATTTTTCTGGAAATCGCCAATACGGTATAAACCGACAGTTTAAATGGAAAAATATTTGTTGATTCTTTATCTTACAATTTCTTTGATAAAACAAATCCACCATCGACTTAATTCCCCAAAGATTAAATGCGTTAATATATTGCATTAATTAGAGGACATGTATTGGTTTAAAACAACAAACAGGAGAAAATATTTAATTTGCAGTTTATTTGTTATTCGAATAACATTTTTCAAAGTCTTATAAAGTTATCAATGGCTTTAAACATGCCCAGTATGTGGAGTGCCGAACAACAGCTTAGTTGTTTAATAAACATTCCACGTACGTCCTCCAGTTACTAAATTAACAACTGCCTAGAAATTGTGGCTGGACATAAATTAACGCCAAATGGTGATACATAAGAGCCACACATTTTTTTTTTGTTATATTGTTTTTGTTAATGTTGTTTTCGTTTCTTGGACCAACTCTAATAGAGCAACAAGCTATGAAATGAAAACAAACCATACACATTACTCGTACTGAATGTGTTTACAAAATTTTTTTTCTTCTCTTATATGATTCAATGAGTTTATGACCACTTTAATGAAAGAACTAAACAAATGTAATAAATTTTATTTTAAGACATGCAATAGAACATTAATTTAACATTTTAAATCGAGTTATTAGGCTAAATTCGAAATACCGCCTATTTTTTTTATTTTATAACTAAATTAAGAAAACATTTGTCCAGTTACACTTTATATCATTTGATATTAATTCGATGGATTTTCATTGGTCAATCGTAATTGTTATTGTAGATAATACACATACTTGGTAATGAAGTCTGATCGACTATTTTTTATTTTTCGAGATAGCAAACAATAGTCCACATCTGGATTAAAACTGTGTTGCCAGATGTTGCTTAGCAAATTTAAGAATGTTTTGTTTTTTGAGCTTATCTTAATATACAGTGGTTCTAAGGCTATTTCAATCAGCACTTATTCAGAAGTAAAAGTGGGATAATTTCTAAACGAAATGAGATATTACAAAAAAATTTTAATGTGGATTTGTCGAATATTTGCACAACTTAAAAGAAATTTCTATATTTTACACAGTCTCGAAGATACATTTTTAAAACTTACAATTAAAAACAGATAAAAGTAAAAAATAAAAGATTTTTTAATGTTAAAACTTAGTATGACCTTCTTTTATATCTATAATTTAATTAAAATCGGTTTAGTAGTTATTGAGGAATGCAAGGTCAAAGTTGAACTTACAAATTTTTAGCTTTTAGGATAATTTTTTGAACAGGTTTTCCACTTTACAAAATTAATAATAAACATTTTTTGTAAAAAAGTTTTTAATTTTTATTACAAACAACAGTAAAAGAAAATTATAATAATTTATTAATTTAGTTGGAAATTTGCTTCCATATATACGATATTCAGGTCAGACCAATAGCAGACTTTGGACTTCTTTATCTAAGTCCACATGTTCTGAAAAGAATCTTCTTGCTTCCCATCATTCGTATCAGATATTCATCTTGATATAATTTATTTTTCTTCTACTTAACTCCTTGTTGGTGTCGTCGCTTCTTATTAATCCTGTAGGCCCGAAATACAAATCATAACTGATTTTTAGCATATGCCCATGAATTGTATTCTTGTATGTACCGGTGATAATCCAAATTTATACGCATCGGTATTATCTAATGATTTTTCCGGGACTTGGTTTAATTAGCTTGATGTTTTTTGGCATAGAATGCAGCTGGATGAAGCCTTTGTGTCAGTCAAAGTATGAGGTACTTTTCCATCTATCATTGTTAGTACTAATTGGTAGCTTACTCTAATTAAAATGGCTGTAGTGTTGCAATTTAGGCTCTGATATCACTGACTTCCTCTCAGTAGTATCATGAGCTTCCTTTTCATATTCAAATTTGATTGGTGTGCAGTATTTCGTGGAAAATGGTGTTTGAATTTTGAAATAACCTTTATTTCCATTGTACTGGTCGAAGGCTCTGAGTCTTCCAAATTATTTTTCAATCGCAATTAATACAAATAACATCGTGAACGTATCGAAAGTATTTTCACATACAGATTGCCTGTATTATTTTTATCCAGAAAAGCAATCGCAAATAGAGTTAAAACTAAAAAAAAAGTAGAAAGGGCTTAAAAATGCTACAAACCTTACAACTCTTGTAAATTATATGCTTTCAAACAAATAACAAATTTTCTACACCATTTCATACTAATCGGCAGAAAGTAAGTGTCATTTATATAATAATAGTGTTTGAGTAATTTTATTAAAATTAAAAGTGTTCTGTACACGGGTCCAAACGGGTACAAAAGTATAGGGTTAAAGAAGATACTTTCACCTTTTCCTGAGCGGTTTAGATTTCTTGATCCCTTTTGATACCCAAAAGTTAAATTCGTGTAAAATTGAGATTTGATAAAAATATATTTCTTTAAAAAATATTGCATTACACACCACATATAAACGTCACAGTGGTCAAATATCCCTTTCACACCCAAACCTAAACTGCTGGAAAAATTTAATTTTTTTTTTTGTGGATTCGTACTTAACCAACATTTCTAAACAAAAGTGTCGTCAAATATATATTTTTTTAAATTCCTTCAAGGAAAAAATCCATGGGCCATATACATATATCCCATTGGTCGTCAACGGTCAAAATTAGCAACTAATTTACTCCGCTCAAAGCAAGTCACAGATTTGTGTTTTTATTTTTTACATAAATAACTCTAGCTTTGTATTTGTTGTAAATTTTTAAATAGAGATCACAGATAATCGATTTCTACTTTTTCCGTTCCTTTTGTAAAAAACCTTTTTGTTTCACAAAAAAATGTAAATGCTTCAAAGATTACCATAATTGTTTTTATATTTTTGAGATATTTAGAATTAATCTTTTTCTAAGCCTTTTTATTTATAGTTTAATTAATTGTTGATTTAATATTATCAATTTTTTTAATTTAATACAAACATAAAACTATAAAACATCTTTTTCACCCGCACTGAATTTTGCTGAATAATAAACTGATTCCAAATATTTCGATGTTTCTGAAAACCATAAATACTGGTCCATGTTATATCAAAATTTTAATGTTTTCGATTCAATAACGTCCGAATTAATGGCATCCAAATATCATAAAAAACAAGTAAGAAAATCAAGTCGGTCTAGACTGACCATACGAAACCCTATACCATGGTTTAGAAACCCTATCTCTTCGGTCCAACTAACTGGATATAGAAAATAAGCAAAAACCAAATTTGAGTGGCATTGTTATTAATTTTTTTTGGCTGCAGATATGAAAAAGTTCATATCGGGTGCTATATTTATATGTGAACTAGGTCAAAAAATGGACCGATCCTGACCATATTTGGGAAAGCCACTTATATTTTTTGATAGAAGCAGCTCTATATGGGGCCTATGACTAAGAATTGTCCAATAGGGATTATTTTTGGACTACTGATTAATGGATACAATAAACACATACAAACCCAATTTTACTAAGATCTATATAATAATTTGGATCTTATGACAATTTATGTCGATTTCATAGGGGTCATTTGTATGGGGATTAGGTCTGAACATGGACCGATTTTCAATAGCGTTCATCCTTCCGTCCGGAAGGACGGACATCGCTAAAACGACTCAGAAAGTGATTCTGAGCCGATCGGTATAATAAAAGATGGGTCTAGGTCAAATATTTTTGGTAGTTACAAACAGCAGCACATAGTGGTATAGGGTATAAAAATACAAATGGGGCATATACATATGTCCCATTGGTTGTGAAAGGTTGGTTAACAAAATAGGCAGCAGCCCATTGGCGGTGATAGTTTTGAGGAGTGATAATTTATTTTTGATCAAATTTAAAATTTTAAAAATTTTTTCTTAATTTTTTCTCACAATTTTCACAATTTAGATCCCATTTGGCTGCCTTAATCCCAATATTGTTGCTATTAAATGGCGACAAACTTTTTGAAATCGTTGACTACAAACATTTAGGTTTTGACCAACGAATTGAATTCTTGAGCCACTGTGCGGCTGTTGCATCAAGTGGTGGCAATTCCAAATAAGCCATGTTTGCCCAATTTCCGACTTATTTTACGAGTCAATGTCCTAATAAAACCGAATTTCCTGTCTATACCCTTTGCAATAAATTGGATTTTAATATGTATACTAATATTTAAATAAACTCCTACTTCCCTACCCCGGCTGCAGACACCGTGTTCTGTGTTGGAGATCTGTATTTGGCTTAAGTCAGACATATACTTGCTAGAAAAAGTATCCGTACCAAAAATTATAATAAATTATTTTGAATTACGAACTTTTAACCATTGATATATTGGGAATTTCAAAAAATGTACGAAACGTTTCTACTTAATTTTCTATTTTGTTTACAACGCAAAGAACGCAGTGTGGCAACTAAAGTGCCAGAAAAAGTATTCGCACATTTACAATTAGGGAAATCTTACGAATTGTACAACGGCGCATAGGCCTGTTACATCGATTTTATTTCAGTAGACGCCAAATTAATTTTTACAAAGATGGGTTGACTTAACTATATTTCATTGGAAATTATATTTTGAAATGATTCAAAAAAATCGGTGCTGACGAGAGAAAAATATCCTATAGCTTAGGATAGGCAGATGCCACTCCTCAGTGCAGAGCGTCTTTCAGAACAACAAATTTTGGTAGTTCAAACATCAGAACAAATCCTCTTATACCATTATAATGATACATTATACACATTGTAATGAGCACCTTAGATCTTATGCTAAAAAATTATTTATCTGGCATCACTGGATTGTGTGGAAACTTTTTTGATCATTGGTAAATTGTAGAAAAGAGCTTTACGTACTGCGTCTATACAGACAGACATTTGCAAAATATTGGTATAAAAGTTTTACCAATTTATTTGAAGTATGTAGTTACTTTCCAGCAGTGTAAATATATTTAATCAATTAAACAGAAAAAAAATTAATAACGACTTCAATTGAAAAGAAATTTATTTTTATATTTTTGTCCGTTATTTCTTTTGTTACGAGCATATTTTAAATGGCGAACAATCTTGTATTAGGAATCACTTTGAAAGGGTTTATTGTGTCGATTGCGTAAATTCGAAACAATTTTCCATTTTATCCTCTATCCAATCAGTGGATTAGGACTTATTGCTAAACACGGAAAACTAACAAGCAAAGTATTCAGAAGTCTTTAAATACGCTGAAACTTGGATATAAAATAGTAGAGACAAAATTAGTGGATCCGGGAGTATGGAATCGGAATTTTGTTTTCTTTTTTTACACGATTTTCATATCTACTACAAAGTAATCATTATCCAATTTGATATCACTACGGCAGTGTGTTGTGCGCCAACTTGATGAATTTAGATGTTTTTGTATGGGTTTTCAAAAGACTGATATTTTGACTAAATATACGCACCAAGCATTTTTTTGACAGTAGAACATTCTAAGCAACACATTTTACGAAATAATATCAACTACAACACAAACGTTGTACTTTTCTGAAAGCTTGTTTTATTATGTTAAAATTCATAAAAATATGTGCACAATGTTTTAAGAAATTCTATTTAATTATATTTTATAAAAATAATGTGACTACTATTAATTCGTACAGCGGATAATATTCAAATCTAAAACTATGCTTTTTAAAGCATTGTATTTATCAATTTTTTACACTCTTCAGGGGTTATTGAGTCCCAAGTTTCTGAATTTTAGCTTTTAAACCGATAAGAGTACGTTGTGGGTAATTTCGAAACATTCTTAGAGCCTACAGGCTTACGATTGGGTTGAAGTCTGGGCTAGATTATGGCCAATCCATAACATCAATTCCACTACCTTGGAGCAAATGTTTTATGTTTTTGATGCATGGGAAGATGCACCATCATGTTGGATGACATATTCACCGCACTCGGCTAGCTTTGGTTCTGTTGGAATCAGTTTAATGTATTTTTCAGCATTTACGGTTCCATTAATGAAGTGAAGCTGACCGACACCCTTTAAGGACATACATCCCCACACTATAATGCATGAAACACATAGACGACAGCGGCTACACGAATACACGACTACAAATGCTGCTGGCTGCAATTGTAGTCGTATAGTCAGCTACTTAATTTTTTTGAAAATGAGCATTTTTATTTCAGTAGTGCCAATTATATTTTTTTTTCTACTTTATTAAAATAGAAAAACATGCATGATTCTATATAAACTTCAATATACAAATATTTATAATGCATTATTATAACGTAAAAACAAATAAATAAATTTACTTAACCGCTTTTACTTTAACAGCATTTCATTTTGCAATTAATTTTTTCAACAAAATAAAATACTTCATAGCACTAATAATATCTTCTACATATTTTGTTATATTGTCAACACTATTTTTGTCAACAAAAATAGAAATTAGCCTAAGTTTACTACAGCAGCAAAAGTGGTCGTGTAGTCGTGTAGCTGTGTTGGTGTCAAAATAATTGTTTTCATATAAACGTGTGTATTTTATTTTTGACAGGCTGTAGTCGTGTGGTCGCTGTCGTCTATGTGTTTCATGCATAAGGCCTTAACAGCGCGCTTTCAGCGGTCTATATTATTATTTTCCATGCTTTTACAAATCACACTTTCAGCGGTCTATATTATTATTTTCCATGCTTTTACAAATCACATCACCGACGTATTAGATTCGTCGCGGAAAATAATAGTGTCCCATTGTCTTTGTACCCAAGAACGTCATTCCTTTGGCCATAACAAACGTTTATTTTTTCATTTGGAGCGCAGTAGCTATGGCTATTTCTTTGGCCTAAAAAATAATTAAGTTTTAACAAATATTTTTCGCTAATTAAATTTAAAACATACTTTATAAAAACCAAAACCCATGTATATCTTTCATTTGCAGAAGCGTCTATTCACGTTTTACATTATTTCTAATTGTTTCACACCACTATGAAGCTAAGTATGTCTCTAACAGCGTTTCGACGATTTTAAAGTTTTTTTTTTTTTTGTCACGAATCGTTATTTTGGAGACCCCACCTCTGTTTGCAACATTATTACTATAATTTCCACTTATTTCATATTTTGAATAATTATTTCTACTGTTGATCTGGGAAGCTCATATGAAGCGAAATTTGCTCGAACTTGTCCGGAAACTGGATTACCACATGCCATTGTTTAAGAAGTAATCATAATTTTAATAAAAAAAAACATGAGAAAGTTCGCGTATTTTTTCTTCTTTATAACGGTACATTTAAATTCTTTGTTTATATTTAAAAAATTTTGATTTTATCTAAGCCGAATTTATAACACTGAACGAATTAATAGTGGTCAAGTTTTTTTTTATAAAATATAATGAACTGTCGGTTAATTTGAGTTTTAAAAACATTTTGTTATAATATGTGAAGACATTTTTTAATGAATTTCAAGTAAACAAAATAAAATTGCAGAAATGTACGATTTTGTTGGTGTACAGGGTTTGCACTTCAAATTCACCCTTTTGCAATTCAAATTCACCTTTTTGCAAATAAGACTAACCTTTTGCAAATAAAATTCAACTTTTGACAAATCAAATTCACCTTTTTGTAAATCAAATTCATTATTATTATTAATTCCTGATATTTCAGCCGATTCACTTATTGACTTGCCATCTGTATAACATAACATATTTTATAAAAACGGGTTTTTATCTTTACTGATACTACCCTCCGGGTTCCCATAATTTGATTTAGAAGATGATGAAAACATTTTTTTTCTACCAGAAATATTTTTAATTTAAATTTGAGGCTGGTGATTTTTCAAGTTTTGAAGTATTTTTAATTTAATAATAAGCAATTTACGCTTATGAAAAAAACATCGCCTAATAATATTATAAATACTATTGTAAACAAGTAAGAGTGTTAAATTCGGCTGTGCCGAATTTTTTGATACCCTCCACCTGAGTCTTTAATTTTTAATTTTTAATTTTTAATTTTTGATTTTTAATTTTTAATTTTTAATTTTTAATTATTAATTTTTAATTTTTAATTTTTAATTTTTAATTTTTAATTTTTAATTTTTAATTTTTAATTTTTAATTTTTAATTTTTAATTTTTAATTTTTAATTTTTAATTTTTAATTTTTAATTTTTAATTTTTAATTTTTAATTTTTAATTTTTAATTTTTAATTTTTAATTTTTAATTTTTAATTTTTAATTTTTAATTTTTAATTTTTAATTTTTAATTTTTAATTTTTAATTTTTAATTTTTAATTTTTAATTTTTAATTTTTAATTTTTAATTTTTAATTATTAATTTTTAATTTTTAATTTTTAATTTTTAATTTTTTATTTTTAATTTTTAATTTTTAATTATTAATTTTTAATTTTTAATATTTTATTATTAATTTTCGTGTTTTCCATTTTCCATTTTTCATTACTCATTTTTCAATTTTCATTTTCCAATCTCCATTTTTAATTTTTCATTTTCCATTTTCAATTTTTCAATTTTCAATATTCAATTTTCATTTTCTATTTTCCATTTTTCAATTTTCTTTTTCAATTTTCCATTTTGCATTTTCCATTTTTCAATTTTCATTTTCCATTTTTCATTTTTAATTTTTCAATTTTCATTTTCCATTTTTCAATTTTCATTTTCCATTAAGCGTTTTCCATTTTCCATTTTTAATTTTTCATTTTTCAATTTTCCTGTTCCATTTTCCATTTTTCATTTTCCAATTTCCATTTTTAATTTTTCAATTTTCATTTTTCATTTTCCATTTTCCATTTTTCATATTTCAGTTCTCGTTTTCCATTTTCCACTTACCATTTTCCATTTTTCATTTTTCAATTTTCATTTTTTTTTTCCATTTTTCATTTTCCATTTTTCATTTTCCATTTTCCATTCTCCATTTTTCATTTTCTATTTTCCATTTTTCATTTTCCGTTTTTCATTTTCCATTTTTCATTTTCCATTCTCCATTTTTCATTTTCTATTTTCCATTTTTCATTTTCCATTTTTCAATTTTATTTTTTCATTTTCCATTTTACATTTTACATTTTACATTTTACATTTTACATTTTACATTTTACATTTTACATTTTACATTTTACATTTTACATTTTACATTTTACATTTTACATTTTACATTTTACATTTTACATTTTACATTTTACATTTTACATTTTACATTTTACATTTTACATTTTACATATTACATTTTACATTTTATATTTTACATTTTACATTTTACATTTTACATTTTACATTTTACATTTTACATTTTACATTTTACATTTTACATTTTACATTTTACATTTTACATTTTACATTTTACATTTTACATTTTACATTTTACATTTTACATTTTACATTTTACATTTTACATTTTACATTTTACATTTTACACTTTACATTTTACATTTTACATTTTACATTTTACATTTTACATTTTACATTTTACATTTTACATTTTACATTTTACATTTTACATTTTACATTTTACATTTTACATTTTACATTTTACATTTTACATTTTACATTTTACATTTTACATTTAACATTTTACATTTTACATTTTACATTTTACATTTTACATTTTACATTTCACATTTTACATTTTACATTTTACATTTTACAGTTTACATTTTACATTTTACATTTTACATTTTGCATTTTACATTTTACATTTTACATTTTACATTTTACATTTTACATTTTACATTTTACATTTAACATTTTACATTTTACATTTTACATTTCACATTTTACATTTTACATTTTACATTTTACAGTTTACAGTTTACATTTTACATTTTACATTTTACATTTTACATTTTACGTTTTACATTTTACATTTTACATTTTACATTTTACATTTTACATTTTAAATTTTACATTTTACATTTTACATTTTACATTTTACATTTTACATTTTACATTTTACATTTTACATTTTACATTTTACATTTTACATTTTACATTTTACATTTTACATTTTACATTTTACATTTTACATTTTACATTTTACATTTTACATTTTACATTTTACATTTTACATTTTACATTTTACATTTTACATTTTACATTTTACATTTTACATTTTACATTTTACATTTTACATTTTACATTTTACATTTTACATTTTACATTTTACATTTTACCTTTTACATTTTACATTTTACATTTTACATTTCACATTTTACATTTTACATTTTACATTTTACATTTTACATTTTACATTTTACATTTTACATTTCACATTTTACATTTCACAGTTTACATTTTACATTTTACATTTTACATTTTGCATTTTACATTTTACATTTTACATTTTACATTTTACATTTTACATTTTACATTTTACATTTTACATTTTACATTTTACATTTTACATTTTACATTTTACATTTTACATTTACATTTTACATATTACATTTTACATTTTACATTTAACATTTAACATTTTAACATTTTACATTTTACATTTCACATTTCACATTTTACATTTTACATTTTACATTTTACAGTTTACATTTTACATTTTACATTTTAAATTTTACATTTTGCATTTTACATTTTACATTTTACATTTTACATTTTACATTTAACATTTTACATTTTACATTTTACATTTTACATTTTAAATTTTACATTTAACATTTTACATTTTACATTTTACATTTTACATTTTACATTTTACATTTTACATTTTACATTTTACATTTTACATTTTACATTTTACATTTTACATTTTACATTTTACATTTTACATTTTACATTTTACATTTTACATTTTACATTTTACATTTTACATTTAAAATTTTACATTTTACATTTTACGTTTTTCCATTATCTGTTTTTCTTTTTCCATTCTCCATTTTTCATTTTCCATTTTTCATTTTTCGTTTTCATTTTTTCTTTCATATTGGTGATTTTTTTTATTATAACTTGATAACGATAAAAAATATGTGGCAATACTATTAACATGAGCTATGTTTTTGTGTTCTTGGTATTGTTAATATATGTATATGCATAATTTGTTGGTGGCATTTTTTTGTGTTGTTGTACAATTATAATGTTCAACCACTAAACTGTTACAACAAACACACTGGGTTTTATGTTTTTTTTAGAGGTATCTACATATTTTTGCTCGTATCTAATCACGATTATGCCCGATTTAGCCAATTTTCAATACCAACCTGCTGGGAATTATGGCAAATGATATTATTGTAGCCTTATCCAGTAAGATTGCTTTTTTTGTGAATGAGCGTGATTTCAACAGACAGACGGACAGACGGACATCGCTATATCGACTCGAGCTGTGATAAGAATCAAGAATATATATACTTTATGGGGTTGGAAATTAGTTTTTCGATGCGTTACAAAAGGAATGACAAACCTATATATACCCTCTGCCACTGACGTGTGGAGGGTATAAAAACACTATTTTTAGGGTAAATTCAATTTGCAAAAATGTGAATTTGATTTGCAAAAAGGTGAATTTGATTTGCAAAAAGGTGAATTTGATTTGCAAAAACTTATTTTGATTTGCAAAAAGGTGAAACTTATTTTGATTTGCAAAAAGGTGAATTTGATTAGCCAAAAGGTGAATTTGAGGTGAATTTGGAGTGCAAACCCTGTAGTTAACATTATTTCATTATAAAGGTGTAAATGTCACAATATTACACAGTCAAAAATTCTTGTACGAATTAATAGTGGTAAGGGCTGATAGTAACTGTAGAGCAAATCATAAAAACGGAACAATGGACGATTTTCTAACTCCATTTCAAGTTATAAATATGATAGTGGGTCATTAAGAAAATATTGGCCCGCTTCCTTTGTTCTTCTATCTCATTTCTAAGTTTCCGCACAATTAGTGACCTCCTGTTTGTCCGCTTTGCCTAATAGTGTTGCCTTATTTTCAGCATATTAAAAAAATAAGCTATTTGACAAAATGCACAAATTTTGTTATTTTGATAACTGTAATTGGTATAATTTCAATTACTCAAAAATCGAAAACGTGGAAGTTATCTACATACTTCATCATCTTTAGTAATGTTGTTAGGGGGTTTTATAAACACACTGTGTACAGGGTGTATATATAGGTTTGTCATTCCGTTTGTAACGCATAGAAATAAAATTCGGAGACCCCAAAAACTTATAACAAGGGAAGTTGATTTAGCGATGACCGTCTGTCCGTCTGTCTGTGTAAGTCACGATCATACCCTCAATAACTGAGATACACTCTTCGTTTTTCATAAAATCATTTATTAACATTCCAAATGAGTTGCAATGTAAAATCATCAAAATCGGGCTGAAGGTTCACGAGATATGAATGAAAATGTGAAAAACTCTTAAAAAAATAAATGTTCAACGAGTTTGTTGTTTTTCTCAAGATGTGTATTTGTTGTAATTCTTCTTATTGTTGTAGTCATTGTAGTTGTGACATTTGCTACATTAGGATGTGTATATGGTTTTACTGCACGTGTCAGATTAGCTTAAGCAACTATTGTCACATTTGTTTTTATCGTTACCACGTTCAAAAAGTACCTTTTTTTAAAAAGTAATTTTTTTATTACCCTTTATTAAAAAAGTAAATTTTTTTTTAAGTAAAATATTTTAAAGTACACTTTTTTGAAAAAAGTACACTTTTAAGAAAGTACATTTCTTTAAATTACCCCTTTTTTAAATTTCATTTTAAAAAAACCCTTTTTTTAAAGTACCCTTTTTAAAAAAAGTACTTTTTTTTGAAAGAAGTACCATTTTTTAAAATATATCCCTCTTTAAAGAGTATCCCTCTTTTAAAAAGGTATCCTTTTTTTTAAAGTAACCTTTATTTAAAAAGTCCTATTTTTTAAAGAAATACGTTTTTTACAAAAGTAAATTTATTTTAAAAGTTCCCTTTTTTAAAAAAGTAAACTCTTTAAAAGAGTAAGTTTAAAAAAAAAATACATTTCTTAAAAAATCACTTTTTTTTCAATACATTTCTTAAAAAATCACTTTTTTTAAAAACTTAAATTACTTAAAAAAGTAACCTATTTAAAAAATTATCTTTTAAAAAAGTAAATTTTCTTAAAAAAATATATTTTCTTAAAAAGTACTCTTTCTTAAAAAAGTACGCTTTCTTAAAACAGAACCTTTAATTGTAACAGTACCTTTTCTTAGAAATTACCTTTTCTTAGAAAAATTCCTTTTTTCAAAAAGAATCCTTTAAAAACTACCTTTTTTAAAGTAAATTAAAAAAGTACGTACATTTTCTATTTTAATTTTTGTTTTGAAAGTAATCGAACACCCGGTTTGTTTCAATTTTATATACATCACTATTTTCTTTTAATAGTTTTGATAATTAGTTGTTATAAATTTACGTTTCTTTTTCTTTTTTTCTTTTTTTTTTTTGTTAAAATAGGTGAGTTAAAGGATTTGTTTAAATATATATTCCTCTTAGCATGGTCGCAATTAATAATATAAACTAGCAGATTCCAGCACTCGAAATTCGAGTGCAAATTCTAGGAAATTTTTTGTTTTCATTTAATAAAGATCCTAAAGGTATGCTTCACAATTCAACTCATTTTAAATGAAGAAAACAAACTCAACACATTAACACAAACACATTAACAAATTTAATAAACACACACATAGCATTGTATAATTTTATGTATGTGTTAGTAGCAACTCATAACTCCAAAAAAATATTCCAGACGATGAAAATCTGTAAATCTGGGTAACAGCTACAAAGAAATACTTTTCAAATGATAATTTTTTTTGTCAAAATCGGGGTAAAACTGTGAAACTTACATCAATCACAAAAAATCGCCTTGCCTATTAATATTATAGACTTTTCTGAAATTTGGTATATAAGCTTTTATCGGGTATATTTTTAAGTCTGAATAGGGTAACTTTAATTTAAGACCTGTTTTTTTCTATTAAATGTATCCTTAAATTAACATATTACTGGCTAGTTCATCTTGAATTATCGAATGAATTGTTTGAATTATCGAATGAATTCTAAGGTCTCAGAACATTCTTAAATGGATCAAACTTTGAGTATTATAACGCCGGCTGCGTTGAATAACGAATTTCATAGGTATTCTATAAAGTACTTAGGAACTTATATGTTTTCGGCTCTAGTAAGGAAAAAAATAATTAAATTTTTCAGATAGTAATTAATTCTTTCTGTAGAAGACACGATCATTGTTTTTTATAACAAGAAATTTTAATAGAAACTTGCCAAAAAGAAATGCAATTAACTTAAAATTTAATTGGTATTCGATTTTAAAGTTTCAGTATCGGCAACAGTTTTAAAGTGATAGCCGTACCCAACATTGGTTGTAATATTGAGTTTAAGACGCTGGTAGAGGGTATCAAAGATTTGGCAGAGCCGAATTTACACTTATTTCTTTCTTTCTTTTATAAATTCATCATTTAAAAGTTCTGCCTCGCATAGACAACATGAATGGCACATTATTTATGACATGTGCGTTTCTTATCGCTCACAATAACACGAATTGAAAATGGTTATTTATGGCAAATTTTTTTGCGATTTGTACGCACTTGTAGCAATATAATGCCCTATAGTGGTTATATTAAGTATTATATAATGTTTAATGACAGAATTCATAAATGTGTGAATTGTAACTAATTCATGGTGTTGCAAATGATGTCTTCTAGTCATGAAACTTCTCTATATTTCTTAGTTTTAGAAGTTTTATATTATATTTATTTCTAAATTGAGACTATATAAAGTAGGGTATTTTATTTGGCGCATATTGTCTTTTATAGTAAAACTAGCTACTTGTTTTTTGTTGTTGTTTTTTTTTACGTAAAAATTTAAAAACATATAGTCTGACTATTTTTGGTTTAATGTTCAATGTGTTGTAGATTTGATCAAACACAACATTAAAACATAACTTGTAGGTATTTATTGTTACAGAAAAAAACCAAACATCTTATAAATTAATATTTTCTTAATTTTAATAGAGCAAATATGCCTAAACATATTAGAAGTATAATAAAACCCAATGAACCAAATAAAATCAATGAGTTTGATTGGGCTGCCAAAAAGGTGTCCGATAAAGAATTTTCGCCTGCCGTTTCTCCTTCACCGGGCATTCGAACTTTAAATGATATTTTTGAAATTTCAGAAATTTCAGTATTGTTATGTGCATTTTGAGCATTATGTTCCATATCCCGTTTGCGTCGTTTCAAATTACTGGTATCAATATTGCAGTCTTCCGTATTGACTTGACAATCTTGATGTTCCAAACAACCAGTGATACGCATAGACATTATCAATTCATCACCACTTCGCATACCTTGAAACATCACCGCCTTGAAAGGTAATTTATAACCGAGGGGAGCGTCATATGAGGGTGACTGTGTACAAATGCCTTTCATTGAGGGATTCAAACAGCCTTGTGACGTTATAAGTTGAACATTGTTAAGTACTTCACCCGAAGGTGAGATTCTTTGTAGTCTTACATCGCTGAGTTTGGTATAGTTCCACCCTGAAATAAAAAAGAATTTTATAAGTTTTTATGGGACAAATGAATCATAAAATATTGATTTAATGTTTCGGAAATTTCTGATAAGATTTTTTTAATATTGCCAAAACGAAAATATCTAAGAACTTTTTTAAAATAACTAGATGTAACCCGCTCCCCCCACCCCCCGCATATTTATGAAAGGGTTCACGCAAAGTTCCAAGGCTCTCATTATTACAGTAACTCAGATATATGACATTTAATATTAAGTTTGTATGGATGTGCCACGCGCATTTGTCCAATATATATGATATCAAAAATTTACTTTGTGTGGGAGGTGCCACGCCCGCTAAAAATATTTAAAAAATATATAGCCTATAGCACTTCCCATATCCGCAGTAAGACTCTGTGAAAATTTCAGGAAGATCAAATGGGTAGTCACGGAGATTACCTCCTACAAACAAACAAACAAACAATCAAACACAAATTACCTCTTTATTATATTGGTATAGATAAACTGAAAATCAGTTAATACGAATGTGACCATTATATGCCGACTAGATCCAAAAATAGTCCGACCCAGCCCATATTTAATGACGTCATTACGTTTTCCAACAATATATACAAATCAAATTAAAGCCGTGCTAGGTTTTACTCTGGGGGAGACTGCTCCTTTGTTTACGACTATAAAATGTTAGGTAGCAGGGCTTAAA
Source organism: Cordilura impudica (assembly GCA_963682025.1). NCBI lineage: Eukaryota > Metazoa > Arthropoda > Insecta > Diptera > Scathophagidae > Cordilura > Cordilura impudica. The sequence continues at coordinate 154,248,065 of OY821521.1, read as the reverse complement.
CGAGGCCGTCGGCTGAAGGTTCGTTAGCTGGCTGAAATGTATAGCACTTCGAAAAGTGCTATACATCGCTTATTGACCAAAAATTTGGCAATGAGAAGCTGTCAAGATGGGTGCCGCGTTTGCTCACAATAGTACAAAAACAACGTCGTGAATATGTCTCAATAGAGTGTTTAGTGATATTTCATCACTATTACTGTAAAGACGAGTTTTTGCGTCGATTCGTAAACATGGATGAGACATGGGTCCACCACTTCACACCTGAGAACAGTCAAACCAGTGGACTGAAATGGGAGAATTGTGTCCACAGAAGGCGAAGACAGTTCCATCTGCAGGCAAGGTTATGACGTCTGTTTTTTGGATGCGCGTGGGATAGTTTTTATTATCATCACAAAGGAAAAACAATCAACGGCGACTATTATGCTAACTTATTGTAGCATTTAACTTATGAAATTAAGGAAAAAAAGACCGCATTTGCGAAAAATACAGTCTTGTTTCATCGAAGGCCAAAATACATGAATTAAAGTTCAAATTGCTTCATCACGTGCCTTATTTGCCAGATTTAGCGCCTTCGTATTATTTTCTACTTGCAAACTTAAAAAAATGGCTCGGTTTTAAAAGATTTGCCAGCAATGAAGAGGTGGAGTCTGTGGTTGATGGATATTTTAAGGAGCTAGACAGATCTTACTAAAACTTAGGCCAATATAAATCATGAATAAGAAAATCATACTATTTTGTTTTCCGAAATAGCTTTCTTTAACTCAGAAAAATTACGGCTTACGATTTTTCATAATTTTCGTATTATGGGGCTCGATTTTAAGTTATCGCTCGATTATAATTGTTTACTGAAACTTAGCTAAGAAAAACACCGATCTAGACGCTGTAAGGTTTTTAAAAAAGTTTTTGTGTCATTCCTTTATTATTCTGTGAATGTCACAATGATTTGTTACCAGTAACGAAGAACCAAATTTCTAAGCGCATGGAAAGAGCCATAAATGATACTTAAAGTATAAACACAGAGTACAAGCACAATCAGATCCGTGCGGAAAGTTTTTTTCGTTGCGGGAAAAAAATTATCAAAACAACAACATCGACAGCAAAAATTTTTCATTTTTATCGTTCACATTTTGTTTATTTTTATAAAGTTTTCTACAAGTTTAATTGTTAAAAAAAATCTATGCTTTTTTCGTTAATATCTGTTTGGAGTAAGTGAATTTGAATAAAAAACATTAGACTTAATTTTTTTTTTTATATTTTGCAAAATATCAAAAACATATGTTTTTTTACAAAATAGGTATTCACCACAAAAATTTTGTATAAATATGGAAACATTAGAGAGGAAATGAGAGTTGAAACAAAATATTAAAAAAACTCTGTAATGCAAAAAAATTTTTTAACTACTGTTCTATTCTATTTCTATTTAAAAAAAAACGCAATAGTCTGATTGTGAATATAAACACGTATTTGTTTAATAAGTAAAAGCAGAAAATTTGTAGAAAGGTTTATTGAGAATTTTAGTCGTTGACGTTGTTCACTGTTTTTTATTTTTTTTGTATTTTTTCCGCAACTGAAAAACGTCACGCACCAATCAGATTGTGCTTATACTGTTATTTGATTTTTTTTTAGTAGAATTAGAGAATACATTATCTGAAAAAAATCTTTGTTTCTAACTCTTACATATGTATATAGAAGATCTTATAAGTGCCAAATGTAATTCAAAAGGGTTTTAAGGTTCCAAAATGATTATCTTGTAAATCCATAATACGGATCTAGTAAGTTTTTTTAATGGGAATCCATCATGAAAAAATCTTAAAGAGGAAAATAACTTCCAATCTGATATTTAAATAGATTCAAATTTTCCAAAGAATTTGTCTCCAATTCTGAACTCCAAATTTTCTACAAAAATATTACTTAGATCGAGCTTTTTGGGATGTCAATTAAATTAAGTTTGATTTATGTTTAAACTCTTTAAGTAAGTGCAAGTTTTTAATTTATAAGTATTAAAAAATATCAGTATCGATTTTTAGTTTACTATTAGATAAATAAAGAGTACAGAATCTGAAGATCTTCTTTATAAAAGTAAATTTCTAAGACAATTCAAGAACATGAGAAATTCTTTTAAGTCTGAAATTTTTTTTTTAAATAAATTAATCTTACCATCTCCAGCTAAAACATGGGCCCTTAGTAGTAAATCTTCACCCAACTGTACCGCATCATTGTTTTGTATGTGTCGGGCATAACCCTGGGCTGTTTTTCGAAGTAATTCCACATGAGTACGAAAAGAGTTTTGTGTACCACCTTTTGCATAAGTACCTATATTACGGGCTTGGCTAAAAAGTAATAGAACATATATTAAACTATATAGGTTCTAAGCCAAAATGGTTTTAAGAACTTACTCATCATTTGCCACGCCCATTTTTAGGGCATGAGTTTTAACGGCCACACGATTTTGTGATTTACAATGTAAGGTCAAGATATTATCCGAACCCGTGCGCATGCCTCTTATAGTCGGAAAGCGTAAACGTAAACATAAATCCGAGCCACACTTTTGAACACCACATCGATTGAAATCTTCTCCAGCTATATCAACCACAACATAACTGCGTTGTAATTTAAGCTCACAACGTTTATCACTTGAATCATTGTCTACACTGGGAATGGCACTCAAAAAGTTGTCAACCTTCAACACCGTACGAAAGTAGCCACCGTGTTTTGGCTGCTGTTGTAAGCAACGCATTTCATGGACTCTTAATCGTAAAGTAACTGAACCACTATCAGAGTTCTTAGCAATTAAGGATTGTTGCTGCTCTATTGAAGGTGGTAAATAACCTGGAGCTGGCGTAGAGGGCGGTATGTCCCCTTCGATTCCTCCAGAGACTGGTACATTGTAATCATAACCTTGGGTGGGGAATGGCGCTTGTATAATAGGATCATTGTTTATGGGTGGCAGTATGATGGGATCGTTATTTATGGGTGGCAGCATTATGGGATCGTTATTTATGGGCGGTAATTGTTCCGGTGAATCTACAACTACTATGGGACTTGGAGGTTTTTTAGTAGATGTGGAAGGTTTTTGATATAAATAACCACCATTGAAGGGATCATATTGTTGATTACTGCAAATGAAAGAAGTATTTTAAAAATCTGTTAAATAAATTCATTTTTACCCAAAACTCTTTTGGGTGAATCTGAAAGTACTAGTATTGCCCTTGAATACACTTTTTGGATTTTATCATACATATTATTAATTCTTCCACATGACTAAATATAGCCTTTTTGAGATAACTATTCAGCCGAAATTTTCTCCTGTGTTATTTAAAGTACTAGTTCCAGAAATGTATATAGCAACCTTTTCCGTTTGGAGATAATGAAACGGTCGAAAACAGGAACTTATATCAAATCTCTTTTCTCTAGGTCATATTGAAAAGTTGAAAAAAGTTTTATAACTCAAACTTTGTTGGGAACGGTTTCACAGAACATTTTTAACTTAACAGAAATCTTCCGAAGATATAAAATATATCTTAACAAAAAAATAACTTATTCCAGAAACTAACTTCCTCAATCCGAAACATTTTTATATATTGAAGCTTTTAAATTTTGAATAAAAATTCATAGGAGAAATTTTTTTATTGCAAATAAATAATTCTATTTTAGCAATTTAATTATTAGATTGACAGAACTGTTTATCATAGCGGAAATTCGAATGTGACAAAAGAATAGTTCCCTGCAAACAAATTATTCTATTAACAGGAAACTTGTTGCTCTGTGTTATTATCCTTGTCATTTTTTAGAAACTAAAAAAATTGCGTGTTTACTGAAATGATCGTGTATTTTGCAAACAATTTTATTTTTTTTTTTCAATAGGAAATATCTTTGTAGACTCTGGAAACTTCCTTAAAAAAAGTCTAAGAACTTTATGCAGAAAAATCTCCTGAGAAATTTTCTCTAAAACTATTTTTCTATACAAAATGTATAAGAAAATCTGAATACGTTCTAGAGAAATTCAGTACAATTTTGAAAACTTTATAAATCAAAGAGATTAAAAAATATGGCTATAATTTGTTATCTTAGGCCAAATTACGGCAACCGTAAACAGCTTTAATTACGATTGTTCCTCATTTTTAAAATTTAAAACAAAAATTATTGCCCTTGCATAATTTTTAAAATACATAAAATTGAATTTATTTTGTAGCCATTAAGTTACTTGACTTTCGTAGTGCTTTAAGTCGATTTTCTTATATTCTATCGTATTAAATGCAAATGCTTTCGAGTAAATTCCGTTTGACTTTACCTTATCAAAACCAAAAGCGTAAAATTAACTCGTTTACGTATTCGGTAATTAGGCCCCTAGTTTGATATTTGAAACTTCTTAAACTCAAAACACTAATAATAATCTAACCCATAAAAACAAAGTTTTTATTAAAACTCTTTCTTTGAGTTTTGAATCTCTCCGTGACTGTGCGTGACTTTGCGTGACTATTTTAAAATTAATCGTTAGTCCTAAATCTATGGACAAAGTTTCAGATCTATCGGATGAGGGGAAGTGATGTTTTAATCTCTCTGTGACTGTGCGTGACTACGCATGACTCCGCGTGACTATGTCAAAGTTAATGTTTTTTCGCAGCAAGTCTATCGACTAAGTTTCAGATCGATCGGATAAGGGGAAATGGGTTTTAAATCACTCCGGGACTGTTCGTGACTATGAGTGCCTGTGCGTGACTATATCAAAATTAATCTTTTTTCACAGCAAGTCTATAGACCAAGTTTCAGATCGATCGGATAAGGGGAATGGGTTTTAGATAACTACGTGACTGTGCGTGACTATGCGTAATTGTGCGTGACTATGTCGAATTTAATCTTTTTTCACAGCAAGTCTATCGACTAAGTTTCAGATCGAACGGAGGAACGAAAATGACATTTAGATCACTCCGTGACTGTGCGTGACTATGCGTGACTGTGCGTGGCTGTGTCAAAGTTAATCTTTTTTTCATAGCAAGTCTATCGACCAAGTTTCAGATCGATCGGATAAGGGGAAATGGTTTTTAGATCACTACGTGACTGCGCGTGACCATGCGTGACTGTGCGTGACTAAGTTAAAGTTAATCTGTTTTCCATAGCAAGTGTATGGACCGAGTTTCAGATCCATCGAATGAAGGGAAATGACATTTAGATCACCCCGTGACTGCGCGTGATTATGCGTGACTGTGCGTGGCTATGTCAAAGTTAATCTTTTTTCACAGCAAGTCTATCGACCAAGTTTCAGATCGATCGGATAAGGGGAAATGGTTTTTAGATCACTACGTGACTGCGCGTGACCATGCGTGACTGTGCGTGACTAAGTTAAAGTTAATCTGTTTTCCACAGCAAGTGTATGGACGAAGTTCCAAATCGATCGGATGAAGGGAAATGACATTTGGATCACCCCGTGACTGCGCGTGATTATGCGTGACTGTGCTTGGCTATGTCAAAGTTAATCTTTTTTCACATCAAGTCTATCGACCAAATTTCAGATCGATCGGATAAGGCGAAATGGGTTTTAGATCTCTACGTGACTGCGCGTGACCATGCGTGACTGTGCGTGACTAAGTTAAAGTTAATCTGTTTTCCACAGCAAGTGTATGGACCAAGTTTCAGATCGATCGGATAGGGGAAATGACATTTAGATCACGCCGTGACTGCGCGTGACTACCCCAAAATTAATCTATAGTCACAACAAAACTATGGATCCAGTTTCAGATCGATCGGATGAAGGAAAATGATATTTAGATCACTCCGTGAATGTGCGTGACTATGCGTGACTATGCGCGACTATGTCAAAGTTAATCTTTTTTTACAGCAAGTCTATCGACCAAGTTTCAGATCGATCGGATAAGGGGAAATTGGGTTTTATATCACTACGTGACTGCGCGTGACCATGCGTGACTGTGCGTGATTAAGTTAAAGTTAATCTGTTTTCCACAGCAAGTGTATGGACCAAACTTCAGATCGATCGGATGAAGGGAAATGACATTTAGATCATCCCGTGACTGCGCGTGATTATGCGTGACTGTGCGTGACTACCCCAAAAATAATCTTTAGTCACAACAAAACTATGGACCCAGTTTCAGATCGATCGGATGAAGGAAAATGACATTTAGATCACTCCGTGAATGTGCGTGACTATGCGTGACTGTGCGCGACTATGTCAAAGTTAATCTTTTTTCACAGCAAGTCTATGGACCAAGTTTCAGATCGATCGGATAAGGGGAAATGGGTTTTAGATCACTACATGACTGCGAGTGACCCAGCGTGACTGTGCGTGACTAAGTTAAAGTTAATCTGTTTTCCACAGCAAGTGTATGGACCAAGTTTCAGATCGATCGGATGAAGGGAAATGACATTTAGATCACCCCGTGACTGCGCGTGATTATGCGTGACTGTGCGTGACTACCCGAAAAATAATCTTTAGTCACAACAAGACTATGGGCCAAGTTTCAGATCAATTGGATGAGGGGGAATGGGGTCCACCCACGACAGACAGACAGAGAGTATGAGTTTAAAGAAAGAGTTTAAAAACTAGAAAAATATCTAAAAGTCTAAGATTTTTTTAAATTTTAAAATTTAGAATTTACGAAAGCAATCACAAACAAATTGCCAATCGAATAATTCGTTTGCAACAACTGAATTCTTCGACTATCTCAGCCAAATTTCTATTGTCACAACCGATGTTCTGTTTTCACATCCGAATTTCTTTTTGCAAACGGGTTTGATGTAGCCAAACGATTCTATTGCCAAAGTCTCAGAGCAGTGTTTCTTGAATTTTTACAGAATTATGATAATTTTAAAATAGATACTTCTTCCTAAAGTAAATTTTCTTAATAATTCTGAATTTTTCAGAATTATCGATTATCTAATATCGTCTCAAATAATGTTTGCCCAAACATAATACCTTAATTCCAAAACTATAACTTTTTTGATGTTTCTCAAACTCTAATTTGTTTTATAAAAAAATTTGACCCTCGAAGGAAATAACAATCTGCAGATTAAGTTTCATATTTGTATATTTACCCTTGTTGTGGACTTTCATAATTAGGTCGTTCCTCATAAGGTGGTTGTGGTGGTAAATATTGGTTATGTATCGGTATATAACTGCGATGCTCCTTAACACTGCGATTTTCGAGAATTTCCGGTAGTGTAAACTCGGTTGTAGTACTTGTCACCACAGGAGCCACGGGAGCAGGCGTAACAACCTGAGAAGGCCCGGCAGGGTAACCACCAACAGCAGCCACCGGAGGAGGTGCATATAAGCCAGAAAATCCAGGTTGAAAGGCTACAGATAGTCCAGATTGTTGTGGTATATGATGATGATGTTGAAAATAACTTAATTCAGGCGGAGCAGCAAAGAAATGTGACACATCCTGATAGGAATGGTGAATTAACGTAAAAATTACTAAAATTTTACTCAATTTTGTTGTTAACATTATGATAACACTTTTTGGACTGTTTGACTGTTTTGAAAATTACATTTCTTTTTATAACTTTAATATTACAAATAAAGTTTTATTGAATTTAGAAATTTTTATTTATAGCAAATCCGTGATTTTATATTTGTTAAGGGTACACATGTTTCATGTACATATGTGGATAGTGTTACTGTTTTATATAATTATTTATTTAATATGCCTATGAGTAGTGCAAGTCTTTCGATAATCACGCTTTTTATGCTCCAAAGTTGTTAAACTTTCATTTATCACGTTTTTTTTTTTTTTTTTTTTTTTTTTTTTTTTGAATATTTTGAATTAAAGAATTTTGTAAAATTTGCTTAAATTATTGATACAGGTCAAGTTATTTTACTTTATGTATTGATATAAATTCAACTATAACAATTTAAAAATTGACAAACATTTTGAAAATCGAAAGATTCTCTGCCACCTGAGCGATCAGGAGAAACAGTCAATGTGGGGTTTTTCTATAGGACAAATGGCTCAGGATCTGTGGGGTTTTCTATAGGTTTTCTGAATCTGAAGGGTAGGAAAAATATATCAAAATCTGACAATTTATCTATGGAAAGATGCCTCAGAATCTGAAGGTTTTCCATAGGAAAATTGCCGCAAAATCTGAGGGTTTTTCTATAAGAAAAATGCCATAGAATATTTCTCTATAGGAAAAATGTCTCAGAATGTGAGGGTTTTTCTATAAGATAAATACTTTAGAATCTGGGGGTTTTTCTATAGGAAAAATGTCTGAGGGTTTTTCTATAGGAAAAATGTCCACAATCTGAGGTTTTTCTATAGGAAAAATGTCCAGAATCTGAGAATTTTTCTTTGGGAAAAATGATTCCGAATCTGTGTGATTTTCTATAGGGAAAATGCTTCAGATTCTGAAGGTTTTTCTATAGCAAAAATGCCTCAGAATCTGAGGGTTTTTCTATGGGAAAAATAACTCCGAATCTGAAGGTTTTCTATAGGAAAAACGCTTTAAAATCTGGGGATTTCTCTATTTTTCTATGGGAATAATGCTTTAGAATCTGCGTGTTTTTTTTAAGGAAAAATTCCTTCGAACACCTGGGTCTTTTTATAGTAAAAATATTTCAGAATCTGAGGGTTTTCCTTTAGGTCAAATAGTTCAGAATCTGAGGGTTTCGCTGTACAAAAATTGCTTCAGAATCTGAGAGTTTTTCTGTAGGAAAAATAACTCAGATTATAAAAGTTTTTCTATTGGAAAAATGATTCTGAACCTAAGGGTTATTCTATAGGAAAAATGTTTTAGAATCTGCAGGATTTTCTATAGGACTCTGAGGGAAAAATAGAAAAAAATCCTCAGATAAATGCTTCAGAATCTGTGTGCTTTTTTGCGGAAAAATGCCCCAGAATATGAAGGTTTCTATAGGAAAAATTCTTAAGACTCTGAAGAGTTTTTTATAGGAAAATTTTCTCTGAATCGGAGGGTTTTTCAGAGACAATATTTGTTTATACAAACTAATCCTTAAAATACTTAACTAAAATCATGAAGTGGAAAATTTTATATTAAAGTCTGAATACCTCAAAAATCTAAACTCACAAAAGGAAAAACATTGAGTAATCGATCACTCAAACTATTTTGTGACACTCTATTAGGTAAACCAGTGAATTGTATAAAGATGTTTACATTCAAATAATTAAAAACTATTACCACCCGTTGCTAAAATTGCAAACAAAATTCAACTTATTTTTACACATATAGAAAAATTGTTGTATAAATTGTTTATCTCAATTTATAGTTAAACTACACAGACTCGTACATAAATAACAATAAAAATGCCGCATTAAATCAGCCATCGGGCAAAGTAAGCAACATTTATGGATAACTTGTCATACAAATCATTATTTTCATATATTATTATTCCTATTATTTTTGTTAAATTCATTTTAATCTTGTACGTATTTGATGGCAACTACTAATGACAGCACATTTTAGTTGACATTTTTTAACAGCCATAATTCATAAACACACCTGCCTGTAAATCATTGTACCTAATAATATACACGGGAAGAATAATGGCATAAAAATGCTTGCCTAATTATATTCATTATACAGCTAGATCTGTACTAGTATACGTAATAGGCTATCCAAGTTATTCGGTTTATCTTTGGTTCGGTTAAAACGACAATCTTAAATTAGGGATTTAAATTTTAAGTGATAAGAATTTAATCGAAATAATCGAATAATTTCAACATGTAGTAATTATTAATTATTCCATAAAATCTAATACATAATTATAAATTTCATAAAGATTATTTATGCTGGGTTCATTTCTGATTATTCAAAAAAAATTACATCATTATGAAATCAAATGTCTTTTTTAAAACTAGAGGTTATTAGCTTTCAAATGATATAATATAGCCGAAAACTATTAATCCCGAAAATCAAAAAGGTTCTGTAATCTGGAGATCATTAACTTTCTTAGGTGTAATGAAATTTTAATTTTGTCTATATGCCAAATGTTGATGAACAATGTCAATTTCTACAAGACAATATTCTTCTCGGTTACAATAAACATATGTCTATTAAAACAAGGAAAATGTCCTCTAAAGACAGATCATGGTTTTCAAATGAAGCTAAATGCTTAATAGAAGGTGGAAAAAGTTTAAAACACATAAACTACATGAAATTTATCGCAGAAAGAGAAGAACAGTTGTATCCATATCTATAAATAAGGCAGGACAAATCTACCTATTATGAAAACTAATTTAATGCTGCTGTTGGTGATAACAACACGTGGAAAAATTGGAGTAATAAATCAAGCTGATCGTAACAGCGATAACTTGAATATTGAAAAATTTGTTAATATAGAAATGGCTGATGTCAATTTTTCGTTCTACAATAATTTAATTGATGCACAATTGATGAAAATCTATTTAACTTTCATTGCTGGAGTCAATCAGATGTTTTCAAGGCGTTCCTATCCATAAAATTTAACTCTGTTGGTTACTACGATATGCATCCAAAGTTTATAAAGTTAATATTGGCTTTCTTGCTAATATATAACTTACATCTTTAACTCTATAATAACAACACGCCCATTCCATACAAGGTGGAAATTCGCCAAAATAGTTCATGTTCCGAAAGCTAGAAATGATTATCGGCCAATTGCAATTTTGCCATATTTCTGAAAAGTTTTTGAAAAACTAATCCATAAACAAATACTGCATCATGTTGTTGACAGAGGTTTAATTACGTGTCGTCAATCTGGATTTAGTTACATAGGTGCTCTTGCAGATGTTATAGAAGATATTTGGAATAATACTGACGATGATCAGGCCACGTTTCCAACACTCCTAGACCATTCAAAAGCCTTCGATACAGTCCATCATGAAATGAAGTAAAGCTCCCTTTTCCGTTTTTCATCTTCTTCGATTAAGTTAATTTCAACTTATTTGAATGGAAGACGTCAAGCTGTTTTTAATGACTCGCATTATTCAACATGACTACTGTGATGTTATTTATTCTGTTAATCAAATACCTATTAATTTTATTATATCAAATGGAAATATATATATAGAAATCATCAATAACAAAATTACAAAAGGTTTCTTAGTTATTATAACAAGTAGAATATTATAAGGTATAATAATAATACAACAGCTACTGCACACAAGTGGAGTTCCGCAAGAATCAATCCTTGGACCACTACTGAATTCTATATACTCAACGACTTACCAACACAATTCAGTTTCATGAACATACAGATGTATGCTGATGACGTCCAGCTTTTTATCGGCTGCAAAGTTTCTGCAATTAACGATGGTATTTCAAAGGTAAACTCTGACCCACCAAAAGTCAACTGCATATGGATTATTCTTAAATTCTTTAAAGTCAAAATAATTCCTATATCTAGAATAGCTGTAGAATCCATAAATAGTTATAGTATACAACTTGGATCTTCGGACATTAATATAACACCATCAGCAAAGAATTTGGGTATTATTTTTAATGGAAAACTTTAGTGGTCAGACCAAATTTACATTGCAACAGAGAAGATGCTTTTAGCCATCCATCAATTATTACTGGTTGTAAATTAACAACTACATACAATAACATTACAATAGATATTTTCAGTTTAAAAAGATATGATAGGGTGTCTCACTTTTCGAAAAAACTTTTTGGAATAACGTTTAACAATCTTTTAAATGCAGAAGTCATTTATTTTTGCATAAAATTGTTTATATAAGACATCCAAACTATTTGTTCCAAAAAATGTTTTTTGCACAATCAATTGGAGGAAAGACAATAATTTAAACTAGCAAATTCCAGCGCTCGATATTCGAGTGCAATTTCTAGGCAACTTTCAACTTAGACAATTCACAAACCAACACATTTTGGGTTTGTTCTTATTGTGAATGAAGATGACAAACTCATTAGCAAACACATTAACAAATTTAATAAACACACACATAGCATTGTATAATTTTATGTATATATTAGTAGCAACTTTAAATGCAATTTACTCAAAACAAAGGCAAAAATTTAAAAATCTGTAAGTCTGGTGAACAGCTAAAAAGAAATACCTTTCAAAAAATATACGTTTTGTCAAAATCGGGATAAAATTGTAAAACAAAATATCAGCCACAAGAAATCGCCTAGCATATTAATATAATAGATACGAAACAATGTATAAACTAATGATTAACTTTGGAAATGAATGAATTTTAAAACATATATCGAATCTAGATCTTTCATCTTATTACTGTCTTACTTTTTGTATTGGTAAACTTTTTCACAGTGTAATTTCTTGCCAGATTGGTGTAAGCACCACAAATGTATGTTTATTGTAAAGTCTATCGTCGAAAAATCCACCACAAGTGGTTAAAATCATAATCATTCTCATATTAACTAACGGTTATGGTTAATGGAATTTTAAAATTCATAATGCTTAATATTGTCATAGAATAATGTGCTAAATTATGTTTTTTTTTTTTTTTTTCATTATAAATATGTATATGTACATATGTATTTTTATGTTAAATAAATGTATGAGAATTAAAATATTAACAAAAAATTAACCAAACTTGTTATACGATTAAGGATTAATAAGATAAACCAGATTTTTAAAAGACAAAAAAGTGGTTTTGAAAACCAAATTATTTAATTAATTTTAATAAATGAAACTTCGAAAATTTTGACATTCTAGTTTTTTACTTATAAAAATTATAATTTAATTCTTTGGTCTGTAATATAAGATTAACAAAAACCATAAAGTTTGAGGAATTCGTGTAAATCGTTTGAATTTCGGATGATTTTTAATTTTTAATTTTTAATTTTTAATTTTTAATTTTTAATTTTTAATTTTTAATTTTTAATTTTTAATTTTTTTAATTTTTAATATTTAATATTTAATTCTTAATTTTTAATTTTTAATTATTAATTTTTAATTTTTAGTTTTTAATTTTTAATTTTGAATTTTTAATTTTTAATATTTAATATTTAATTCTTAATTTTTAATTTTTAATTATTAATTTTTAATTTTTAATATTTAATTTTTAATTTTTGTGTTTTCCATTTTTCATTATTCATTTTTCAATTTTCATTTTCCAATTTCCATTTTTAATTTTTCATTTTTCATTTTCCATTTTTAATTTTTTATTTTTCAATTTTCTTTTTCATTTTCCATTTTTCATTTTACATTTTACATTTTCATTTACATTTTACATTTTACATTTTACATTTTACATTTTACATTTTACATTTTACATTTTACATGTTACATTTTACATTTTACATTTTACATTTTACATTTTACATTTTACATTTTACATTTTACATTTTACATTTTACATTTTACATTTTACATTTTACATTTTACATTTTACATTTTACATTTTACATTTTACATTTTACATTTTACATTTTACATTTTACATTTTACACTTTACATTTTACATTTTACATTTTACATTTTACATTTTACATTTTACATTTTACATTTTACATTTTACATTTTACATTTTACATTTTACATTTTACATTTTACATTTTACATTTTACATTTTACATTCTCCATTTTCCATTTTGATTTTCCATTTTTCATTTTCCATTTTTCATTTTTCGTTTTCATTTTTCATTTTCATTTCTTCTCTCATATTGGCGATTTTTTTTTATTATAACGTGACTACTAACATGAGCTATGTTATTGTGTTCTTGGTATTGTTAATATATGTATATGCATAATTTTTTTGTGGCATTTTTTTATGTTGTTGTACAATTATAATGTTCAACCACTAAACTGTTATATAAACAAACACACTGGGTTTTATGTTTTTTTTTAGAGGTATCTACATATTATCATTATTAATATATTTAGAGTTAGGTTGTAACAATTTGTCAGTAATTGGAATTGTTGTCCTAAGACGCCTAAACAAAAGAAGTTGTGACGGTGAATAAGTTAAATCTTTAACTGGTGTATTACGGTATTCTAGAATTGCATTTAAAACTTCTTCTTTTGTTTCTGATTTCTTTAAAATTTGTTTAGCAATACCAACAGTCCTCTCAGCTAAACCATTACTTCTGGGATAATTTGGACTACTAGTAATAATTTTAAAATTCCATTTTTTAGAAAATTCTAAACACTCAAAAGATGCAAAAGGCATGTTGTCAGCCACAACAACCTTTGGTATCCCAAATCTTGAAAACACTTCTATCCACCCTTCAATGACATCCGATGAAGTTTTGGACTTTAAATAAATTAACTCAAACCATTTACTATAATAATCTACAATAATCAAAAATATTTTTCCAGAATATTCTAAAATATCACATCCAACTTTTTCGAAAGGCAGATTTGGAATACTATGTGATATTATCGGTTCTTTTATATTTGATGGTCTAATCTCTTGACATTTTCTACATTTCATTATTAAATTCTCAATATCATCATTCATGTTCATCCAATAGAATAATTCTGACGCTCTTTTCCTTGTATCATTATACGATCATTATAAAAGACTAAGTTCCCTTCAATTGTTATATCATTTCTTTTACTATAATATCCTCTTATAAAATCCGGAGTTTTATTTTTCTCGGGCCATCCTTCAAGAGAATACTTTGTTAATAAACATAATAAATCATCATCCTTAGTAGCTTTTTTTATTTTCTCTAGACTCTCTGTAACTTCAACACTATGTACCATTTCTGTTACTCCTTTTTCATGTTCCAAATCCCCGTTATCAACAAAATTTCTCGAAAAATAATCTGCAATCACTATGCTTTTGCCAGGTCTGTATATAACTTCTACATTGTAGGGATACATTTTTAATTTTAATCTCTGTAATCTAGAAGATCCAATTTTGTTAATATCTTTTTTAAAAATAGTTTCCAGTGGCTTGTGATCTGAAATAACCGTTATCTTTTTCCCATAAATAAATTGATGAAATTTTTTACAGGAAAACACAATTGCCAAAAATTCTTTTTCAATTTGGGCATATTGCTTCTCTGCAGTTGACAAAGACCGTGAAGCAAAAGAAATAATTTTATCATTTTGAAATAAACAACACCCTAATCCATCTTTTGAAGCATCAGTTTGAATAACTATATCCTCTTTTTCATTAAATGGCGTGATAATAATATGATTGGAAACAACATTCTTAATTTTCTTGAAACAATCTTCATGAAAGGGTAGTATTATATAATCATTACCTTTTTTTAAGTAGTTCTCTCAGTGGAGATGTTAAATCTGCTAAATTTGGTATGAACTTTCTTAGATAATTTACTAGACCTAAAAAAGATTGAAGTTCAGTTCTGTCCTTTGGAAAATTTAATAATAATATTGATTCTATACGTTTTCCATCTGGTTTTATACCTTTGTTTGAAATTATGTGTCCTAAAAAACTTACCTCATTAACTCGAAATTGAATTTTATTTTTATTTAGTTTTATATTTTGTTCTCTTGCTCTCTTTAAGAACATATTTACATTTTTATCATGTTCCTCTATTGTTTCCCCACCAACTATTATATCATCAATATAAATATTTAGTCCTGGCAAATCACCAAAAGTTTCATAGTTATATCTTTGAAATACCTCAGATGCCGTAACTAAACCAAATGGTAATCTTTTAAATTTATAACAACCAAAAGTAGTACTAAACGTAACTAAATTACTGGATTTCTCTGTTAGAAGAACATGCCAGAAACCATCCTTTAGATCAAATACTGAAAAATATTTGTAATTGACCAAATTTGTACTTATTTCTTCAAACGTTGGTATTAAATAATGATTAGGAATTACATATTTATTAAGTTCTCTTGGATCTAAACATAAACGTAAGCTACCATCTTTCTTTTCTCGAATAACTATATTATTAACCCATGCTTGTGGCTTATCTGTTTTCTCTATTATATTCATATAAGCTAATTCATCTAATTTAGCTTTTAATTTATCTTTTATTTTCATTGGCACTCTTCTGGGTGTATGAGCTACTGGAATTGCGTTAGTATTTAGTTCAATATTATATGGCTTATGAAATTGACCTATTCCTTCAAACACATCTTTATATTTCATACACAACATTCCTAGTCAATCAAGAGATTTCTCCACATTTAAAACTCTTTTAATTAATCCAAATTTAACACAAGTATCTCTACTTAATATTGGTTTATAACCATAATCAACAATTTAAAATAACTCATTATAAATATTATTTTTCGAAACACAAGAAAGTGTTATTTCGCTCAGAGGACTTATTTTATGACCACTATATGTCTGTAAAATAGTATTAGTAGGTTTTAATATTGGGTTTTTTAGCATAGCATTCAATGTAGAAATTGGAATTATATTTGCATCTGAACCAGTATCTAATTTAAATTTTATATTATGATTTTCTACCATTATATCATGATACCAAACATCTTTTATATTGTATGAATTAATACTGTCAGTCAACGCAAAATCACAATTAAAATCAGAACTATCAGAATAATATTTGCTTAAAGTATTAACATGAACATTTGATTTGCACGCAATTGAAAAATGATTTAATTTTCTACATTTGTAACAAGTCTTACCAAATGCTGGACAATTATTAATATTATGCTCTTTGTTACATCTTAAACATTTTTCAACTGAATATTTCGACTTTTGTTTTTGAAAATTTCTAAGTCTGTTGTTTTTATATTTATTAATATAATCTAATTGTTCCATCTCACCAGATTTTTCATATTCTTGAACTACATCTACATTTTTCTTTGTTTCTTGCACTTCTCGTACTTGCTGTAATTGCTTTTCATGTATTTAGCATTCCAAGATTGTTCTCTCAATTTCAATATTATCCATTTTCAGCAACTTTTCTTGAAGTTTTAAGTCAGTTACACCCAACACAATTCTGTCTCTTACCATTTCGGATACATCTGTAAAATCACAGCTACTCGATAATTCTTTTAAATCTCTCACAAAATCATCAACTGGTTCATTTTCTTTTTGAATTCGAGAATAAAAGATAAATCTTTCATACAAAATATTTTTTTTAGGCGTAAAATAATCAGAAAGGGCTTTTATAACTTTAATATAGTTATTGCTATCTTCAGCTGGGATGTCCAATGTTCGGATTATTTCCTTTCCTTCAAATCCTATTTGATTTCGCAATAAAGCTAGTTTAATAGCATCACTTAATTTAACATTTTTGGCTACTAAATAATCTTCGAAATCTCTCAAAAAGGTTTCCCAATTCTTGGCCTTATTTCCAGAAACTTTTAAATCCGGAATTGCTTTCAGATCCATTTTGATATATATATATATTTTTTTTTTATACCCTATACCACTATGTGGTTTGGGTATAATGACTTTGTGCTGCTGTTTGTAACAACCAAAAATATTTGACGTAGACCCATCTTTAATTATACCGATCGAATCAGAATCACTTTCTGAGTTGATTTAACAATGTCCGTCCGTCCGTCCGTCCGTCTGTGTGTCCATGTAAACCTTGTAATCAAACTGCAGGTCGCAAATATGAATATATTTTGATGAAATTTGGTAGGTAAGCTTTTATCGACCATGGGATGAACGCTATTGAAATTGGTGAGAATCGGTCCATGTTCAGACCTAGCCCCCATACAAATTACCCCTATGAAATCAACATAAATTGCCATAAGATCCCAATTGTCATATAGATCTTACTCAAATTGGGTTTATATGCGTTCAATTCATCCATTAATGAGTAGTCAAAAAATGATCCCTTTGGCACCATATAGAGCTGCTTCCCGATCTTCACTTAAATCTATTTAAAAACAAAAATATTGCACTGATTCTTCTCAAATTTTGTTTGTATATATTTTTGCAAAATACAAGAGACTTTACCGAACATGATCAGGATCGGTCCATTTTTGGACCTAGTCCCCATATAGATATATCATCCGATATGAACTTTTTCATATCTGCAGCCAAAAAAAATAATAAAAATCCCACTCAAATTTGGTTTTTGCTTATTTTCTATGTCCAGTTAGTTGGGCCTAAGAGATAGAGTTTCTAAACGCATGGTATAGGGTATCGTATAGTCGGTCTAGACCGACTATAATTTTCTTGCTTGTTTTTAATTATTATGGTATATTTATATTTTTCAGCTTCAGAATGCTTTCTTCTTTTTTTTTTTTTTTAAACCGACTGCGCCATGTGATGTTATTTATTCTGTTAATCAAATACCTATTAATTTTATTATATCAAATGGAAATATATATATAGAAATCATCAATAACAAAATTACAAAAGGTTTCTTAGTTATTGTAACAAGTAGAATATTATAAGGTATAATAATAATACAACAGCTACTGCACACAAGTGGAGTTCTGCAAGAATCAATCCTTGGACCACTACTGAATTCTATACTCAACGACTTACCAACACAATTCAGTTTCATGAACATACAAATGTATGCTGATGACGTCCAGCTTTTTATCGGCTGCAAAGTTTCTGCCCACCAAAAGTCAACTGCATATGGATTATTCGTAAATTCTTTAAAGTCAAAATGCATTCCTATATCTAGAATAGCTGTAGAATCCATAAATAGTTATAGTATACAACTTGGATCTTCGGACATTAATATGACACCATCAGCAAAGAATTTGGGCATTATTTTTAATGGAAAACTTTAGTGGTCAGACCAAATTTACATTGCAACAGAAAAGATGCTTTTAGCCATCCATCAATTATTACTGGTTGTAAATTAACAACTACATACAATAACATTACAATAGATATTTTCAGTTTAAAAAGATATGATAGGGTGTCTCACTTTTCGAAAAAAACTTTTTGGAATAACGTTTAACAATCTTTTAAATGCAGAAGTCATTTATTTTTGCATAAAATTCTTTATATAAAACATCCAAACTATTTGTTCCAAAAAATGTTTTTTGCACAATCAATTGGAGGAAAGACAATAATTTAAACTAGCAAATTCCAGCGCTCGAAATTCGAGTGCAATATCTAGGCAACTTTCAACTTAGACAATTCACAAACCAACACATTTTGGGTTTGTTCTTATTGTGAATGAAGATGACAAACTCATTAGCAAACACATTAACAAATTTAATAAACACACACATAGCATTGTATAATTTTATGTATATATTAGTAGCAACTTTAAATGCAATTTACTCAAAACAAAGGCAAAAATTTAAAAATCTGTAAGTCTGGTGAACAGCTAAAAAGAAATACCTTTCAAAAAATATATGTTTTGTCAAAATCGGGATAAAATTGTAAAACAAAATATCAGCCACAAGAATATAATAGATACGAAACAATGTATAAACTAATGATTAACTTTGGAAATGAATGAATTTGAAAACATATATCGAATCCTAGATCTTTCATCTTATTACTGTCTTAATTTTTGTATTGGTAAACTTTTTCACAGTGTAATTTCTTGCCAGATTGGTGTAAGCACCACAAATGTATGTTTATGTAAAGTCTATCGTCGAAAAATCCACCACAAGTGGTTAAAATCATAATCATTCTCATATTAACTAACGGTTATGGTTAATGGAATTTTAAAATTCATAATGCTTAATATTGTCATAGAATAATGTGCTAAATTATGTTTTTTTTTTTTTTTTTTTCATTATAAATATGTATATATACATATGTATTTTTATGTTAAATAAATGTATGAGAATTAAAATATTAACAAAAAATTAACCAAACTTGTTATACGATTAAGGATTAATAAGATAAACCAGATTTTTAAAAGACAAAAAAGTGGTTTTGAAAACCAAATTATTTAATTAATTTTAATAAATGAAACTTCGAAAATTTTGACATTCTAGTTTTTTACTTATAAAAATTATAATTTAATTCTTTGGTCTGTAATATAAGATTAACAAAAACCATAAAGTTTGAGGAATTCGTGTAAATCGTTTGAATTTCGGATGATTTTTAATTTTTAATTTTTAATTTTTAATTTTTAATTTTTAATTTATAATTTTTAATTTTTAATTTTTAATTTTTAATTTTTAATTTTTAATTTTTAATTTTTAATTTTTAATTTTTAATTTTTAATTTTTAATTTTTAATTTTTAATTTTTAATTTTTAATTTTTAATTTTTAATTTTTATTTTTTAATTTTTAATTTTTAATTTTTAATTTTTAATTTTTAATTTTTAATTTTTAATTTTTAATTTTTAATTTTTAATTTTTAATTTTTAATTTTTAATTTTTAATTTTTAATTTTTAGTTTTTAATTTTTAATTTTTAATTTTTAAATTTTAATTTTTAATTTTTAATTTTTAATTTTTAATTTTTAATTTTTAATTTTTATTTTTTAATTTTTAATTCCTAATTTTTAATTTATAATTTTTAATTTTTAATTTTTAGTTTTTAATTTTTAATTTTTAATTTTTAATATTTAATTCTTAATTTTTAATTTTTAATTATTAATTTTTAATATTTAATTTTTAATTTTTGTGTTTTCCATTTTTCATTATTCATTTTTCAATTTTCATTTTCCAATTTCCATTTTTAATTTTTCATTTTTCATTTTCCATTTTTAATTTTTTATTTTTCAATTTTCTTTTTCATTTTCCATTTTTCATTTTACATTTTACATTTTACATTGTACATTTTCATTTACATTTTACATTTTACATTTTGCATTTTACATTTTACATTTTACATTTTACATTTTACATATTACATTTTACATTTTACATTTTACATTTTACATTTTACATTTTACATTTTACATTTTACATTTTACATTTTACATTTTACATTTTACATTTTACATTTTACATTTTACATTTTACATTTTACATTTTACATTTTACATTTTACATTTTACATTTTACATTTTACATTTTACATTTTACATTTTACATTTTACATTTTACATTTTACATTTTACATTTTACATTTTACATTTTACATTTTACATTTTACATTTTACATTTTACATTTTACATTTTACATTTTACATTTTACATTTTACATTTTACATTTTACATTTTACATTTTACATTTTACATTTTACATTTTACATTTTACATTTTACATTTTACATTTTTCATTTTACATTTTACATTTTACATTTTACATTTTACATTTTACATTTTACATTTTACATTTTACATTTTACATTTTACATTTTACATTTTACATTTTACATTTTACATTTTACATTTTACATTTTACATTTTACATTTTACATTTTACATTTTACATTTTACATTTTACATTTTACATTTTACATTTTACATTTTACATATTACATTTTACATTTTACATTTTACATTTTAAATTTTACATTTTACATTTTACATTTTACATTTTACATTTTACATTTTACATTTTACATTTTACATTTTACATTTTACATTTTACATTTTACATTTTACATTTTACATTTTACATTTTACATTTTACATTTTACATTTTACATTTTACATTTTACATTTTACATTTTACATTTTACATTTTACATTTTACATTTTACATTTTACATTTTACATTTTACATTTTCTGTTTTTCATTTTCCATTCTCCATTTTCCATTTTGATTTTCCATTTTTCATTTTCCATTTTTCATTTTTCGTTTTCATTTTTCATTTTCATTTCTTCTTTCATATTGGCGATTTTTTTTTATTATAACGTGATAACGATAAAAAATATGTGGCAATACTACTAACATGAGCTATGTTATTGTGTTCTTGGTATTGTTAATATATGTATATGCATAATTTTTTGTGGCATTTTTTTATGTTGTTGTACAATTATAATGTTCAACCACTAAACTGTTACAACAAACACACTGGGTTTTATGTTTTTTTTAGAGGTATCTACATATTTTTGCTCGTATCTAATCACGATGATGCTCGATTTAGCCAATTTTCAATATCAACCTGCTGGGAATTATGGCAAATGATATTATTGTAGCCTTATCCAGTAAGATTGCTTTTTTTGTGAATGAGCGTGATTTCAACAGACAGACGGACATCGCTATATCGACTCGAGCTGTGATAAGGATCAAGAATATATATACTTTATGGGGTCGGAAATTAGTTTTTCGATGCATTACAAACGGAATGACAAACCAATATATACCCTCTGCCACTGACGTGTGGACGGTATAAAAAAAACTCACGAAGAGATGAAAAATCATATTCTAAGCTAAAGTCAGTTAAATGCAAAAAAATATTTTTTTAACAAAAATGTACTTGTACATTAATTAATTTTTCAAAATTTCGCTAAATGAGAAATTTTTTTCAGGAAAATAGAACTTCAAACAAGAAAAATAATCTAATTTATTATAACAGCGTAAAAGTTTCTTGGCAATTCCGGATATTTCCTTTGGGGTATTTTTGTTACGATCGCACTTATTATTTAATGGCTTATTTACATTGAAGCCATTTTTGTTATATTTAATTTTATTCAGGTACTTTAAAAACAATTTCATTGAGTCATAAATTAACCATAAAATGTTGTGAATTCATTGTTGTTACATGAGAAGAAATTAAAATTATTGTATAATAACAAATTTCAGTACAATTTAAAAAAGAAAACACACTCAAATTCTGAGTCATTTTTCCTACAGAAAAGGCCTCAGATTTTAAGGCATAATAATCGGATATTGAGGCATTTTGCTATAGAAAACCCTCAGATTCTGAAATATTTAGCGACGTCCTTCCGTCCGTCCTTCTGTCTATCTGTGTGTCCATGTAAACTTTGTATTTAAATTTCAGATCGGAAACATTAATATATTTTGATGATATTTTGTTTTAAAGCTTATGTCGGCCATATCATGAACGGTATTGAAATTTATGAAAATGTACAAATCTATTCCCCATACAAATGACCCCTACCTATAAGTCGACTAAAATTACCCTAATTATCCAAATTATCATATAAATTGGGTCTATGCATGTCTATTACAACCTTTAATCAGTAGTTCAAACATTACCCCTGTAGAGTCATTCTTACCCACAATCCCTATACTCCTGATCTTCACTTAAATCTATCAAGAACAAAAATATTGCACATATTTTTTTTAGATTTAGTTTGTATGTGTTTTTGCAAGAAGTGATTTACCAGATATGGTCATGTAAGATCAATTTTTCCTTGTTCCCATATAAAAATAGCATCCGCTATGAACTTTTTCATATCGGCAGGCAACCATTTTATTTGGTTTATGCTTATTTTTTACATCCATATCGTATAGTCGATCTAGACTGTCTAAAATTTTCTTACTTTGTTTAAGAATAACCCTCAGATTCGGAGGCAGATGCTGAAGCATTTTTCCTATAGAAAAACCATCAGATGTTGAAGTATTTTTCTTCAAGAACCCTTATATTCTAAGACAGAGGAAAAACCCACAGATTCTGTTATTCCTATGAAAAAAAGCTTCAAATTCTGAAACATTTTTCCAATAGAAAAACCCTCAGATTTTGAGGCATTTTTCCTACAGGAAAGCCCTCAGATTCTGTAGCATTTTACCTATAGAAAAATCCTCAGATTCCGGGGTCATTTTTCCTATAGAAAATCCTCAGATTTCGAGGCATTTTTCCTATAGAAAAATGCTCAGATTCCGGGGCATCTTTCCTATAGAAAAATCCTCAGATTCTGAAGAATTTTACTTATAAAACATCCTCAGATTCTGAAATATTTTTATCGAAAAAAAACACTCTTATTCTAAGCTATTGTTCCTATAGCAACATCCTCAGATTCTGAGGCATTTTTCCAGTAGCAAAAAAAAATCTTAGATTCTGAGCATTTTTCCCATGGAAAAACCATCAGCTTCTGAAGTGTTTTTCTTATAGAAAAAACCTCATATTCTAAGGCATTTTTCCCGTAGACAATTTGTATTCTATTTATAAATTCTTAGATTTGAAAACTTCTTTAAAATTGGCTTAATTTTACCATTCATTTCAGATATTCACAACCATGTCCAATTCATTGCCCCCTTATAATAATGAAAATCATCAACAAAATGGTTTTGGTAACAATAACTATGGTTCATCGAATTTTCTATCAACCGCCAGCATCAGTGAGCGCCAGTCTCTAATGAACATGCAATCGAGAAGAAAATTTAGTTTCCCAGCCACACTGCACTCAACATCGCTATTGGAAGTTAATCCTATGTCCACACGTAGACGTTTAAGTAATGTTAGTGATGCAGTATCAAGGAAATTATCCTATACAATAGGATGGAAAGCAGCACAAATACCAGCTCAGGATATAATAACGCAAGTAATAGATAATTGTTGAAAATATAAGTTTTGCAAGAATTATGAGATATATTTAAATTTAGGGTCGATGTCTTTGTGGTCAATACATAAAAAGACGTTTGCGACGATCGGGCTTGTTCAATAAAAAGTTGGGTCTGCAACGCATACGCAGTATATTGGGTACAACTACCATGTCAGTGGTGCGAGAAGTGTTTCCAGCTGTTATGGTGGTAGGTTGCTATAATTTTGCTATAAGATTCACGAGTTATAATTCATTTAATACATATTTCATTGGCTTTAGCTGGGTGATGAATTAGAACGTATGCATCCTCGTATTTATACTGGGGTAGCACGTCAAATATGCCGTAATCCGGGTGGTGAATTTCATTCGGCCGATACTGTTATTTTATTATTAAGTGCCATTGCAAGGGATCTTTTTCGCTTAGATATAACATGGAGTAAAATTGTCTCATTATTTGCCATTGCTGGTGGTTTATCGGTGGATTGCGTGCGTCAAGGTCATCCTGAATATTTACCCAAACTAATGCAAAGTGTATCGGATGTTATAGAGGATGAATTGGTGCCATGGATAAATGAAAATGGTGGATGGGTAATATGAGATACCATGTTTATGTAAAACAATATTATTATTATTATTTGTATTTGCATTTTAGATTGGCATTAATAATCATGTACACCCAGCTACTAACAGACTAAATCCATTGGAGTGGATCACCATTATTGTGGGCAGTATATTTGGTTTATTTATAATTTATATAATAATTAGATTTTTAATAACATATTTAATACCTAAAATATATCAGCGTATAACTGGTAAATAAATTTGAACATTTTGTAACATAAATTATGTACTTTTGATAAGAATGGATTGTGAATACCCATAAATTCTGTGGTCTCAAGGCATAACAGCATTTATAACTTTTAAGAATTTATAACTTTTCATTTGTAATGTAGTGTCAGACAAATATGTGCTATGAGACTTGTTTAGTATCTTATTAACGTCACCAAAAAATGATTTATCATTAAAATTTTATACAATATAATCGTAGAATGCTATTGAACATATTTCGAGTTATGTTGTTATACCTTGTGACCACAGAATTAATATAATATATTATTAATTACATTTTGCTTACAAAAATAACGCCCGTGGTGAATTTCACCAGCAAGCTTTTAGTAACAAGAGGTTTGTATAACAGCTTTTCCTGTTTCTTCTTCTTAATAGAAAGCTATATTTTAAATTTGACAACATAAGCGTAGGGAAAAATGAATTTCACGCCATAAAAATTTCCAAATGTGGATAAGAAACAAACAAATTGCTACAGAGATTTATTAACATCAGGCAAGATAAAAACGCATCGCTGCCAAACCAGATATGTATGAAACAAAATTTAATAGCAATTCAGAAAGGCAAAAACTGCATATTAAGACATTTACAGCCGGTATGTGCTGTTTATGAGTTTCGGAAGAGTCTCATGATATATAATAAAGAGATATATGATATAAAAGTTCATATCGGTTGATATTAAATTGGGTGCCATATGAACATAAATTATAAATAATTATACAGTGAACCAATAAAAAAGTTGTACAGTTTACATACATATGTTTATGTTGCATTATCTTTGCAACTATGTACACTGTGTCAAAAAACGGGTTGTGTCAAAAAAGGTGGATTCTGGTACCTAAAAGGGTGTAGAAACTTTAAATGCGTTTTTTTCTCAAAACTTAATTTTCACACACTAGGTCCCTTTTCTCGGAGTAGGTCACATATAGTAAAATGTTAAAATATTCTGCATTTTATTCACTTTTAAAATAGTTTTAAGAAAATTTGTGTAAATATCATATTCTTAACAAAAATTAACAAAAACCAAAAAAAAAAACACATTTCATGAAGCCAAAAAAAAACGTTTCAGAAATTTTTAAAAAATAAAAGTTTTCATCGTTATTTTTAAAAACTAGTATTTTATGTTATGACCCTTAGCAATTATAACGGCTTCTAACCCTATTGGCTTCGATAAAGACAAATTTTGTGTGATGTCAGGTGTAATTGACGCCCATATATGGGTCCACAAATGTTCGATTGGATTTACATAGGGACATTCAGGTGGATGGGTAGCACTTTTTACAGTCAGTCATTCACAAACGGCAGTCATTCACAAACGGGAGATGCTTTAGATCGTTGTCATAAACGTAGCTAAAATTGTCGGCAATTTCCAACTTTGCAGCTGTTTGTCGCAAATTTTTCTTTAAAATGTATAAATAATCAAATTTATTCATCGTGCCTTCAACAAACTGAAAATTTCTAACACTATTAGCTCTCATTGTACCTCAAACCATAACACTGCCGCCGCTATATCTGAACGTTTTATAAATAAATAAAAATAAATAAACTATACTAAATATCATGGAGTTCCAAAACTCTAGTGGCTTCGAGACATACTCTTTTGCATACTCCAGCCGCTTCTTTATATTTTTTGCTAACAACAGAGGCATGCTTCGGGGTTTATACCTTCTTATGCCTTCCGAATTTAAAAAATGTCTTACAATTTGTGGACAACTCAATGTTCGCTCAAGTTTTGCGCTATTACCACTATCGATATTTTGGAATTTTCATTAATGGTTTGACCTATTTGCCTTTCGTTTGTAAAGGTGAAATTTTTTTTCGCTTTCCGCTTCCACTTCTGGTACATATCAATAATGCATTTGACGGTAGAGTGCAGCTTTCATAAATTTTCCTCAAAATCTTTGTCTCTTTCTCTTTGCTTGAATCCATATTTTTATTTTTTTTTTTTGCGTAAACTGACATCAAAAATGAAAACAAAATTTGGTTTGATAACGATATCCTTCCATACTGCGTAACATGAAGAGTGTACAAGTTTTTTTTTTTGGTTTCATGATATGTACCTTTTTGTTTTTTGTTAATTTTTGTTAAGAAAGTGATATTTTCACAAATTTTCTTCAAACTATTTGAAAAGTGAATAAAATACAGAATATTTTAACATTTTGTTTTATATGTGTAGTGTACATAGTTTCAAAGATAATGCAACATAAACATAAGTAAGTGTACTGTACAAGTTTTTTTATTGGTTTACTGTGTGTTTTTAGGGGGATTAAAGAAAATATTTAGGAAGCTGGTGAATAAAGGAAATATGAATAAATATGATCCTTCAGTTTTTGTAGTAAGACTGGTGATTTTTCCATATAATAGATAAACCAAACCAAACTTGACCAAGATATGGATTAATTTTAGGTAGCCCAGAGCAGTTGTTTGTATATAACTATAATTTTCTGAATATGCAGATATTCAACAAATTGAACAGTGATTAACATATGCGACCTGTAGTTTGTTTGCTTATAAAGTTTAACGAACAGATGGGCTGAGTCGATCGATATAATAAAAGTATATCTAGATACGTAAAGTATTTCTGTCCTGCATAGACAGTGAAATTTTTGTGCTGATGTTTGTAACTACCAAAAATAATTGACTTAAGGGCACTATACACTTGTCAAATTCACCATCAAGCATTATGGTGGTATTAGTGAAATTTTGTTTGTATGTGTGATACCGACAATGCTTGATGGAAAATCGAAAAATTTATTAGATTTTGATGTGAATTTGACAAGTGTATAATGCCCTTTAGACCCACTTTTTATTATACCGATCGACTCAGAGTCACGTCCGTCTGTCTGTGTGTCCATGTAAACTTTGTAATCAAACTACAGGTCGCAATTATGAGTATATTTTATGAAATTTGGTATATAAGCTTTTATCGGCCATAAGACGAACGCTATTAAAATTGGTGAAAATCGGTACATGTTCAGACCTAGCCACACACAAATAATCCCGCAAAATCCAGATTATCATATATGTATATACGCATCGACAAAATTTGATGTATGTGTGTGTATTATACCCACTAATCAGTAATCCAAAAATGAAGCCATATAAAGCTGATTTTTTAAAATTTGATTTCTATATGTTTACTAAATATGGTCATGATCAGTCCATCTTTTGACCATATAAAAATAACATCAGATCTGAACTTTATCATATCTGCACGCCACAAATTAATAACAATACCATTAAAATTTGGTATATGCTTTTATTCTATATCCTGTTAATGCGTCAGCAAAGTTGGATCCAAGTCCCTCTCTAGAAACGCATGATATAGGGTATCGTGTAGTCAATCAAGACCAACTACAATTTTCTTACTCACTTGTTGCATTCAATAGTAAACAATTTAAACCAACAAAAAAATTGTTTTTTTATTGTGGATACTAATTCACCGTTATATAAGAATCCCGAAAAATTATGATTTTTCGCAAGGTTGTGGTAATAATTAAAAACTTAATTTTTTTAACATTATTCAATTATTTATTCTGCATACAAGTTTTAAAAGAAGTTTAATATGGAGAATAATATATATTTTATTTCAATTGTTTAATAAGAAATAATAATCAGTTGTTTCATGCAGCTTGGGAAATTTTTAACTTCATGCAGGCTTGCAAAATTTTACAGTTATTTAGCTTGCATACATGTATGTAAATTAAAAGATGGAAATTTGGGGCGTTCTTTCCACTATATCTTGTGTTGAAATATTTTTTGCGTATTTTAAGAAAAATTATTTTTTTAAAATTATTTTATAATTAATAACGTAATTAAATTTTGCGAATAAAGGTAAGTAGATAAATGACAAAAATTTATATACTACTAGCAGTAACCCGATGCGCTTCGCTACACAACTCGTATCGAAATAAAAAGCAGGTAATACGTTTTGTAGAAAACTATTTTTAGAAAACTAATTTTAGTCTGATCCCGCCCATTTTTTGGGCAACTACTCACATTAATAACTTATGAACTCAAAGTCGCAAGACTTTCACTATTATAGTACTCCAGTTATATTATATTAAATACTTACTTTGTATGGGGGGTACCACGCCCACTGGTCCAACACCGCCCATTTTTTATGCGACTACTCACATTAATAACTCATGAACTCAGACAAAGTTCCAAGGCTTTCACTGTTACAGTGCTTCAGATATATGATATTACAAATTTAGTTTGTATTGGAGGTACCACGCCCACTGATCGGATTCCGCCCATTTTTTTCGAGTGCTAACGTTGATAACTTATGAACTCACACAAAGTCTCAAGACTTTACCTATTACAGTACTCTAGATATATGACATTTCATATTTACTTTGTATGGTGGGTACCACGCCCATTGGTCCGATTAAAATTAAAAGGTTATTTCATTTCCATTTCACGACCAGCAAACAAATTTTTAAAAATACAATTTTTTAGTAATTTAAAACAAAAGCCTTACAAAACTACGCTGTATAAGTGAGTATACACTTCCTTTCTAAATTTGTTTTTTGCTAAAACATTGTTGCCACAGTGAAAAAAATCCCATTGCAGTGAAGTGCAATTGCCAAGGACATCAGTGCGGAGTCCAAGAAAAGAGTAAGCGGCATACCATAAGGCGCATATTGCATAAAAATTGATTTAATGGCAGACGACCGAGGACGAAGCATTTTATTTCCAAAGTTAATAAAAAGAAACGTATCGATTACGCTTAAAAATATCGTAGTAAAGACTTTTGGAAAACAGTTCTCTTCACCGACGGGAGTAAGTTTGAGATTTTTGGAGAAAAAGACTGGAAAACTTGGAAAAAAAAAGAATGAGAAGCTAGCGGAGTAAAATATCCAATGCACTGTTTAGCACGGTGGAGGTTCCTTTATGATTTGGGGGTGTTTTGCGGCATCTGGAATTAGAGAGCTTAACATTATTGATTTGGCAATGAATACTCAAGGCTAGATTTTAGAAAAAATGGTATACCAAGCGTCAACAAATTTTATTTGCCTTGACGTTGGATGTTTTAATAAGACAACGAAGAATTTTTTGTATTTATGTTAAGTTTAAATATAGGTGGATACTTGCTTTTGAGGTGATGTTTAGTGTCTTTTTTGTTTTAAAATAATAAAAAAAAATTATTGGTTAATTGAAGCTATACCTTATGTTTTAATAGTATAAATAATGAATAAACTGTTTTGTTTTGTAAACAAAATCGATAAATATCTTCTATTTTTTTCATTCTGTTAAGAAAATAAAATACTTCACCGATGTTTACTCACTTTTGACGCTCATAGTATATGTATATTAAATAAATAATTATACATATTTAATGAAAGTGGGCTCTGAAGCCATTACTATGGCTTGGTGGTTAGGTAATTATTTGTATACCCTTCACACCACTGTGCAGAGGGTATACATCAATATGGCATTCCCTTCGTAACACATCAAAAATTAATATGCGACCCCATAAAATATATATATTCCTAATCCTGATCTGTCTGTAAAAATAACGCACATTTACAAAATAAACCATTTACCTGGGTAAAGTTATGATAATATTGTTTCTCGTTATTGCGAGCAGGTTGGAATTTAAATTGGGGCATATCGAGCATAGTTGGGCCAACATATGACCGAAAATATGGTGATACCTCTAAAAAATGCTAAAAATTTTGTGTGTTTCTTGTAATAATTTAGTACTAAATTTATCAACTTGTTTACTTTTTCAAATATTTTGTTTACATTCGTTGTAAATAGTGCAATAAATTCAGATATTAATGTAAACGTAAAACCCAGGTTAAGGGTATCAAAGATTTGGGACATCCGAATTTAATACTCTTACTTATTTGTTTTTTTTTTTTTTATTTAATTCCAAAATCTCAGTTGTGACTTAAAAGAGTATGGCACAGATTTTTCACATATATAGTTTGTGTATGTTCTATGGAAAAATAAGTGACTTCGACAAATATGGTCATGATCGGTCCATTCTCCGTCCTAGTCCCCATATAAAATACCATCTAATATGATCTTTTTCATACGGCAGTTAACAAATTTATAACAATGATATACAAAATAGGTTTTTGTTTTTTCCTATATCCAATTAGTTGGATCTAAAACTGTTTCTCTAAACTCATGGTATAGGATATCATACAGTCGGCTAGTCCTCTATTAGGTTCTTCAATAATTTTGACTTTATGTAAAATGCATATCGTCGTTCGTAAATTATTGTGTTCAATATGCTTTTTGTTAAAGTTTAGTTGCTAAAGTTTAGTTGCTAATTAAAAAAACTGAACCGATAAAATTGTTGCGACCTTCCTACCAAGGAAAGTAATATAGTTTGTGGTTTTTTCTGTTTAAAAAAAATCCTCCTTGAAAACGCCTTTAAGCGTAAGAACTATTAGAACTTAAACATGGATTAATCAAAAAAAATCATATAGAACACAATAACTTACGAACGACGATATATTAAATTGTGTGTGCTCTCTTTACTGAAAGCATCTTTCAACAATACAAAAAAAAAATCTGCAGATTTTAATTCGGGAATAGGAGTGAAAATATGATGCTCCTCGTCATAGTGATTTTCATTGCTATCATCAACAGTTGTAAGAACTTCCTTATCAATTACACTACGTGACAGTTTATTTACCAAATGTATCTGATACCTAATCTTTATGTAAAATTGTCCACTGAATCCGAATATGAAGTTAGATTGGTCAAAAGTAGAACAGTTTTCGAGATATTCCAAAGTAACCATTATTTGTGTTTTTTAGGAAGATGATGTCACTTATATGCCAAATCTTCAAAAATGAAAGATAATAAAATTACTAAAATACGCTTGTGAAGATTAGTGAAGAAACGACAGAGCTACAGTAGACAAAAGTTAAAAGTTCATGAATAATTGTATAATTTTTAGCAATTTTGCGATTTTCAAGTTATTTTTTTTTAACTAAACGATTAAAAATTTTAATGTTTTATTACATAGGACGTAAGTCTATTTCAATGCGAACATTTTACGATCGACAAGGCCCAGATGCGTGCAAAAATGACAAAGCTACTGTAAATTAAAGCTAGCTGTAATTATTAGAAACATTGAATTTTGTAAAACAAATCACTAAAAAAGCTTACCTTAATAAAAATAACGCGGGATAAAATATTTTTAAGAATGGAAAGGGGTAAAAAGCTCTATTTATTAAAGATTTTGTCAACCCTGCTTTTGTGCTGACAGATTATTTTTATTGACAGTTCACAATTTCAAATTGTTGGTTATATATATATATATATATATATATATATATATTAATATATAAATTATTTATATATACTTAAATAAATATAATTATATAAGCGTTTTGATTCTCTTGATACGCAGAATTCGTATTAAAAAGAACAAAATGCATTGTGCAAAACGTGCATTTATCTGCAAGAACAATCCGAACAAGTTTTGCTATGCTTGTTGAGTTTATAGTTTTGCGCAGCCGTCAAATTTTTCAAGCCAATTACAAAATGCATTTTGGCTGTATTTTAAAGTCAATCCGGAAAACATTTTGAAATCTTGGACCCCACCGTTACATATTAAACTTGCCTTATTCAAAAATTTCGTCAAAGCTTTGCTAAAAAGAGGAAACAGTGACGCATTTGAATACCTTAAAAACGTTTTTCCCAACGTATCACATGCGAAAATTAATGAAGAAGTTTTTGTGGGACCACAAATTACAAAGCTACTGAAAGATTCCAAATTTAAATCAAAGGCATGGAAGTCATTTGGTTTGGTTGTATCAAGTTTCTGGGAAATTTCACGAGCCCAAATTATGAAGACATCATTCAAGATTTGTTTAAAAACCTATGGTACAGTTTTTAACACGATTTTTTTATTTATTTTTTTATATTAACATTCATTTTTATATCCCACTTAAAATAGGAGTTAATGTGTCCTTAAAAATACAACTCCTACATTCGCACTTAAATTTCTTCCCAAATAAACTTGGCGATGAAAGTGAGGAGCATGGTGAGCGTTTTTACCAACAAATACAAGAAATGGTACGCCGGTATCAAGGGGCGCATGATGATGCGATGTTGGGTGACTCTTGTTGGTTCCTTGTGCGAGAGGCAGACAATAATTACCATAGGCAAAGTAATTCGACAGTTCTAAGGCATTTTTAATATTTATTGTTACTAATATTTAGCTTTGTATCTGTTTTTTTTTTTCATTTGATACAAAATTAAAAAGAGGGATAATGCAATTAATCTTCTATAACTTTGTCATTTTTACACCGATCTCGTTCCTATAGGGTACAAAATGTTTGTATTGAAATAAGCTAAGTGAAAAAACTTGAAAAAAATTATTGTTTGGTTTTAAAAAATAAGCTGAAAAGAGCACACTAGCAAAAAATCTTTAAAATTTCTGTGAAATTTGAGTTTTGGGCGATTGTAACTCAGTCATGTCTTGACCAATTTTTACAAACAACCCTTGCTTGTTTTAATAATTTATTTGTCTTTCAACAAGAAAAAAAAAGCAAACAATCCGCCGAATATTGTCGAAGATACTTTTATTAAAGTGACATCATCTTTTTAAAAAAAACGCAAATAACGGTAATTCTGCAATATCTCGAAAACTGTTCCATTTTTGGCCATTCTGAGTTCATATTCGGAATCAATGGGCAATTTTACATAAATATTAGGTATCAGATACATTTGGTCACGACTTTGTTGAAAATTTGTGACACAGGGTTATCTGTGGTAGAGATAGAGCTTCAGAACACAATCGATTTTTTTGTTATAGAGTTTTCACCATTGACTTATATTAGCAACATCTTTCTTCAATAACCATGAATAACCATATTACTAGAAAAATAAGCATAAGCATTACAATCCACGATCGAAAAATATACCTTGTTCTTATACCACAATCCAATGGGTAAAAACTTTGAAATGTTATTTTTTGAATAAAAATATTATTTCGTGTTAGAACAAATTATACGTGAACCTTTTTATATCAAAATCGTGTTAAAACGAGTTGGGTGTACTTATTGCAAGTTCTAAAAATTCTTGTTGAAATATAACGGGTGAGTTCACTGACATAAAAGCTTTTTATAAATAAAAGTTTCGTGCATTAGCTTTTGATCATTCCCTTTTTCATAAGCAAAGAGCTTTTATAAGTTTGTCAAGATAACATACATACATATATGCTCTTTATAACGTAATATATTGGTAACTCCAAGTTTGTCGAGATAACAACAAATAAGAGCTGGGGTGTAATTCTCTCATTCGTTATCGACATTTTTCGATCGAAATTATTTTTTATTTCCCAAAATAATATAGTAAGAATAATTTTACTCTGTCACAGTTAACGAATTATGGCCGCTAGTTAAGAATAAAACCGAAACGAGGTCAAAAGTTTGTCCGTTTTCTTTAGAATAATAAGCCAAAATATTGAATTCCGATTGATTTTACTCGATATCGAATGCGGCGATTAGCCCCATGTATAAAATATCGTGTTGGTAACTCGAAAATTTTTTTTATTTGTGCAATTATTAGTTTTAGAGAAATAATCTGATTACTGGTATTTAGTGACTATATATAACATTGCAATAACTAGTACGAGGGCAGCTTGTTAACTCAGTGACTTTTTGAATAAAACAAATTTTTTCTTCAAAAGCGCTTCTCACTTCTCAACAAGGTCTCCTTTTAGCTCGATACATTTAGTACATCGTTTTTCCAATTTCTTTTACTCCTTCCAAATAATAAGTTTTCTTAAAGTCCTCAAAATAGGTGTTTGTTTCAGTGACTCAAATCCCTTAGAACTATTTCCTTAGTCAATTAAAATGCGCCTAAGGCTCGCGATAGCTCGTGATAGTATTTTGTTTTATCGATTTCACAAACCATTTATTTTGTTTTATCGAGTTCATGGACGGAAAATAATTGCTATTTTTTCTTTCGGAAGAAAAGGTTACGCTAAAATTCTCTTTATCTGTTTTGGGGAAATTTTAACCATTATCGTAAGATATATAGTATTTTGGACACCGTAACCAATTTAGGTAAGAAATATATACACTGTTTTTTTGGTAATGAATAACTATCATAGCAACCAAAAAAAATTTTGTTTTTTGTTTATCGCTACCCAATTACATATCGTATTTTTGATGTAATGAATGCATTCTTAATGTATGTGAGGGAACGAATTTAAATATCTTTGGAAAAGTAAACAAAACGGGCAGTTTTGTCTCTCTGCCTGATGAAATCAAGCTCATTCACAAAATAAACCATTAACCTGGGAAGAATTAATATCGATGCCAACCTTCTGCAATATGTTCGTACAACTAAACAGTAAATCCAAGTACAAGTAAATCCATTATCTGATCTACCTTATATTAATGAAAT
The DNA here is from genome assembly GCA_963682025.1 of Cordilura impudica. Lineage (NCBI taxonomy): Eukaryota > Metazoa > Arthropoda > Insecta > Diptera > Scathophagidae > Cordilura > Cordilura impudica. The sequence continues at coordinate 154,212,658 of OY821521.1, read as the reverse complement.
GAATTGCAGAATTTATTTAACTTGTTTTTGTCCAAATAAATACGATTGGAATTAAAAAGTAGTTTAATTTAAATAATATTTTATTTATAAAATCAATAAAACATTTCTGACAAAACTACCCGATTTGTTTTACTTTGACAAAGATATCTAAACACCTTGCCATACAAACCCAATACATAAAAAATACGATATGTATTAGGGCGGGTGGATTTGTAGGGAGGCAAAAAAATCGCTCAAGTGACAAGGAAAATCATATTCTAGGGATCAAAATAAGAAACTTTGCCCAAGGAACCATACCCCTAAAACGAATTCTGATGTCCCGACATTTGACCTATCTGTCTGTCTGTCTGTCTGCCATGGGGCAACCCCATTCCCCCTCATGTAATTGATCTGAAACTTGGCCCATAGTAGTCACGCAGAGTCACGCATAGTCACGAAGTGATCTAAAAGTTATTTACCCTCATCCGATCGATTTTTTTGAATATAATAACATAGTCAAGGCGTATGATTATTATTTATTAGCAGAGTAGAAGATACGTATACGTATGAGTGTTAATTTTAATATTAAATCAAACATAGTCAGCCCAATTTAAAACAAAAAATGGTGATTTTTTGAAATGAAATGACTTTGAATGTAATGGATGCATGCATGATATTTTAGAATTTTATATGAAGAAGTACATTGGATAAACTTTTTAGACGATAAAAAATTTTGTATAAAACTCGGTTAATCGAGACAGCCCAATTTAAAACAAAAAATGGTGATTTTTTGAAATGAAATGACTTTGAATGTAATGGATGCATGCATGATATTTTAGAATTTTATATGAAGAAGTACATTGGATAAACTTTTTAGACGATAAAAAATTTTGTATAAAACTCGGTTAATCGAGACAAATACTACATGCCATTTTTCACAGAAAAAAACGCAAAAGAATTTAACTATGGGAAACATTTTTTGCAACAAAAAAGTCGTACATTAAAGAACTTTCTACGACAAAAATTTTCTGAGATCAGTGATTTTTTATACACAATATTTTTGTCTTTTTTTTTTTGAATATTGGAGCTAAAGAAATATTTAACTTTTAAAATTTTTGAAAAAATTACAAATTATATATTTGAGAAAACACAATAGCTCAATGACTGAAACTATGTGCAATGGGCGTGGCACCCACCATAGAAAGTAAATATTTAATGTCATATATCTAGAGTACTGTAATGGATAAAGTCTTTGGAGTTAGTGTGAGTTCATAAGTTATCAACGTTAGTACTCGGAAAACAAATGGGCGGGATCAGATTAGTAGGCGTGGCACACCCCGTTGAAAGTAAATATTTAATGCCATATATCTGGAGTACTGTAATTTAAAGCCTTGGGACTTTGTCTAAGTTCAAGAGTTATTAATGTGAGTAGTCGCCCAAAAATGGGTGTGATCGGACTAATAGGCGCGGCACCCACCATACACAGTAAATATTAAATGTTATATATCTAGAGAACTGTAAAAAAGAAAGCCTTTTAACTTTGTGTGAGTTCATGAGTTATTGATGTGAGTAGTCGCCCAAAACTGGGCATGATCGGACCAATAGGCGTGACACCGCCCATATAAAGTAAATATATAACATCATATTTAATATCATATAAATGTTATACGTTGACCCAACAACTGCCTTCAAAATGTTGCGTCAATCCGAGCAAAAACAGATCTTAATATAAAAGCTGATATTAGACAATGTATTGGTAGTAGTTTCCAACTGTAGAAAATTAAAGGTACAAGAGTTTGGAGAAATATGGTTTTCTTAATCTATTTTCGCAAAAATGTTTTTAAACAGAAAATAAAAGTCTCTGCAATGTTTATTTTTTCAACCTTAGCATATTGAAAGATCATATTTCAAATAAAAAATAAAGAGAGAGACATCAGCTCAAGCAATAAAATAATATTCGTCTTGAAATTCTTAGTATCCGTCAGTTCAATAAAACATACAAGTAATGAGTTTGAAACAGCTAAAAAAAACTAGTGGTCACATCTAAGTAATTCTTTTTTATTTGATTGTAACAGTTATTCAGAAATTTAAAAATACCATTGCATATTGCATTAATAGTATGTTGACAATTTGAGTTTTTTCCCCAAAATCCCCTAGTGCATCTTCAACAAATGAACCTTTTAGACATGAGCAGAGACGAGACAAATGAAATAGGGTTAATGAAGGTTCGCTAAGTTTGAAACCGTGTCCCGTGTTCTAAAAATGGATATTTTGATTAAAAAATATGTGAAATGCAAGTTTAATTTTTTCTATTGTCAATTTTTAAAACTTGTGTGTCATCAAAAAAATCTGACCGAGCAGAGCAAAACTGGCATAAAATTTGTATGTCATTAAAAAAAAATCTGACCGAGCAGAGCAAAACTGGCAACGGAATCAGACTCAGAGGTTAAACTACCCCCAATTACCATAGGCACACTTGACCCGTCTGTAATCATTTCTTCTCTGTTGAATAGTGACACCTTTGAAGTTAATATTGAGTATATCAACACCATTAGTTTTGGGATTTATTTTATAATTATTGAAGAAACAATAAATTGTCTAACAACATCTATAATATTAATAGGCTAGGCGATTTCTTGTGACTGATGTTTTGTTCTACCGTTTTATCCCGATTTTGACCAAACGTATATTATTTGAAAGGTATTTCTTTTTAGCCGATTTGCAGATTTACAGATTTTAAAATTTTTTCCTTTATTTTGAGTAAATTGCATTTAAAGTTGCTACTAACACATACACAAAATTATACAATGCTATGTGTGTGTTCCTTGAACGAAGGCTGAAGCCAAGTGTCCCCAAGTCACCACTTTTGTATACAATTTACTTTACTTTATCTGTCAAAAATATTTTCCATAGTGATGTTGGGAGTTCTGTTTCTTCTTGATTTCTATAGTTCACTTGTACTTAAAAAATACAAGAAATACAGTTAAATGGAAAATCTATATCAAATGAATATATATCTATATCTAATGAATTCATTTTTGAATGAATTAATTTTTTGTAAACAGTGTCACACAAATTATATATAAAAATGTTATTGATGAAAATTCAAGTTTTAACTTTAAATTTAATATTATCTATAATATTAATAGGCTAGGCGATTTCTTGTGACCGATGTTTTGTTCTACTGATTTATCCCGATTTTGAGCAAACGTATATTATTTGAAAGGTATTTCTTTTTAGCCGTTTTGCAGATTTACAGATTTTTAAATTTTGTCCCCTAATTTGAGTAAATTGCATTTAAAGTTGCTACTAACACATACATAAAATTATACAATGTTATATGTGTGTTTATTAAATTTGTTAATGTTTTTGTAATAAAAATAAGTTTGTTTCTTGTTTTGATTTGTGAATTGGCTATAATTGATTAGCATACTTTTAAGGTCTTTATTTAATGAAAAAATAAAATTTCCTAGAATTTGCGCTCGAATTTCGAGGGCTGGGATCTGCTAGTTTAAATTAATACAGTTAAATATGGTTAAATATGGTTGTTATGCTTATTTAAAACCTAAATGATGTTTAGTGTTAGGAATTTTTCACATTATATTATCCCGCAAATATCAAGTTTCGGAATTCAAATCTGTAAACCTCGATCAATATTGACTGGCCTAAGCAGTTAGTTATATTAGGATTAAGCAACTCGAAATCTATTGAATTCATATAAGTTAGTTAGTAGTGGCAGACGTCTAGAGACGAGCTCACATAGGTTCTATGAAGGGCATGGTCCCGTTGTTATATCTGTGCATGATGGTGCCTAGTGATTTGCATTGGGATCCGATCCAGTGGTATCCCGGATGAACAAATTTGTCCTGTTGATATACATGCCAGATAGAAATGTCAGATCCGCCATTAGTGGACTGCCAATTGTTGCAATCTTCGTCGGACATATTCTGGACTTTGAAAAATATAGTTTGATGCAGCTTCCACCTCTTCTACATCCTGGCAGCAATATATACGTTTTGTTTGAACTTAATTCGACATACAATTTTATAAATTTATTTTCTGTCAGCGTTTAGATTCTAAAAATTATAAGGACCGAAATAGATCCTAATCAATAAAATTAATCTTTTACAGTTTATGTTATTTCTTTTGGGCTATGATGGTAAGCTTATAAGTTTTAAATTTAATAAATTAAAATAAAATTTATTTCATCTTCACTCTACGTTTCGTTGACGATTTTTCAACTTCATCAGGAGTGTATAAAAATTTTTTTATTATTAATTTGATTAATCCAAACTTAGGTTGTTAGGTTATTATTATTTAATAAATTTAAAGATAAAAAACTGGACATCACGACATAAATTTAATAAAATTCAATAAATTAATAAAAATAAATAATCAAAATAAATATAAAACAAATAAGAAAATTATAGTCGATCTAGCCGACTATACGATACCATATACCATGGTTTAGAAACCCTATCTCTTCGGTCCAACTAACTGGATATAGAAAATAAGCAAAAACCAAATTTTAGTGACATTGTTATTAATTTTTTTTTTGGCTGCGGATATGAAAAAGTTCATATCGGATACTATATTTATATGGAGACTAGGTCGAAAAATGGACCCATCACTTATTTTTTACAAAAACATATACAAACCAAATGTGAGAAAAATCTGTGCAATATTTTTGTTTTTCGATAGATTTAAGTGAAGATTGGGAAGCAGCTCTATATGGGGCCTATGACTAAGAATTGTCCAATAGGGATTATTTTTGGACTACTGATTAATGGAAACAATAAACACATACAAATCTAGTTTTACTACGATCTATATGATAATTTGGATCTTATGGCAATTTATGTCGATTTCATAGGGGTCATTTGTATGGGGACTAGGTCTGAACATGGGCCGATTTTCACCAATTTCAACAGCGTTCATCCTATGGCAGATAAAAGCTTATATACCAAATTCCATCAAAATATATTCATATTTGAGACCTGTAGTTGATTACAAGATTTACATGGAAACACAGACGGATGGACGGACGGACAGACATCGTTAAAAACAACTCAGAAAGTGATTCTGAGCCGATCGGAAAATATTATTGTTTAAAATCTGAAAGCATTATAATTTATTTATATTTAAGTTTTTTTTTTAATTTTCTTAATATTATTGACTTACTAAATCAACTAGCGATTTTTTCACATTCCAATGATGCATTCATTTTTTCCCTAACAATGTATCAACACTAACCACAGTTTTCTGTATCTCATTTCAAAAGAGCATTAAAGCTCTCATTTTATTATGCTTCGTTTGCTGGGGATCGTTTTGCCATACCACAAAACACTAATAGCTTCTCTTCAAACGTTGGGGAGTAAACATCCATAGTCACGGTTTGTAGATGATCAATCGATCTTTACAACGGCTAGAAAATATTAAAAGAAAAAAAAACTCGAATATATTTCTACTGGTTTTTTGTTGTCGTGTTTTGCTTTTTAAACCTTAATTCATTTCATATTACTCTTTGATTAACACTACTAGTTCAATTTTTTGTGATTTTATTTTTTTTATGTGAGATTTTAATAAAAAATTCTATTTTTTTCAAACAAACTAATAATTAATATAATTAAAGCAAATTTTAATATGATATTGATTAAAAAAAAATAAATAAAAATTAAGAATTTTAATGGAAGAACAAAATTAAACGAATTTAATATTTTTTTTTTAAACAAACACAATAATACAGAGAAAAGTATCTAAGGCATCGTACGTCTGTGAACTGAATTGAAAAAAAAACATTAAAAATTCAGCATCTCCCTGACATTTGGAAATAATTATTCAACATAATTATTCAACAGAGATCGGAGTCTTCAAAAATTCGTAAAATTATTCTTATGAAAATCTAGACATTATTTTCATAAAATCTTATAAATTACGGGGCACGTATGCCTTCGCCGCCGTCTACACCACGTACTTTACGCACAACACCTGCTTTTCCACCAGCTCCAAAATTAGCTAGAGCTAAGTTAAAATCATCTTCCTTAGATCATGAGATTTTTTTAACATCGACCCGTAAACTTAGACCTTTGCAATCAAGTTCCTCGTTAGAATGGCACCAGCAGCATCAAACAGCAACAACTCTAACCATACCACGTACCGGTTCCACCTCATCTTTAGCCAGTAGTATACAATTGTCAGCCGCTAATAATTATCAAGATTTTAAAATCGATATCATAAATCAGGTAAGTGACTTTATTTTTGACACTAAACTTAAAAGTATTAATGAAAAGAGACCTACACTAATATTGTCCATACAAAAGGGGGCATTTTCATACAAATTTATACGTAGAAAGATTAAATGAAAAGTTTTCCTCTAAATATTCATACAAAATGGGACATTTCCGATACATAGCAATTGGTTTTACCTTTAATAGTTATTCAACATAAATATTTTTTCACTTAATCAACATAAATATTTTTTGACAGAATTTTTTTTTTGTCTCATATAAGAGTTAATTGGATTTTTTATAACTTAAAAAAAAATTTTTTTTTTGACCTTGAACAATTTGTGCAACTTTAATTTTTTTTATTTTAATTTTAAGAATTGTTTCCTCCCAAATCTCAATTGCAAAAATTACATACAAAAATATTAATCATCTTTGATTAAAATTGTAATATTTGTTACCAGAACGTTAATTAATCATTTAATCAAATCAATTTAAATTTTATATTCGAATTGAAAATATAATAAATCAATGCAATATTTCTAGGTTCTGGTCTTCTTTGCTAGAATAATAGTTACGCTTATCACTGATTCAGTAAGTCTGTAACACTGTATACGTTTTATTAATCGCTAATTCAAAAGTAGCTTTTCTTAAAGCTGTACGTTTAAAAAAAAAAGTATTGTTTTCAACAAAAAGTACTTTCTCCTAAAAAATTACCTTCTCCGAAAAAAGTATCTTTGATTAAAAAAGTACCATTTCTAAAAAAATCATTTTCTTAAAAAAATAAATTTTCTTTAAAAAAAATAGGTACATTTTCTTTAAAAAGTACCTTTTCTTAAATAGACTTTTTCTTACAAAAGTATATTTTCTAAAAAAAAAAGTAGCTTTTTCTTGGAAAAAAAACTTTTTCTCAAAACAGTACATTTCCTTAAAAAGAAAGTTTCCTTGAAAACGCACTTTTTCTTAAAAATACATGTTCTTAAAAAAATTACATTTTCTTTAAAAAGTTTTACAGATTTGCGTCGTCGGGAAAATTTTTTTGGAGTAATGCTCATTTAAAGTTGCTACTTACACATACGTAAAACACATACTGTGTGTGTGTTTATTACAAATATCAAAAGCCCTGTGTTGTATTGTGAATTGGCTAAAATTATCATACCTTTAGGCTCTCATAAAATTATTTATTAAATGAAAATATGAAATTTCCAAGAATTTGCACTCAAATTTCGAGGGCTGGCTCTGCTAAATTTGTATTGGAGATGTGAAAATTGATACGATTTTATATTGGTTTTCTCGTGAACGAAACGTGATAAATTATACTTTTTCGGAACAAAATGTATTTTAGTAACATATTTTTCATATTTTAGTAACATATTTTGTGTGAAAAAACAAATTTGATTTTATAAGTTTTTCATAACAAAATAGTTTTTCACCTTACAACACCTAATAAGAAACATGTAAGAGTGGTTAAGTTTAACTAATACTAATCTTCGATGCCCTCTACCAGGTGTCTCCATATTTTATGTCGTATCTTAACACAATGATGCCCGATTTACACCAATTTAAATACAAACCTTATCGAAATAATGATAAACAATATTATTCTAAGTTTTCCCAGGTAAATGGTTTATCTTATGCATGAGCGTGATTTCAATAGACGGACGGACAGATGGACGGACGGACAGACGGACATCGCTATATCGACTCAAGTTGTTATAAGGATCAATAATATATTCTGTATGGAATCGCAAATCCATTTTTTGATGCGCTACAAACAGAATGACAAATGACACAAAAAAGTTAAGCAAAATTTTTTTTTAATAAAATATTTTTCCATCCAAAATATTCATTCAAAATATTTTTTTGTCCACCTACAAAAAAAATTTTATTTTTCTATTTTTTTTTTTAATTTTTTTTAAATGAAATTTTTCCGTCATAAAAATAGTTTTCAGTTTAAAACTTCTTCATCTCGAACTTTTATTCCGAAATTTATATATTTATAATCCACCTCTGAATAATTCATTCTAGAAAATGAGTTTAAATTTTAGTAATTTTTTTTTCATCTTAAAAATGGTTTTAACCCCAAAATTTGTGATCATATTAAAGGTTTGTTTTTCTCTTGAAATAACAATATTTATTACAAGACCTCGCAAAGAATTAATTTATCAAGAAATTTAGTTTAAATTTGCAGATAGAATGGCGTTATTTTCAAGCTCTGTTCTATTACTGATAAGAATTATTGTTAACGATCGACCTGTCATTATCATTCATGTACTCTGTACCTTTTTTTACACTTTGTGGGTGTCGTCTAACTATATTTATGCATGTCTGTCTTTCAATCTGTATGAGGAGAACATAAGGTAGTAATTTATTTTATTTTGCTTACTTTAATATTTACCGTACGAGTATATACATACATATATTTATATAGTTTTGTATGTATTTTATTTCTTTTTCCGAACCGAGCGTTTTTATACCCTATAGCACTATGTGGTTTGGGTATAATGACTTTGTGCTGCCGTTTGTAACAACCAAAAATATTTGACCTACACCCATCTTTAATTATACCGATCGAATCAGAATCACTATCTGATTCGATTTAACGATGTCCGTCCGTGCGTCCGTCCGTCCGTCCGTCTGTGTGTCCATGTAAAGCTTGTAATCAAACTGCAGGTCGCAAATATGAATATATTTTGATGAAATTTGGTATTTAACCTTTTATCGGCCATGGAATGAACGCTATTGAAATTGGTGAGAATCGGTCCATGTTCAGACCTAGCCCCCATACATATGACCCCTATGAAATCAACATATATTGTCATAAGATCCAAATCATCATACAAATCTTAGTCAAATTGGGTTTGTATGTATATATTACATCCGTTAATCAGTAGTCAAAAAATGATCCCTATTAAACAACTATTAGTCATAGGCCCCAGATAGAGCTGCTTCCCGATCTTCACTTAAATCTATCAATAAACAAAAATATTGCACTGATTCTTCTCAAATTTTGTTTGTATTTATTTTATCAGAACATAAGTGACTTTACCAAATATGGTCAGGATCGGTCCATTTTTGGGCCTAGTCCCCATATAGATATAGCATCTGATATGAACTTTTTCATATCTGCAGCCGAAAAAATTAATAAAAATCCCTCTCAAATTTGGTTTATGCTTATTTTCTATATCCAGTTAGTTGGGCCTGAGAGATAGGGTCTCTAAACACATGGTATATGGTATCGTATAGTCGGTCTAGACCGACTATAGTTTTCTTACTTGTTTTCTCCTGATAAAGCTGTTTAAATAATCACTTTATTTTTTGTTTCTTAGGTTTTTGCTTCAAATTTGCAAACGGTTTTATTTGTTTAGTTAAGTGTATGTATATTTTTTTAGAACATTTAGAATTTAGTACAAAGTCATATTTCTTAAGATTCTAGAGATTTTTTTTTTCAATACATAGAAATAATAAAACCTCAAAAGTGTATTTGTGTATTTGTGACTGAGAAGCTATTTTCATGATTGTAACTGCCTAGACCACACTATTTAATTTGAAATTATATTTAGATAATGTACAAAGTTCCATCTTTTAAGAAGTTCAATAAGAAAAGAATGTCAAAACCGTATTTGTATTTGTCTTAATTAAGGCACAATGTGAATCTATAATACTTATATAATGGAAACATGTTAAGTTAAAATAAAGAAACCATTAGAAAATTTATAGAAAAGTTAATTGCTTTCCTTGTTGGCCAGTTTCTATTATAATTCCTTGTTATAAAAAACAATGATCGTGTCTTCTATAGAAAGAATTAGTTACTATTTGAAAAATGGCATTATTTTTCTTTTACTAGAATAGAAAACCCAAATGATATTCATTATTTAACGCAGTCAGCTTTATAGCACCCAATGTTTGATCCCTATAAGAAAGTTTTGAGATAATTTATGATAATTAAAAAAAAATTCAACTGATTCTTGGCTAAAAATTTCCGGATATTAATATTAAAGAAAAGCTAATTTTAAAATGTTTTTATCTAAATTAGCTAGTAATTTTGAATTTCCAATTTTTAATTTTTAATATTTAATATTTAATTTTTAATTTTTAATTTTTAATTTTTAATTTTTAATTTTTAATTTTTAATTTTTAATTTTTAATTTTTAATTTTTAATTTTTAATTTTTAATTTTTAATTTTTAATTGTTAACTTTTAATTCTTAATTCTTAATTTTTAATTTTTAAATTTTAATTTTTAATTTTTAATTTTTAATTTTTAATTTTTAATTTTTAAGTTTTAATTTTTAATTTTTAATTTTTAATTTTTATTTTTTAATTTTTAATTTTTAATTTTTAATTTTTATTTGTTAATTTTTAATTTTTAATTTTTAATTTTTAATTTTTAATTTTTAATTTTTAATTTTTAATTTTTAATTTTTAATTTTTAATTTTTAATTTTTAATTTTTAATTTTTAATTTTTAATTTTTAATTTTTAATTTTTAATTTTTAATTTTTAATTTTTAATTTTTAATTTTTAATTTTTAATTTTTAATTTTTAATTTTTAATTTTTAATTTTTAATTTTTAATTTTTAATTTTTAATTTTTAATTTTTAATTTTTAATTTTTAATTTTTAATTTTTAATTTTTAATTTTTAATTTTTAATTTTTAATTTTTAATTTTTAATTTTTAATTTTTAATTTTTAATTTTTAATTTTTAATTTTTAATTTTTAATTTTTAATTTTTAATTTTTAATTTTTAATTTTTAATTTTTAATTTTTAATTTTTAATTTTTAATTTTTAATTTTTAATTTTTAATTTTTAATTTTTAATTTTTAATTTTTAATTTTTAATTTTTAATTTTTAATTTTTAATTTTTAATTTTTAATTTTTAATTTTTAATTTTTAATTTTTAATTTTTAATTTTTAATTTTTAATTTTTAATTTTTAATTTTTAATTTTTAATTTTTAATTTTTAATTTTTAATTTCTAATTTTTAATTTTTAATTTTTAATTTTTAATTTTTAATTTTTAATTTTTGATTTTTAATTTTTAATTTTTAATTTTTAATTTTTAATTTTTAATTTTAATTTTTAATTTTTAATTTTTAATTTTTAATTTTAATTTTTTAATTTTTTAATTTTTAATTTCATATTCTTTTGAATAAAATTTCTTTTATTAGCTTTGGGTCATTTGTGGGTCTTCTTATTTTATTAAGAAAAATATAGATACATAAAATAATTTTATAATAAAATTGGTTAAAAGTTGTTTTAATTTGAATTCGCGAGCAATAAGCAGATAATTTCACCAAAGATATATCACAATGGATTTTTTTGATCCCAGGAGCACTAAGGGGTTAAAGAAATCAAAATTAACTGAATTATTTTTCTTAAATTCTAAATAGTGGTTTCATCGAGTTTAATAGAAAAACTCGTTTTCGGTAATCTTTATTTAGATATACCTTAAAAACAAAAGCTGGCCTTGGCAAAATAATGGTTTAACGTTCTCGGATTTATCTCAAATTTTAGGAACGGAAGATATACATATTTGGTTATAATATTTTAAGTTACGCTTTTAAAAATTCAAGAGTGTTTGCAAAATATTTTAATTTTTTGAATAAATTGTCTTTTATTAGCTTGGGGTCATATGTGACCCCAATTCCAAAAGGGTTAATGGGGTCGTATTATTTTTTTCCGAAATCCTAGGCTATTAAGATAAAATATAACATTTAAAAGTACAAAAGTGATGATTTTTTGATACAAAGTATTTAGAAAGAGTACATTTACAGAATATTTTACAAAAATTCCATTTTTCTCGAAATTCGCAAAAATTAAATCCTTGTCAAAAAAAACTTCTGGCACAAGGATTTACTTAAAAATTCACACAGTTAATCTGTAACATGTATTTAACAAAATCTTACAGTGATAGATCCATTTTTTTAAATTTTATTTAAGAAAATTTTTTAAAACTTGAAAAAAGAGTTTTCAAAATTGTATCAAAAAAATTTCCCAGTTTCGGTCTCAATGCGCAATAGGTGAACAACGTGGTAATAAAACAATATTTCATATCTGATTTCTTATAAGTATAGAAACAATAAAAAAATTATGGCTTTAATCAATTTCTCAAGGTTGAAAAAATTGCTATCAAATTTCTTGACCTAGTTTTTTTTTGGCACAAAAGTGGTCTGGGGCATTTGCTATTTCTTGGCGAATTTTTATTCGATTTTGAATTTTTATAGCTTTGTGAAAAGATAATTTAATATAGATCCCTATTCTTACAACAGCGTGTCGGAAAAATTAAACTATAAAACGAAATTTTCGTAAAATCTAAAAAAAAGTCATATTTTCCCCACATAAACACACTTGACATTTTCAATTGATTTCCGGTGCAACTTTTCTTTTTCCGATTGTCCCCAAACTTCACATTTATTAGTTTTATATTGATTATATTCCCAAAATCGCATTTTCATTTTTAAGGACCACTCTAATGTACATACATATACGGTGTAGCGCAATAGTTTCAAAAACATATGCAACGCGATCTTATCTTTGTTTAGAATTATATTCTGAATGTAAATACTCATACATTTCTTCTCCTTTGTATGACACAAGGTTAGAATGTAGTTTGGAAAAATAATGCGATGTTTTTTAGAAGATACATAATACATTTTTTTAAGCTTTGTTTTAAATAGCATGACAAAAGTTAATTGTTTAGCAAATTATTTACAGTGATTAAAAGCCAATCACGTACACCACGATTATTGTTTTTAGTATTAGATAATCGCTTATTTATAAATAACTAGAGTAACCCTGCCCGCGTTGCTGGACAATACAGTAATATACGTTCACGTCTTTGCATTAATATGAAATCTAGAAGGGATTGACATTTTCCTGAAAAAGAAGTGCAAAAAACACAAATTGTTTAAAGTGAGAACATCAAAAAAGAAAAAACTTACACATTTTATGTGGGAAAACACACCATCACAGAAGTCTGCGTAAAACGCATATGCGTAGACCTTTCCAACGCATGTATTGGTTTGCAAATCGATCAAGAATAATAAAATACAAAATTACGCTATCCGAATGTTTTCCCATTATATGATGTAGTAGTTCCCTCGCAAGGGTTACCAAGTCTGTTTCATGTGTGAAAATTATAAAATCTTGCGAAAAATGTATGTTTTGTATGACAGTTCTCAAAAAATATCAAGTCAGTTCTTCTTATAATTTACAAATTTTGCTTTATATTTTATTTAAAAAAATATTAAAATAATTAAAATTTTAAAATCATTTATTGAAGTGTGTTAAAAAGTTGCAGCACAAAGAAAAACTAAAAAAGAAAAAAAAATAGTGCGAAAAACTAACATTTTGAGCTTTTTTAATGAAATGATTTTTAAAATTAAATGGCGAAAAATTGTTGCTTACAAGCGGAAGGAAATGAAGAAGTGAAAAAACTTTTTTTTAGATGTAGATGCACTTTACACTGTTACAATGTTATTGTTCATCTATAAACGTACACACAAACATAACCGTTTGTCAGCTGAAAATCATTAGCCAATAGGAACATAGTTTGCGTAACGTCACTAGGTCAGCTGTCAGCGTGATGGCGTAATTTTTTATTTTAACATTCTTGTAAATCAGTTAAGTGGTTTTCGAGCTATAAAATGATCAACATAGGACAATTTATTTTTATATACATATATAGAAGATACAAACCAACTTTGTAGGGAAGATTTCTAGGGCATATTGTTCCTGATTTTAAATCGATTAACCATTAAAAGGTATAAAAGCCAAACTGCTTCTATGTCAGAAGATTTTCCGTAATATCAATAATTTTGTCTATAATTTGAATTCAGACTACTAACACTACTCCGTACATATTTAAACAATATAAGACCCTATAACGAATTGAAAAATATTCGCTGTAGCTGAAAAAAATAATTATTGATAGAAAAAAAATTATTGTGAGAAGACCCATTTCTCTGTGCATGAAATCTAATGCCCATTGCCGAAATTACTACAAGAAAGAAAATTACTACAAGAAAGAAACATTCAGCAAGTTAAAGGGAAAGCTTAAAGTTCGCCAAAACATAGCAATGCACGGATTTTTCATTTAGGTAAGATGTACGAGTTTTGCTTATAGCCACTGTATATGTATGTCATAATAGACATATAAATATATTGTTGTATTTCCTAATATACTTCACGGTGTGGATAAAAACTTAATAAATTAAATTACATATGTACATATTATGCTTTTCTGTACGTCTGTCTACAGATTTTCTATATTTCTAATAATTTTTTTAACTGCAATCTGTTCATTCACACTTCAGAACTTTGATATATACTTTGCTTTATTTGTATATATATAAGTATTTCTGAAATCACAAAGCCTTCACCAAAGCCATAAAATATTTGAAGTTCACTCATAAAATTTCAACGTTTATTTTATAGTGTAAACAAATCAGATCAAATGCGAAAATACATTTTAAGCGTTCGAAATACATGCACACATATTTTAGTTACTCTTATTTATCTTCGTAGCAAAAAATACATATTTTAACAAATTGTACGGCTAAGTGTTTTACTTAAAAGTGCTATATTTTTTTATGTAAACAATATTTAGAGAACAATAACAATAAGCGAATAAAGTAAATTTTTTCTAGCCAACGCAAACAGTGCGTTTTACAATAAGGGGACATTGAAAATTCATTGACAATACCCAAAGTGAACATTTACCCATTTATTAAAGAATAATTTTCGTTCGTTCGTCTAGAAAATTTATATAAAAAAAAATCTAAAAACATAAGATATTATAAATTTTCAAAAGCCTTCAAACCATCTGAAATCCTACTAAGTTATAGGAGGTCTTAATCTCATATTTAGGAGCTAAAAAAGGTACCCAAAAACGTCCGTTTTTTAGTTTTTTTTTGCGGATTTTTCATATTTGATCCAAAGAAACCATATACAAATTGGACATCACATGAAAGGAATTTGTAAGGTCATCATGCTTTAATGTTATTTAATAAAACCGTAAATTTTTAGGGGTTTTGTCTGGTGGTACACACGAATCGTATTTTAGGCGATTTTTTCCGAAGGGACTTCTTTTGTACGATGGTAGCAACGCTGTGGATAAATTATAGGCTATATATAATTTTAATTTTATAAGTAAATAAGCAATGTGTACAATAACTTCGAAAGATTAAGACATACTCCCATGCAAAATTTATCGAAAAAATAAGTTATTTTCTATATATTTTTTTATTTCTTAAAAGGAACCAATATATTTTTTTTGTACACCATGTAAGAGTGATTTGAAATCTCTTTTCAATGTAATATAACACTGTACAGAAATTATCAAAAGGAAATTCAGAATAATAATTATACATTCTTTAAGAAACTAAACAAATATATTTACCAAAAAACGGTTTCGTTGTGGCAAACGAATTTCATGATAACCATCACATTTTTCTCTTGTGTTTACTGAATTTTACTTTCCAAATTACAACTGTTTTTTTAAATAAATTAGATTGTATGAATTATCAAATTTAGTTCATACAATTGACCATTTCAAATACATAGCTGCAGTAGATTTATTAAATCACAATCTTTGTTCAATATTTTATTTTATTAATAAGAAAAAATAATAGAAACAAATCTTACATGATAAAAAAAATTGCAATACAAATCTCAAAATACATTATAAATGCTTAACTTATAATTAATAAATGTTAAGTAAAAAATAATATCTAATATCTATTGAATCAGCCATTTGGGAAATAACTCATGTCAATTTATGGCCAAAATTGAGTTAATTATACATATTAAATTGTTGGTGAGGGCTAGACAAATCCAATACGCATAAAACAACTCATCTGCACTTAGTATCCATAGTAATGTCGCATTTGAAAATATCCATTCCTTTGAGAAACAGCTCATCTCCTGGAAATGTGTTGTTTCTCAAATGACTTACAACAAATGTAGCTGGTGACAGCACTGTTTATACCCTATACCACTATGTGGTTTGGGTATAATGACTTTGTGCTGCTGTTTGTAACAACCAAAAATATTTGATCTACACCCATCTTTAATTATACCGATCAAATCAGAATCACTATCTGATTCGATTTAACGATGTCCGTCCGTCCGTCCGTCCGTCCGTCTGTGTGTCCATGTAAAGTTTGTAATCAAACTGCAGATCGCAAATATGAATATATTTTGATGAAATTTGGTATTTAATCTTTTATCGGCCATGGGATGAACGCTATTGAAATTGGTGAAAATCGGTCCATGTTTAGACCTAGCCCCCATACAAATGACCCCTATGAAATCAACATATATTGCCATAAGCTCGAAATTATCATACAAATCTTAGTTAAATTGGGTTCGTATGTATATATAACATCCATTAATCAGTAGTCCAAAAATGATCCCTATTGGACATCTTCACTTAAATCTATCAAAAAACAAAAATATTGCACTGATTCTTCTCAAATTTTGTTTGTATATATTTTTACAAAAATACAAGAGACTTTACCAAACATGGTCAGGATCGGTCCATTTTTGGGCCTAGTCCCCATATAGATATAGCATCCGATATGAACTTTTTCATATCTGCAGCTGAAAAAATTAATAAAAATCCCACTCAAATTTGGTTTATCCTTATTTTCTATATCCAGTTAGTTGGGCCTGAGAGATAGGGTATCTAAACGCATGGTATAGGGTATCGTATAGTCGGTCTAGACCGACTATAATTTTCTTACTTGTTTTTGTTGTTCTATTTTAATCCAAACAGCTAGCTGTTGTGCTGTAGTGTTTATTATTGTTGCTTATAGGTTAAAATGAGTTATAGTAAAAGTAAAAGTAATAATTCCACACAATTAAAACGTAAAAGAGGGAAGCAAGTTGAGTATAAGTGTGAAAAAATAAACAAGTCCCTTGTTAAGAATGAAGAATATACAAACTTGAAAGGAAATGTAGTGAAACCAAAGGAACATGTATTCGCTTGCAGGTAACTTAACCTATAATATTTACCATAGGCCTAAAACGTCTAGACAATAGATTTTTGTTATGTTTGTACGTGACATTTGTGAACAGCTGATAAAGTTTGGTTCATTTTACATGGCAACATGCTGCACAATGGGATCGCTTGATACATTTCGTGGAACAGAGTCTTTTATCAACTCAATTATGAAAAATTTAAAGTTTCATCAAAACCCGAAATGATTTTTTCATCCCAAATTTTTATTTATTTACGAAAAGTCATGAAACTTAGCACAAGTCATCATGGAAATCGGCTACGCCCATCGCCCACAGTCCATATAACCGAATATGAATTTTTGGAACCGAATATTTTTACGTGTATACAAATACAGTTTTAATCATCTTCTATCACACTGGTTCCCAAACGGTGGTAAGAGAATTTTTTTTCGAATTATTATTGATAATATCTCATTGTTTTAAAATTTTGTAACAAACAAAAATCTATATTTTTTTGAACACAGTTTGGTTTTCTTAAAGTAAATTTCCTAAAACTAAATACAATAACTAATACAGTAGTTCCTGCTTAAATGCGCCCCGCTTAAATGCGTTCCCCGTTTTAATGCGCAAAAGCTGCTGGCAACAGAAAAATTCATACAAATTATATTAACTTAATCCCGTTTAAATAGGTCCCGCTTAAATGCCTTCCCCGCTTAAATGAGTCAATTTCGACTGTCTTAAATAATTAAATCTTAAGAAAAACATTCGCCTAAATGCGAGAAAGCATTTCAAATGCCTGGCAAGGCGTTTTTTAAAAAACAGAAGTTCACTTTTTCTGAAAACGTGGCAAAAAAAATTTTCAAAATAAAAGAAACAGTGGAAATAATTAAGCAAGATTCTCCGGAATTTGCTTTTAAAGCGAAATTTGGTCAACAGCAAAATAAAATTCTATTGAATTGAAACGAAAATCATTTAACAAGCAAAAAGAAAGCTAATTTAATGAAAATTAAAAACATTCTCTAAAAGAAAAAACTATAAAAAGTGAAATATGAGTGGAATAAAAATTAAAACTTTAACTTTAAAAGAAAAAATACAATTAATAGAAGACTCTACAAAAAAAAGTAAAAGTGATTTGTGTCATAAATATGCGTGTTCAATATCATCTGTAAATAGAATGAATTATTTTTTTTTGCAAAATTATTTTTAAATCTTTTTCCATTTTAATTACCTAATAAATTATTGTTTACATAATCCAAAAAAAATCGTTTTAATGAATATTGACGCATTTATGCGAGGTTTTTAAATGCGTTACATGCGCATTTATCAGGGGTTCCGCTTAAATGATTCCCCGCTATAGTGCGCAAAAAACTGTGCATTTTGCATTGCGCACTTAAGCGGGGACTACTGTATGTACATACGAGTATGTACGAGTATTTCTTATTTTTGAAATAAGCCGTTGTATGAAAAAGCATTAGTAGGCTTTGAAATTTTGGTTGTCATAGAAAATAGACATATACAGTCATAGTCATATATATTTACACAAACTAAAAATTTAAGTATGCTTCGAAATAAAACAAAATTTTGCCACTTTATGAATAAATTTGCAATAAAAACTTCTCTATCGCTATTCTTAAAGTGTATAGATTTGGTTAGTTAAAAATTTTTATTAATAAATTTGATGGTTTTTGATTTAAATCAGAAAATAAACCTATACCTCAGCTATCAAAATTATTTACACAAATTTTCTGTCCCCAAAGTGTTTACATATTCCTAAAAATCGTTGAAAATTTTCCAATCTTTGCAAATTACGTCAATTGTGTTGCTAGTTAGCAAATTTTTATTGCTTAGATCTAAATATCAGTACAAATAGCTACAAAAAAACTGATGAAATGGTGAAAATAAAGGAAATTCCTATCGAGGCACGAGTTGAGATTGTGACGAAATTTCAAATGGGTGTATCGGCATTAGAATTGAAAAAAGAGTATGGAGTATGCCGAAAAACAGTGTACAATTTAGTAAAAAACAAAAAAAGTACTGAAGCCTTAAAAATAGGGTCAGAACTGGTCGAAAATATGTGACAAACAAAATGGAAGATCGTTCACTTGTTAAAATATTCGCAGAAAATCCAGTAGCAAGTCCTCTTAAAGTTGCAGCAGAGACAGAAAGCATCATTGGGAAACATGTATGTGAATCTACAGTTCGGAGAAGGTTAAACAAATATGATATAAAGACCTACGTCGTGAGAAAAATAATAGATATATCCCAAAAAAATAAAATCAACCGTCTACAGTTTGCTATAGAGTATATCCATAAGCCAGTGGAGTTTTGGCACAATGTATTATGGACGGATGAGTCCTCTTTTCAATTCGAAAGGTCATTTGGAAAAGTTATATGCATCTTTCTAAAGAATCGAAGCATAAAGCAGTACAACCTCTAAATCGTTTCGGTGGTGGTTCAGTAATGTTTTGGGGAAGTGTCTCATACAATGGGTTTGGAGATCTTATACCAATAAGACACCCTTAACCAGTCAGGATACCTTGATATTTTAAATGACCATGCTTTTACTTCAGCTCAGAGACTACTTTATAATGCAAATTGGATTTTACAGCATGATAATGCTCCATGTCTCCATGGTTACCAACAAAGTTGTTTAAATAAAGTTGGACAAGCTATTCTTCCATGGCCACCCCAAAGTCAATATCTTAACATAATAGAGAATGTATGGGCATTTATAAAAAGGCAAAGAACTTTACAAAAAGATCGAAAGCGAGAGGAAACAATTGAAGAAAAAAAAAGATGTGTAATGACCTAGAAATCGAGTTTTTACGCAATTTAATTGCATATATTCTCGCTAGACTACAATCTGTGATAGACGCTGAGGGAAATGTATCCGGCCAATAATCAAAAACTTCTTATTTTTGTTGTTCTATATTAGTTTTAATGATGTGTAAATATTTTTGAAAGAAAATAAAATTATGTAAATAATTTTGAAAGCTAAGGTATGGACTTCTTTTTTGATTTAAATTAACAACCATCAATTGTGTTAATGCATTTTTTTTAACTAACCTAATCTATACACTTTAAGAATATCGATAGAGAAGTTTTTTTTGCAAATTTATTCATAAAATGTCAAAATTTTGTTTTATTTCGAAGCATACTTAAATTTTTAGTTTGTGTAAATATATATGACTATGACTGTATAATAGCAAAATTGTAGGAAGATACATTATAAAAACGTGTAAAAAAATATATATATATAACGGTTTTCGATTTATTTTGGTAAGTAAAATAAATAAACCAGTGCATAATTATTTGTTTTAGATCCCAGAAGTAATTATTTTTTCTTATGGACAGGTAACCCAAACTATCACAATGTCACAGAAGCGTTGTTATCAGGACTCTTATATTCAATTCGGCTTCACTTTCTTCTTAGTTGACAAAGATGGATTGCAAAGGCCACAATATATACTTTGCTCGAAAGTACTTAGTAATGGTTATATGAAACCATCCAAACGTAAGGAACATCTACAAGCAGTCCATCCAAACAACGTTAATGACACAGAAGCTTTATTCAAAATTAAGAGAACCCGATTTGAAACAAGCGAAAATCTCACCAATCACGGATTTGTTCCTGAGAAAAAACCAGCTATAGAAGCAAATTATCGTGTGGCATTGAGGATTGCGAAAGATAAAAAACCTCAGACAATCGCAGAAACTTTGATTAAACCTTGTGCGATGGATATGGCGGAAATTATATGTGTTAAGGACGCGAAACTTAAAATATCACAAATCCCACTATCCAACAACACCATTCACGACCGTATTAAAGATATATCAGAAGATGTCTTAAAGCAGATTGTGGAGCAAATACAAGAAAGTTGAACAAAATTGGGTTGCAATTGGATGAATCCACTGATGTTTCTAACTGTGCTCAACTTCTTGTTTTTGTTAAATATGTGTATAGAAACGAAATCAAAGAAGATTTTCTTTTTTGTGAACCTTTGACAGAAACTACAAAGGCTGTGGATATTATGTCAATTATGAATAATTTTTTTGTTGCCAATGGGCTTTCTTGGAATAATGTGGGAGCTATTTGTACTGGGGAATGGACTGTGACAAGTAGAGGTGGAAAGTTCTTGATTGCCACTCACTTGGGAGTGGCCAAGTATGATTCCTTTGCTACACAGTCAAAGCAGCTCACTACCTCCTGTTTTACACCAGGTATTCCCCGGGCAATGGCTTTGGAACACCCGTTCAAAGGCTAGCTAGAGTGAGAAGGCGGCTAAGTAACCTGAATGGTCGAAAGACGTCTCAGGTCAGTAGGAAGAATTTCTGAAACTTAGTTTCTGTAAAGTATCCTGATGGCTCGTAATGGGCGTCTCAGGAAGTAGAAGAAACGCGGATAATCTCTGCCTTTGAAAAACTTTACAAATTGCCTGCCTGGAGGTTGCTGGCAGCCCCAGCACCAGGATCGGATGCGGAAGCCTAATAAGCTACCACATCTTAAATAACACTTATTAATGAAACCTCATTTTTTTTTTTTTTTTTTTTGGGCCCTATGCTCCTTATAGGAGTTTCGGGAACATATATATATATATATATTTGTACTGATGATGCTCTGGATTTATTGCTCTTGTGAAACAGACAAACTCAATTGTTTTTTCTAGTCATTGCGTTCTTCATCGTCATGCTTTGGCATCAAAGAGGTATTGGATATTGTCGCAAAAACCGTAAACTTTATCAAATCAAGGGCATTGAATCACCGCCTACTTAAAGTGTTGTGCGAAGAAGTTGGGTGCGTACATACCGTACTTCTTTTGCATACAGGGGTCGAATCGTCGCATTCGATATCGAAATTTTTCGATCGAAATTATTTTTTTATTTTCCAAAATAAAATACTAAGAATAATTTTACTCTATCACAGCTAAAGAGTTATGGTCCATAGTTAATAGTAAAAGTGAAACGAGGTCTGACGATTGTCCGTCTTCTTTAAATAATAAACTAAAATATGGAATTTCGATTGATTTTACTCGATATCGAATGCGACGATTTGCCCCCAGAAGTACATTGGCTATCCAGAGGAAAAGTTCTTAGCCGGGTTTTTTAACTTAGATCTTAAATTGAGACATTTCTACGTGACAAAAATCAACACTTTTGGTTCACTTCATGGATACCTTGCAGATATATTTAGCCATCTAAACTCCTTAAATATTCAAAGCCTCCAAGGTAGAGGTATGAATATATTAGATGATGAGGAGAAAGTTACATCATTTCAAGAAAAGTTGGCTCTCTATGGCAGAAGAGTTAAAAGTGAAAATTACGCCAATTTTTCGCTTTTTGGTGAAACAGTTTCCTTGCAAGTGAAATTAATATCAAGGTTCTGGACTGTATTAAAATGCATCTGGAAAATTTTCAAATTACTTACGATGGAATTATTCCTCGACCATTTGTAGTTGATAAATGGATAAGAAACCATTTCACCGTTTCATTGGAACAAATTAGTGATGCTGATGACGCAAAAGATGAGCTCATTGAATTGCGGAATAACAAAAAATAAGCAGTGACTTTGAAACAATGGCGTTGGATGTATTCTGGTGTAAACAAAGCGAGGAAAACGGGCGTTCAAAGCTCTTATTCCGTTTGTCACTACTTAACTTTGCGAATCTGGATTTTCAGTGCTTGTGTCCATAAAAACAAAATTAAGGAACAAACTAAAGGCTGAACATGACATGCGGTTGCTCTTTCAAACATCCTACCACGAATACAACAATTGGTTGACGGCAAGCAGCAACAACGTTCCCACTAAATTTAACTTCTTTTTTAGAATGTTTAATTAATTACTTTTAAATATAAGGTGAATAAATTTTTTTATATAATATTGTTTTTTTTTTCTGTATATAAATATGAATAAAAGTTAGGGGCACGTAAGATTCTAAATTGTTATCAAAGGGTACGATTACCTCAAAAGGTTGGGAACCAGTGTTCTATCATATCTTCAACGACATCATCTAGTTCCAAGACATGTTTAGGAGGTTGACGTCTTATACTAGAAATGTAAGGATCTGACGATATAAGAAGTCGGTGGAAAGCATCAGTGTTTGTTGCGACTCTGTTGCGCTTTCTGAAGAACATTAGTCTATACCTTCTACAGTCCTTATTTCGTATTCACTATTTTATATCGTGTTTCTTTGAATTACTGTATGAAGTTTCGTGTGACTTTTTTTTATAAAATTTATAACTTTGTTGAACAGTATACAATATTATCCGAATTTTATTTATTAATTAAAAGGAATACAGTCTCACCTTTAATTTTTTTGCAACCAGAACACAAAGGTCGATAAATCTCACCTTTTTTTGCCAATAAAAACTAAAAACACTGAAAAACCTCTTATCCAATTATTTTTTTTCCCAAATTAAGTGTTGCAATACTATATTTTTTTAAATATACGAGTACTTACATGAAATACATTGAAATGCATGAAAATGCGAGGCAGCGTTATTTTGGACAAAAAAAAAGAATTTCTAGAAAAAAATATATGTTGCATTTCTCTTAATTAAACTATTCTCTACAAAACTGCATCATTACATTTTTGATATTTTACGCTCGAAAATCGGTCTTTTTGCCAGAAAAATCCCTGTGTGCTAGTTCGTTTTTTACAGTCTATAATTGCACTAAATGCCAACGTTACATTTACGATACGGTTACATTTGAACAACGTGTGGCGTCATACCAAATAGCAAAGTGATTTATTAAACGGGCATTGTAAAATCTCTTTTTTGCAAATGTTATTAAAATTAAATTTTTTTATTTTATTTTTTTAGGGAAAGTGCCTTTGTGGACAATACATACGAGCTAGATTAAGAAGAGCTGGTGTTTTAAACCGTAAAGCTGTACAAAGACTGCGTTGTATATTAGAGCCTTCATCGGAAGTGGTATATGAGGTATTTCCAGCTTTAAATAGTGTGAGTATAGAAAATTTAAAATATTAAAAAATAAATTTGTAGCCATAACTTTTGGTATTTACTTACTCCTCGCAGATGGGTGAAGAACTTGAACGTATGCATCCCCGAGTCTACTCCAATGTATCACGACAATTGTCACGAGCCCCATACGGTGAACTGGTGGACGGAGATACGGCACCAATGCTGTTAAATCTTGTGGCGAAAGAACTATTTTCACGCAACCACGACAAAGAGCGAATAACATGGGCCAAAATTATTTCCATATTTGCGGTTTGTGGTGGTTTTGCTATCGATTGCGTGCGCCAGGGTCACTATGATTATTTACAATTTCTAGTCGACGGAGTGGCTGAAATTATCGAAGATGATTTGGTACAATGGCTGGCGGAACGTGGTGGTTGGTTGGGACTTCAACAGCATATTAGGCCAAAAGGGTCATCACAAAAATTTTGTTTTTTGGATTGGTTAACATTATTTGTAGCTATTTCGACTAGTCTGTATGTAATAGCGAATTTCACTAAACATCTTGGCTGTCATTTTTATTCATTGTTATTTTAATGTGCACACAAACACACACATACACCATGCTATACTTATTCTAAAACAACTTCCTTTATTTATATTGTTTTATAATTTTATTTTAAATTTTTTGATTTATATTTGATTATTAAAATTATTTGTTACAATTTTATTTAAGTATATGCTCTTTAATTTTTTCTAAGGCATTATATGCATTAATTTGTTAAATCTTCAATAAAACCTGATCACAATAAAAAAAATAAAATAGCTTTGGATATAACAAAAAAAAACGGCGACCGGAACTCGTCTGTGCCTATTCCGGCCATTTGTGTGATTCCATCCTTGTCTAGGGGAGTGCTAACTAGCTCTCCTTTCAAACAACACAGTAACCAAGATTTTTCCCACTTACTTATATTGTCGAAAACATAAAAGGTATAATGAGAATTAGTAAGTTTTTGTTATTTATTGTTAGTTATTTTCATTCACCTTTACTAACAGAGATGTGATTTTAATTATTCTAGTACGGTTTGTGTATACGATAAAAGTGGTGAGTTTTAATTTACCATATACGTTTATTACCATGCATATGTTTAATTACAATTGGGTCGACCGACGATAAGTTAATTGAAAATAAGATATGAAATTATTATTATTATTTATTTAATCTTTATGAATACAATTCTAAGACTGAATTTTAAGTGACAGCACTAGCTGCATAGGCCATCAATCAGCTCTGGTTAAATATATGCATTTATATATATCTACTATTAATTACAATAAATGAAAAATTATGCTTAAAGTGTTAAGTTTTGAGATTAGTTAGTTCCATAAAACTCTAAATTTTAATAATATTTGTGGTGGATGGTTCTTTAAGGAGTTCTATGGCTGATCTGTTATACAAATATTTTGTCCCTTTGATTAAGGTATGATGGACATACAATAAAAATGTATTTGATTGAGAGCAGTTGCATCTACGTCAAGTTGGGGGCGGATTAGTTTTTTATTTTTTTTTTCAAACGACCGAACCCCGCATCACACTTACCCTTCCCCACCTGACCGAGGGGTACGCCCCCTCAACGTGGGGACCGCGTACACACCATGGTCCGAACCCTGGCGAATTCCAAGAGCTGGCAAGTAGATTGTGTGGTCGTAAATCAGCTACAGACTATATCATCAGCTGATATTAGAAATAGACAAACTTAAAAAACACAAAGAACAAAAAAATAGTTAATTGAGGTATTCAATTATATCGCGCTTTACATTCAATACGTTACGAAATTGTGTAATACATTATAACCATGACAAATTCTGCGGAAAGCATAAAATTAGCATAATTAGTCCTAAAATAATCCAAATGAAGCGGATTTAAATGTCTTGTGAATCCACAAGGTATGTTGAAATTTAAATTTGATAAAAGAAAGTCCAAGTCAACGTCAACATTCGCAAGGTTGAAAACAAAGGTGACACCCAACAGTCCTCCTACTCTCAAGAGTTGGAAGTCTGATAAGCTTTAGTCTATTAGTATATGATGGTCAGAACTCCAACCTCCAAATCCAACTTTTTCTGCACAGAAACTATGCTTATTTTCTATATTCAGTTAGTTGGACCTGAGAGATAGGGTCTCTAAACGCATGGTATAGGGTATCGTATAGTCGGTCTAGACCATGAAAATTGGACCAAAATAAAATTTCGAAGCATAAAAGACATTGAAAACAAGTAAGAAAATTATAGTCGGTCTAGACCGACAATACGATATCCTATACTAATCAGATATAGAAAATAAGCATAAACCAAATTTGAGTGGCATTGATATTAATTTTTTTACCTTCTGATATGGAAAAGTTCATATCGGATGCTATATTTATATGGAGACTAGATCGAAAAATGGACCGATCCTGACCAAACTGAAACAATAAATCGTTTCGTTTCGTAACGAGTAAAGAAATTAGAAATTTGTACACTATCAAAATTTATTTCGACCATGACTGCGATAATTAGGCCCCTGTAGTTTGATTACAAGGTTTATATGGACACACAGACGAACGGACAGACATCGCTAAATCGACTCAGAAAGTGATTCTGTCACGATCGGTATATTTTTTGTCAAATATTTTTGGTAGTTACAAACATCAGCACAAAGTCAAATATTGTAAATATTCTGCATACAATTTTTTTATACTAGTAGTTAGTAAAGTACATAAGGCGCCCGATAGTATGTTTTATCGTCTTCATAAACAATTTGTGCGATGCTAGCTCCAGATTCGGAGAAGAGCATAACTACTATTTAAAATTAAGTTTTTTAATGCATTTACTTTAAAAATGAATACTTAAATTTTTTAGGCAAAATATTTCTGAAAGTGCTATGCAATCTGGGAATCACTGAGCTGCTGATTCTCTAACACTGGACGTACACACATGATTATTTATATATTTATCATACGTTTGCGTAGTAATTTAGTGGGGAATATAAAATCAAAAACTAAGCATCGTACAGAAAAATTGTTTAAATTTTGTCCTCTCTTTTAAACATATTTTAAGGGTTGCTAGATTTAAAAAAAAATAAATATTGACGAGAAACAATAAATAGCTTATATCGCGAAAACTAAACGTAGTAGAGCAAAATTTATGAAATTTTTACCGTTCCATCTATGAATTGGGCGGTAACTGTTCAGGGTTGCCAGATCAATAATCGAAAAAAATTTAAAGCGTAATCTAAGAGTCGAGAACCAAATGGTTAAATTTTTTAAGCTCTTTGAAATACAGCATCCAAATAGTGCACAAATTCTTTGCCAAACGTTAAATTTTCGCGGGGAACATAAAACCGCTTATACATGTAACGAAAACTAAATGTCATAGAGCAAAATGATTGAAAGAAGTATGCTGAACTTTGATTAAAAAAGGCACCTTAGGCGCGATTATCCTTTTCACAGGATAAAGCTTTTAGGTGTTATTCAATTACAACTCAAATTTTTATTCAAATAAGTCTCAGTTTCTGACAGAACAACTTTCGGACATAAAATTTACATACAAATTTCATAATTTTAAAGATACATATAAATCAAGCTATTGGATTGGCCTCTACCATTTTCTTACAAATCTCAAAGCCTGTTATATGCTTTATCTAATAGTTTAAAGTTCTAAATGTCTTAAAATTTTAACATCTATAATATTAATAGGCTAGGCGATTTTTTGTTACCGATGTAAGTTTCACAGTTTTACCCCGATTTTGATATAAAAAAAACTTATCTTTTGAGAGGTATTTCTTTTTAGCTGTTACCCAGATTTTCATCGTCTGAAATATTTTTTGGAGTTATGATCGTTTAAAGTTGCTACTAGCACATACATAAAATTATACAATGCTATGTGTGTGTTTATTAAAGTGTTGAGTTTGTTTTCTTCATTTAAAATGAGTTGAGTTGTGAAGCATACCTTTAGGGTCTTTATTAAAAGAAAAAAAAAAATTTCCTAGAATTTGCACTTGAATTTCGAGTGCTGGAATCTGCTCGTTATATATAATTTTTTGTCAATGTTCTTGGGAATGACTTAGATTTCTATTCCACCAACTTTAGCTTATATTTTTTTATTTTATTCTGAATTCTTCCAACAGTTTCTGTAGATCTATAATATTAATAGGCAAGGCGATTTCTTGTGACCGATGTAAGTTTCAGTTTTACCCCGATTTTAACAAAAAATTTATCATTTGAAAGGTATTTCTTTTTAGCTGTTTTCCAGATTTACAAATTTTCGTCGTCTGGAACATTTTTTGGAATTATGATCGTTTAAAGTTGTTACTAACACATACATAAAATTATACAATGCCATGTGTGTGTTTATTAAATTTGTTAATGTGTTTGCGTTAATGTGTCGAGTTTTTTTTCTTCATTTAAAATGAAAAAATAAAATTTCCTAGAATTTGCACTTGAATTTCGAGCGCTGGAATCTGCTAGTAATAATAAATAGGCTTTTCACATTTAAATTTATTTTGCATTTGTTCTGCTATTTAGCAACTTTATTAAATAAACATATAGTGTACTACTTTTAAATTGTAAATAACTTAAAACAAATTTAATAATATTTAATGTTTAAATGGTTAATCAAGAGGTTGTATAACTAATAATTAGACAAAATAACAAATACAAAAAAGATGGGGGAGCATGATTCTTGTTATTCTTTTATGAAAAAGTAAAATGAAAGCATTCCAATGTTTTAAGAATTATAACTATATATAGTACGTACTACGTCTATAACAAATAAACTTATAAATACAAAAAAAAATACAAAATTTAGCATTATGTCCATATAATTGTTTTTTTCTTTTTTTTTTTTAATTGAACATTTCAAATGTTAAGGATTTTTGTTTGTTTAAAAAAAACTAATACATTTAATAGTGAATAAGGGGGGGAATTATTAATAAAAAGTAAACTGACAACTAAAAAACCAAATAGTTTAGTTAAGCCCTTCTGTGCTGTAAAATAAAATGAACCACATGATTGTTAGATCAAATTCTGGATAATAGTAATTAAAAAAAACCGCAGACTAACTTCTGCTGGGATGTTAGTACAATAAGCGAAAATACTTAAGCAGAACATGCAATAATGTTGTTAGAGAGCAGGATAATTGCTATTAAAGCGAGAATGTTAGTCAGCTTAATTTAAAATATACTTAAGGCCATAGCAAGTTCGTATGATTTTTACTTATAGACGACAGAAGGGCTGTGTATAAATTGCAAAGTGTATGTATTTGAGTAAGTGATGTATGGTTGCTTAAAATTACATTTTGCTTTTCTCATTTGCCACTGTTTCCAAACGTTGGATAATTTTACTTAAATCTAAATCCTTGTTTATTTTCAAATACATGGTCTTTCTAACCTCATGGAATGCCACCCATGCTGGAACTTCTTTGGCCAAAAGATGTAAGTGATTTTCAATTTCTTGTGGTGTAAGGCTAGTACGGAAACTATTTTCTATTTTCTTAATAACAATTTCTTGGGTCAAGACACCCTTGCGTTCTGTAATGAAAACATTGCGTAAGTGGCGGGCCAACTCGGGTAGACGGGAATATTTAGTAGCCTCTTGATCTTGTGAAGGTCTACGTGTCATGGCATCTAAAGCTTTGGCCGCCTGTCTTGCACGAATTTTCTCTAATAACGCTTTCGGGACACCTTTCAATAAATTTGTATTCGCTGCCGAGGGTGTGTTGTGTGTTGTTGCTGTACCTACTGTTGTTGATGTTGAAGAAGACGATGATGTAGTTGAGCTTGAAGTTGAAGCCGAAGTTCCAGTTCCACTAGTTGCTGATTTTGAAGTTGTAGCCTTGGAAGTTTCCCCCTTTGAATTGATTTCTCCTTTTGTTATTGTGTCCAAATTCTTAACATTTTCTCTCTTTACTTGGTCTGCTTCCAATTTAGCTTCATATCGTTCCATTACTCTTTCCATGGGTGTTGAACAATTGAAAAGATTACGTGCTGTAGATAAAATATCCCTGGCCGATGAGTATTTTTCCACATTTGGTGGTTGTGGTATATGACCCAGTTCAATTTCTGGACAATTTTCTAAATCAAAATCAGGATGCCAACGTGTTACTTTTTCCCTGGGTATAGAAAGAGGGGGATCCAAAGATTTTAAGAATTTCTCATGTTCCTGTTTAACTTTTTCCAATAATAAAGCTTGGAATTTTTGGAGTCTTTCTGTCATGACATGGGGATTCATGGAATTACTTTGTGCAGCCGCAAGTATATCATCCTCATCGATTAGCTTAAGTCTCATTTTCTCTGGCAGATTTTCCACATTTGGTGTTATCACTAATTGGAAATAATCAGCCTTTGAAGTTGATCCATAATTGCGCATTTTCATTTGGGTGTAAATAAAGGCTTCCGGATAGAGATGTTTGATTTGTGCCAAATGAGTTTCATAGAAATTTTTGCGCATCATTCTTTGTACAGCTGGCTTAAGTTTCTTGAACGTTATGCATTCCTTACGATTATGGAACATGGCGCAGACCGAGTCCAAGGCTTTGAAAATCTCTATCAAATGACGATATTTATAGGGTAATGGTAGTTGGCCAGCTTTACTTGATTCAGCCAAGGACATAAAACGTTGATATGCCGGTGGTACCACCATTTTAGATGGTGAACCCATCTTGGCCGGACTAAAGAGTATACGTTTGGAGACATCTGTATGACGTGGGGACATAAGTTCATTTTTATCGGGTGTTTTAGGTGGAAGTTTTGTAGGTGTTTTAAATGTTTTTGAGGGGCTGCAATAAAGGGAGACAAATAAAGTTAATATAGCTGGAGTTTAAATATGAAAAATATCAGCTGCTATTTTATAAAACAATTAAGTCTAGAAAAAAGTCCCTAAACATCAAATACTTTTTTATACCCTATACCACTATGTGGTTTGGGTATAATGACTTTGTGCTGCTGTTTGTAACAACCAAAAATATTTGACCTAGACCCAACTTTAATTATACTGATCGAATCAGAATCACTTTCTGAGTTGATTTAACAATGTCCGTCCGTCCGTCCGTCTGTGTGTCCATGTAAACCTTGTAATCAAACTGCAGGTCGCAAATATGAATATATTTTGATGAAATTTGGTATATAAGCTTCTATCGGCCATGGGATGAACGCTATTGAAATTGGTGAGAATCGGTCCATGTTCAGACCTAGCCCCCATACAAATTACCCCTATGAAATCGACATAAATTGTTATAAGATCCAAATTGTCATATAGATCTTACTCAAATTGGGTTTATATGCGTTCATTACATCCATTAATGAGTAGTCCAAAAATGATCCCTTTGGCCCCATATAGAACTGCTTCCCGATTTTCACTTAAATCTATTAAAAAACAAAAATATTGCACTGATTCTTCTCAAATTTTGTTTGTATATATTTTTGCAAAATACAAGAGACTTTACGAAACATGATCAGGATCGGTCCATTTTTGGACCTAGTCCCCATACAGATATAGCATCCGATATGAACTTTTTCATATCTGCAGCCAAAAAAATTAATAAAAATCCCACTCAAATTTGGTTTTTGCTTATTTTCTATGTGCAGTTAGTTGGGCCTAAGAGATAGGGTTTCTAAACGCATGGTATAGGGTATCGTATAGTCGGTCTAGACCGACTATAATTTTCTTACTTGTTAAGAATACAAAAATATCTTAAACTTCAACGAAATTGCATGTAAGAAAAAAACATCAGAATTTGAGAAAATTAAATTTATATAGGAAAATTCCTCAGAGCTATATATATCTGAGATATTTCTATAGCAAAAAAATACTCTAAATCTGAGATTAGCAATGAATCGTTTTTTCGCTATTCATAGTCACTCATGTAGTGTTAAGTATAAATGAGTAGAGATTATTGAAATTCTACTACTCTGGTGTACTCATACCTGCAATAACGTCGAATTTTAAGTATAAGTTGCAATAAATATGAATCCGACTCATAAAATCCCAAATATGTTCGATTCATAAATCACATCAGTTTGATTTATAATTTTATGAAAACAACTCAACTCATTCAAATCATCCACGTATATTTACCACACTAACGCTACAGAGCAAACGTACAACCTCATGAGGATTTTAATGTTCGTATTCGAATCATTCTTATTTTGCATCGTCTATACACATTGAGTGAATAGACGACGTATATGTATATGTTAAGATGAGTACCTCAAACTTTAGAGTGTATTTGAGGTTCGACAACATTTCAATAAGTATGAATGCGTATAAGTACAAGAAATTATGAATCATGATCAACTCTACTCACTTTTTCAGTACTCATTGCAGAGCTCTGCTCTGATTCAAAGATTTTTTTTTATAAAAAATTACTCAGAATAGGAAAAATTACTTAAAATCTGTACACGAGATGGCGATCCAAATTGGAAAAAATTGGCGTTTTTTTTTCATATTTTGCAGATTTATAACATTAGATCCTAAGAAATCATAAACAAATTGGAGATTATATGAAAGCTATTTGCAAAGCATATTTAATAGAGTAAAAAACAAGTACGATCATGCTGAAATGCTCGTGATATTTATTAAAACTACACTTAAAAACTTAACACTTTAAAAACTTAACAATTGCTAATGCGTTTTAGACCATTTGAAACTTAAAAGAAAATGTTTCTGGATTGTTCCAACCATTTTTCAATGTTAGCATGTTATTTTAAAGATCGCATTCCATGTTTTAATATTTACTTACCAGATTATCCATTACATTGCATAAAATTTGCAATAATTTTTTCGATTTTCAATCATTTTTTCGTATTTCAGTTTAAATATGAATTATTTATTCAATTTACATCATTTTAATATCATTCAAACAACAAAATTTAAAATAAAAAAAATATTAAAAGATACATTTTGAAGTGTACTAAATTTAAGTGTTTAACTTTTCCTGTTTTTTGTACATATTTGTAATAACATTGATCAGTTTTAGCTTACATAATGTACAAAAAACTATATAGGATCCTGTTAAAAAATAAAAAAATATAAAAAAAGCTTTTTTCCAAACATTTTTGTATGGGAGTGTATTAATTTTCGAAATTAATTTTTTTGTACACATTGGTTATGAACTCATAAAAATAAAATTATTTGAAAATCGGCTAAAACGCGAACTAGCCGTTTATCACAAAAATAACCTGAAATACGTCCTTACTAAAACAGAACTATATGTGAGTTTTGATTTAAATTTATACTGTGAGCGTCAAAAAAAAGTAACCACCTTAGTTACTCATATTAAAAGTTTTTTGTTATATCGGGGGAGAGTGTGCTCCATTCTTCCTTTAGAGCCTTCTTTGAGTTTGCCTTGCTTGAAATAGCCCTTCGACTTATGTTTCTGTCAAGATTTTCCCACAGATGCTCGATCGGGTTAAGATCCGGGGACTGCTGCGGATGATCAAGTTTCTTAGGAGGCCCCAAACCATAACTGAACCACCACCGTGTATAACAGTGTTGAAAACACACTTTTTGGGGTCTTTTCGCGCCGAAAATTTCGGATTTGCTCTTATCTGTATATGCTTTCCCAAAAAGATAAAGCCTATTTTTGGACTTTTTACCGAAATTCATTAGCTTGCTCTGTTTCGCCGTGGATATGTACGGTTTCTTGAATGATATCCTTCCATATAGGCCATTTTTTTGAAGCCATCTCCTTACTGTACTCCAACTTACTGGTTTGCCTGATGTCAGCGTTATGTTTTCTAATAATTTAACTGCAATTTAGGCTGGATATGTCTTTATTTCTCTTACTACAGCTCTAAAATCGGTATCACTAAGCCGCTTTGGGTATCCAGATCTC
Source organism: Cordilura impudica (assembly GCA_963682025.1). Lineage (NCBI taxonomy): Eukaryota > Metazoa > Arthropoda > Insecta > Diptera > Scathophagidae > Cordilura > Cordilura impudica. The sequence continues at coordinate 154,178,700 of OY821521.1, read as the reverse complement.
GGTAAATCTTCACCCTGATAGTGTTTGACGTATTAATCAACTATTACTTTTAATTGTGCAGTGGTTCCTACCCAAAATGTGGCCAATTTCACAAAGGGATTTACTTTTTTCTTTTAACGCTAATATAATTTTCTAGTACCAGAGATGTTTTCTTTCCCATAGTGAGATCTTTTACTTCTTTTTAGTTATTATTAATTAGTACAAGTCAACTTAAAATGATTTTTAGTAAAGTAAAACAAGTGATCAGTATAAATTATTCACTAAAAGTTTAGGTTCTTGCCCGAAATATAAAAAAGCGTAAGTAAGTGTTACCACTGTTTACTTTTTTTGACGCGTAAAATCTCATGCGTTTTCACTTTCGAGAGATTTGTGCAATAGTCACACTTAATATGATTTCATGTTTTATAGTACGTAAATGGTATAGGAGTAAACTCTGTAATATTACTTCTTATCGTAAGTCAATAATAACTTTGTTATAAGACAATTTAAAGATTAAATATTGCTGCTTACTTTTTTTATGCTCACAGTATGTACCATCAAACAAGCTACACCCTTAAATTTTAAGGTTTTATTTAAAAACACTAGCATTTAAGCATGATCACACATGTCATATACTCTTTGCAAATACCTTTCATATGATGTAATTGGTCTCATTGGCTCAAATGATAAAAATCTGAAAAAACGAAAAACGGTAATTTTTTGAATTTCTTTACCCCCTAAATATGGGATTGGGATATGTTCTAAAACATATTCAAGTTACATCGCGATCTGCGAGTGCCCCCACCCCTGAACCTTCCTTGTGATATATTTGCTGTACGTAAAATAAATCAATTTAATTATTACAATATGAGAATTTTTCTATAGGAAAATGCTTCATATGCTGTCTTTTTAAACGAAATTTTTTATAGGAAATATTTTTAGAATCTAACAATTTTTCTATTAGAAAAATGTCTCAGAATCTGAAATATTTCTGCGGGAAAAATCAGTCAAAACCTAAAATTTTCTACAGAAATAATGGCTCAGAATCTGACAATTTTTCTATATGAAAAATGATTCAAAATCTGATAATTTTTCTAAAAGAAATGACTTAGAATTTAATAACATTTCTGAGGGAAAAATTTCTCAGAATCTGAGCATTTTCCATACGAAAAATTTTTCTTTAAGAAAAATCCTTAGAATCTGATAATTTTTCCATAGGCAAAATGACTCAGAATCTAACAATTTTCTAAAGGAAATATGCTTTAGAATTTAATAAGTTTTCTATAGGAAAAATTCCTCACAATGTGAGCATTTTCTATAGGAGAAATGAATCAGAATTTTAGAATCTGTATATTTCTATAGGACAAATTCCTTAGAATCTGAGAATTTTTCTATAGGAAAAATGCCTTAATATTTGAGAATAGGAACAAGTAAGAAAATTATAGTCGGTCTAGACCGACTATACGATACCCTATACCATGCCCTACCTCTTAGGCCCAACTAACTGGACATAGAAAATAAGCAAAAACCAAATTTGAGTCGGATTTTTATTAATTTTGGCTGCAGATATGAAAAAGTTCATATCGGATGCTATATCTATATGGGGACTAGGTCCAAAAATGGACCGATTCTGATCATGTTTGGTAAAGTCTCTTGTATTTTGCAAAAATATATACAAACAAAATCTGAGAAGAATCAGTGCAATATTTTTGTTTTTTAATAGATTTAGGTGAAGATCGGGAAGCAGCTCTATATGGGGCCAAAGGGATCATTTTTGGACTACTCATTAATGGACGTAATGAACGCATACAAAACCCAATTTGAGTAAGATCTATATGACAATTTGGATCTTATGGCAATTTATGTAGATTTCATATGGGTAATTTGTATGGGGGCTAGGTCTGAACATGGACCGATTCTCACCGATTTCAATAGCGTTCATCCCATGGGTGATAAAAGCTTATATACCAAATTTCATCAAAATATATTCATATTTGCGACCTGCAGTTTGATTACAAGCTTTACATGGACACACAGACGGACGGACGGACGGACGGACGGACATTGTTAAATCAACTAAGAAAGTGATTCTGATTCGATCGGTATAATTAAAGATGGGTCTAGGTCAAATATTTTTGGTTGTTACAAACAGCAGCACAAAGTCATTATACCCAAACCACATAGTGGTATAGGGTATAAAAACGCTGCGATATCTGAGAATTTTTGTAAAGAAAAAAATCATTATAACTGAATTTTTCTGTAGATTCTGAGAATTTTTCTTTAGTAAAAATTAGTCAGAATTTTAGAATTTTTCCTTTGTAAAAATTTATGTAAAATCAATTTTTCTGTGATAAAAATGCCTCATAATCTACTAAAATTATAAAGAAATCCAGAGTTTTTAAACATAATTTTTTTAAGAGCAAATTACTTTTAAAACATTTAAGATAAAAAAGAAAGAAAATGTTTTTAAAATGAGGGTTGTGTTAGGCAGTGCATTTAAAGATCAAACAAAATATATACATGTTTTAAAAGGAAAACTACATTTCACAGCTACCTAAGGTAGACTGACTTAATAGTCAAAAAACTGGTTTCGAGAAAAATAAACAATAAACATATAACATATTATGACATTGCTTATCATATCTACATATTTCTTTAACAGCAACTGATCTTAGAAAACAAAACAAAAAAACATTGGATTTTTGTAACGGCCAAAAAACTACCCCCTCTTCAAATAACGAAGGAAAACATTAAAGTAAAAAGAATAATAATATCAACCAACTAAAAATATTCCTGGAAAAAGGAGTACAAGAGTAATAGAAAATTGAAAAATATTCAGTATAGGTATGCATATTTCTCTTTTTGTGTACATGATAAAATGTAAAGCAAAAGAAAAAAGTAAACATCACAAGCATGGTTGGTGGTCACTAGTTTTCATTAACTTTTATAATTTAAGCAAAACTAAGCATTATTTTAATTTATTTTTTTTTTGTGTGTAAATTATTTTTTTACACGAATGATATAAAATTAACTATTTTTGAATATTTCTGTTATTATTTATCTTTAACTAACTCTATTAAATACATAGTCTTAGAGGGTGGATTAGCGAGAATGTCATTTTAGCTAAACTATCATTACATGTTTGTTTTAACCGCACTTTTTTTAATTTTTTCTGTTGTATCTACTTTTATTTTAATGAAAATATGACCTCAATTATAGTCGAAATTGCTAAAACGTTAAACAATGATGATACAGTATTTGTTTTTTGCTTAAATTTCTTTTGTAGGCCAACGAGTAACTAAAATTTGTATATATATATATTTTTAATTGTGAATGTCAAAAGAATATAAATAAAGCAGTTATTTCCAAAGCAATTTTTTATGTAAAGCTATTTAACAAAATAGGACGGGAAATTACAACGTAATTCCATAGGATAGGTCAAGGTAAAAATTTATGGAAACTATTCAAATTTGCCATCGATTTGCATAATTTACTTTATCAAAGACAGAACTTTAAATAAACTTAATCTAGAAGTTGAAGCCGTTTATTATTAATGATATTTAATTTTAATTCAAAATAAGTCTTTGTTTCCAAAACTATATTTCTGTATCGGTATTAATGAACTCTTAAAACCGACATTACTTTTATTAAAAATACTCCAAAACGAGTAAGTACGATTATAAAAAAAACCCATATAATCTAAGGTTTATAAAAAAAAACAAGTAAGAAAATTATGGTAGGTCTAGACCGACTATACGATAATCCATACCATGCGTTTAGAGACCCTATGTCTTAGGTCCAACTAATTAGATAAAGAAAATAAGCACAAACTAATTTTTAGTGTCATTGTTATTATTTTCTTTTGCCTTCGGATATGAAAAGTTCATACTTATATGGGGACTAGGTCGGAAAATGGACCTAGCTATATTTAGTAAGGTCACTTGTTTTTTGCAAATTTTAGAAACATCTGTGCAATATTTTTGTTTTTTGATAGATTTAAGCGAAGATCGGGAAATCAGCTTCATATGGACGCCATGACAGAGTTTATTTCTGACAACAGATTAATGGGTATCATAAACACAAATAAATCGAATTTTACCGAGATCTATATGATATTTTGGATCTTATTGCAATTTACATCCATCTCAGAAATGTCATTTGTATGGCGACTAGGTCTGAACATACATCGATTTTCACCAATCTCAATAGAGTTCACCCTATGTCCAATAGAAACGTAAGTGCCAAAATTTATCAAAATACATTAATATTTGCGACCTTTAGTTTAATTACAAGATTTACATGGACACACAGACGGACATCGCTAAATCGACTCAGAAAATTATTTTAGTCGATCGGTATAATGAAAGATGGGTCTATGTCAAATATTATTTCTATGTGGTTACAAACATCAGCACAAACTTATTATACCATGACCACAGTGGTATAGGGTATATGAAAGCTTAAAAAACATTTTAGCTGCTCTAATCAAAAAAAAGTTTTTACAAAAAAGAAAATATTTTGAAACCTAACAAAAAATTTTTTGCAATTGAAAAATATTTTCTTTTAGAGAAATCGTAGAAAATTAAGATTATATGAATAAGAAAGAACAGGAACTACATGATAGTACTGCTTTAAATTTGAAGACCCAAAATGCCGAAGCTTATATTTCTAAAATCAAAAGTCCATGCAATTATAGCATTATCATTTTGTTATTGAAAACTTTTCTGTTTTTTTTTTAGCAAATAAGGCATGAAAATAGTAAATCAGATTCTTAAAAATAGTTTACGTGATTTTCAATTTCACAAACCAGCACAGTTTAAAACAAAATCTTAATTAAAAACACAGGCTTAAGAATCTATTAATAAATGTTTTGTTTGCCAGATTATTTTTCTGTTTCCTTTGGTTTTTTTTTTTTTAATTTCTCTTGCAAATGTTTTCACTCAAATGAAAAAAATATAAAAACTTTAAAACTTACCTAGTTAAAACCTCCAATTCAATTTTATCAAATTCCTTCAACTGCAATACAGTAGTTTTCTTAGCCGGCGACAAAAGGCCCTCCTTTAATTTACGATTGCGCTCCTCTTGAGCCTTGCGAGTCTTTTCCAATTCTTTAATGCGAGCCAAAGATTCTTTCAGTTCTTGTAGTTTAGCACTACGTGTTATTTTAGTTTTAACTTCATCAAAGTTTAACTCTTTTTTAACCATTGATTTTATTTCACCCTGTTTGAGGGGGGTAGAACCCTTGATAATTTGTTTAGTTGGAGTTCTAAGGCCCTTCTCAACGTTATTGGCATTATTTTTGGAAGTGAATGCTGTTATTAATGTGGTGTTTGGGGTAGATTCATTCAATTTTTGTCTGGTGTAAGATTTGGGTGTAGTAGACGATTTTTTACGTGGCGATAATGGTCCTTTTTGTATAAATTGCACTAGTTTTTGTTGTTGTTTCGTGTTTTCTTCAATTTTTGACATTTTCTTAGGAGAAACTCCACTTTCTGACATTTGTGCTGGATCTTGCACTCCAATACGTTTGACCACTGTGGTGGAGCGTGTACGGGTACGAATGCCCGTTTTGTTAAGAGCTGCAATATCATCATACTGCTCTTGTACTTGTTGGAGCGCTTCATTTGTATTGGTTGTAGGTGTGTTGGCAGTAGTATTTGATGTAGTAGATTCTGTCGTATCCAGAAGACGCTAAAATTGAAGAAAATTTATAATTAGATATATACGTATGTATGTACATATATATTACAGGAAATTCGAGGGTTTCATTGTATTAGTACGTTTTAACGTTTTTCCTTTCGTTTTTACGTTCTCTTATTGTTACCCTTACAGAAACAAGCACGTAGTAACAAATTAAGAGACTCTTTCTTATATAGGGGTTAGTTTGATTTAAAACAAAGCCACAACATGCCTATGCATAGCATCAAGCCAATGTCAAAAAAAAGCAAATGTCTTCCAAAGGTTCATTATTAATGCAACTAAAACTTACTCTATTTTTTATGGTGGCCACATCTTCAGCGGCAGCACGTTTCCTTGTGTTAAAAAATGCAGCTATAGATGGTTGAGCCATTTTCTTTGTATATTATTACTAATTATTGAACAAATTTTCTATTGAATAACTTGAATCAATTTCTATAGAAAGTAACGATTATAATTTTTCTAATTAACTTTTTTTCACTAGTTCTTTTTAAATATATTATGTCTTAACTTTTCTTTCTTTATTAGTGGTATGCGCGGTATGAAGTAATTATTGCTAATGATCAATTCTTAGCACACGTCTTTGCGTTATCCCGCTCAAATTCCAACTGACAAGATTTTTTCCCTCCAAAAGTTCAGACACTACAACACGACGATGACGTTGACGTTTAGTTGACGTTTCCAAAGCCTCTGCCAACGTCGTTGCAAATGCGCCAAAACATTTTTCTTGCTTTTGTTTATTTTTTAGAAAATTTATTAAGAAAGTGGTGGTCAAAGACGATCAGCTGTTGTTGAGGTAAATAATGACAGCTGGTTTTTATTAAAACTCACCAAGATGGTAAGTAAAAAATCACCATATTCTAAATACTGTGTTAACCTAGTAAAAAAATAAATGTTTAACCCTTATTTCCATATAAAAATTTTCGATTCCAAACTACCAATTGCAAAAGAAAAATAATGGAATGAGGATACCAATAAGATCTATTTAATAGAAATACAATATGACCGTTTGCGGGCATTAATTAAATAATCGTCTATAAAACCGTTCTATATATAGTCGTAAAATGAATAATACATGATAATGACGAAATGAAATCATGTTTTTAATAATAACATTTTACATAGTTTTAAATTTTGGTTAATAGTTTTTACACATATTTTCCCGAAATGTGAAATTTAAAAAAAATATAATAATTTTTTTGATGGGTTAATTATAATTCTCAGAATTTTATTAATTAGTTATATTTAATAAATTGCTTATTTTATATTACTTACAAAAAAAAAATGTGCAGCTTCTATAAAAATTTGGGTTGATATTTTATGTTTTCTAAATCCACTATATGTTGCGGTCTTGGTGCTGTAGCTAAGGGTGACAAAGGCAAACGACCCGCATACGGTAAACTTTTTCCTGGAGGTACATTTTCTTGCGTTTGTCTTTGCCTTATAGGTGTATTCTTTACATTATCATATTGTTGTTGTTCCCGTTGTGGTGTATAATATTGCGGTGCATGTTGATTTTCATTATTATTTTCACAATCAGTACCATATTCGTGATCTTCTGGTAAAAGACGATATTTTTTTAAATACTTATAAGATGCATTCGACATATCCGTAGAAGATCTTTCAAAATTACCTTTTTCCGGAGTTGAAGGATTATTAGCAACAGCTTTAAAACGCTCTGGCAAGTGTTTCTGAATTGTTGGTGGTAATGGAGAAGCCATATCTAACTCATTTAATAACTCCGCCAATTTATCATTGGGTAAATATTTTAAAGCTAATTCATTCATAGCTAAACTTGTATCAGAAGATGATTTAGTTAAACCGGTAGGTAAATTAGGTTTTTGATAATTTGATGCCGCAGGTACTACTGGAAAAGGTTGAGATTGTGGGGAATTGGATCGGTATGCTGTTGATTCAGCCATGGGCTTTCCTGTAGGTGTTTGTTGTATATTGGTTGATGGTTTTAAATGTTGTATAAATTTATTTGTTAGCACTGGTGGCTGACCTATGTCTTGATGTTCATCTCTTTTTAAATTCGCTAGATTTTCTGTAAATGAAGATAGAGTAAAAAGGGAATTTTATCAAACAATTGCGAGGACCATATACATATTTCATATATTAATAAATTGGAAAATGTTCAATAAAATTGTGAATTTAGTAATAGCTTTTATCCCAGAATAACAAAATTAATAAATTACCATTTTCTTTCATATCCACTTGCACTGACATATCTCTAGTGTCAGCTTTCAATGCCACTTGTGGGGAAAACAAAAGTGTTTCCAACATTTGCACAATGCGCAACTGTTCAAGTCTCATGTCTTTTACCAACTGCAAAACATCATCTAAATCCTTTTTGGAAGCCAGGTTTAGGTCTTGGACACTTTGCATATTATTGCAAGATCCGGATATTGTTTCAGTTTGTGTGCCAGCACATATGGTTAAAATATCGTTAGACAAGGGCTGTTGAAATTGCTGATGTTGTATTGGTTGATAACCCTTGTTATTATTGCAACTTTCCACACTACGATGATATGTAAGAGGCCCACCATTAATTTTTGTAAACCCATTAGATTGTATACTGACTGGCACTGCCAAAGATGTAGTCGGTCTGGTTGATCTAAGTGGGTATAAATTTGACCTAGGGATATTGTAATCCTCTACAATATTCTTTTTATTATTTAAGTTATCTTGCACATTTGTAGTTTGTATAATAGCAGCTGAGGGATAAGTAACTTTGGGCAACATTTGTTTTTTCCAAGAGGCATATGATTGCTGTTTATTATTTTTGATTTGTTGCTCTTGGATATGGGGATTGTGTTGTACATTTCCATCTTGTTGTCCAAACAATATTGAAACCTCTGGGACTTGTGGACGCACATTGGCTTCATTAGATCCCATTGATATTGAACTGGGTTTTGGAGCCATTCTAGGCAACATGTCTTCAGTTTCTGGATGAAACATATTGAGTTTAATAAACTTGTACACTAATCAATGAATTAAATTAATAAATAAAACATTAAGTTTGTGTTTCAAGCATAATACAAAAAAACAATATAAATAAAATTTAAATAAGATCTCTTAATAATTAAGTGTGGTGAGATTGTTATTTTCGCAGAGTTGCACATAGAGTTGTCTCATTTTTTGTGTGATTAAGGTGATATCACACGATGTCTAATTCCGTGTGTCTGTCAAAATGATCGTTTTACATACGATTCATAATTTTTGCTATCACGTGTGCATATGTATTTCCGTATGACATAACCCTAAATGTAAACAACAGCTGATTTAATTTGTGAATTTACAAAAAACTATTTTTTAAAAATAAAGTTATATATTTTATATATTTTTTAATTGTTGATTAATATTAAACAATTTATTTTTCTTTCAATATTCATCTTTATAATATACTCTTTTTTTCTTTCGCCACAAGCAGTGTAGAATTTTCATATGTTTGTTAAGCCAAAATAAAACCTGTTCTAATTGAAAAATGTACACGTGACTTCCTCATGTATTGTACATAAACAATGTTTCATATGTATCACACGATGTGTACAACTTTTTTGATCCTCGTGGTTGCTGATCAGCATGCATTTAGGTTATGAACCTAAGTGCATGCTTTCTGGTTATATTATGTAACCATTCTGTTTGATAGTTTTAAGGATTGATATCAAATGGCTATCCCTGACATCACTTGCGAAGGCATAGCTTGTGTAGGGGTCCATACGTCGTAATAACGTGGCATTTTGCCTAGCTTTAGCTATCGCCATTCTAATAATATCCCAAAAAAAGTATGTCCAAATATAATTTTTGGAATTAATGAAATTACAACAAAACAGAAAAATTCAAATCACAAACAGTCCGACAAACGAAAATATATTGAACGAAATTTTACAAGGTTGTATTTTATCTTCACCTTGAATAAAATATACCCAAAGTCCCAATGGGACTAGAAAATTAAAAATTAAGATTTATCGATGTTTTTCTCATTCAATTCCAATCTTATAGTGCGTGTACATCTAAGGAAAATGTAGTAGATTTTAGGCGAAATCTATTTCAAAATCTATACCGTCTACATCTAACTATTTGACATCTTGCTGAGATTTTGATTCTACAACAATAAATAGCTGATTAAAATAAATCATATCAACTAGAAATACCAAAAATATTCAAAACAATAGGAAAATGGAAATATGGATTTTACTATACATATTATGCATCAAGAATAAAAAAGCACAAACTGAAATAGAAATTTCGCAAAAAAAACATCAGCATTTGTTAAATGTATTGTTTGAACAAAAAAAAAAACAAATGCATTTTGCACAATTATTATATAGCAGATGGGAATGGGCACATATAAGTATAAAATAATATAAATTTTCAATTACTATAGTAAATTGCTATTTATAAATATTTTTTATTACAGACACGTCATTTTTATTTTTTTTTTTTTTTTGAGTCTATTAAGTTACTCCATAACGACCTATACGGCCGTATATGAAGAATTACTTGGCCAGCTCTGTGGAGCAATACGCCATCACCAATTGTACCGTGTCATACAGACGAAAAAAAAAAATATTAAATTTAATCTTCAGTGTGCCTGAAAAAAAAAAGAGGTATACATCACCGGTCAAATACAACTCAGACAGCGTTGTAATAATTGTCGAATAGAAAGTAGCAAACGTCAACCATGACACCGTGACGTTGGCTGCTGTTCGGTAGACAAAAAAGGCCACCATCTTGATGCCGGTATTTCCGCTTTTTTTGTGTTTGAAGAGCCGAACGAACAGGTCGACAGCAGTGTGGTGCAGAAAACTTGAGTAAGTAAGCAATCTCGACGTATTTTTTTATACAACAGTACGCAAGTGCAGCCGAAGACAGCATCCAACCCAAGAGCTTTCCCTAAGGGAAAAACACAACACCAGCCACCACGACAGCAGCTGCAGCAGATTCCGGGGGTATTTTCTGTATAAACCCTGCCGGCTCTGGGCGATCTTTGTGCAGCGGAAGACCGGTCACACGTGACTTGCCGGTCCCCAAAAGCTGTCTGGTGAGAAGAAGCCAGTAACATCGGAGGCAAAAAACGGTTTTGCTAAAATGCAAAGGTAAAAGAGACACGCTGCTGCACCTAACTAAAGACGGTTAAATAACGACTACCACGCTATAAGCCAGACAAACAAATTGGTAGACACCCACAGCCTTGTGTCATCATCAGTAACAATAGCACCGATAGCCTATAAAACGGAAAACCAAGGTAGGAGAGTGCCCGGTTGATACTCATGGAGCTAAGGGAACAGCCGAAAATGACATTAAATATTTAAAGCGGCCACAACTACCAACGAGGCAAAAAGTTAAATGAAGAAACAGCGCTCCAGCCAACAAGAGCAAAGAGTTAAAAAAAAAAATCCATAGCCAAGTTTTTCATCATATATGACATCCACATCCACACACAGTACATGTTACCGATAACTCATATCATTCAGCCATCAGTCACAACGACATAGTCGTCCAGCATACCATCACCATTCAGCAACCACAACAACAGTATCCACAGCAATTACAATATCCTTATCATCATCAGTTGCAGTCAAATCATCAGTCACAACGACATAGTCGTCCAACATACCATCACCATTCAGCAACCACAACAACAGTATCCACAGCAATTACAATATACTTATCATCATCAGTTGCAGTCAAATCATCAGTCACAACGACATAGTCGTCCAGCATACCATCACCATTCAGCAACCACAACAACAGTATCCACAGCAATTACAATATCCTTATCATTAGTTGCAGTCAAATCATCAGTCAACAATTATAGACATCGCCGTCATACTTTTTACAAAATCATCTGACGCTACCTCATTATAGAAAAGATAAGTACTAGCCTAAATATAAATTTATGATTAGCAAGGGATTTTTATAAAGAGATAGTTTTATATAAACACAGTCAGTGTTGAAAAACAAACACAAAAAAAAGGGGGTTGATTAAAAGTTTTCTTGATCGGATATTATAAAACCTTCATCGATATACTATTTCATGCTAGTTTATACAAAAAGTTTTGCACGCGATCAAACAATAACCATATCTCAGAGAGTTGACTAGTTGAAAGTGTAAATTGTAGGAAATATTTTATTGATGTAAGATGACTAATTGTGTGTTTTCATCCACGTTTAATATCTGATAAGACCACAAGTAAAGGAATGCTAATGGTATGTTTACATCTCATATATGTGCATAGAAAAAAAATTTTGGTCAAACAGCACTAAGCCAACAGAGAGATACTTTCAACAAAGTGTCCTCTTTTTCGTTCACAAGCATACGATTAGCAATCCTTTTTAATGCCAATAACGTTGTCAGGAAGGTAATTTTAAATCAAGTCCTACGGCCAATAATAACAAAACCTTTAGCTTATTTTTTTTGGTTATCATCAACGAAACCTGGCCTAACGGTTGAAATCAATTTTTTTTTAATTCTTTCGCTCGCTTCCGCCTGAAGGGGCGTACAAAAATTTGTTTTAATAATCGATCGATTATAATGTCAACGCCCGTGGCCTGTCAGTAGACAACCACAGGTGTTGACGAATAAGCTCAGTATTATTTCAAAACCTGGCTTAGCCCGAAAAGGCGTACAAAAATTTGTTTCATGATATTGTACCGACACCTGCATCGGACCTGCAGATAAGATACAGGGTCGGATATCTTTTAGCGTAAATTTTTCCAAGGTCGCACAGGGCGTCCACAGCCTGAAACCCTGCCTTTAGTACAATTTGAAAGGGGAGCCCAATATTGTTTGGGGAACCATTCACTTGAGAAAGAGTCGTGGTGGAGGGGATTTACCTTCGCTGGTATACTCGAGGAGCGGGTTACTCTCCGGGGAATTAAATAGGCCTTGGTTGGAGAGTCTCCTACACGAGTTAAGGCAGTAGTTCTATTCTGTCGAAATTTGTGTACGAATCATCCCAGGATGATAAGAGACTTCTGACGGGATCTACTTTCTTTCGCGTCGTAGGCAAAAGTCAATGGAACACAGACTTTCGCCGAAAGGGATGTTTAATTTTAAATTTATTTTTTTTCTTTCAATAAATATTGTTCGAACACTTCTGTTTTTCTGTGTTAACACACAAACTGATTTGACAACCTTTTTTTATTTTCAACAGAAAAACTCATTTTGTATTTGACAATTTACCATTTTTCGAAATTCACAGTCGTATTTAGTAACTTACTGTTTTCTGAAAAACAAAAAAAAAAACTCTAAACATATCTGACAACTTAACCTTTTTGAAATCCATATTCAATCAATTACATTTTCCTGAAAAAAAAAAAACTCAAACTATATTTGACAAATTAACTTTTGTTTTAATTCACAATCATATTCAATAACCCACCTTTCGTTGAAAGTCACATTCATAGTTGATAGCTTACTTTTGTTCAAATTTTTATTTTAACTACGTTTCTTTGAGATTAAAATTATAATCGATAACTCACCCATTATAGACTTGGTCCTATTTTTTATTCCGGACTTGAGGGAAGCACAGAAATTTCAGATCACTTTTGATGATTTCAACTATAAGCGTGGATTACTTTGTTTAATCGTATACCAATAAACCCGGGTTGAAGTCTTCATTGGTGTGAGAAATTGGTTTGTTTCTTAGATGAACTTCCTCCCTCTTTTGGCAATTAAATTCGAATCCCAAATAAAGGGGGCAAAAAATATATATACCTGAGAGTAGTCTACTGCTAACTTTCCGATTAAATTTAACCAAACAAAATTCGGCCATTGAAAGTCCTTCTCGACGCGAAAGCTATTACTATGATTGGGACCGAAAGGTTCACTACTATTTTTATAAAAAAACGTAAATTCGCTAATACTAAGAGAAATATATTTTCCTTTTGTTCTCGTTTAAGAAATAATAGTATACACTGTAAGTTAATACCAATTCGTCATTGTACATAGACTTAGCAGAACATTTTTTTTGATCAACCCAAAATTAAATGTAAATATCATAAGTAATATTATAATAAGAATACAACTAAGAACCTAACAAGAATTTAAATTTGTAACAGAATGATTTTAAATAGATATGAATTGTCTTGTATTATAAACTTTTGATTGTTCATTTTAGTGATGGCTGAGTAGAGATTTGAAGGTAAGTGTCGGATGGTGATGATGCACATAAGGGGTGGCTTGAAGTAAACTCAACGAAAGTTACCACGGTTTAGGGGAGGGTAAGGTAGACACGTAACGACTAGGTCTACCACATGAAAGACAGATGACTAACCAAAAATTTTGCACTGGTACAACTTTTCTCGTCACACTTTCGACACTAGCATCACTGCAACGAACCACCGCCCATGCCCGCGAGCCTTAGCCGAGCACGAATTGACAAGTTGCCAGTGTGACAGTGATGCAGGTGTGGACATTAGGACCTGGGGTTTTGGGGTATTTGTTTGTTGACTTTTAAAGCCAACCTTAACCACAGTGAAACTGCAAGCTAATTCAACCTAACGAAAAGTTAAGCAATAAGATACGTGACAGAAAATGGCGCCCAACGTGGGGCCCGAAACAAAACAAGTAAACCTAAGTAGTTAACACCGACTTAGTCAACAATTCAGTTGGAGGTTACCACAAGTTTTTGGCACTAGTCCAATCTTTATAAATCAATTTAAAAGAGAGTCAAATCGATTATTCTATTAAAGTAATAATTCAAGTTTGTGAGTCACGGTAGAGTCGCCGAAGATTCTTCGTTTGCAACTTACTTGCAATTAGGTTACTAGATTTCAGATACCAAGTTCTTTTGTAAGTCTTAAGAGTCCATACAGCGGACATCTTAAATGCGACAAGGGTTAACTCAAGTAGAAATGTGAGATGGAACGAAATGTAAGTCAAGGTAGATAATTGTTGATTAGGCTCCCTGTTAGCGACATTAGTTCCTTCGGAATAAATACTTTATATTGAGTCATAAGGTTAGGACAGTGTACAGGCTCGCTATAGAGGTCACATGTCTTTCATGTATTGCGTCATCACCAATTCGATACTTTCAGAAGATCAGAGCCATAAAAGTAATCAAAGTTTTTAATATCAAAGAAAAATTTTTTTTTAAAGAAAATACGAAATTTGGAAAGAAAAAAAAAGCAACAATTGCAAATTAGTGCAAGAATTATATATGATCATTAATAGCAAAAAGAATTACACACATACATATGTATTTAAAGAATTTTTAACAAAACAAAATTATTGATTGAAATTTAAACTTTTAGTGAAATTCAAGAATTTCGGTATGTAAATAACTTTTAGTAAAGTAAAGGTTTTAAAACTATTGGGAAAATTTTTTTGAGAAATCAAAAGAATACAGAAAGCTCTTGTTATTCCGAAACTTTATACTAGTAGCGATCCTCAATTCAATCATTGATGCGTAAGAGGAAAGCTGATTTTTTTTAATATCTCATAGGTTATAAAACTTCAAGTACAAAAGATATTTAAGTGAATATAAATTCGTGGTTAAGGTTAAGGGAAAGATTTCATGGAAGTTTCGCATACAGTAATTGACAAAGACACTACCAAATTTATTTGAGAGTCACCCAAGACAACCTTTTCATTTATCTTGCTTATATACATACCTCAATTGGCAAGAACGTCGTCAATTGAATTTGATTTTTCATTTCAACAATATCACCATTTTTTTTTTTAGCTTTATAGTAGTTTTCCCAAACATTTGGTATTCATTGAAATAACATTTCCATTAACACTTTATTTCAGCATAGGAAGCAATCAATTTTTTTACAGGTACATCTGATAAAAAAAAAGGGGTTAGATTCATTGGTAAAGAACAGGCAATCGTTTCGGTTATAACCACCTAGGGAGATTCAGTTCTAGAGGTTTAGTAGAAAAGTTCTGTCAGTCGAAAATTAGAGTTACAAATAGGCAGAATGGTTGGAACGCGAAATTCAAAGAGCGACAACTATGGTCCTGTGGTTACCACAGCAATGTTAACAACAACAACAATCTCGGCAACGACGACGAACACGAGAACGACAGCATCAACAAGCACAGGGGCAGTGCCAAGGCAACTAAATTTCGATCCAGCGATTATGGAGAGACAGATTCCCGAGGATTTGGAAGCGAGTGGAGGAAGCTTATCAGGACACAGTACCATCGTTACACCACCATTTAGCAGCATGAGTGCTAGGGGTATTATCGACGCATTTCAACAAGGCGGGATACCTATAAGACAACCAGCGAACCGAGTAGATAACCAACCGCAAGTGCGGCGGCCGTTGACACAAGACGATCTAAGGAACTTCGAAGACCGGTTATTGAATATAGTCCCAAGGATGATACAACAAAGCTTAAGTGCTATGTCCATGTCACAAAACCCACCATCGGTACACCAGCCACCTAATAATAATGCGTACCCCGATTTCTCAAGACCACCACCAGCTAATTTTCAGGCTCCATATCAACAACAAACACAGTTCTACCAACCACCGGAACCGGGAATTCAAGCGACTCCGGTAGGGCACAATCACCAGATTAGATCAGGACCCGGGTTAAGAATAGATAAATGGGGAATT
Source organism: Cordilura impudica (assembly GCA_963682025.1). Taxonomy (NCBI): domain Eukaryota; kingdom Metazoa; phylum Arthropoda; class Insecta; order Diptera; family Scathophagidae; genus Cordilura; species Cordilura impudica. The sequence continues at coordinate 154,162,446 of OY821521.1, read as the reverse complement.
TTATTTGACGGGACTAACAAAACTACGAGCATAGAAGATTTCGTATTTAGGGTAGAGACGCTGCAAGCAGATTTTGGATGCGAATGGAAAGAAGTTTTAAAATCGTTTCATCACTTGTTAAGCGGTCCGGCCCGTGATTGGTTTTGGGATCACCGACGATTTAATAATGTGGCAAGGTGGACGGATTTTAAAGCAGCGCTCATTGCACAGTTTCACCGGTTCGATAGTGATTTCGATATACAGCGTAAGATACTCGATAGACGACAACAAAGCCAGGAGTCGTTCGACGACTTCTATAATGCCGTGGTTAAACTACGCAATCAACTAAAAAGTCCTATGGGCGAACGCGATTTAGTTAGTATAATGAGGGGGAACCTCAAAGCTTCGATGGCACAGCTACTATTTTCGGTACAAGTTAACGGATTAACTCACTTTGCAAAGGAGTGCCGTCGGGCTGAAAATCTACTGAATAATCAACGCCAGTTTAACAATAGGTATCCCGTGAGAGCAGTACACGAGTTGGAGTGTGATATACCAATGCAAGGAGATATTACAGAGATCGACGCGATAGCTATGGGGAAGAAACTGTCATGCTGGAACTGCAAAGCAGAAGGTCACGTTTTTGTGGATTGTCCGGAGGAGAAACGAATGTTATTTTGTTACAAGTGTGGACGGGAAAATACAGTAACACCACGATGTCCCATATGTCAGGGAAACAGGGGTGTGAACGTGTCTCGAGTAGGGATGGAGGCTCGTTCCAGGAACCAGTATCCCAACCAACCACAGCAATAATAAATCACCTGCATATACCTTCGCCACCTACAACCCCAATAACAATTTTGAAGAACAATGAACCTGTAGAGCGAACTAAAGCAGAACATCGGCTGAAACCACTGCATGTACGAATGCAGGAATACAAACAGATTAGAGAGACAATTTTTGGGTCATCGGACAAAATTTCGAAAACTCGAGACAGGTATAAATTGAGGAAAAAGGTAAGGTTTGAAATTTCTTCGGCAAGTATTTATGAAGGTCAGGATTCCAGGATATACACAACAATAGAGATGAATGGTTGCCCGATTCAGGGATTGCTTGATAGTGGGGCTACTGTCACTTGCCTTGGCAAAGACTGCCTGGATTTCGTCGAAAAGGCCAAACTAATTATATATCCATTCCGATCAAAAATTAGAACGGCAGATGGGCGGTTAAATGACATCATAGGTCGAGTCAGAGCGGACATTAGTTTCAATAAAACATCCCGACCCATCGATTTTTATTTAGTTCCTACGCTTAAATTAAACCTATATTTAGGGCTTGATTTTATGAAGATCTTTAATTTAATCAAATTTGACATTAATGGATTGTCGACTCAAGGAATAGCGCTGGAGGAGCAAAACGAGGAGTCATTCCCTCGGATGCACGTATTGGATGGTAGTCAACAAAATATTTTAGAAGAAGCAATTGACTTATTTCCCTGTTTTCTTAAAAAAGGGTTAGGTAAGACGTTATTAGAGCTTCATTCCATAGAGACAGGTAATTCGGTACCCATTAAAGAAAAACATTACCCGGTTTCGCCAGCAGTGCAAAAGCTGATGTATGGGGAACTGGATAGGATGTTGTCGCTAGGAGTCATTGAGCCTAGCGAAAGCCCGTGGAACAATCGAGTTACCATGGTTCAAAAAGGGGAAAAAATAAGAATCTGTTTGGATGCGCGACGGCTCAATGAATTGACCATTAAAGACGCCTATCCGCTTCCCCATATTGAAGGCCTGTTAAGTCGGTTAGGAGAAACCCATTTTATATCAAGCATAGATCTCAAGGACGCGTTTTGGCAGATACCGCTAGCTGAACCGAGCCGAGAGAAAACAGCTTTTACAGTACCGGGAAGGCCGTTGTACCATTTCACGGTTATGCCTTTTGGGTTGTGCAATGCAGCCCAAAGGTTATGCCGTCTAATGGACAAAGTCATTCCAGCACGCCTAAGGGAGAAGGTTTTTGTCTACTTGGACGATCTGTTAGTGGTATCGTCAGATTTTGAAGAACACGTCAAATATCTGCAGGAAGTAGCTCTCTGTCTAGACAAAGCAGGGTTAACCATTAATGTGAGCAAATCCAAGTTTTGCTGCCGCGAACTGAAATATTTAGGCTATATAGTCGGCGAGGGACTGTTAAAACCGGATCCAGAAAAGATACAGGCCATAGCTAACTTCAATTATCCGACTACACCTAAACAAGTTCGGAGCTTCATGGGTACTACTGGATGGTACAGAAGATTTATTTTAGATTATGCTACGATCACAGCACCGATATGTGACACCCTCAAGAAAGGAAAAAAATTTGTATTCACGGAAGAGGCGAAACTTGCTTTTGACAAGCTAAAAGGATGTTTGACCGATAGCCCAGTTTTGACCCATCCAAATTTCAATAGAACCTTCTATGTTCAGTGTGATGCATCAGACGTAGGCATGGGGGCGGTATTGTTTCAGGAAGATGAAGAGGGCGGCGAACATCCAATTGCGTACTTCTCCAAGAAACTAACGTCGGCCCAAAAGAACTACTCTGTCACAGAGCGTGAATGTCTAGCTGTCGTTTCGGCAATCAAACGTTTCCGACCATACATAGAGCTTATGAGTTTCATAGTTATCACAGACCATTCTAGCTTGAAATGGCTAATGACACAGCGCGACTTGAGCGGACGATTAGCTAGATGGAGCTTACAACTTCAGTCTTTTTCGTTCGAAATTCGCCATAGAAAGGGTTCACAGAACGTGGTGCCCGATACATTGTCACGATATGACATGGACGAGATGGAGCTCAGGTCATATCCAGTGGTTGATTTAGCTGCGCCTGAATTTGCCAGCGCTGATTACAGAAATTTAGTAGAGACCATTGAAGGTGCTAAAGACCGTTTGCCTGATATTAAAGTTATCGATAATTTCGTATATAAGAGAACGGTTCCGTATGACGGAGATGCCAGTCGTGAAGACTATTCGTGGAAGTTGTGGATTCCCGCGGGTCTTACGAATAGCTTGATAACAAACGCGCATGTTCCACCCACGTCGTCACACGGGGGTATTGCCAAAACTATCCGCCGATTACGAGAATATTTTTATTGGCCGCATCTGAACGTGCAAGTACGCGACTTTGTGAATCAGTGCGAGGTCTGTAAAGAGTGTAAGCCTACGAATATGGTTTTGAAACCTCCAATGGGGCGTGAACCGGATGCTAGTAGGCCATTTCAACGAGTATATATCGACTTTTTAGGTCCATACGTACGCTCAAGAAAGGGAAATTGTTTTATATTCATAGTACTCGACTATTTTTCTAAATATGTCCTTTTGAAAGCCATGACTAAAGCTAATTCGAAGAACGTGATTGACTTTCTTATACGCGAGGTATTTTACAAATTCGGATGCCCTGAAACTCTGGTATCTGATAACGGTCAGCAGTTTGTGAGCAAGGATTTCATGGAGGCAATGAAAAGTTTCGGGATAGAACATATCCGAACGGCGAATTATGCACCACAAGCAAACGCATCAGAACGCGTGAACCAATCGGTTCTGGCAGCGATTCGTTCGTACCTCGAAGAAAACCAGAACGATTGGGATTTACATCTGTGCGAAATCGAATGCGCTCTACGGTCCGCCGTGCACACCGCCACCGGAGCAACGCCATATTTTGTACTGTTTGGGACCAATATGATTACCCATGCGTCAGCGTACAAACTAATCAGAAAACTGGATTTAGTAGAGGATTCTGAAAATCGAACCAAGAACCGAAGCGAGTTTTTAGAAATTGTCCGGGATAACGTCAGACAAAATTTACACAAGAGTTATAATACCAACGCGAAACGCTACAACATAAGATGCCGAGAGACACGGTTTAAGATCGGACAAGAAGTGTTTAGGAGAAACTTCCAATTATCGGATTTTGCCAAACAGATTTCGGCAAAGCTATGCAAAAAGTTCGTCAAGTGTCGGATAGCGAGGCTAGTTGGAAATAACTTATATGAAGTAGAAAATCTACAAGGGAAATCGCAGGGGGTTTTTCATGCCAAGGATTTAAAAGCGTGACCGAGTTTTGTTAGGTGTTTCTAGAAGTGGATCAGACAGCCGAAGGCCGAAGACTGAACTTTATCATATTAGCAAATTTGATTTGCTAATATGATAAATCCATTTACGCGGGGAAAGGAGGTGTGTACCGTGTCATACAGACGAAAAAAAAAATATTAAATTTAATCTTCAGTGTGCCTGAAAAAAAAAAGAGGTATACATCACCGGTCAAATACAACTCAGACAGCGTTGTAATAATTGTCGAATAGAAAGTAGCAAACGTCAACCATGACACCGTGACGTTGGCTGCTGTTCGGTAGACAAAAAAGGCCACCATCTTGATGCCGGTATTTCCGCTTTTTTTGTGTTTGAAGAGCCGAACGAACAGGTCGACAGCAGTGTGGTGCAGAAAACTTGAGTAAGTAAGCAATCTCGACGTATTTTTTTATACAACAGTACGCAAGTGCAGCCGAAGACAGCATCCAACCCAAGAGCTTTCCCTAAGGGAAAAACACAACACCAGCCACCACGACAGCAGCTGCAGCAGATTCCGGGGGTATTTTCTGTATAAACCCTGCCGGCTCTGGGCGATCTTTGTGCAGCGGAAGACCGGTCACACGTGACTTGCCGGTCCCCAAAAGCTGTCTGGTGAGAAGAAGCCAGTAACATCGGAGGCAAAAAACGGTTTTGCTAAAATGCAAAGGTAAAAGAGACACGCTGCTGCACCTAACTAAAGACGGTTAAATAACGACTACCACGCTATAAGCCAGACAAACAAATTGGTAGACACCCACAGCCTTGTGTCATCATCAGTAACAATAGCACCGATAGCCTATAAAACGGAAAACCAAGGTAGGAGAGTGCCCGGTTGATACTCATGGAGCTAAGGGAACAGCCGAAAATGACATTAAATATTTAAAGCGGCCACAACTACCAACGAGGCAAAAAGTTAAATGAAGAAACAGCGCTCCAGCCAACAAGAGCAAAGAGTTAAAAAAAAAAATCCATAGCCAAGTTTTTCATCATATATGACATCCACATCCACACACAGTACATGTTACCGATAACTCATATCATTCAGCCATCAGTCACAACGACATAGTCGTCCAGCATACCATCACCATTCAGCAACCACAACAACAGTATCCACAGCAATTACAATATCCTTATCATCATCAGTTGCAGTCAAATCATCAGTCACAACGACATAGTCGTCCAACATACCATCACCATTCAGCAACCACAACAACAGTATCCACAGCAATTACAATATACTTATCATCATCAGTTGCAGTCAAATCATCAGTCACAACGACATAGTCGTCCAGCATACCATCACCATTCAGCAACCACAACAACAGTATCCACAGCAATTACAATATCCTTATCATTAGTTGCAGTCAAATCATCAGTCAACAATTATAGACATCGCCGTCATACTTTTTACAAAATCATCTGACGCTACCTCATTATAGAAAAGATAAGTACTAGCCTAAATATAAATTTATGATTAGCAAGGGATTTTTATAAAGAGATAGTTTTATATAAACACAGTCAGTGTTGAAAAACAAACACAAAAAAAAGGGGGTTGATTAAAAGTTTTCTTGATCGGATATTATAAAACCTTCATCGATATACTATTTCATGCTAGTTTATACAAAAAGTTTTGCACGCGATCAAACAATAACCATATCTCAGAGAGTTGACTAGTTGAAAGTGTAAATTGTAGGAAATATTTTATTGATGTAAGATGACTAATTGTGTGTTTTCATCCACGTTTAATATCTGATAAGACCACAAGTAAAGGAATGCTAATGGTATGTTTACATCTCATATATGTGCATAGAAAAAAAATTTTGGTCAAACAGCACTAAGCCAACAGAGAGATACTTTCAACAAAGTGTCCTCTTTTTCGTTCACAAGCATACGATTAGCAATCCTTTTTAATGCCAATAACGTTGTCAGGAAGGTAATTTTAAATCAAGTCCTACGGCCAATAATAACAAAACCTTTAGCTTATTTTTTTTGGTTATCATCAACGAAACCTGGCCTAACGGTTGAAATCAATTTTTTTTTAATTCTTTCGCTCGCTTCCGCCTGAAGGGGCGTACAAAAATTTGTTTTAATAATCGATCGATTATAATGTCAACGCCCGTGGCCTGTCAGTAGACAACCACAGGTGTTGACGAATAAGCTCAGTATTATTTCAAAACCTGGCTTAGCCCAAAAAGGCGTACAAAAATTTGTTTCATGATATTGTACCGACACCTGCATCGGACCTGCAGATAAGATACAGGGTCGGATATCTTTTAGCGTAAATTTTTCCAAGGTCGCACAGGGCGTCCACAGCCTGAAACCCTGCCTTTAGTACAATTTGAAAGGGGAGCCCAATATTGTTTGGGGAACCATTCACTTGAGAAAGAGTCGTGGTGGAGGGGATTTACCTTCGCTGGTATACTCGAGGAGCGGGTTACTCTCCGGGGAATTAAATAGGCCTTGGTTGGAGAGTCTCCTACACGAGTTAAGGCAGTAGTTCTATTCTGTCGAAATTTGTGTACGAATCATCCCAGGATGATAAGAGACTTCTGACGGGATCTACTTTCTTTCGCGTCGTAGGCAAAAGTCAATGGAACACAGACTTTCGCCGAAAGGGATGTTTAATTTTAATTTTATTTTTTTTCTTTCAATAAATATTGTTCGAACACTTCTGTTTTTCTGTGTTAACACACAAACTGATTTGACAACCTTTTTTTATTTTCAACAGAAAAACTCATTTTGTATTTGACAATTTACCATTTTTCGAAATTCACAGTCGTATTTAGTAACTTACTGTTTTCTGAAAAACAAAACAAAAAAACTCTAAACATATCTGACAACTTAACCTTTTTGAAATCCATATTCAATCAATTACATTTTCCTGAAAAAAAAAAACTCAAACTATATTTGACAAATTAACTTTTGTTTTAATTCACAATCATATTCAATAACCCACCTTTCGTTGAAAGTCACATTCATAGTTGATAGCTTACTTTTGTTCAAATTTTTATTTTAACTACGTTTCTTTGAGATTAAAATTATAATCGATAACTCACCCATTATAGACTTGGTCCTATTTTTTATTCCGGACTTGAGGGAAGCACAGAAATTTCAGATCACTTTTGATGATTTCAACTATAAGCGTGGATTACTTTGTTTAATCGTATACCAATAAACCCGGGTTGAAGTCTTCATTGGTGTGAGAAATTGGTTTGTTTCTTAGATGAACTTCCTCCCTCTTTTGGCAATTAAATTCGAATCCCAAATAAAGGGGGCAAAAAATATATATACCTGAGAGTAGTCTACTGCTAACTTTCCGATTAAATTTAACCAAACAAAATTCGGCCATTGAAAGTCCTTCTCGACGCGAAAGCTATTACTATGATTGGGACCGAAAGGTTCACTACTATTTTTATAAAAAAACGTAAATTCGCTAATACTAAGAGAAATATATTTTCCTTTTGTTCTCGTTTAAGAAATAATAGTATACACTGTAAGTTAATACCAATTCGTCATTGTACATAGACTTAGCAGAACATTTTTTTTGATCAACCCAAAATTAAATGTAAATATCATAAGTAATATTATAATAAGAATACAACTAAGAACCTAACAATAAGAATTTAAATTTGTAACAGAATGATTTTAAATAGATATGAATTGTCTTGTATTATAAACTTTTGATTGTTCATTTTAGTGATGGCTGAGTAGAGATTTAAAGGTAAGTGTCGGATGGTGATGATGCACATAAGGGGTGGCTTGAAGTAAACTCAACGAAAGTTACCACGGTTTAGGGGAGGGTAAGGTAGACACGTAACGACTAGGTCTACCACATGAAAGACAGATGACTAACCAAAAATTTTGCACTGGTACAACTTTTCTCGTCACACTTTCGACACTAGCATCACTGCAACGAACCACCGCCCATGCCCGCGAGCCTTAGCCGAGCACGAATTGACAAGTTGCCAGTGTGACAGTGATGCAGGTGTGGACATTAGGACCTGGGGTTTTGGGGTATTTGTTTGTTGACTTTTAAAGCCAACCTTAACCACAGTGAAACTGCAAGCTAATTCAACCTAACGAAAAGTTAAGCAATAAGATACGTGACACAATTATCGCGATTTAACGCGTCTAGCTCCCTAGACAACTATTACCTTCGCAATGGAGGTTAGGGTCAGCTATTTAATATACAAAAACGCCTTAAAACTAATGAAACGATAGGTTATGAGACATAACCAGAACGCATGCCAATAGGTACATAACCTAAAAGCATGCGGATCAGCAACCACGATGACCGAAAAGGAAATACCGGAAACGTGTTTTCTTTTATCCGAACAATAATAGAGAAGACGAAGGCGATCTTTACTCGTCGGACCGCGAATTACCAATGGTCATTTTTATTAATAATATTTTATTTCCTTTTTATTCAACTTGTTTGCTTTTGTTTTTAAATGTAAATTCTCCAGTCACGGCGTTGTAATTTTCTACTATAATATTAAAAAAACATAGTAGTATTATTTGGTAGTGCCCAAGTTTGACAAGATTTTGTGGGATTTTGCTAAAATCAAGTAACGAGCTAGATTTTTTTGTATGGGAAATCTAGTAAAAATGAGGTAGATTGTACTGGAAATCTCGTATATACTAAATTTTGCTTAGTTGTAAACGCACTCGATCATTTATATTTAAATTCAGACAAATATGTAATTGTTATCTGAAAACTTGTATATGTGTTTAAGTCAATAAGTTAAAATAAAGTGTGTTATGGAAATATATCGAGTTTTAATTTCTGTAAACTCATGTAAGTTTTTTTTTTGTAAATAAACTTAAAGTAACTGATACTAAAAAGTTATAAAAAACACAAAAATCACTTTTATTGTTGTATTTTTTTTTAAATTTGGGGATTATGTAATTACGACAGTTGTCTCTCAAATTAATAAGAAATAGTAAAGGTGCTATTACATGATGTGTTTTTTACATATGTACTGTCAAATTTTCCCACAACAAAAGTTGTACACATCGTGTGATACATATGAAACATTGTTTATGTACAATACATCAGGAAAGTCACATGTACATTTTTCAATTAGAACAGGTTCTATTTTTGCATGACAAACAAATGAAAATACAACACTGCTTGTGGCGAAAGAAAAACAGAGTACATTTTAAAGATTAATATTGAAAGAAAAATAAATTGTTTAGTATTAATTAACAATTAAAATATACATAACCTTTTTTAACAACAAATTTTTGTAAATTCACAAATTAAATCAGCTGTTGTTTACATTTAGAGGTTATGTCATACGGAAATACATACGCACGTGTGATAGCAAAAATTATGAATCGTATGTAAAAGACAATTTTGACAGGCATGAAGAATTTCATATGGATAAAAAAAGTGACAGTACATATGTAAAAAACACTTCATGTAATAGCACCTTAAGTTATATATTTCAAATTTAGCGGAAGATATATATTAAGATGCCACGTAACGATGGCAGCTCGCAAGAGCATATTTATGAACCACCCTAATCTTTAAAAAAAAAATTTGTCAAAAACATATGTTTATAAAAAGTGAGAAAAATAAATAATAAATACGCGTGAAGTTAGATGTGAAAAATAATTATAGCCGATTTTATTTTAAACTCAAAATAAATATTAGTATTTACAAGTATTTATGAATTTATAGTTTATAAGCAAACAAACACAATGGCAGGTATGTAGAACGTGTTGACAAAAACATCTTTAGTGGCCATCTAAATTTTACAACAAAATTTCATTACTATATTTTTATAGAGGAAATGTTCGATTTAATCGAGGAAACTAATGAGGAAGAAGAAAATTGGATATATTATGATAACGAAGCTTCACCTTGTACAAATTCAGAGCAACATATAATTTGTACGGATCCCTCTGAATTTGTTACAAAAACTGATGATAGTAATGATTGTCACCAATTACATTATGATAATGAATTTGTTGGTATTGATGATACTGATCAAAATGCACTACATAACAAAGATGGTTATAATGGAGATGAAGATGATTTAAACAAACATACATTAATTTTAAAGGAATCTATTAATGATGGTGGTCAATTGGTAGAAGAATATTTTTGTCAAGAATGTAACCTCCCATTTAGTACTATAGAAGCATTCGTTCAATCCCATTCTTGTAATGAATATGTCAGTGAAAATCCCGATCAAAAGAATATTAATCAACTGGAAATCCATAATAAATTATGGGATTTGGTAGAAAATTTAGATGCCACTGATGATAATAATGAAAAGGACGAAATCGTAGAAATAAAACCGAGTCTTGAATTATCTAACGATGTTAAGAAGGAGAATGATTCGATTGATGGAGTTGATTTAGAGAAAGAACGTTATTTTTGCTTTGATTGTAAACAATTTTTTACAGATTTAGCTACGGCCGAACAACATGAATGCTCTAATCACGAACAAATAACAACAAATTTGGCTGAAGTTAGTTTTAACAACGGTGTTTTCTTAACATTTTAATAATTGTTTTTTTTATTTGTTTATAGGAAACTCCTTTCTTAATGGTAGATACATCTGATAGTAAAACGTTTAAATGTGAAATATGTTCTAAAGAATATACATCCCTAAGTTCACTTAACAATCATCAACGTTGGCATAAAAAATCAATGTTAAAACCACCCAAAACTGTGCATAAAGTAGCTGCAATCTGTGGTATTTGCAATACAATATTTGGATGTGAAAAAAATTTAAAGTAAGTACTTAGACTTGTTGAAATATTAATTAAAAGCTAATACATACTTATATTGAAAGTAAAATATATAAATGCTTCTATTAACCCTTTCATGCCCGAATTAAACATTTTTCAAGTTTATGTAGTTGTTAGTTTCGACCTATATGTGAATTAATATTAATAATGCTTATAGGCTATAGGCAACATCGGGCATTAAAGGGTTAATATATAACCACCGTTAGGAAAACTGCAAAAATATAAAATAATTTTAGTTAATAAATAAATTATTAATAAATTAAATTAATAATATTAATTATTAATATCAATTAATTAATTTTATCAGCTAATATTTATCAGTACAGGCTTGAATTTTGTAAAATGAAAATATTTACCACAAAATCTAATAGTGAAAACTCCCTTTTGAAGCCCTAAACACATTCACTGCGAGTTGCGAGTGCGAGAAAAAACGAGTATGAGACAGTATGATTTTTTCTAATGTGGAAGCGAGATCGAGAGTAAAGCTTTTTTGTGTGGCGCTGTCAGCTTAGGTTGTAAAAACACTCGCAAGGGAAATAGAATTGATTCTATTTTCTTGCGAGAAAAATCAGATGACAGGCGAATTAGCTGTATTTATGAATATATGACAGGAGTATCAGTGTGAATTTATTGTATTGTGCATTGTGACTTGCGAAATGAAAGTTGTTTTGCTTGTAGATTTGTAAAATTGTAAAATTTGTAAAAAGCATTTTGATGATTTTGTAAAAGCACAATAGCAAAATTCACGCATGCAAAAAGCTTATTTTTACTCGCACTTGCAACTCGCAGTGAATGAGTTTAGGGCTTAATATTAAAAAAAATTATTTTACGAATATGGCAATATTTTAACAAAAACAAGTATGAAAATTATAGTCGGTCTGGACCCACTATACGATACCCTATACCATAGTTTAGAGATCCTAACTAATTCGATATAGAAAATAAGCATAAACCAAATTTGAGTGGCATTGTTATCAATTTTTTTGGCTGCAGATATGAAAAAGTTCATATCGGATGTTATTTTTATAGGGGGACTATTTCGAAAAATGGACAGATCCAAATACGGTCAATATTTGGTAGTCACTTATATTTCGAAAAAAAATATACAAACAAAATTACCAAATTTGAAAAAAATCTGTGCAATATGGGGCCTATGACTAAGAATTGTCCTATAGGGATTTTATTTGGACTACTGATTAATGGATATAATAAACACGTACAAGCCCAATTTGACTGAGATCTGTATGATAATTTGGATCTTATGGCAATTTATGTCGATATCATAGGGGTCATTTGTATGGGGACTAGGTCTAAACATGGACCGAATTTCATCCTATGACCGGTAGAAGCTTACATACCAAATTTCATCCAAATATATTCATATTTGCTACCTGTAGTTTGACTACAAGGTTTACATGGACACACAGACGGACGGACATCGCTAAATCGACTCAGAAAGTGATTCTGAGTCGATCGGTATAATAAAAAATGGGTCTAGGTCAAGTATTTTTGGTAGTTACAAACAGCAGCACAAAGTCATTATACCCAAACCATGTAGTGGTATGGGGTATAAAAATTGAGAGAGCTTTTTCGCAATGAAGGTTAGGGCGAGCTATTTAATCTGCAAAAACTTTAAATTAAACGAGAGGTTATGTCATATAACCGGAAACGCATGCATATAGGTATATAACCTATAGGTATACAACCTAAATGCATGCCGATCAGCAACCAATGACCAAAAAGCAAACACCGAAACATGTTTTCTTTTATCCGAAATAATAAAAAAGACGAAAACGATCTTTCTGAGAGAGCTTTACAGACCAATTCTTGAAATAAACAAAAATCTTCTGTTAAGCGGATCAAACCAAAGAATTTGCTGAAATAATTTGGTATTAAGTTTAACAAATTGTTTACTTTTCCAAATATTTTGTTTACATTTATTATCAATACTCAAACCGAGGTGGAGGGTATCAAAGATTCGGCACAGCCGAATTTAACACTCTTACTTGTTTTTAGCTTGCAAGGAAATTGAATTAAATGTTTGTTGTTATTATTAAAATGTAGGTACATAATATAATAAAAATTAAAAGTGTTATTTTTTATAAATCAATTTAAAAAGGTTATGTAATCAAAGTTTACTTTATTAGAAGTTGTTTAGATTTCGAACAATATTGTACAAATTGCCCATAAAGTCTGCATTCACCTTGAAAATCAATTTTTTTTATGTATTATTTAGATTCTTTAGTTAAAAAATCAAAAACTGAATCCAGAGACCTGTCTTCGTTTTTGAGATAACGGGATGTAAGTGCCACAACAAGTAAAATAGTAACCAAAAACATCTGCGTTCAGTCTTAAAACAAATTACAAAAGCTTTTGACATAATAAAGAACATTTAAATGTAATATTTTGTAGCATAGCCATGCTATTTTAAGACTTCACTCAGTCTGTTTGGCACTGAATTTACCAACTTCTATGTATCTTCAGCGGAAATCTTCACCCACTCTTTCTGCATAACACTTCGCAAAGTCTCTTTACATGTTATTACATGCTCAATAATATTTAGATTGAGGGTGTTTTAAGCTATCTTGGAGGATTGTACAAGAGCCAAAGTCTAACGATTTCCGCTGGGATCTTTGGATCGTAATATTGTTGGAACCTTATTTATGTAGGTATAAGCAAATTCAATACGCTTTCGTCTGTACACGAGCGAAATGTACAGCTTTCGACACAATAAATGTTTGATTTTCATTTTCAACAACTTGATTATGTTATTCGAGGATTACCTTTTGTCGTATTGATTACTTTTCCCTCTTACCAGACTGATATATTTGGACGGCCAGACCGCATCTTAGATGTTAAAATTCCAGCTTCTTTGAAATTATTTACTACGCACTGGACAGACGAATACGCTCTTCCGATAGCTTGGCTGATTTTTCAGAAGATTTTTCCTACTTTCCATAATTTATTAATAATTTCTCTTTTTGTTACACTAATTTCTTTCCATATTTTAAAATAATTACCACTTTAAGCGCCCCGGTAGGTGAGTACGTAGCGTGCTCGCCTACCATGCGGGGGTCGTGGGTTCGATTCCCACCAGAGGCTTTGGTCTGTCGCTGCAAAACTAGCCAAATACGGCGGCTTATCCATGGACCCGAAAAAAATTAGAATCTGCAGACAAGCCACTCGGCTTCGCGGAATTAGGCTTAAAAAAATATATGTATATATTCCACTGAGCTTGTTTAACGATCAATTATAATAAGGAATGGAAACTGAACAGAAAGGAAAACTTTTTTAAATTTAACGGTACTATCATAACAAACAAACTGAACGCAGACATTGATCAAGTTAGGAGTCCGGTACAGTAGATGTATGCTTCAGATCGTTGTCCTGTTGGAAGATCCAGTTTCCAGACATGCCTTATATCTCGACGCTAGGACCAACATTGTCCTTCAAAATGGCTTAGTAATCCATTTTGTTCATAGTTGAGTAAATAAAAAATAGATTATCAACACCTCTGTTGGCGTTATATAGCCCCGATCCATCACTGAACCTTCACCGTATTTGACAGTGTTGCTAACACACTTTTCTATGAAGGTTTCATTCTAAGCACGCCATATTTTTGGGGGCTTTTCGCGCCGAAAATTTCGGATTTACTCTTATTTGTATATAATATGCTTTCCCAAAAAGATAGAGCCTTTTTTTGTACTTTTTTTTAAATCAAAATTCATTAGCTAACTCTGATTCGCCTTGGATATGTATGGTTTCTTGCATGGTATCCTTTCATGTAGGCCATTTTTGTGAACCGATCTCCTTACTGTAGTTGAACTTACTGGTCTGCCTAATGTTTACGTTGTTTCCTGATAATTTAACTGCACTTTAGGCTGTATATGTTTTTACTTCTCTTACTACAGCTCTAATTTCGGTACCAGGAGGGCGTCCAGATCTCGGTAGATCTTAAACATGATAGTTTTGACATATTAATCAACTATATTTTTATACCCTATACCACTATGTGGTTTGGGTATAATGACTTTGTGCTGCTGTTTGTAACTACCAAAAATATTTGACTTAGACCCATCTTTTATTATACCGATCGAATCAGAATCACTATCTGATCCGATTTAACGATGTCCGTCCGTCCGTCCGTCCATCCGTCTGTGTGTCCATGTAAACCTTGTAATCAAACTGCATGTCGCAAATATGAATATATTTTGATGAAATTTGGTATATAAACTTCTATCGGCCATAGGATGAACGCTATTGAAATTGGTGAGAATCGGTCCATGTTCAGACCTAGCCCCCATACAAATGACCCCTATGAAATCGACATAAGTTGCCATAAGATCCAAATTGTCATATAGATCTTACTCAAATTGAGTTTGTATGCGTTTATTACATCCATTAATAAGTAGTCCAAAAATGATTCCTATGGGACAACTCTTAGTCATAGGCCCCATATAGAGCTGCTTCCCGATCTTCACTTAAATCTATCAAAAAACAAAAATATTACACTGATTCTTCTCAAATTTTGTTTGTATATATTTTTGCAAAATACAAGAGACTTTACCAAACATGGTCAGGATCGGTCCATTTTTGGGTCTAGTCCCCATATAGATATAGCATCCGATATAAACTTTTTCATATCTGAAGCCAAAGAAATTATTAAAAATCCCACTCAAATTTGGTTTATGCTTATTTTCTATGTCCAGTTAGTTGGGCCTAAGAGATAGGGTTTCTAAACGCATGGTATAGGGCATCGTATAGTTGGTCTAGACCGACTATAATTTTCTTATTTGTTTTATTATGCAGTGGTTCCTACCCACAATTTTGCCAATTTCACGCAAGGATTTATTTTTCTCCTTTAAAGCAAAAATAATTTTCCGATTGTCAGACGATGTTTGCTTTCCCACAGTAAGATTAGTTTCTTTTACTTCTTTTTAGTTGTTATTGATTAGTACATATCAACTTAAAATGATTTTTAGTAAAGAAAACAAGTGATCAGTACAAATTTGTCACAAAAAGTTTAGGTTCTTCCCCGAAATATAAAAAAGCGTAAGTAAATGTTAAAGACCTAGTTAACCACACGTAACCTTAACCAAACGTGTCAGCTGTTTTTTTTCTGTTACATGAAAAGCATTAGAGCAGTTACCGAACTCAACTGCGACGTATTCGGAACGTCCCAATCTGTTGAAAATAGATTTTTGCTACGTTTGTACGCGACATTTGTGAACAGCTTATAAAGTTTGGTTAAATTTACACAGCAACATGCTGGTTCGTTTTTTAAGTTCTATAATTGCACTACATGTCAACGTTACATTTACGGTATGGATACGTTTTAACAACGTGTGGCTAACTATGTCTTAAATGCCTTTAAGGCACTGTTACTTTTTTTGATGCGTAAAATCGGATGCTTTTTCACTTTCGAGAGATTTGTGCAATGTTCCCACTTGATTAAATTTCATGTCTTATAGTAGTCAATCTGTACGTGGCATCGTAGTAAACTTTGTAATTTTATTTTTAATCTTGAGTCAATAAATAGTAACTTTGTAATAAGACAATTTAAAGGTTACAAATTGGTGTTCACTTTTTTTGATGCGCACAGTATATAATTTGAATTTGATTTGATTTGAATTACATATTTATGTTTGTTTTTATATTACTTATGTAAAATTATGGACTATGTGTATAAACTAACGATTCTTATATTTTGTTTTTAGATTACACATGAAAATGCATAACAAACTTAAAACTAAGACTATACAAGACGCCTTACCCATTGACGCCCAAAGTGCATACAATGAACTGAATCAATTCTTTTGTGAAATATGTAATAAAAGGTAATAATAAATAGAAAAGAAACTGTCATATGTAAAACCTAAAACTAAAGCAATTATTAATTTTTTAGTTTCGATCAGAATCTTTTAGTGATACATAAAAATATGCATCAAAATCTTGAAGAATATAATTGTAGCAAATGTAATAAACAATTTGAAAATTTGCCAAGCTATGAAATACATTTACAAATGCATGCCAACGATAATACTAAGCAATTGTCGCATAATAGTATGTTGAGTGGTTTAATAAAAAATACCGAAACTCCTTCTTCGTCGAGTAATGTCGTTGGTGGTAAACAACGTAAACATGCGTGTCAATATTGTGGTAAGGAATTCCATCGCCCTTATGAAAAAGTCAAACATGAACGTGTACATACAGGCGAAAAACCCTATGAGTGTGAGGTGTGCGGAAAATCGTTTAGGGTTTGCTATTCGCTGACGTTGCATTTACGTACACACACCGATATACGTCCATATGTATGTGGCACCTGTAATAAACGTTTTAAACAACATTCTGTTTTTGTTCATCATATGAAGACTCATGCCAGTGAACGAGCATATAAGTGTGATACTTGCGGTAAAAGTTTTCGTACTTCTGTTCTATTGAGTGCTCATAGAAACGTACATAGTAAACCATACAACTGTACTGAATGCAATCGTCCCTTTGCTTCATTATATAGTGTGAAGATTCACATGAAGACTCATAATAAAACCCACAAATCGAATAAGAACCTCAAAAGACGTTGTACCATATGTGGTGCATCGTATGCCCGACTCTTTGCTTTACGTTATCATCTTAAAGACAAACATAATATTGATATTGATCCTAGTCAGTTATTAGATCCTACAAATTTGGTTACTTCAAATACTTCTAAAGATATGAATATAGAAAGTGGTATTCTAATGAATGCTGCCCACGAAGCAAATATACACGATGGCCAACAAATTAATTATATGAATGATGATGATGATGATGATGATGAGGAGCAATATGAGGACGGAGATGATGTGATAGTAAATGAAGTGGATCATGAAGAAAATATTCAAGAACCTTTTGGTTATTTAGATGAAACTGAAGCTGCTACTCAAACTATTTTAAACCCTGAAGAAGTTTGTTATGATCTTAACTTCAATTGTGTTCCCTAATTTATTTATTTTCTTGTAATTTTTTCTCTCTTAGATTATTGTTGATAGTTTTCATACCGAAGAAATTATCACCGATTGCTTATCGAAGTAGTACAGTTTTCACTGTATAAATCTTTTTCCTTTTTACCACTTCCTCTTTTAAATTGTGTATAATTAATATTTCTGGTAAAAAAATTAACATTAGATAATTGTATATTATTTTGAATATCTTTTTCACCAAAAAAGTTGTTAGAAAAGGAATATAATAAAATTTTACTAAAGAAAATTATCTATTTGTCCAGTTGTCTTCCTTTAAATTGAGAAAATAATAGAACAAGCAAAAATTAAAATATTTTGAAGAAATGCTCGATCCAAATGCTTTAGATCCAAATTACTCTCCTGCATTGGTCAGAAAATTTTATAACAAATTTGCGCAAGGTATCAGCACTTCAGGTTCGGATTCGAGTACATCAAAAAATGTAATTGCTGGTGCATCAGACAACATTGTTCCTAATAGTTCGAGTCATATTACTCCTTAGTTAAATGAGCGAGATTTACCAACAGATGTTTGTAAGTTTAAGTATTTCGGCCTTCTTACTTTATTTTAATTCTCTTGACCCATACAAGTAAAAAGTGGAAGCAAAGACCTGACCTCTAGAAATGTAATATAAGAAAGAGGTTGCGTGAACATGGCCAATCATATGTTAAATATAAAGGCAAAGTTTTTCCAGCTAAAACGGTAGGCGTACGCCCTGCATGCGCTGGTAGATGTTTTTATCAATGCAACAAAAACTTCTCCGAAGTTGAGACTTGAAGTGAAAAGGCAATTTTGGGATTTAGAGGAGCAGGAAAAGAAGGTGTTTTTTGGAACCTTTGTAAAGAAAATTCACTGCATAAAAAGACGGAAGAAAGCGGAACAATTTGAAGCCAACAAGAAAAAATATACATATCACTACAATCTGCAAGTTCATTGTAAATGTATCCAAGTGCAAGTTATTCCTCCTTAATGCATTGGGAATAAGCGAGAGAAAAGTTTATCACTATTTTAATAATATAGATGAAGATACTGGAGCACCAAACCATCTAAATTAAAAAATCGTGGTAGAAAAGCTACTGATGAAGGGAAAATAGCGGAAGTCAAAAGCCATATTAACAGTTTCCTTGTTTTAGACTCACATTACTGTAGAGCATCATTCCAAAAAAATATCTGGAAAGTCATCTAAGTGTAGCGAGAATGTATGCTTTATACAAAGAACAAACTAGCCAGCCAGTGTCCGTCAATGTTTACAGGCATGTTTTTAATTACTCTTTCAACCTTTCCTTTCACCGTCCAAAGAAGGATCTGTGTGATAAATGCTATATGTACAAAAACAACAAAGATCATTTAGATCGGAAAAATTTAGACGCCCACAAGAAGCATAAGGACGAAAAAATGTTTATGAAGGCTGAAAGAGACGTTGATCGCCAAAACATTGACGAATCAAATGCAATTATATGTTTCGATTTGCAAAATGTTTTTAATTTACCGATAGGCTACTGTTCAAACTTTTTCTATAAAAGGAAATTAGCTAGCTTTAATTTAACTGCCACTTTAATATTACCAAACACTCCAAACTTAACGTATTGCGCTATGTGGAACGAAACTATGAATGGTAGATCTGGAAACGAAATTGCGAGTGGGCTAATCAAAATATTAACTCGAGTCGTAGCTGATAACCCGAAAATTAGGCTTATACTGTGGAGCGATTCTTGTGTTCCACAGAACATGAACAAAATAATGGCAACAGCACTTTTTCATTTTTTGCACTTAAATTCAAATATTGAGGATGTAACGCAAAAATTCTCAGAACCGGGTCATTCCATAATGCAGGAAGTTGATTGTGTGCATAGTACAATCGAAAACCATCTTTGATTAGACAATTAAACGATTTTTGTTACGAGAATGTAAAATTAAAAATTATTCAGATGATGCCTTTCTGATTTTAAATTATATTCTCAGTTATCAAGTCAACTTTGTTTTCAACAGCTCCCATTTTCAAAGTGCAAATTTTTTTAAATATCAACCACATAAATACGAAATTTTTTATAAGGATTCTGGAACAGAAATTAATTATAAGAATGCTAATTTAAATAAAAATGTACGTTTCAAAAAGGATATCAAAGATATCTTAAAGTCCAATTTAGCAGTTGCTCGTTCAAAGGCAATAACTTCTGAAAAATCAAAAGATTTGAAAAGAGCTTTTTTTAATGCGGTTTAAAAATAATGTTAATCGTTGAAAATAACAACGTTACAATAAAAATGTACTTTTCGCGGCACATAGCACAAATTGTGTATTCAGTCAAGTAAAAGAATTATATACCAGGAATTTTCAAACAACCCAAACATTTGGTTGAAATACCGATTTCAGGGTATTGAAAATTCCTAGTATGGAATTATTTTACTTGACTAAAACTACATTATGTATTATGTGCCCCTTTTTAATTTTTTAACGCAGTGTCAAAATACAAAAAAATGAATTATTTAAGTTTAAGTTTGATATGAAGAGCAGATAAGTTTTTGTTTTTATTATTCGTTTTAATTGAATTGATACTCATAATTGTTAACTACTTTATTTTATTAATTCATTTTCTAATTTTAAAATTTTGTCGATGAAGACGAATAATTGTTTTCTATATTTAATTTTTTTTTGAAAAGACTGAAATAAAATGTGTTCCATTATAAAGTTTAGAGTTTTAATGTTCTCGAAAAAATGCCATCCCCAAAAACCTAGGGTATGTTTTAATGTGTAACTAAAAAAATTAGATACGTAACTATTATACATAATTTCCTTACTTATATAATGTCTTGATACTTTTCAAATACATTTAGTGTTTAAATGTCGTATGTAAACATTTCGGAAGCAAAATGTCGTATGTAGCTATTTAAATGACAAAAATGTTCCATTTTGCCACATACGACAATTTAATTCTGAACAAAAATCAAAATATCTTCTACCCCAAATGAGTTATAGGCATCAAACTTTTAAATTAACTAGTCAAATATTAGTAGTTTCCCCTCCTAAAATTTAAAGAAAATCGCTTTGCTGAAAAAAAATTTATAAGAGTTCAAACTTCAAAATCAATTTACTCGAAACTATCGGATCCAAATACGACAGTTAAATTATCAGCCGACGATATGTCATAATCATTGCAAAATTCCATTACTTTCTTCCTCATTATATTACTTTCCGGGTCTTCTGAATTTCTTTGACCTGAGTATGCATAAAAAGTGGATAAAGTGGATACCTTTATACATTTCCCCATCGATTTTAACTTAGGGACCAACCCCGGATGAGGTAAAACATCCACCCACCATTACTGACGACCCTCCGTGCTTTACGGAGGAGATCTGGTTAAATATATGTATCTTTATATATACTATATATCTACTATTAATTACAATAAATGAAATATGAGATTAGTTTAAAAAAATTATAAATTTTAATAATATTTATGGTGGATGTTTCTTTAAGGAGTTCTAGGGCTGATCTGTTACCAAATATTTTGTCCCTTTGATTAAGGTACGATGGATTACGTTTTTTTAGAATCCATTCGTGGAAGAATATAGTGGCCGAGACGTAATCTTGAAAATGTTTTTTTATTTTGACTTTATCAACATCAGTTGGGTAGATTGGAGGGATGTTATGTGGGTTCATAGTGGAGTAGTGGTGATGTGTCGATTTGCTTAGTTTAAATTTGAGTTTGACATAGCTGGAAATGTGGCGACGTATGTGAATTTTCTCCAGCGTACCGTCCATAAGAATGGGAACATATGACGCGAATTTGACTGCAATGTCGGCTCTTTCGTTGCCAACGATGCCGATGTGACTAGGTATCCAGTGTATTCTTATTCTATCTTCATTTCTGCTAAGGGCGTCTCTAATTTTTATTATTGTGTTACATTTGATGTTAAAAGGATTACTTATGGCCTTCAGTGCTGAAAGGCTGTCAGTGAAAATTACGGTTTGATAAATTGTGCATGCATGAGAAATACATGGCTACTCTATTTCGTAAGAAATGGTATTAGCAGCTATAGTTGGCTCGCATCGGTAGAAATATATTGAGCTTTCTTAAGTGCAAATGGCTGACCTGGATTTATAGTAGACGGTATCTGCAACAGGTTGACCGCTGCTGCTTCAATTGATGACAAAATAAACTTCTTAAATGGCCCTACACCTGTTTCGTGGCTTTCTGCTTTGTTGTGCACCAATTTCTTCTTCAATTTGCATTTGAAATCGGCCCACACATTCATCCAGCCTTCAGCAGTACGAGAAGGAGGGCCAATGCTATTCACCTGCTCAGCAATTTTGTTCCATTCTTTTATGTTTATTTTATTAACACCCTTGTGAAAGCTTTTTCGATTAACTCCACCAAGAGCGCAAGCTGTTTTTGAGTAGTGATTTTTATACAAAAATTTATTGAAACATAATTAAGGAACTAAATTGCTTTACATATTAAATTAACTGTATTTTTTATAAACTTACACTCTGTTCGCATTCATTTTAGTTTATTTTAGTTTTTGTCGTGATCAAAATTTATAGACAGTTTTTTCTAGTTTTGATAGGCGAATGCTACGCTTTTTGTAATAGATTTACCAGCATTGTCGTATTTTTTAAAAACATTTTAGAAACAGAAAGAAAAAAAAATTAAATCGATTGAAATCACTTTGGAATGTATGAAATTTTCACATTCACCATAAAGTGAAATATAACATATGGTCGATTATTTCTTTCAAAGTGTTATTATTGAAATTGTCTTATTTCAAGATAATAATGAGACATAGCCTAATTTAATATTTCATTTTATTTTTCGTTTACATAATCGTTGTTTTTTAAACATAAAACATAATTGCATTAATAAATTTATTTGAACACAAAAAGATACATCAATATGAAAAAAAAACACTTTTATAGCTAATAAAGAAAAAAGAGTTAAACAAAATTAAGAAACATAAACTTTATAAAAATAGATTACAAGCAAATTTTTCGATGAAAGATTTTTGTTTTTCAAAACACTGCAAGCAGTGAACTCTTAACCGTATTATAAAGAGTAAATGCAAATTAAACAAAAAGACATATATATATATATATAGAAAAACAAATCATAAACTGTTATATCCGTAATGGAATAATATTGTAAAATTATTATGTTGGCCAAGTAAAATTTATCGTAAATACACTTGTAATTCGTTGGCTGATTGTATGAGCACCTTTAGGCCCGGCATAAAACCAGCACATTGAGAAAAGTCCGAACTAAAAGCGATTTGTGTATGAACCTGTAAGGCATTGCCGTAGTCACCAATTTGTATATATTGTATCATTTGATTTAAAGCCTCTATAGTAGCAGGATTAAGCTAAACAAAAATGGAGGAGAACAGAAATTAGCTTAAATTACAAAAAACGAGAAAAATAAATAAACAAAATATTTACACGTCCATCCCTTAAACAATCATAAAGATGTTCCATGCGTTTATTAACATCCACAAATTTGCGTTTAGTGCGCTGCAAAAGAAAGTTTTAAAAGTTTTAGTTTGTGTGTTGTGTTATTAAAAGAAATAAAAAATCTCTGTCTTATATCTGTCACTGTAGACTGCAAACATATATTAACAGTATATGTGAAACCTCCAAAGGGTTTGGCCAAACCTTTTTATGATCTTTTATATTGTTTCCTTATATTGATATTTGTTTGCTTAGTTTTTCAACAATAATTCAAGAACTTATTTCATTCTTCAGCAAAATTGTAACTAAGGCTTAAATAAATAATATTTATTAATATAACCATGCAAAAAATAGAAGCTTTAAAGGCAACGTACAAATAAACACGTCAAACACCATTTGTATTTTGATTTCGTAGCGTTTGCATCATATCAAGTCGTCGTCGGATGATGATTTAATGTTATTGTAATTTTAAAAATTTGACTTTTTATATTTTTAAGACAGCAGTAGAAACTCGATTCTTGCACTTAATGAAAACCGGGCTAGGTGCAAGTTTCGAGGTTGTCGCAAGTACCGAGTATTAATTTCCCATACAAAATAAAGCACATACATCTGTTTAGAATCTAAGTTTAATATTTAAATTTCAAAACACTTAAGTTCAACGCAATGGTAGAACAGTAGATACATATTTTATGTGAAATTAAAGAAATTTAAAATTTTTGTTTGTTTTGTACAAAGTCGCTTGTTCAGTACTACACTACATGTTAGTCTCTGGAGCATCATAATATCGTCTAATGAAGCATTGTTTTGCTATATTTCAGAATTTGATATTTACTGCAATGGTTCCACTTCTTGAAGCAAAGTTGCAATGGATTGTATATTGAATGCATCGTCAGCTAGCTGTAAACGTAACTCTGAAAGAGGAATGACATCTTCATTATCCCAGTCGGATGATTTGTTAAACAGTTTTTGAAATGATGACAGAATTGAAGACTCATTAAGGGCATTCCACGCATTAGCTAAAAAACATATTCCGTCTTTTAAGGTGATGTTTCGCAAAGACTCGTCTATTGTTTTTCCACGACGAACAATGTGACTCAATAGGCTTTTTTTGTAGTTCAGCTTCGTAAGCCTTATAACATTCTGGTCCATGGGCTGTATAAAAGCAGTACAGTTTGGAGGAAGGCACATTACCGAAATTTCACCATCATTACTCCTTAACTCGCCTTCTTTGGGATGGCATGGAGCATTATCAATAAGTAAAAGAGAAGATTTTTTCCACGAAGGAACTCTTTCACCTACAGATTTAAGAAATTTTAAATTATGTATGTAATAAAATGAATTTTTTTAGGACCAACAATTGACTTACCTCTGGAATAAATGTTCTGTGAAACCATTCTTCAAATAAGGCCATTGTCATCCAAGCACTTTTATTACTTTGTAGACAACAGGCATATCCGTAAAATTTTTGAATGAACGAGGATTTGATGATTTTCCAATAACCATTAATTTCACTCTATGATTTCCAGCAGCATTCGTACAAGCAAGAAAAGTTATTCTTTCTTTACTGATTTTACGTCCCGGGAGCGAGGGTTCTTTAGAGCGCACAAGAGTTCTATCGGGCAAAAGCTTCCAAAATAGGCCATATCTGCTCCTTTTCCAAATTTAGATCGGCAATTTTTTCATTTAGTTTTTGCAAAAATGGGTTAATAGAATCACTCTTATTTGACAGTTTTTCCCCACATATTTTGAGTCTTCGGATTCCATGTCTTTTTTTAAAGTTTGCCATTGCTAGCGTGGAAGCAACCCGACTTTTCCTGAATTTTGGCATGGAATAACTTTGCCTTTTCCTTGAGCAAATCAGGTGTGATTGGTATATTCTTTGATTTGCAAACCATTTAAACAATGCTCTTTCCATTTTTGGAAACTCCGAGGGTTTAAGCGTCTTTCTTCTCCCAGGGCCGGATTCAGATTGCGCCACAAATTTCTTTATGGTGTTTTCATTTCTCTTAAAACGAGTTATTGTTGATCTATGCACATGAAAACTTTTGGCTAAGGAATTGGTGGAAAATCCAGCACTTAATTTCTTTAAAATCTCAGCTTTGTCTTTAATTGTCAGCAACGTAAATTTTTTCTTTGCCATTATGACACCGTACCTCTCAATAGTCTGCTTAAATAAAACTGATTCAAATTACAACATTTCATCAGCAGCATAAAACGACGGGGAGTTCCCGAAATGTATTCAGTCTAAGAAAACGTAAACAAAGCAGCACGCAAGAGTAATACAAAAATGTTGCAAGTATCGAGTTCAAAATTTTCGGATGTCGCAAGTACTGAGTACGTAATGAAAAATATTTTTATATTGCAAGAATCGAGGCATGCAAGTATCAAGTATGTGCAAGAATCGAGCTACTACTGTATCTATAAATTTTATAACTAAAAATTTTATAATTTTAATCAATTATTATCTACAATAATTAATTAAAAATATAAAATAATTTAATTTACATGTTAAGTTTTGTATAAATTTTATCATATTACTAAACTTTATAATAATAAATTTTGATAATTTCTCACTAATTCATTATTAATTATAATAATAATTTAATTATAAAACAATAAATAATCAAACATTTATATATACATATATTACTATTAATTTTTATATACAATTTAACAATAAGTACACATTAATCAAGAAATCAAAAAAAAATTTTTTCCGCACATGTGTTCAACGTGAAAAATTCAAACCAAATGAAGTTTGTTTGTCAAACCCGGCAACGATCAAATAATCAGTCGTCAAATAAAAATAACAAAAATTTTTGATTTTCATCAAACATAGCCGACAACGTGTATTTGTAGCCGAAAAAGAACGACCGCACACACACAACCTTGTGTTTGATGGGTTTATTTGAGCGTCGCCAGCCGCTTAATATTAAATATGTCACTCATAGGCATACATCTCTTCTACGCTACGAATAAATAATAATCATACGCCCTGAATATGTTATATTATTAAAAAAATGTATAAAAAAGGGGAAAAAATTAAATATTTTTGAAAATTCCATTTGAAGCTATTTGCTCAAGAATGAAATGAGAAATCATGAATGGTTCTTGAGTTGTAGCTGAAAACCTAAGCAAACAAACATAAAGATAAGGAAAAAAAATATAAAAGGTCATAGAACTCCAAACCCTTTGTAGATTTTACTATACTGGCCTAGTACTTTCACCCTGACTTGGAATTTCTCACACCCCGGAATGTATTTCGCCCTGTAATGTTAATTTTGTTATACAAAATATAATTTTCTTGTATTAAAATGATTAGTTTATCGCTATGCACGTTGTTTGCATATTTATATTTATGAATATTTATATTATGAATATTTATATTTTTGTGTTAATAGTTCTGTTCGTTTACGTGATAACTGGATCCCGTTCGTTTACTTCAAAAACCCAGTAAGTCGGGGGTCACACAAAGCAATTTTTATTGCGCAACTTTTTGGCAATTCACTTTTGAACTTGCTTTTATGTCCACACACGACAATTTCTTCAGCAATTTTACTGTTTTGTTTTGCTTTTATTTTCTTATAATTTGACATTTGTGCTCTAGTCCCGATCCAAATATTCTTTGCATTTAACATAATAAATGCAATGGTTTTCCTCAACCAAAGTTATTAATTTTTCAATTAAGTCCCGATTCCATTTAAACGCCATTTTAATAAAGTAAACAATAATTACGAATTATCCACACCAAGAAGCGAAACACCGAATGAAAAGAAATGTCAAATATTCAACAAAAAAAAAAAAAAAAAAAAAGCGAATGAGAGAATTGCTTGAAATAGCCGAGAACCGGCAATTATTTTTCCCTTTTTATTCCCCTCACATCTATAAACTCAAGAATTGCGCAACTAAAATCGTCGTGTGTGAACTGCGACTAAAAGAGAACAAATGAGAACGTAAAGTGACAGTTCATTTTTTGAAAACTTGCTAGTTTTTACTGGGTATATTTTTGCCAGTAAGAATTAGCAAGCAAGAAAAAACATGTTTGAGTTTTATGGTAAACTAGCTGAGTCCGGTCCGCAGAAAACATCTGGATTTTATATTGCATCTAAATTTTAATACCGAGTGTCGGGCAAAAGTAAAGCACGATTTAGTAATATTATGAATATGACTGAAAAAAAATATACGTTTTCTTGAATATTTTAACACCAGCGCCACCTACAGGTGAAAAACTTTGTCAGCAACTTTAGTTTTATGTACATAATATATGTTGCGAATTTGAGCTAAATTGGACCGTAAATAAAGTTTTTGGGAAAATCTCGACCCCAATCGGGTACAAAAAAAAGTTATGCAAATCGGAGAACCAAAGGAACATATGGTATGAATACGAAGTCGCTAGCATTAGTGGTTCAACAGTTATTAGAGTACCAACATACGCACCAACGTTTTTATATATTAAGATAAAGCAAAAATACTACAATTCTATTGTTCTGCAAAAATGTTAAATAATAATTCTGAGGAAATTAACGATAGAAGAAGTAAGCAAATCATTTTAATCATTCATTAATTTTAATCTTTTAAAACCGGTTCCTGTCAAAAAAAAAAATCATGTGAGTCCGATCACAGGGGAGATGTGTAAACATCTAGTAATTAAAGATTTTTTTATGTCATTTATGTATCACTTATAACAAAAACTGTTTCAGCTAATTCAACAACTCTTTGTTGTAAAACGTTAAAAATATCCCAATATAAACGTATATAAGTGATACATAGATGACGCTTTTAAAAAAGTGGCATAAAAAAACAATTTTATATTATAATTTTTTCACCAATACAATCATAAGTCACACACCGATTTGTGTTACAGCTCTCACCGATTTGTGTTACGCCGTTTTTGTGATTGTATTGTGAAATAGAAATTTACCCCCCTGTGCGTATAGATGTTTACACATCAAAAATATGTGTATCTGCCAGTTTCTTTCATAATAAATGTTTATTTTCAAAAGTAATAGGTAATGATATTAGTTTCAATGAATATTTTTACATGTTAAATAAAATAAATTCTAATTAAGATATATTTCTTTATTTAATTTAGAGTTTCACTTCTTGCAAATTCTTACAAATTGCTGTTCGTTTACTATTTTGGATATTTACGTTTTTGAGAACTAATTTTTCTTACTCTCCGAAATTTCGGTTTTTACTGGGAAAGTAAACGAACAGAGCTATTAACTGTTATCAACAAAAAGTAAATTCAAATGGTGTTTTATAATGAAAAATATTTTTTTTTTGGAAAGTAAATGGGACGTGGAACCAATCAAATAAAAATCTATTGAAATATATGGAATATGGTGTTTCGGCTTTTCTCACTTCGATTTGCATCGCATCTCTTCGGTCCACAGTGGCTGAAATTGTTTTTCATTGGACAAAATTCTGTAATTTTTGAACCGATCAAAATATTTTAGTAATTCTTTTTCTAGTGGGTAGGTAGATATTAGATATATATTTAGTTGAGCTTAAGTCCGTTTTAATTTCATTAAAATTGATTGAGTACTTTTTAAGAAATTCTAGGTCAAAGTTGAACTTCTCATTCTTTTTAACTTTTAGCGTGAAATATGGGTTTTTTATTTTTTTTTTATTTATTAAAAAGGTCATATTTGGATTTTCATAATAATTACAAGCATTTTTTGTAATGGGATTTTTTTTAATGTTTACACTCAACAAAAACTGAAAATTTTGCTATTACTACTGAAATATTAAAAGTTATTTGCTGTAATATTATCTAATAGTCTTTCTATTACTACAGAAATATTTATCTTTTTTTGCTGTCAAATTTGCTAATTTTTGCAAAATAAATCCGCTAACATTAGCAACGATACTGATTTTGATATGAATATAAGGGTTTTTATTTTTTGAATCTTTCTTATTTATTAAAACATTTCATAATACATATGTGAGTAAAAAACCTTTTAAAAACAAGTTAGAAAATTATAGTTGGTCTAGACCGACTACACGATACGCTATACCATGCGTTAGAGACCCTATCTCTTAGGTCCAACTAATTGGATATAGAAAATAAGCAGAAACCAAATTTGAGTGAAATTTTTATTAATTTTTTTGGCTGCAGATATGAAGTTCATATCGGATGCTATATTTTTATGTGGACTAGGTCGAAACATGGACCGATCCTGACCATATTTGGTAAAGTCACTTATATTTTCAAAAAATATATACAAACCCAATTTGAGAAAAATCTGTGCAATATTTTTTGTTTTTTGATAGATTTAAGTGAAGATCGGGAAGCAGCTCTATATTGAAGCAGCTCTATATTAAGAATTGTCCTACAGGAATTATTTTTCGGCTACTGATTAATGGGCGTAATAAACACATACAAACCCAATTTGGCTGATATATACATATATGATAATTTGGATCTTATGGCAATTTATGTCAATTTCATAGGGGTCATTTGTATGGGGGCTAGGTCTGAACATGGACCGATTCTCACCAATTTCAATAGCGTTCATCCTATGGCCGATAAAAGCTTATATACCAAATTTCATCAAAATATATTCATATTTGCGACCTGTCGTTTGATTACATTGTTTACATGGACACACAGACGAATGGACATTGCTAAATCGACTCCAAAAGTGATTCTGAGTCGATCGGTATACTTGTATTGTATACTTATAGGGCTCTCCCTGTAAATAATCGTAATTTGAAATTTTTTTTGAGTAATTTCATTAAAATGAAAAAAGTGTTCTACCCGCGGATCGTCACGGGTGCAAAAGTATACATAGGGCTAAATAGGACACTTTCACCTTACTCTGGGTGGTATACGTTTCTTGTTCCCTAGAAGTTGTATTCGACTAAAGTTGAAATTTGACACAAATATAGTAGTTTAATAAATATTTCAGAACACCCCTAATATTAAACGGTAGGGTAGTGACCACTTACAACAAATAAAGACTGCAATCCTACCAACCATGTAAAGAAGACCGCAGGTCATTATCGGCGATAACTTGCGAGTACTAACCATTTATTTTTGATAAAAAACAAAAAAATCAATTTTTCTGAAATTAAAAAACAGTTGAGTTTGACGGCATGCCACGCCCACAATTAGCAATAGGATATATTAGCTACAAAATGGCGTTAAAATTTTAAAAATCGGTGACATAAAAAATTGGAATTTTGGCCAATGAAATGAAAATTTCAGCCATAGTGCGGTCCCAATTAACGACGCAAACCGGGGTATTGGTGTACTACGTTTTTTAAACGAACTAAAAAGTAGTAAATAATTTCTCCTAGCCCTATACAAACATCATATAGAATGTTCTCAAAATTGTTGATTGTGAAATTTTAATAGCTATGAAACCATTTCTAAAATTTAAAACGAAAAAACGTGGGATGCATGCAATAGATAATAGTAAAGTTACTTACAGCATCATTTGCAGCATTTAAACAATTCGTTTTCAATTCTTCTAAAACAGTTTGTAAGTAAATATACTCCTCTGGTAGTGGTGGTTTTTCCTTAGGCTGCTCTGGTTGCCTCTGGCTTAATTGGGGTTGTTGTTGAGTCGTTTGATCTGAATAGTTACCCATCATACTCTGGGTTGGTTGGGTTTGCCAAGCTTGTGTTTGTTGTTGCCCCTGTTGCTGTCCAGGAATTGCTGATGTTTGAAAGTTCATTTGTTGATTGGAAAAATTATTGTTTTGCATTTGCGTAGCTGGGTTATAATATGAACCACCGCCAGCCATCATGGGTGGTTGTGATGGATTTAATATATTGGTTTGTTGTTGACCAATTTGTGTGGTTGGTGGTGGTGGCATACCACTCTATTAAAAAAAAAAAGATACATACATTTATTTCCAAATTTTAATTTCATTTTTTATTAACTTTTTTTTACAAACCTGTTGATAATGAGCATTTGGATCCATATAACCATTTTGATTTTGATTTGGATCAACACCAAACAAAGGATGTGTTATTGCCGCAACTGATGCAGAGACCGGTTCAACTTTTTTAGGCTGAAAATAGTTGGGAAAATTTTTATATAAGATATGTTTGAGGTAGTTCTCGTTTTTTTTTTCATAATAAAAAATTTAAAAATTTTAAAATGCAATTAAAAGAAGCAATGAACTGATTTGTAATTTTAATGTTAGCGATAAAAAAAAGTTTATATTATTTAATATGAGTTAGTACTGATATTTGTAACTCCTAAAATAATTGACTTTTCATTATACCGATCGACTCTGTATCTAAGTCGATTTAGGGATGTCCGTCCGTCCGTTTGTCTGTGTGCGCATGTAAACCTTGTAATCAAATACAGGTCGCAAATATAATGGAATTTATGTTACTTGTTTTTTTTTTTTTTTTTTTGGCCAAGTTCATAAAATTATTTATTTTTATTTTATTTAAGCTAATTAGGCCTAACGTTTCCAATGTAAATAAAACAACCGCTTATTCCATTTTTCCTGACGTTTCGTCAATTTTATGTTGACTTTATCAAAGGTCGTCTATTTGAAAAATAAAACATAAATTATTACAAAAATACATAATTCACCAACAGCAATTATAACTCACAGTAATATGGATTTGTCTTTACATTAAAATAAAAATATTTGTTACATATAAACAAAAAACATTCAATTTAAAATAACATTTAATTACACACAACATTTAAACCACAACTTAAAAGTAATATCACAGGGTATCAACTGATGGCAATCACAGGGCAATCATGTAACTCGCATTAATATTGTTTGTATCCTCTTTCAAGTTCATCGTATTCTTTATGTTCTGTTGTATATGTAAACTTTCCAATGTAAATCTCTTCCTCTCTCTTGTCTCTTTGTCCAAAATTTTCACTTGTTTAAAATTAGCTGTATGGCCTGTCTTTAGTATATGTTGTGCTAAAGCTGTATTTTCTTTGCCCTTTGTTATGTCTGCTTGATGTTCGCCTATTCTCTTTTCTAATGTTCTTTTTGTTGTCCCTATATATATTTGATTACATTTTTGATGGTCGTTACCATTGCAATTAATTTTGTAAACAACGTTGCTTTGTTGTTGTTTTGCAATCGGCACTTTCGTTTTAGAAAAAATTGTGTTTAATGTTGTGTTAGGCTGGTACGCAAATCTCGTTTTCTCCGTTTGAATCGATGTTTTTATATTATTTTTGTCAGTTAAGCCCGGAATGTATTTAACGCTGTAAAATTTTTTATCCTCATCAACGGTCGTTTTTTGTTGAGTATAAATATGATTTTTCGGATTTTTTAAAGTGGTGTCAATTAATGTGTTTATAAGTTTGTTTGGAAAACTGTTGGCTTTTAGTATTTTTTCTAGTTTTGGTATGTTTTTTGTATGATATTTGTCGTCACTAATGTTTAGAACTCTAGAGATAAGATTTTTCGCCGTGTTTATTATCTGGCTCTTCGGTTGTGTTGCGTTGTAGTTGATGATTCTACCCGAGGACGTTTCCTTAGTAAACCAGTCAAACGTTATTTTGTTCTTATTTTTCCGTAACTTCATATCTAAGAAAGCAATTTCGCATTTTTCCTCAACTTCAATTGTGAATTGAATCTTTGGATGGTGATTATTTAAGGTAGCAAGTATTTTATCTTTATCGTTTATTTTAATAACAGCCAAAATGTCATCTACATATTTGGTTATGTATTTGATATGTATATTTTCCTCTCTTAACTCTGCTAGTGTATCGTTAAGTAGACCGTCAAGTACTATGTCAGCTATTGTGGGAGATAACGGGTTGCCCATTGGCATTCCAAATATCTGATGAAAAAGTTTATCATCATATATGAAATAATTATTTTCAATAAGGCAAAAATTGAGAATTTTGAGAAATTTTGAACTGGGAATCTTCGTAAATTCCCTTATTTTTTCCCATTTCTTCATAATGTTGCGAATTGCTAAGTGAACCGGTATGTTTGTGAATAAAGAAATGACATCAAACGAAGCCATAATTTCGTCGTCATCGAGTTCTATAGTCTCCAATTGATTCTTCACCTGTAATGAATTTTTGACATTATATTCATTCGAAATTATATTTTTTAACACTTGGCCCACGTATTTCGACAGATCATAACACGGAACTTGTACTGATGATACAATTGGTCGTAATGGGGTGCCCGATTTGTGGATTTTAGGCAACCCATATATTCTTGGGGCTGTGGCAGCTGAGCAATGTAGTTTACGTTTTTCCCAATTATCAATGTGATTATTTTTTTGTAAATCCATTACAATGTTGTTGTTCTCCCTTTGCAGTTTTGGCGTAGGATCTGTTCTTAGCGTTCGGTAAGTATTTTTGTCGTCAAGTAGTCTCCCCATCTTATCACTGTATTCCTTTTTGTACATCATCACAGTTTTATTGCCCTTATCAGCTTGTAGTATTAGAATATCATCATGTTTTTTTAAAAATTTTTTTGTTTTTTCAAATATTGTTAGAATAAATTTTTCTTTTGGTGTATTTTTGAGCTTTCGTTTAAAATTATTGATATTGGTTGCCAATTTTGTCCTTGCTACGTCCTTTTCTTTATCTTCGTTGTTCTCCATTACTTGAATGCACTGCTCAACATCAGCAATGACATGTAAGGGCGAAAAATTCTGGTTGTTCACAGGTAGAGCAAATTTTTTCCCCAAGGATAGTATCCATTTGTATTCTGTGGGTATAACTACTTCCGTTCTGTTCTCAAACCAATTTTCATTAAATGACAGTCCGTGTAATTTAAAATTTTTTTCTTTTAGTGTGTTTAATTTTGCGATCTGCCCTTCCTTTATATTTTTCGTTATGTGTTTCATTCTGCATATTTGTTTATTGAAAAACATATTATAATCATCTTCAAATATCATACTCATAATACCAGATTTTAATTGAAAAAGTTTTTGTTTAATAAGTTTGATGTTTGTATTTGTTTGTGAAATCTCTAGGTTTAAAATCTTTTTATGAAAATTATATTCGATCCGACCTAATTTTCCCTTTATTGTGTTGCATTTAAATAACTCTTTTACCTTTGTTGTTGTGTTTTTGGTGTGGTTGGGTATAATGCCGTAACTTCTACATGCTAGTGTGAATCTAAGCCTCTGTTGTTGTTGTGCTAGCCTTTTTCTCTCGTTACAATACTCCTTCATCGTTCTACTTGCTTCGGTGTTGTATTTAAGTGATATGTGTTTAAAATAATCTTTCATGTTAATACTTGCTGTTGTTAAAATTGTTGTTCTTGTTGTAGTTGTTGTAGTTGTTGATGTTTGTTGATTCAAATAAGAATAATTTCGGCAAGCTCCCCGATATTAATGTATGTTACTGTTGTTATACATATAAGTTTTTGTTGGCCATAGGATCATCGCTATCGAAATTAGTGTAAATCGGTGTAAGTTCAGACCAAAGAGCGATCTCTTAAATTGCAGTTAGATCCATATTTTCATATTATGTGCATTTGTTACGCCCATTAATCTGTAGTCCAAAAATAAATACCGTGTGTTCATACTTAGTCATATTAAGCCGGTATTCACTTAAATCTATAAAAAAAACAAGTAAGAGGGTTAAATCTTTGATACCCTCCACTTGGGTTTTACGTTAACATTTACATCTGAACTTATTTCTGATATACTCATATTTCCAACTTTGAAAAGCATGAATTTGTATTGTACCATGTGTTATTTTTTTTTGTTTTTTCATTACTGATCTTTTTCAAGTAGTAGTTCTCCCACCCCACACCTTATGACCGAGTGTTTCAATATTTTAAGGAAACAATCTTTTGCTATGAGGGATTACAATTTTCATTAGTTTTACCATGAATTTTTGGAAAATTTCTTATAAAATGATGTCAAACTTCATACATTTCTATGGAAAGTGGTGGAGCTTCTTCAAGTAGTAGTTCGTCCACCCCACAATTATTGTTGGAAAGGTTTGAAATTTAAAAGAATTACTCTCTTTACATTTTCAAATCTGAAAAATATAACTTTTGGCTAAGTCATTATGAAACATTTACGCTAAAATTATCTCAAACATGAAAAAAAGGACAAATTTTCACACGTTTGTATGGAAAGACTCTGATCTTTTTCGAGTAGTATTTCGTCCGAGTCACAATTTTGGCCCGATGACTTTGAAAGTTGGTGTACGTTAATATACTCATATTTCCATTTCCAACTTTAAAAAGCATAAATTTGTACGTGTTCTTTCATTTTTTTTTTTAAATCGATGCCAAATGTCAATGGAGTGTTCGAGCTTTTTCGAGTAGTAGTTCGACAACAGCACCATTATTGTCGGAATACTTTGAAATTTTAAGAATACTATCTTGATGTATTTGCACTTTTTAATAAAAAGGGTACTTTTCAATAAAAAAAGTACTTATTTTAATAAAAGTGGCTTTTTTAATATAAGCAATTTTTTAAGAAAAGCTTCTTTTTTAATAAAAGCTAACTTTATAATAAAAGCTACTATTTTCATTAAAGGTAAGAGGTATTTTTTTCTATATAACGTTTCTAATAAAAATTCTTTATTGAAAAAGGATGCTCCTATTTATTAAATGAACTTTTTAAATAAAAAGTACCTTTAATAGAAAAGCATCTTTTTAATAAAAAAAATATCTTTTTAATAAAAAGCACATTTTTAATAGAAAATCATTTTTTAATAAAAAACAAATTTTAAAAAATGTAAGTTTTTTAATAGAAATTACCTTTTTTAAATAAAAAGTAAAAAGTAACTTTTTATTAAAAAAGCATATTTCATTAAAAAGTACCTTTTATAGAAAATCTACCTTCCATTAAAAAGTACCTGTTATGAATAAAATACCCTTTATTGAAAAAGTACCTTTTTTTAGGAAAGCATTTTTTTTATAAAAATAACTTAAAAAATTCCTTTTTTTAAAAAAGTACATTTTATTAAATAACAACCAATTATGAAAATACCAATTTTCTTAAAAAAGAACCTTTTAATAAAAAAAAACTTTTAATATAAAAGTACATTTTATTAAAAAAGTACCTTTTGTTAAAATGTACCTCTTATTAAGATAGAATCTTTTATTAAAGAGGTATGTTTTATTAAAAAGTACTTCATGTTAAAAAATACCATATATTAAAAATATCTCTTATTAAGAAGGAACTTTTTATTAAATAGTACCCTTTATTAAAAAAGTACCTTCCATTAAAAATTTAACTTATAATTTGAAAAGTGCATCTTATATTTAAAAATAACATTACATTCAATTAAAATAATTTATAATGTATGATGTATACTATTTTTGTATTAATTTAATGTTTTTGAAAAAATGAAATAGACAAACCCCTGAAGATGTCAACAAGAAATTGACGAAACGTTGGGAGAAATATGTAATAAAAGGTTTTTTATTTACATTAATATAATAGGCCCAATTAGCTTAACCAAAATCATATATAATTTAAACAACTTGGCCAAAAAAAAAAAAAAAAATAAAAAATAATAATAAACAAACTTTAAAATAATAATTTTTATTATAAAATTAGCTTTTATTAAACAATAAGATTTTTTTGCTTTTAAAAAAGTTCCCTGTATTCAAAGTGTATCTTTTTATTAAAAAATATGTTTTTATTAAAAAAAATTTTATTTATTGAAAAGTACATTTTGTGAAAAAACAAACTTTTTATAAAAAAGTGTGTTTATAAAATAGTAGCTTTTCATTAAAAACAGCTTTTTTTATTAAAAACTACTTTTTTTTATTAAAAATTACTTCATTTTCATTAAAAAGTATCTTTTTTATTAAAAAGTAACTTTCTTTTTTACAAAATTTCCTTTGTTAAAAAAATACATTTTTTTTAAATTACAAAAGTACCTTTTCATGGAAAATCAACTTTTTTTTTTATTAAAGAAGTACTTTTTATTAAAAAAGTAAATTTTTCCTAAAAGCTTACTTTTTTTTATTAAATATTTATAAGTTTTGACGTTTTCTCTCGACAGTTTTTTAATACAATTGTATTTTTCTATGTTTTAATTTTATAATTAATAATTATAAAATAATGGCAAGAATAATGTTTTGCGAAGAGTTAAAAACCAGAATTATAGATGATTTCACTGCTGGTCTTGGCAAAAGAAAATTTGTGAGTAATATTCTATAAATAAGTACAAAATTTCAAAAATTATCAAAAACTATCATGAAAGAGGTACGGTAACGACTCAACATTTAGGCGGCAGGCTCCGTAAAACGAGTCAGACAGAATAAATTTACAAGAGAGTTTAAAAAATGTGTCCCAACGCGCAATTGTGGCTGATCTTGGTTGTTAACGCCCTGTGAAGAACCACTGATATAAGAGAAAAATCGTCTGGCTCGCATAAATTTTTTTAAAGAACTCATGAACTGGTTAAAACGGAATTGAAATACTGTTCTCTTTTCAGATCAGTCCAACTTTAATTTAAGGGGCCATGATGGAAGAATGTTCGCACGACAACCAAAGAAAATAGACTAGACTCAAAATATACAAATTAAATTTTCAAGTTTGGCAGTGGCAATATAATGGTACCGTATTGCAATTCGGACCAAAGAATGTTTCTAGTCCATGTAGTAAAAGATACTCTAACTGGATTTGGATACAGCCAAATATTAAATGATGTAATGTATCCGTGTGCGGAGGAAAATATGACCCTGGTCTGAAAGTTCCAATATGACATAGAGGCAGTTAATTCAGGGTGGCAAATAAATTTCAATGGATATCATAAACAATTTAAATTTAATTGACTCCATGCCTAGGCGTTGTGAAGCAGTACTCAAAAATATATTTTAAACTCTTTCTTCTAACTCGTACTCTCTGTATGTCTGTCTGTCGTGGGTCAACCCCATTCCCCCCTATCCAATTGATCTGAAACTTGGCCCATAGTCTTGTTGTGACTACAGATTATTTTGGGGTAGGCACGCACAGTCACGCATGGTCACGCACAGTCACGGAGTGATCTAAATGTCATTTCCCCTCATCCGATCGATCTGAAACTTGGTACATACACATGCTGTGAAAAAAGATTAACTTTGACTTAGTCAAGCACAGTCACGCATGGTTACGCACAGTCACGGAGAGATTAAAAAAGGATTTCCCCTCATCCAAGCAATCTGAAACATGGTCCATATACTTGCTGTAAAGAACGATTAACTTCGACATAGTCACGCACAGTCACGGAGTGATTTAAAAACCATTTCCCCTTATCCGATCAATCAGAAACTTGGTCAATAGACTTGCTGTAAAACAAGATTAACTTTGACATAGTCACGACCAGTCGCGGAGTGATTTAAACCCCATTTCCCTTATCCAATCAATCTGAAATTTGGTCCATAGACTTGTTGCGATAAAAGATTAATTTTAAAAGTCACGCACAGTCACGGAGAGATTCAAAACTCATATGCATAAGGAAAGAAAGAGTTTTAATTAAAACTCTGTTTTTATGGGGTAGATTATTTCTTTTTTTAAATAAACTAGTATAGCCCAGCACTCGAAATTCGAGTGCAAATTCTAGGAAATATTTTTTCATTCAATTTTTGTCTTCCAATGTTTTTCAATCTATATATCTGTGATCACAAGCGATAACCGCCTAAGTCGACTTAAGAATGATTTGATTTCATATTCTACTAAAAATGCTTTATATTTACGTGAAATCCCCATTTCTCTATCACTGTTTATTAAAAAGTTATTAATGAAAACATGCTGACCTATGTCGGAATGAAGCCCCATTACATTTATATAAAAAGTTATTTTTCTCAAAAGCATGATATTCGACGATTTGGGTTATGTATGCTATCATGTTCTGCTAAAAACGCTTTATATTTACGTGAAATCCCCATTTCTCTAACACTATTTATTAAAAAGATATTAATAAAAATATACTGACCTAAGTCGTAATGAAGCTTCATTACATTTATATAAAAAGTTATTTTTCACGAAAGCATGATTTTCGACTTAGGTGTTTAATGCTTGTGACCACAGATAAATAAAAAATTTATGAATTTTTAAATGAGCCTAAAGGTATGTTAATCAATTTAAGCAATTCACAATTCAACACAGAGCGTCTGATATATAATTTAAATCATTCGCATTAACAGGGTGTAACGAATTGTTATAAATATTTTATAGTTATTTAATTTAATTTAATATATTTTTAAGACAAATTAAACATAAATTTTATCATTCTCTGTTTCTCCTCCATATGAGATGTAACTATGCCAATTTTTACACTCCTCCGTGCCCGCAGATTGCTTAAAAAGGGAACTAAAAATTTACCTTCACGTATTAATATATAGATAAAACATATAACATATTAAATTTGACAGTGTTGTATCTTCTGAAATTACTACGAAGTAAAAGCTGTATGGTATAAAAACTGATTCTTAACCACACTGCTCGTAGGTCTGACTTTAGGTGAGTGTGTTAAAGCGCATGATCAAAAAGCGCAAGTACAAGTACAGGTTAAAACCTCACGGCTCCCTAAGCAGAAAAATTTCATATAGAAACAATCTATTCAATTATAGCACAACAAATTTTACAATGTTCAATAAAATCAATAAAATCTCTTCTTCTCTGCCACGCACCATTAAAACAAAATCAAAATTTGCATATTAATTATAGTATTAATTGCAATATGTCTTAAAAAATTACGTCAAATCTAACAAATTAAATTAATAATTTTATTTTTATGATCCAATTTTTCGTAGCGACCGTTCAAGTCGTCAAAAATATATGTTGTTAAAAGTTTCCATTGTATTATCAGTCACTGTATATCAAATAAAACGAAAAGTGTATAACTATATATCACATATGTATGTATATGAAAATATTTACGGGTATCAATTAAGAGAGTGGGATTGACTAATTTACTCCCTTTATTTTAACTCGTAGTATCTGCTTGTCTGCCGAAACAACTTTGGATCGATTACACGGTGTTACAGTCAATATGCACTTTTGAAGAGACCTAATGTAGGTTGTAGGCCTTGTTGAGTAGATCATTTGTCCATTTTTAGAATTTTGAATACACCCTCAAAATCTGAAGTTATGTCCAAAAAAACGTTTTTTTTAGGACTTTATGGACTTAAATATTTTTAACTTTTTCAGTTGTGGGTCGATTTTAAATTTTTAAACGGTTTTGGAAAGATGACTAACTAAGCTTTCCAAATATATATATATATATGTTTATACTTTAAACAAACCCATGTGGAAATAATACCCCAAATATTTCAAATTTCCAGTTTTTTGGTGAGCTTTTTCAACTTAGGCGCCTTTTTTCCCTAGACATTGTTTGGGAATATACATATGTTTATATTATCTTTATTTGAAAGCACATTTAGTAATGAGTAAATTGACACCTTGTTTTTTAAAATTGGTTTATAATTGTTAATGTTACAATATTTTTATTTAAACATACAGATATAATTTTTCTTAGTATATGCTATGTACATATATAAACTGTTTTATATGCAAACATTTTTACAGTTATTTTTTACTTAAAAAAACACGTGGTATAGTTAAATATAAAGAAATTTTAAAAATGTGTAAAATGTATTCGATAAGTGCTGATATTAAAAGTGAAATTGTGTTCTATGTGAAATATTAATAGAAATCATTTGAATTTCAGAAAGTTTTGTGTTGAACAAAAGAAGTATTAAAAACGTGGATACTATTTTTCATAAGATCTGTAAGGTACTTGTTTAATTACTTTGTTTTATTACTTTTATTTCAAATCAATGTTTCCAAGTTTTTCATGTTTATGTGAAAGTTTTGCGTTTAACAAAATGTGTGAAAATCGAAATCAATTTTGTTACATATGCGGTTTGTTTGTGGACAAAAACATCGTTTTAATTTGAAAAATAATAAGTCTGTGGTTAGAGCTTTTAACAACTTATTTCACCGCTCGTACTCTTACAGTAGATGGCATGAACCCGAGTATGTTTGCTCCACTTGCTCTTCGGGACTTAAGCATTGGAAACCTAAAAAACTTAATACACGGACTTTAACGTTTTCTACTCCAATGCAACGGCATCATCAAAGTTACCATAAAGAAGAAGATTGCTACTTCTGCCAAACTAAGTTAGTTGGTCACCACTATAAAACACGAGACCGCATACAATATGCTAATGTTTTGACTGTAAGTAAGCCAACAAAACGTAAAGTAGAAAAAGCTGAAACTACACCTGAAACAAGTGACAAAAATTTTGATGACACGGAAAATGATAGTACGTTTACTCCAATTGAAACAACATTGGACGAACAGCATTTAGTATCAAATAAGGATTATCGTGATCTTGTTCGTGACTTGGGACTGTCAATGCGACAAACAGAGATTTTGGCATCGCGGCTTAAACAGTGGCATATAGTGGAAAAAGACTTTAAAGTCACATTTCAAAGGGAAAACAATATTATGTTATTTGAACAGCTTTTTAAAGCTAACGAAGTAAACAATAACCTTGTATATTGCACAGATATAAACGAATTATTTGCCAGTTTTGGTCATAAACATCTGCCAGAAGATTGGAGGTTATTTATAGATGGGTCATGTAAAAGTAAGTATGCAGTAGATTAGAAAAACTTTGTCAAAACTTGTAGTTATATTTTCAATCTACACATTTGTTAGGCCTAAAAGCAGTACTACTCCATAACCGGAATGAGCTGCCATCTGTTCCAATCGCCTACGCTACGGATATGAAGGAAACGTATACAACAATGGAAAAAATTTTACGTTTAGTTGATTACAAACAATTTCAATGGCAAATTGTGTCGGACTTAAAAGTCCTTACAATCCTGTTCGGTATGCAAGGGGGATATACGAAGTTTCTATGCTACCTTTGCGAATGGAACAGTCGTGGAGAAAACCAATATGAATATAGTGATTGGCCACCAAGAAATTTGTTTAAAATAGGCGAAAAAAAATGTAGTCAACATCCAACTAGTGCAAAGCGACAAGATTATTTTACCACCATTGCATCTGAAGTTGGGATATATGAAGCAATTTGTAAAAAAAACTAGACAAAGACAGCGAGGCTTTTTTACATTTAAAATCAGTTTTTCCAAAACTGAGTGACGCAAAAATTAAAGAAGGTATAACTTTTGTTGATATATCTAAACGAAATACAGCATTTTGTAACTTTTTTATGCTTTATTGATTTATAGGTGTGTTTGTTGGACCACAAATGAAAAAAATTTTTTTAGATGACAGCTTTTGCGATAAATTAAATGAAGTAGAAAAACGAGCTTGGTTAAGTTTTATTTCCCTGTGTAAAAATTTCTTAGAAAATAAAAGAAGTGATGACTTCGTGGAAGTAGTTCGTGAGTTTTTGGAAGCTTATGGAGCAATGGGATGCCGGATGTCCATAAAAATTCATTTTTTAAAATCCCATTTAAATTTTTTACCAAACAACCCTGGTCAATTTAGCGATGAGCAGGGTGAAAGATTTCATCAAGAAATAGCACAAATCGAAAATCGTTTCCAAGGTAAAAAACCATGTTAAAATGCTAGCTAACTACTGTTGGTCTCTTAAAAGAGAAACTGATGACTTGTCCTACAAACGCAAAAGATCCAGCAAACATTTTTAAACGTATAAAATTTAAATATATATGTTACATAAATGTATGTATATGAATACATTAATTTACATATAAATATGTATTAAAACAGTTTTAAATCAAAATTTAAATAGTTTCCTCCGTAATGCTAAGACACTATATTATTAACATTATGCTAAAGGTGTGTTTACACTATGTGTATTTTCCATGTGTAAATTCAGTTTTACGATCCATACGTAATTCCGTGTGTGTGTCAAAATTGCCGTTTTACATACAATTCATAATTTTTGCGTTCAAACGTACATATGTATTTCCGTATGACATAACCTCTAAATGTAAACAACAGCTGATTTAATTTGTGAATTTAAAAAAAATATTGTTAAAAATAAAGATATATATTTTATATATTTTTTAATTGTTTATTAATATTAAACAATTTATTTTTCTCTCAATATTAATCTTTATAATTTACTCTGTTTTTCTTTCGCCACAAGCAATGTTGTATTTTCATGTTTATCTTGCCGAAATAGAACCTGCTCTAATTGAAAATTTTAGATATGTCTTGCAAAATGTGTTGTACATAAACAATGTTTGAAAGGGTTCACATTATGTGTACAAATTACACGTGCTAAAAAAATAAGAAAAACACGAGCAAAACACGTAGTGTGAACGCAGCTTAAGTTGACCTTAACTTGAATTATCCTATATATGGTTTAGTCTCTTTTATTAAAAAATAATAAATCTTTATCAGTAAGCATTTGATTTAAAAAAACAAGGTGTCAATTTACTCATTACTAAATGTGCTTTCAAATAAAGATAATATAAACATATGTTCCCAAACAATGTCTAGGAAAAAAAAAGGCGCCTAAGTTGAAAAAGCTCACCAAAAAACTGGAAATTTGAAATATTTGGGGTATTATTTCCACATGGGTTTGTTTAAAGTATAAACATATATATATATTTGGAAAGCTTAGTCATCTTTCAAAACCGTTTAAAAATTTAAAATCGACCCAGAACTGAAAAAGTTAAAATATTTAAGTCCATAAAGTCCTAAAAAACGTTTTTTGGACATAACTTCAGATTTTGAGGGTGTATTCAAAATTCTAAAAATGGACAAATGATCTACTCAACACTTCAAAAGTGAATGCAATTTTTTCTATTTTGTGACATAGTGTTATTAACCCTTTTACCGTCATTAAATCGAGCTGAAACTTTGCAAGCAGACTCGTGACGACGATAAAAATTATTTTAAAAAATTAGAGGGATAAGATCAGTGGGCGTGGCACCCCCATACAAAGTAAGTATTTAATATCATATAACTGAAGTACTATTAGAGAAAAAGCCTTTGGCCTTTGTCTGAGTTCATGAGTTATTAATGTGAGTGGTCGCCGCATAAAATGGGTGGATCGGGCCAATGGGCGTGGCACCGAAAAAACTTTGGATCAATTTTTAATGATCTAATAAATTTTCGCTTAAAAAATTTAATTATATGGCAGTTCCACAGACATGGGACAAGTATAAAATTTTTTTTTTAGAAATACATATTTTATTCTCAGTCAAACTTAATTCGAAAGCTTAACCCTCCAGTTGTTGTAAATTCAAGAGGAAATTTTGCCTTTCCATCTTAATAGAAAATAGTTTCCAAATATTTCATTTATTCAAATATCATTTCATTCATATACATGCTGAAATTGTTTTCTGTGGATTCAAAATAAATTGTTTATTCA
Source organism: Cordilura impudica (assembly GCA_963682025.1). Classification (NCBI taxonomy): domain Eukaryota; kingdom Metazoa; phylum Arthropoda; class Insecta; order Diptera; family Scathophagidae; genus Cordilura; species Cordilura impudica. The sequence goes on along the minus strand of OY821521.1, from coordinate 154,117,911 downwards.
TATCCCTAAAATTGGTGTTAAAATATGTTTGATACTTGTATTAAAATACAATATTTGTAAAGTACATTTAAAATAATGTTGTGTTGGAAGCTAATGCACGAAAGGAGGAAGTGTAAGGTGAGTTGCAAAACTTTGTAAGGTAAGTCACACATATAATTTAAGCTTATACAATTAATTGAACTCAGTTTTGTTTTTTCCAGCTATGCATTTGTCATAATTGACCTCTTTTTATTGCTTTAGAATTTTTTTTTAATGTGTAGTAGAAAAGAAAAAATGTAGTACATATATAAATTTGCCTCCAAAACGTGTGTCCAATTTGTTGTAAGGTGAGTCACACCTGTAAAAAGAGCTATAATTGTCACAAAAGTCTACTTTAAAATTAAAATTGGTACTAATTCTGAGCTATGGACTATCTATTAACGTCTAAACCAATTTTTGTAAAAATTCTTTGAATCTCTTTAGAATAAATTGATTTTAATAACTTGCAAAAATGTCGAAGGGTAAGGTGAGTCACATGGAATTGCCCTATACTATAATTTTTGACTTTTCGAAATTTTAACGAATTTGAGATTTTTGACATAGATATTTTTCTAGGCATGTTTAATTTTCAGTCCATCAATTATTTAATTACATGATGGTAAACTTAATTTATAAAGAAAGGGAGTATAATTAAAACTTGGTTTTTATGGGTTAGTTTTTTATTTTTAATTTCTTAATATGGCATGATCTTTAAATGTCAAAAATAAATAAAATTAACATATTTAGAATTTATGCAAAAAAGAAATGGATTTGGGACCATATAAACTTGTTTAAATTTGTTTACATGGAAAGAATACATAACTAAATATATTAGCAAAAAATGTAAAAATAAAACAGGCAACATAAAAGAGAAAACAAACAAAACATTTGAAGGTTTTCAGTATACCTGATGTAGTGGAGAGTTAAGAAAATTGGTTGAAATATTATAGTCATTGTTAAAATTTGTATCAAAGGTACTTAAATCATTAATGATTTTAGTATCCTTTTCATGATTTATTATCTTTTGCCATTTGCGGGTACCCGCATGTTGAGCTGACATTTCATTTTTTGTCTGTGAGTAGTAATACATGTTCTATTTGTTGAATAAAGACAGAGACAGAAAAAGTAATGAAACAAAGTTACAAAAGAAAAAGAAAAACAACAAGGCAGAAATAAAAAGTAGCAAAAAAACATTAAATAAGATAAAATAAATCAGGAGCCAAATCACCGCATTCGTTATCGAAATTTTTCGATCGAAATCATTTTTTTATTTCCCAAAAAAAATTGCTAAGAATAATTTTTCTTTTTCACAGTTAAAGAATTATGGCCTCTGATTAAGGTGAAAAGGGAATCGTGGTCGAGCGTTTGTCCATCTTCTTCAAATAATAAACCAAAATATGAAATTTCGATTGATTTTACTCGATAACGAATGCGGTGATTTGGCCCCAGTTTGTTGATATATAAAGACAAATTTAAATCTAAACTAAATGATATGTTTATGGAATTTCGAGAAAGAAATTATATTTTATGATTGTATTTAAAAAAAATATCCACTCTGCCTTGCAAAGAGAGACAGATAGATCTATTACTTGTTCTAATATTTGAAGAAAAATAAAACCAAGTTTAAAATTGCGAATTTAAAAATAAAAGTCTGTCTATTCGAATGAAAAGTATTGAATAGTATCGAATTTAATAGCACTTATAACTACCAAAAATATTTGACCTAGATCCATCTTTAATTATACCGAAAGTGATTCTGAGTCGACTTAGCGATGTCCGTCCGTCCGTCTGTATGACCATGTAAACTTTGTAATCAAAGTACAGGTTGCAAATATTTAGTCTATAAGCTTCTATCGGCCATGGGATAAACACTATTGAAATTGATGAAAATCGGTTCATATTCAGACCTAGTCTCCATACATATAACCCCTATTAGATCGATCTAAATTGTCATAATATCCAAATTATGTTTGTGTATGTTTGCTACATTCATTTAATAGTAGTCCAAAAATAAACCCTATAGCACAATTCTTAGTCATAGCCCCCATATGTAGCTGAATCCCGATCTCCACTTAAATCTGTAAAAAATACAAATATTGCACAGATTCTTCTCAAATTAGGTTTGTATATGTTTTTGCAAAACATAAGTGACTTTACCAAATATAGTCAGGATCGGTCCATTTTTCGACCTAGTCCCCATATAAATATAGCATCCGATATGAATTTTTCCTATCCGAAGGAAAAAATTATAACAATGCCACTCAAATTTGGTTTATGCTTACTTTCTATATCTAATTAGTTGGACCTAAGAGATAGGGTCTCTGAACGCATGGTATAGGGTATCGTATAGTTGGTCTAGACCGACTATAATTTGTTACTTATTATAATTGAAAAGGTTAAAACTGCAGCCACCACCATCATCGTTTTTGAAGACATGGACCAATGACTCCACCGGCCCCTAAAGCGCAAAAACAGATATTTTCTGTGGATGTAATGGTGGGTGTTTGAACAAAAGCTTCACTCCAAATGCGAAAATTTTGCCTAATTACGTACCCATCCAACCAACAATGAGCTTCATTGCAGAACAAAATTTTTTATGGAAAATCAAAATCAATATCATTGGCCGATTTGTCGGCTCATACGATGGTCGTTTTGCTTTAATTCCTGCACAAGTTTAGTAAAATCTTCCATAAAGTGGATGGCCACATCCCGGTTTGCTGAGAACGGCGCTGAATTGAACGATGTGGGTCTTTTTCAATGCTTTGCTACAGCTTGTCCGGTGCGTACTGTTTGACGGCTTACGTGGTCCAATAACAATCCATAGTTATTCGAATTAACCGCTCTGTTTGATGATTATGACTACCGTAAAATGATAGAAAATTTCAATAATTTGCAAGCGTTACTCTCGTGTAAGTCTATCCATGATGAAATGGCAAACCAAACTTATCAAAAAGCAAATATCAACTGTTAAATCGGTTGTCAACTCAAAGTTGTGAATCTCTAAAAAAAAAACGTTCTTAGTTGGTGTTTTACGATTTCAATTTATAACAATATTTCCCGCATTTTTTAAATTTGAATTTTGTTCGAAAAAAAAAACAAATTTTATTTCAAATTTTCTTTCCATTGATTGCACTTGAAATATACTCGTATAATCATATCTTCAGTTGTTTCCAACCCGAGGTATAGTCTAAATAGTGAAACTACTTTTAAAAAAATCATGTGAGTCCGATCACAGGGGAGATGTGTACACATCTAGTAATTAAAGATTTTTTATGGCACTTTTTTAAAATTAAACAGAAAGCGTCATCTACTTATAGCAATCAACTACAGGGGCTCTGCTAATATAAAAATATTTATTATTATTTATTATTACAAGCGGTTAATTTTTAATTTTCCATTTTTTATCTTTATCTTTCTTTTTCATTTTTTCATTTTTTGTTTTTAATTTCTTATTTTTCTTTTTCCATTTTTTATTTTTCATTTCTCATTTTTTATTTTTCATTTTTTAATTTTCATTTTATATTTTTCATTTTTCGTTTTTCGTTTTTAATTTTTATTTTTAATTTTTTATTTTTAATTTTTTATTTTTCATTTTTCATTCTTTATTTTTCATTTTTTATTTTTCATTTATTTTTCATTTTTAATTTTTCCTTTTTCATTTTTAATTTTTTATTTTTAATTTTTCACTTTTTATTTTTCATTTTTTATTTTCCATTTTTTATTTTTAATTTTTTATTTGTAATTTTTCATTTTTATTTTTCATTTTTTATTTTTCACTTTTAATTTTTTATTTTTAAATTTTTAATTTTTTATTTTTCATTTTTTATTTTTCATTTCTTATTTTTCATTTTCAAACAGGTTATTAAATATCATAATTTTTTCACCAATACAATCATAAGTCACACCGATTTTGTCTTACGTCTTACATGTTACGCTGTTTTTGTGATTATATTGTGAAATAGAAATTTACCCCCTGCGCGTATAGATGTTTACACATCAAAAGGTATTAAATTATCTGTTCCAAATCTTTTATACCCTCAACCCATGTTCTAAACACAATATCATAATAAAGCTTGTCAACACTGAGGCAAAAAAGGCTAGATTTAAATTTACAATGGTTAGTATATTTTTTACAATGATTTTTAAAAGTAATAAGATAATTAACAAAAATGTAAATATTTTTGTGATTTTTCTAATTGAAAGCAATTATTAAATGCAATGAGCATAAATGTAAACACATACAAAAATATTTTTGTTTGTTCTCGAAAACAAAAACAACAAGCAAACAAAAATGTGTATGCATCGCTAGTACATATCTATATGCATGTGTTCTATGTGTTCTGTTACGTATTAAATTTGTTCAATATATTTAGTGTTTTATATGAAATTTAATCGGAGTATCTTAACATTTTCGTACATCATTCCTCAGCTTATCAGCCTAGAGGCAACAAATTTAATAACAACTTGGTCATAATAATGGCAAACAATATTATCGTAATTTTTTACAGGTAAATTGTTTATTTTGTGAATAAGTGTGAGTTTAACAGTCAGACAGACGGACATCGCTTTATCGACTCGAGTTGTTATATATGTATATGGGGGTGGGGCTAATGTTAAGTGACATGAAACCGATGTCGTCCGATCGGGATGAAATTTGCACCAAGGTTAGTCCTATTAGATAGCAGTTTAGACACAATTTTCCAACTAGATCGTTTAAGAACTCTCTGAGTTAGAGTGGGTCAAAATTTGACATTTTGACAAAACAGGTGTTTTTTTCTCATCCATTGTTCATAGCAAAATTTGTCCCAAATAGTTTAGATAGCTATTTCTTCAATCTTTCGAAAATTAAGAGATTGCTAAATCAAAAAAATTTTTGACGTTGTTTTTTTTTTAAAGGCCCCTTTTTTGATCAAAAGAAAGCTTAGGGTTTTCCTTCATGAGCTTTTTGGTTGCTTAAGACCAGTTTACGCTATCACACTTTGTAATACGACTTGTCAAAAAGTAGAGTATTATGAAAAAGTCGTATCATGTGAAAAGCTTATGTTATGAAACTGACAGTCTGTAGGATTTTATTTTCGAAGTCCGTTGGTTTTAGAAACATTTCTAAAAACTTGCCATTTTCATCGGACCAGAGTTGTTTTTTGGTAATATTAAAAAAGGTAAACAAAAACTGTTGAGAATATTAAATATAACACACTTTGAGTAAATACACTTGCGTATTTGATAAATGTTTATAAATAGTTATTTTGTATTTTAACTTCATATTGAAAATTTAATTTTCTTCATTCAGAATTTTTTCCTTTAAAAACATAAACATTGTACATATAATAAACTAGCTGAGTCCGGTCCGCGTTGCTGGCCCGAAGAAAACATCTGGATTTTATATTGCATCTAAATTTTAATACCGAGTGTCGGGCAAAAGTAAAGCACGATTTAATAATATTATGAATATGACTGAAAAAAAATATACGTTTTCTTGAATATTTTAACACCAGCGCCACCTACAGGTGAAAAACTTTGTCAGCAACTTTAGTTTTATGTACATAATATATGTTGCGAATTTGAGCTAAATTGGACCGTAAATAAATTTTTTGGGTAAATCTCGACCCCAGCGCCACCTATCGGGTACAAAAAAAAGTTATGCAAATCGGAGAACCAAAGGAACATATGGTATGAATACGAAGTCGCTAGCATTAGTGGTTCAACAGTTATTAGAGTACCAACATACGCACCAACGTTTTTATATATTAAGATAAAGATTTTTTAATTAAAAATATAAATCACAATTTTAATAGGTTATGGGCCGTTATTGTTGAGATTGGGCTGTTAAAAAAAATTAATTTAATTATATTGAGGATTTATTCGCCTGTATTCTGTACGCATCTTGTATATTTGTTGGTGCTGTTGGTGTATCGTGTAAGGTGCTGCTGTGTATCCTTATTTATTGGTTCCGTTTGATATATCCTGTAAGTTAATATCGGTGTATCCTAAAGTGGCTGACGCAAAACTTTTGATTACAAAGCTTAATCGTGATAATTACGAATTATGGAAATATCGAATGCAATTAGTACTTAAAAAAGAGAAGGTTTGGGACGTTATTGAGAAGGAAATTCCAGGACAACCTGATGCTAAATGGCTTGAACGTGATACTGAAGCATCTATTTTAATTGGTTTGGCAGTGGAAGAATCTGAGATTTTTCGAATATCCAATTGTAAATATGCCAAAGAAGCTTGGAACATATTAAAATCTTACCACGAAAAGTCAACACTAAGTAATAAGGTAAACCTTATGAGATCAATTTGTAAATTAAAACTCCAACCAGGAGATGATATGGATAAACACATCATTCAAATGAAATCTTGGTGAGAAGATATCTGAATCGTGGATAATTTCGATGTTATTAAGTAGTTTACCTGGTACATATGACACATTAATCACTGCTCTTGAGGTAAGAGATGAAAAAGATCTAACAATGACTTTGGTTGAAAATAAATTGCTTGAAGAAGATGAGAAACAAAGGAAGAGACTATCTGAAATCGATTCTGTACTCAAAACTACAAACAAATATAAATTTAATTCAAACACTAATCCTAAGAAGATTGTGTGCCATTATTGTCGTGGTGTGGGTCATATTCGTAGAGATTGTTGGAAATTAAAAAATAAACCGAATATTAAACATAATGCCAAAGTTACTAAAAGTACTGAAGCGTGTGATAACTCATGTTTTAATATAAATTGTGAACAAGGTGTATGGATAGTTGATTCTGGTGCTACTTGTCATATTTGCAGTAAAAAAGAAGAATTTACAAATATTAATTTATCCTGGCGTGAAAAAGTAACGGTTGCTAATGGTGATGTCGTTTTTTCTGCTGGTAAAGGTTCTTGTCAAATTAAATTATTAAATCAAAAAGGAACCGAAGTAGTTCTTACCATTGATGATGTATTATACATTCCATCGTTTAAGTGAAATTTGCTGTCAGTAAAGAAATTATCTATAAATGGATACAAAGTTATATTTTTTGGTTCAAGTTGCAAAATTATTGATATGAATAATGCTGAAATTGGTATTGCAGATTGTGTAAATAATTTGTACCATTTGAAAACCAAACAGTGTGAAGAAGCTCTAGTTACAACTTGTAATCTTAATCATTGTCAACATTTTTATCATAAATTATTTGGACATAGAGATATAAATGCAGTAAGAGATATGCAAAATGGTAAGCTTGTAAACGATTTTAATATTATCGATTGTGGTATCCGAAAACCCTGTGAAGTATGTATTAATTCATGATGAAGCGATGCCAGATAGAAATGATGGTGCCTGATATATGTTTTTTATAAAATTTAACAATTTTCTGATCACTTCATACATTTTATATAAATATTTTTTGATTTTCTACTTTTTATCTACTTTTTTCCATTTTAAAATAACTTTAATCTATTTCTCCTTAATTTTTCTTTTCAATTATTTTATTAATTTTAAAATTTGTATTAGTTTTGTTCCTTTTTTATTACCATTTATTCTAATAACATACAATTGTGTTGCTTTAAAATCTGTGATATATGATTTGTGGTAATAGTTATAGTTCCAAAGATAACGTTTTTAACATGGTAAGGATTCTGGCGAAACAAAAATCTGGACTCAAAATTGTTCATATAAATGCACAAAGTCTTAATAACAAGATAGATGAGTTTAGATATATTTTTGTTGCCTCTGGAGTTGACGTCATCTGCGTATCTGAAACCTGGTTCGATTCCTCAGTCAATGATTCAATTTTCAATTTGCCGGGATTTAAACTATTTCGTGCTGATAGGATAGCAAACGCTGGTGGTGTCTCAATTTATGTGAGAACGGAGATAAATTGTTGTTGTAAAGCTAAGATCAGAGCCTACTAGTGAGATTGAGTTTCTATTTCTTGAATTAACCACGAAGGATAAAGAAAAAATTCTTGTCGCCTGCGTATATCGACCGTATAACTTTATTGATACCAAAGACTTGTTTGATAAAATTGAATCTCTGTCCTTATTGTACAATGACGTAATCATTTGTGGTGATTTCAATAGTAACCTGCTAGTTGATAAGTCACTTTCAGAGCCCATGCAAACGCTCGGTCTTTTGCCTGTTAATACGATCGTTCCAACCCATTATCCAAGTGGCTCGAACAGTTTACTTGATGTATTCTTTACTAATCATAAAAGCAAAATACTGCTTTACGATCAATTTTCTGCCCCTGTTTTTTCGAAGCATGACTTAATTTTTATGATATATCATAACTATGTTAACAATGAAGATGTACATTACACTTATAGAGATTTTCGTGGCATTGACTATACAGCGTTAAACCAGCGTATTGATTGCGTTCATTGGGATTCAATTTATGGTCTTGAGAATGTTAATGATCAAATTGCTTTCATTCAAAATAACCTTCTCACAATATTTTATGAAATTGTGCCTGAAAAAACAAGAACACTTAAACCTATACAGCCTCCTTGGTTTACTTCAATTATAAAACGTTTAATTGATAAACGAGATTTGGCATATAAACGTTGGAAGAAATTTAAAACGCCTGAGTTACATGCATTATTCAAATCCATTAGAAAGGAAGTTGTGAACTGCATATATATTGCAAAATCCAGTTATTATCGACAGAAATTCACTTCAGCTATTGATAGCAAGAGAAAATGGAAAGAGATCCGTGAAATAGGTATTGGGAAAAGAAATCCTTGCACTGTTGGTTCTGATGTGGACGTTGATAAGTTAAACAAACAATTTGTCGAAATTCAAGTGAATAAACCAACTGCAAATGAGTACGAAAAAATTCATACTGTGCCTATTGAGAACTGTTTTGATTTTCGATGTGTGGATCAATCTGAAGTTCTTAAAAGTATTACATCAATTAAGTCAAATGCTGTGGGCTTAGATGAAATTAATCCAAGATTTTTAAAAATTGTCGTTCCTAAACTTCTTCCATTTATTACGTATTTAATTAATACAATATTAACAAAATCAATTTTTCCTGATATGTGGAAAAAAGCAAAAATCATTCCTATTCCAAAGAATAACAGCGACTTCCGACCTACCATTTTTATCCAAGGTTATGGAAAATCTTATGTACCGGCAAATGAATGAGTATTTAAAGAATCAACATCTCCTTACGGATAGACAATCTGGGTTTAGACAGGACAGAAGCTGCATTACGGTTTTGATCGATGTACTGGAAGAAATTAGATCAAAGCTGGATAAGAATATGGTATCATTTCTTGTGCTTTTAGATCACAGTAAGGCCTTCGATACTGTTGATCACTCGATTCTACTCACTAAACTCGAGAAAATCTTTAATTTCTCAAGTTCGGCTAACAAACTTATTTCCTCTTACCTTATTAATCGTAAACAAGTGGTTTCTTTAAATGGAGTGACTTCTAAAGCAGCGGATATTGACAGAGGTGTGCCTCAGGGGTCCATTCTTGGTCCATTGCTCTTCTGTATGTATATTAACGATTTGCCTGAGGTTCTGAATTACTGTGGCGTACAAATGTATGCTGATGATGTACAGTTGTACTTAAGCAGCAGAATAGAAGATGTTCAACATTGTTCTGACTGTATTAATAGTGACTTGGATAATATACATAAATGGGCATGTACAAATGGCTTATGTATAAACCCTGACAAATCAAAATGTATTTTCATTTCAAGAAGTAATAAAAAAAGACTGAATGACAATATTTTTCTACATATTAACAACTCAAGAATCGACTTTGTTCAAACATCATCGAACTTGGGAATCACATTTAATGCTGAACTTTCTTGGTCTAACCATATAAATATATCAGCTGGTAAAGTTCATGGGATGTTGAGAAACTTGTGGGCTGTGCAATCATCGACGCCGTTTGAAATAAGAATGCTTTTGGCAAAAACCTATTTAATACCAGTTCTACTGTACGGGTGTGAAATATTTGCAAATTGCGACACTATTGACTTTAATCGCCTCGAGGTCACATATAATAATATAGCCAGATACGTTTTCAACAGAGGTAGACGAGATAGTATATCATCATATTCATACCAGTTATATAATACAAGTTTTAAAGATTTACTAAAATATAAAAGCCTTTTAATGATGCATAAGATTATTTATCTGAAGAACCCAGAATATCTTTTTAACAAAATTATTTTTGCACAATCGCCTCGTGGAAGAAATTTGATATCACAAAAATACAAATATCTAATGTCTACTAGACAATTTTTCAACTACACCACGTGTCTTTGGAACAATTTACCATCATATATCCAAGTACAAAGCAACGCATTACTTTTCAAAAAGGAACTTAAAAAATTTTTTTGTTTGAATCTATGTTAAATGTCAACTTTATTATGTTCATTATTATGTTAATTTTTATGACTAATTTACTTTATTTTTATTAATCTCGAAATTTACTGTAACTCAATGTTAATATTACAAATGTTACTTGCTATCACTGTAATTTATAAGATTTATTCTTGTTGTGATAGCAATTCAATAAAACAATATAATAATAATAATAATAATAATAATAATAATAAATGTAAATTAACTCGAAAACCATTTTCTAAAAAATCAGAGTCTAAAACTGGGGAAGTTCTTGAATTAATTCATACCGACATGTGTGGTCCTATGCAGACGACAACTCCTGGCAGAAAGAGATAATTTCTTACATTAATAGACGATTTCAGCCGTTATACTATTATTTTTCTGCTGAATGAAAAGTCTGAAGTTTTCAATATGATAAAAATTTATATTGAAATGGTTAAGAACAAATTTGGTAAAGTTCCAAAATGCATTAGATCCGATAACGGAGTTGAATATAAATCAAAAAGGATGATTGACTTATGGTATCAAATCTCAATTTACAATTCCATATTGCCCACAGCAAATTGGGGTGGCTGAAAGGAAAAATCGTTATCTTGTTGAAATGGCTCGTTGTCGTCTTGGAGAAGCTGGTTTATCTAAAATTTATTGGGGAGAAGCCATTATGTGGTCTAATTATTTACAAAATATATTAGTTACCTCTTCCATTCCATGTACTCCTTATGAAAGGTGGGAAGACCGCAAGCCTGATATATGAAATTTTTATATATTTGGTTCTAAAGCATATGTGTTATCACCTCAAATTAATAGAAAGAAACTAGATAACAAATCAACGCTATTAACTTTTATGGGTTATGATGAACAGTCTAAAGGGTTGCGTTTTGTTGATACAAGCACTAATAAAGTTACTATAAGCAGAGATTTTAAATTTGTATCTTTGAATACTGTCATTAAGTTGAAGGATGTAAATAATTCACTTCAGAATAACAAACCTTTGGAAATTAATGTTTTTACAAAACGTTCATGTGATGTTAATGATACCCTCACTGATGATTCTGATTCTTATTGCAGTATTAGCTCTGACCTTGAATATTTTGTAAATGATAATCCAGTTGCAGGAGACTCTCAAGATACTGAACTAATGTTACGAAGATCATCAAGAATTAATAAAGGAGTTCCTCCTGCAAAGTATTCCGCGAGTCTAGTAGAGTCTGATATCTTTGAACCTAAAACATACAAACAAGCAGTCAACTGTAAAGAAAAGCTCGAATGGGAGTCAGCAATGACTGAAGAAGTGGACTCTCTTAAAAAGAATAAAACTTGGGATTTGGTTTTTGCTCCAAAAGATGCAAATATAGTTGGTTACAAATGACGAAGTTTTTGCACCTGTTGTACGTCAAGCTACTTTTCGTATTCTTTTGTCCATTGCTGGTATAAAAAATATGTATGTGGAACATATTGATGTAAAATGTGCTTTCCTAAATGGTAATTTAAATGAAACAATTTACATGAAACAACCACCTGGTTTTATTGAAGGCGATGGTAATTTAGTATGCAAACTTAATAAGAGTTTATATGGTCTGAAGCAAGCCGCTAATGTTTGGAATAAAGCTTTAAATGATGTATTAATTAACAGTGGATTTTTACAAAGTAAAGCAGATTTATGCTTATATAGCAAAGTCATCAATGGGGAAGATGTTTATGTGCTTATTTATGTTGATGACTTGGTAGTAGCTTCTTCAAAAAAGGATGAAATACAAAATGTTCATGAATTATTGAATACTAAATTTGAAGTCAGCAATCTTGGGCCAATATCACATTACCTTGGCATGGAAGTTATAAAAACAAAAGAATTTCAATACAAGATTCGACAAAAACAATTTATAGAAAATATGATAGTTAAATTTGGTCTACAAGATGCTAAGGCTTCAAAATATCCTCTTGATCCTTCTTATGGGAAAACTGATTCAGAACCATTACTACGAAATAGTGAATACCAAAGTTTAATAGGATCACTATTATATGTTGCTGTAAATACACGTCCTGATATTTCAGCTAGCGTTGCAATATTGGCTCAAAAAACAAGTAATCCAACTATCGAAGATTGGAATGAATTAAAACGTGTAGCAAAATATTTAAAAGGAACTTCGGAATTGTTTTTAAATTTAAATGGAAATTTTGAAAAGGAAAATGAACTTGTTGGTTATGCAGATGCAAACTGGGCAGAGTGCAGAATAGATAGAAAATCAAATTCTGGTTATATTTTTATGATTAATGGCGGTACAATTAGTTAGTCATGCAAAAAACAAACAAATGTTTCCTTGTCAACAACAGAAGCAGAATTTATTGCATTATCAGAAGTTGCAAAAGAAGCTGTGTGGATAAGAAGAATTTTGTTTGATTTAGGATGTAATCAAAAATTTCCGACTTTAATATATGAAGATAATCGGAGTTGCTTAAATTTGATTAAAGAAGAAAAATTAAGTAATCGTTCTAAACATATTGATACTAAATTTCATTTTGTAAAGGATTATGTAGATAAGAAAGTTATAGATTGTAAATATTGTCCTTCAGAAGAAATGATAGCAGATATGTTAACAAAACCATTATCAAGCTCTAAACTTGAAGTTTTTAGACATAAAAGCAACATTTACTGATTCGCAATTGAGGAGTGTTGAGAATATTAAATATAACACACTTTGAGTAAATACACTTGCGTATTTGATAAATGTTTATAAATAGTTATTTTGTATTTTAACTTCATATTGAAAATTTAATTTTCTTCGTTCAGAATTTTTTCCTTTAAAAACATAAACATTGTACATATAATAAATAAAGATTTTTTTAATTAAAAATATAAATCACTATTTTAAATAAATAATGTCGGTACGACTTTATGACAGTCCGATGAATTTCATCGGATTTTTATTTCGAAAAATCATACGACTGAGTGGCATCGTGTAAATGGGCCTTTAGTGGGATGCGAGTTGGATATCTATCAAAATAAATGTTTTGTAACTCAACACAACGGTTTTTCAATTTTTAGCAAATGCACTATTTTGATTTTTTTCCTATTTGTGTGTGTTTCTAAAACCTTAAAAATAAAACTTATACTGAGAAACTAGACAAATTAACCTTTCCGACGGTATGTAACATACCTAAATAAATTTCGATACTGTAATACCCACAATATGTTTCACCCCCAATATTTTTTCTGAGTCTTGTAGCTGCCTTTCATTGCGGCTAATGCAACAAAAAAAGTCCAAAAAAAGTTTTTGATTTAGCAAAAAAAAAAAAAATTTCAAGGTTTTTTTCGAAAGATTTAAGAAATGGTTATCTAAACTATTTGGGACAAATTTTGCTAGGAACAATAGGTAATAAGTAACATGGATGAGAAAAACCATCTGTTTGGCCAAAATGTAAAATATTGACCACCTCTAACTCAGAGAGTTCTTGACCGATCTTGTTGCAAAATTGAAGAAATCAGTTTCAAAAGTTGGGTCACTTGACACAAAACCCCCATATATATACTTTTTGGGGTAGCAAATAAATTTTTCGATACGCTAAAAACGGAATGACAAACTGATATATGAATTCTCTCTGCACAGTGACTAGGAGGGTATAAAAAAATCTTAAAAATAAACTTGTCCTTAAAATTTATTTTATTCCAATTTTCGTGTTTAGCAGGTCACAAATACATTTAAAAATAGTCACACTTACTACTGTAATTTTTAAATTCACATTCAATTCCTTCGTATCTTTTTAATTAATTTTTTGATTTATCGAAATTCCATAAAAAAATAACATTTATTTTTCTCCAAAAACAAATATTAAAACTCACCTGTCTTTGGGTTTTCAATGCTGGAGGATCATTCCAGCCAGGTGGTGGTGTTGGGTTACGTTGCATATTATGTATATGGGTTTGCGGTACTGCTGCAGTGGCCGTTTCAATGGGTGGCACGCCGGGCATATATGAATTGTTAGCGAATTGATTAGGATTAAAGGTAGGCTGCATAATTGAGGGAGCTTGCATGGGATTTGCATTAAATGGAGAGTTATTAAATAAAGCTGGCTGGGTTGCTGGGGCTGGAACAGGGTTATAAGTGTTGCCATAACCACCCATAGGACCAGCAGGGGCTACAGAAGGATCTAATACGTATTTAGATCTTGAAGCTAAACCACCCCCGCTTGTTGTGCCACCTTGAGAACTGGCCGTACTTAGTGGACGAGGAGGTTGTGATATATTTTCATTAACGGGAGGTTTGAAGGCCGTTGTCATAACAGCTGCGTTTGGATTGAATATTAAGGGAGGAGCTGCTGCTGAACTAGTTCCTGCTGGCAATGGTTGTGTTGCAAATGGTGTAGACATGGGATTATTAACAGGATTAGCATTCCATGAATTTCCTGGTGGAATATAAGGGTTTGTTATAGGTGCTGGCATAGGATTTGGGGGAGCAGTTCCTGGATATCCTGTCATATTATTATTGCTATTTTGTGTAGGTATTTGTGAAAATGATCCTCTTGGTTGTAATTGTTGACGTTGATACATATTCGAGGCTTGTTGGTTCAAATTTTGTGTACTTGTTGCAATTTGAGATTGCTGTTTAGTAGTTTGAGCTGGTTGTACAATACTAAAGATTCTTTGTTTTAAATCATCTAAATCTGGATGAGTAGCTGATGCTTTGATTTCCATTATATACGTAAGAGCAGCAGTAAAAGCTCCCTGAGCCACCAAAAGACCACCATATTCTTTAATAAAATCAGCTACTTTTGTATTCAGCTCCACAGCTATACCCTGCCCTTCCAGAGATTTATTCATTAGCATAACGATCTCAGCTAATTCTTGCAACTCTTCAGTACTCAATTTATAATTGGTATTTTGATTTTCCAATTGTTTCAGCTGATACCAAGCCGATACTAGTTTATCAATATTGCCGGCACATATGTAACAAAGCATAGCATTGCGTGTACACTCGATATTTGTAGAGGAAGACTCATTCAGTAGGCGATCCCCTAGTTTTTCACAGATATCGACCACCTTGCGCTCGCTGTGTTTAAGGGCGGCAACCAAAGCTTCTTTCCAACTGTCAATTGTACAACGGCTAACAAAATCCAGCCAATCGCGTGTCACTAAAGCTGATATAACATTCGATAATTCGCTTTGTTGTTCTAGCAAATAGTTGTTTTGAATTTTGGTTAAGAATTCTATGCCAGCTGTAGAAGCGATAATGAAAGCTTCGGGAGTACGTTTAGAATTCAAACATAATTGTACAGCAGCTTCTAAATTGCCAGTAAGTATGGCTTCTGTAATAAGGCTATCAGCATCTGATTAAAAATGGAAAAGAAAAGAAAAAGAAAACAAATAAATACATTTTATATTTCAATTAAGCTAGTAAAAAATAATTTTTTAATTTTTATTGAAATAACAAAAAACTGCTTTGAAAAACTTACGTTCTCCACTAGGTATTTTAAATTCTGCTAAAGGTTTTTGCAACTTCTCATTGCTTACATTTTTTTGGGCTGAAGCAATGCCATCGAAAACCGTATTATTGTCAAATTGTTGCTAAAACAAAATAACCAATTTGTATTTTATTTGTCGTTTACTGGATAAATTGGTTTAATTTAAGTAAAGTTTCTAAGATGAAATGATTTAGCCTTAAGCTTACCGTATAACTATTTGTGCTTCCATCTGTACTTTGATCACATTCAACATCCGTTGAATCACTCTTTTTTGTTTGATTTTTTTAATGATATGAATAGTATTTAAAATAAACAAATCTATTATCAATAAGTGAAGTAATATGTAAAATTGTATATAAATTCTGATAAACTCAACTCAAACTAAGAGATGATTGTTAAGTCTTTACAAACATGAAACAACTTAAGCTCAGATAAGAATAGTAAAATTCAATAGTGCATGAAGTGTATTATCGCTTGAAAAAAATATAAATAAACGAAAACATAGAAGCCACAAAATTTACACAATTCAAAATTGTAGTAAAAATATGTTTTTAAGGTTTTGTTTGCACATAGTTTGTTCCTTAAGATAAAGGTACAGAGCACGCTTTCTATGCTTCAAAGCTTTTTGGGCTACTGTAGTAGTGCATTTTCATAGAGTGAGCTCCATAAAAAGTTTACGAAGCATATTCCGAAAAAGGTAATTTTTTTAGAGTTTTAAGCCCTAAACACATTCACTGCGAGTTGCGAGTGCGAGAAAAACGAGAATGTATGATTTTTTCTATATGTGTAAAGCTTTTTGTGTGGCGTTGCCAGCTTTACTCTCGATCTCGCTTTCACATTAGAAACAAGTAAGAAAATTATAGTCCGTCTAGACCGACTATATGATACCCCATACCATGCGTTTAGAGACCCTATCTCATAGGCCCAACTAACTGGACATAGAAAATAAGCATACCCCAAATTTGAGTGGGATTTATATTAATTTTTTTGCAGATATGAAAAAGTTCATATCGGATGCTATATCTATATGGGGACTAGGCCCAAAAATGTACCGATCCTGACTATGTTTGGTAGTCTCTTGTATTTTGCAAAAATATATACAAACAAAATTTGAGAAGAATCAGTGCAATATTTTTGTTTTTGATAGATTTAAGTGAAGATCGGGAAGCAGCTCTATATGGGGCCTATGACTAAGAGTTGTCCCATAGGGATCATTTTTGGACTACTTATTAATGGATGTAATAAACGCATACAAACCCAATTTGAGTAAGATCTATATGACAATTTGGATCTTATGGCAATTTATGTCTATTTCATAGGAGTCATTTGCATGGGGGCTAGGTCTGAACATGCACCGATTCTCACCAATTTCAATAGCGTTCATCCTATGGCCGATAAAAGCTTATATACCAAATTTCATCAAAATATATTCATATTTCCGACCTGCAGTTTGATTACAAAGTTTACATGGACACACAGACGGACGGACGCACATCGTTAAATCGAGTCAGTTAGTGATTCTGATTCGATCGGTATAATAAAAGATGGGTCTAGGTCAAATATTTTTGGTAGTTACAAACAGCAGCACAAATTCATTATACCCAAACCACATAGTGGTATAAGGTATAAAAATCATACCGTCTCATTCTCGTTTTTTCTCGCACTCGCAAGTCGCAGTGAATGTGTTTAGGGCCTTATGCTTCATGACAGCTGTTGTTGTTTGGGAATGTAAAATATAATACAAGTAAAATAAATTTCAGAAGGAATGAATAGAAATATAATAGAAAAAAATTAAAAAGATTCAGTTGTGTATGCAAAAGGAAACAAATATTGAGTGTAAAAATGGCAAAAAATAAAGACCGAGAAAGAAAAATAAAATAAGTTTATAACGCGTGCAATGTAAGTCTGTGTTCACCCAAGGCAATTTTTAAGTTTGTAGGAGAGAGGGGAAAGAAGACAGGTATTTGGTACGGAGTTGCTTGTACTCGGCAACTCGTTTTGTTGTGCCGTTCGTAATTATAAACATGAAGTTATATATATATTATGTCCTGTGGTTCCTATAAGAAACATGAAGTTAGCTGCAGCTCATTACTTGACATTTCTTTTTATTATTTGCTTCGCTGTGAAAAATTATTATTTCATTTATTTTATTATTTTTTTTTTTTATTATTTAATTTTTTCTTTGACTTCCATTTTTTCACACAAATAAATTTTTCACTTTGAAGCAATAATAAATTTTATTACACAAAATAATAAAGTGAACTGTCAAAAATGTAAGAACTTGAAATCAAAAGAAAACGAAAAGTTGCGGCAATAAATTTCTCTGTGTGAACATTAAAGAGAATTGAAAAAAAGTTGCGCAACAAAAATTGCATTGTGTGAACCCAGACTAACTTGCCATGTTGAAAGCGCAAACGCTTGGAAAGCTCAAAAAGTGTTGCCGTAAAAACGTGTAGGGCTTTATTCATAGGGGTTTCAAACAACTTTACATACAAAATTTGCTTTTTAAAAAATTTATTATTATTTATGTTCAAATAAATTACTTATTTATAATAAAATTTAAACTTTGAAATATGTACATGTTTAAATATAATTGTAAAATTAATTTTTTTTGAATAGAAATTACCAATTTATACTTACATGGGTTAATTGAGCCATACGATTATTTAACTGATCAACATCGTGAGTCTGTTCATTTGTTTCTTCTTCGGGCAAATATTTAGAAAATTTACTGTCAATATCTTCTTTATTAAAACCTGAAATATGGTTGGTGTTTTTTTTTTTCGTCAGATAAATATCAATTTTACATTTTCTTTGAATATTTACCTAATAAATTAAGAATTTCTTCTTTAGGATTACGTTCGAAGTTAGCTTTAATAAAATACCATAAATAGCGATCATTTTGATTTGTCATTTCATCAGCTTTCTGACGACAATATTCAAGGAAGTTAGCTTCACTTAAAGACTTTTCTAAAGATTTAGCTTTTTCCACTAAAACGGGTTCAGTAGTTACTTGAGAAATATTAATGGTTTTTGATTTATTGTTAAACGAAACTAATTTTCCACCAAACTGAAAAAATAAAATAAAATCAGTATTTTTATTATATTAACCACATGCTTAATGATTGTTTATCTTATTACCAAATAAGAACTAATATATGATAATACCCCACCATTTGACCCGCTCGATACCCCTTCCGTAACAAATATTAACAATTTCATTCATCATACTAAACTTAGAGTTTAATGATATTCAAAATGTTGTAAATATTACTATATGAATGTATATATACATATATACATACATACATATATAATCTGATAGCATACGCGGCTAGTGCTCGCTTTTATTTTTATTTAACGATTTAAACGTTTTAAAGAACAAAGCCTACGAAAATATAGAAAAAGAGATGGGTATGATGGTGAAAGTTTAAAGTTTACGCTTCGACAATATTTTCAAAATGAAATTGCAGTCGCATGTGTAAGCACAAATGCTAATGGCGAGGATAAACATAATGGATGCGACTAATTCGAACAATTTTGCGTTGATAATACTTTACAACTGAGTGGCAGTGGCCTGTGTAAGAGTCAGAGTGTGAGCGGAAATAAATACATATGTAATATATACATATGTAAAAGATGGACCCTAGTTAAGAAAACTGTTTAAAAAGGCTAGCCTTAAATTATTTTTGGAAAATGAGTACAAATCTAGAAACTTTGGAAAATTAGCACCATTTGGATTAACCTTTGGAAGAAAGTTACCTTTAAAAAATTAAGCCTATTTCAAGTAAAATTGGAAATAACTTTGGAGAAGGTATTATTTTAAAGTACTTTTGAAAAGTAAGTACCAAATATAACTTTTTGGAGTAACATTTAGAGAGTGTAATTTTTTAAATTACTTTTAGAAAATGAATATAATTTAAAGCATAATTCGAAATTCTTTTGGAGAACTTACAATTTGGTGAATAATTAGAAAAAATTGTCTTAATTAAAGTTACTTTTAAAGTAAAATGATTAATAATGAAAAAATATTTAGTTTTATAAAAGAAAGTTATTTATTATAGATAATTTCAGAAATAAATTTAATAATGTGTACTATTTAACTAAAATCATAATATGTACGGTGAGTTGCAACTTACCCCAAATGTTACTCCACATGGTTTTTTAATCCATTTCGGTGCGTATTTTAAATCATGATACACAATAGGTGCTGTTTGTTGTGACATGGGCGCTTCAGCTAATTGATCCATACCAGGAAAAGAATCAGCAATTTTATTTGCTGTTTGCACCTGTTGT
This sequence comes from Cordilura impudica, assembly GCA_963682025.1. NCBI lineage: Eukaryota > Metazoa > Arthropoda > Insecta > Diptera > Scathophagidae > Cordilura > Cordilura impudica. The sequence goes on along the minus strand of OY821521.1, from coordinate 154,097,790 downwards.
TGAATACCGCCAAATAACGAATATATCGAAACGTTACCATCTAAACTAGAGCTGGCAATTAAAGCGGGATTTCGAGGACACCATTGCACATCCGCATACCAAGTGGCGGTGGTGGCAACTTCAGATAGAATTTCACCCTCAGGTACTTGAGTATTTGGATTCCAACAATAAATGCGATTGTCTTTACCACATGAAACCATTAGATCATTATCACGAGGACACCACGACATGCCCAACATGCCACGTTGATGTATTTGCATTGTTTTAGCTGGCGCAGTGGCGTATCTCAAATCCCACAGTTGAACAACTGGAGCTTGATCATCTTCAGAGGCCAGCCATACTTGTGTGGCTACATCAGGATGCCACTGAATAGCATGCCAACGTACGCGCGACTGGGTATCGGATAGTTTGATAATTTGTTCACTTTTACGTAAATCCCATATGACGCAACGTGAACTAAAGACTGAAGCTAAAATATGTTGTACCTGACGATTCCAAGCCACATTTTTTACATCTTCAAATGGTTGAGTTTTAGTACCGGGATTCATGTGTGTAGTCGTGTTGTTAAGATCCCATATAAAGATTTCTGATTCTGAGGCACATGAAGCTAACAAATTGGTTTGGAATGGATTAAAATCCAAACCACTTACTGGACCAGTATGTTTATCCTGGCGAGCAATAAGACCATCTTCATTGGCTAACATTTTTGAGGGTGAATAGATCATAACATGACCGCCTTCACAGCCACCCACAATTAAACCATTACGATGAATAGTACCATATCCAGTAGGACTCCAGATAATTTTTTGGAATCTATAACACACATAAGATTTAAAATTATTTTCATATACCACAAATGTTTAATATTAATTACCTGTACTGACTTGGCGAAGATGCTTTTAATTCCAAGTCATAGCTGGGATCACTAAAATTAGTTGAATATATTTCCAATGTTGAACTGGCATTTGAATCGAATTGTTGAGCTGCCGTACCGGCGGCCAAATAAATTGGATGTTGTAGCAACGGTGACCAGGCGATATTAACAGTCTTTTGCAATTCCTTAACTTTCATCTTGGCACCCTGGGAATTTTTAATGAAAACTAAAAGTTAAAAATTAATCCTAATTAGAACAAATTTCGAAATTGTGTCATTAAAAATAATTAGAAAAATCTGTTTATTGTTGGCACTAATTAAAAATGTCCCCGTCATCAATTTTTTTCTTTTCTTCCGTCGCTATCGTATTCTGTATATATTACATTTTCATCATAAGATTTTGTTGTATTTACGATTATTATCAAACGGAATTGGGTTTTTACCTCTTAAATAATAATATTTACTTGTTTTTAACATATGTAAATTATTAAAAATTTATAATTTTTGCCGACGTATTTTTCCTCGACGTTCTCAGCTCTGCGGTAAATAAAATCTGACAGCAGTGGTGAACTTTAGTATGAAAGTTGTAAAATTTTGTAGCTAAAAATCTGATTCGGTACACATAGAAAAATTTATTATTGCTTGGAATATATAAATTTGTAAAAGTAACTATTTAATGTCTTTAGATCCTATGTATATATTATTTGTTGCAATATATATATGTAAAGGTAAAATCTCATATGTAAATATCAAATTTGTTAAAATATGTAAATAAAGGAAGAATATATAAATAAAAATAAAAAACTTTGTAAAAGTATGTTAAATTTTAATGCGATAGAAACATTATTTTACAGCCGAAATTGTCCAATTTCTCTAAATGGCAACTGAGATTGACATTTTAAGTTAGAATATGAATTAATAATAACAATAGTTGTCTTAATTTACAATATTAATTGACGGCAATATACTTGACAATTGCTAGCTATAATTATTTGCAATAAAGACGTTATAAAATTATTTATTTTTTGTGTTAATTTTATATAAATAAATTTAATTTAAGTTTATGGAAATAAATTCTTAATTATAGAAATAGTCTTAATAAGAAAAATAGCAAATCTGTATAACGTATTTTTAGAGCTCCTTATACAACAAAGTTTGAATTTAACGGTATATTGAGTCATATTGACCAATACATAGTTGTATTCGTTACATCTTTCGCAAACTTACCATACCATGGTTGCACTAACATACACCACTAAATTATTGGATGTTTTTTTTTCAACATTTTTTATTACTTTTAATCGATAGTTGTGTGAGAATTTCGAAGAAAGATATCAAGATTTTTTGGTGTAGAAGAAAATAGAAAATCGTTTTCTATTTATTTGTGTTGTTGCAATATTTTATTAACATTCTTACTTTTTATAAAAGAAAAAAGTTGGAATTGAAACTAATCGGAAATTACATAAACTACTCATGAATATTTAATAGTGGATACATTAAGAAAAATCAATTTGCATAAAGGGAACTATTATAACCAAGATAGAACGTAATTTAAAAGCCATCAAAAACCAAAAATATATATATATGTGTATAAAAAAGTGTGGTGTGTAAAAAAATAAAAAGAGAAAAAAGGCAAAGAAAAAACGCACAAGTGACTGAAATTCATGTAAAAAAGGTATTTTTTAAAAAAGAAAACAAAAAAGTGGCCATAATAATTAATACTCTCAACAAAGAATAAATAAAAATAATATAGATAAGTGTTTGTGTGAGTGTGTTTATAATATTTCATCTTTAATCATCATGTTGATCTCGTGCAAATGTTTAAATTTTATTGCTACAAGCAATAACCAACAACAAAAGCAGCAGCAACAACTGCCGGCAGTAACAACAGCAGCTGTTGCAACAGCTGACTTAAAGAAAAACAATGCATTAGTAGCAGCTGTTGCTATGCAGCAATCGGCTGTTGATTGCAACACAGCACCAGCAACACTAGCAACGTTGTCTTCCAATAATAATACAACTGCAAAAGAGTCAACTTGTACGATTGAAACCAGTAACGACGAATCGTTTTCTTTAACGAATGCTTTAAGGCAGACATTTTTACAGAAATATCCAAGAAATTTTATATTCTATTCTCAATGTGTAGATTTCTTTAAACAGGTATGTATATTGAAATGCATATTTTGTATGCGTAAGTATGATGGTTTGTTGGTTTTAATTTTTTATTTCAAAGCTTAGACATCAACCGGTGTGTTTCTGTTTCTCTCATTGTTGAGCAGCTTCATAGTGTTGCCATAAACTGAAAATTTTGGTTAAAGTGAGAGAGATGAATAAGTCCAAGGAATTAAAACAAAAATAATCTAAATTTTTATATAAAGAGATTTTAAATATTAATTCGGTCTATTACTCATTAAACGTCAGCTTGAGTTGCTCAACAATGATTCTATACGTTTTTGTTTTGCTTCCAAACATATATTCGAAAACGGTCTGCAAGATGGCTGATGTTTAAAAATACTTTTTTGAAGATCTCTTAACAAGAAAGTGTGTTCAAAGATAGTGTACTCAAACCTGTTTTTGTGCGGTCTGGTCTCTTTTTGTGCGATTTCTAATTTGTGCGTTTTTTGTGCGGTATATGTAATTTGAAAACTTGCATACATATATCGCACAAAATGCACGAAAGAAATCACAAAAATAAGAAATCGCGCAAAGAGAGACCGCACAGAAAATAATGCTGACTTTTAACAGCAAGAGAGCTATTAGCAGTTCTTGAGCGACCTGTGTAGTTACACCCTATACCACTATGTGGTTTGGGTATAATGACTTTGTGCTGCTGTTTGTAACAACCAAAAATATTCGTCCTAGACCCATCTTTAATTATACCGATCGACTCAGAATCACTTTTTGAGTCGAAATAGCAATGTCCGTCCGTCCGTCCGTCTGTGTGTCCATGTAAACCTTGTAATCAAACTACAGGTCGCAAATATGAATATATTTTGATGAAATTCGGTATATAAGCTTTTATCGGCCATGGGATAAACGCGGTCCATGTTCAGACCTAGCCCCCATACAAACGACCCCCATGAAATCGACATAAATTGCCATAAGATCCAAATTGTCATATAGATCTTACTCAAATTGGGTTTGTATGCGTTTATTACATCCATTAATAAGTAGTCCAAAAATGATCCCTATGGGACAACTCTTAGTCATAGGCCCCATATAGAGCTGCTTCCCGATCTTCACTTAATTCTATCAAAAAACAAAAATATTGCACTGATTCTTCTCAAATTTTGTTTGTATATATTTTTGCAAAATACAAGAGACTTTACCAAACATAGTCAGGATCGGTCCATTTTTCACCTAGTCCCCATATAACTATAGTATCCGATATGAACTTTTTCATATCTGCAGCTAAAGAAATTAATAAAAATGCCACTCAAATTTGGTTTATGCTTATTTGCTATATCCAATTAGTTGGACCGAAGAGATAGGGTCTCTAAACAATGGTATAGGGTTTCGTATAGTCGGGCTAGACCGACTATAATTTTCTTACTTGTTTTTGATAATCTTTACTAATTATCAAACATATGTGTATGATCCTTGTTGTATATACAAATATCCTATGAATGGTGCAGAAAATATCATGACGGAGGTATTGACGGTTAATTTTCCAAAAATAGTATTAGTAAAAATGTTTTGCATATATTATCATATAAAGTGTTGGTCAGAACAAAAGCAGCCAAAGTCAACCAAAATCACTATTGATCTTTATTGTATTTTTAAGCATGTTATTGTTGTTTTTTTCAAAATCTTTATCATTTATTTCTCTTTATAACATTACAAATAAAAGACAAAACTAAAATTGTAAACTAAAAGAATTGTTATATTTTTTTTTTTTTTTTTTTTGCAAAAAAAACTCAAAATGGCACTAATTCAGTTGGACAAAACAAAAGCAACTTCAAGCAAGAACAAATTGCTTTGTCTCCACTTTGTAGTTTAACTGCTAATTTTTGCATTTAATTCAATTTAAGTTGACTGACAACTAGTTGCGTTGTGAAATTGATCATATTTAAATCAAATCGTCATGGCTCGTGATAAATACTCCGAAAACTTAAAAAATTAAATAATAAGGATTTTTTGAATGGAAAGAGTCAAATATAACTATGTAGCTAAAAAGCATAATATTAGTAAATCTACAATATCTCGGGTTATAAAAAAATGTAAAACAGCAAAATCTGTAAAAACATTGCATTTGGGAGGAGCACCACGGAAGACAGATGAATGGATAGACAGTCACATTGTACAAATTGTGCAAAAATATCCAATGAAATCAGTAAAAACTATTTTAAATGAGTTAAATTTAAATATAGATACAAGAACTGTTCGTCGCCCAACATTAGAAGCATGTTTCCGAAGCTTCAGGTCAGCAAAAAAAACCACTGCCCACTATGAAACATTTGGCAAAAAGATAGAACTTATTTATTTCAATTCTATTCCGCTAAAATGCTTAGCATATGAAAACTTGTAGGCTTCATTATGCACAAAAATATCAAAACTGGATGCCTGAAGAAGGGAAAACTGTTTTATTTAGCGACGGGTCAACATTTATTTGTTTAACTCTGATAGAATGTGCACTGTTCGCCGCAATATCAATTATGATTTGGGCATGCTTCTTTGGTTTTGGCATTGCCCGAAACATACTTCGAAGCTGGTAAAACAGTAGCTCGCTGAAAATGGGGTCCAAGCACTTGATTGGCCGCCCCAATCATCTGATTTGAACCCTATTGAGAACTTATTTGGCATTCTAAAGCGGTGAGTAGCTGGTCGAGCTTTCACTTCTAAACAACCTTTAAAAGAAGCGCTGGAAACTGAGTGGAAAAGCATTATTCATTTATTCATTTATTTATTTAAAGTCTATGGAATTACAAATGTCCTTACAGACTAACATATTTAGTGTATAAAATACATATAACAAATAAAATAATGACGATTTAATTATTATGGCCACTACTAAATACAAATAAAATAATGACGATTTAATTATTATGGCCACTACTAAATAGAAGGTCATTTTTAAACCCCAAAAACAAAAATCTCCTCTTCAAAAGTGTTATAAGGCCAATATTAACATACGCGTGTCCTATTTGGAGTGACGCTGCCAACTGCCACCTAAAACGCTTACAAATTATACAAAAAAATGTCTTAAAATGATAAATAAAAAGCCCTGGAGGTATCCTACAAATCTTCTTCATGAAGAAACAGTTTATGAAAAAATTATCGATTTCATAACAAGGATTAATAACAATTACTTTGCCAAAATTGAAGAGAATGTAGAGAAATAACGTAAAATTAAAAAGAAATCACCAAATTGATACTTATAGAAGTCTATTATTTCTAAATAAACCTCCTATAAGCACATAAATATTTTCAGATAGTATTTGAATTTATTAAATCATATAAAGGTTTTTTCCTCCCATTTTCCTTTAAAAATCATTAAAAAATAAAATAAAAACTATTTAATAAATTTGTTAAAATATATAAATAAAGAATATATAGAATAATTTTACGTTTCAAAGATTCTTTATTTTCGGACAAATTTATGATGTGGTAAATTCCATTAAATTGCTCACATAACCGGCGAAATGGATCATTATTAGCATAGTTAAATCGAAAATAATTAATAATTAAGGGCTTGAAGTTTCTTTTAGGTCTCAATGGTATATTAATTTGAATTCTACTTAACAAGTAATTGGAGTCAATGTCGCCAGTCAATATTTTCAACCACCTTATTGAATCCATGCCACGTAGATGCCGCGAAGTTATAAAAAACAACGGATTCTTCATTAAATATCGAATAATATTAAATGTTGCTTTTGTTTTGTCCAACTGAAATAGTGCCATTTTGAGTTTTGCAAAAAAAAAAAAAATTAACGATTCTTTCAGTTTACAATTGTAGTTTTATCTTTTTATTTGTAATGTTATAAAGAGTTAGAAATGATAAAGATGATTTTGGAAAAACAACAATAACATGCTTGAAAATACAATAAAGGTCAATAGTGATTTTGGTTGCTTTTGTTCTGACCAACATTGAATATACGAATATATGTATATGGAAAAATAATTTTTACCGCATTATGTTATTTACATTAGTAGTGTCAAGTATATATCGATGCAAACCTCTTCAAAAAGTGCGTATGATGAAAAAATATATATTTTTTTCGTTACCAAACACAATTCAACAATCCAAAATAAACAATTCATTGCTAGTTTAGAAGTTTTTTATTTTTTTAATTATAGACAACAAATATAAGTTAAGTTGCTTCAATAATGTAGTTCAAAAAAAATAACAGTTTCTATTGTTATTTTTAATAATAATTTAACAATTGTTGATTGTTAAACTTATATATAAAACAAGTAAGAAAATTATAGTCGGTCTAGACCGACTATACGATACCCTATACCATGCGTTTAGAAACCCTATCTCTTAGGCCCAACTAACTGGACATAGAAAATAAGCAAAAACCAAATTTAAGTGGGATTTTTATTAATTTTTTTGGCTGCAGATATGAAAAAGTTCATATCGGATGCTATATATATATGGGGACTAAGTCCAAAAATGGACCGATCCTGATCATGTTTGTTAAAGTCTTTTGTATTTGGCAAAAATATATACAAACAAAATTTGGGAAGAATCAGTGCAATATTTTTGTTTTTTAATAGATTTAAGTGAAGATCGGGAAGCAGCTCTATATGGGGCCAAAGGGATCATTTTTGGACTACTCATTAATGGATGTAATGAACGCATATAAACCCAATTTGAGTAAGATCTATGTGACAATTTGGATCTTATGACAATTTATGTCGATTTCATAGGGGTAATTTGTATGGGGGCTAGGTCTGAACATGGACCGATTATCACCAATTTCAATAGCGTTCATCCCATAAAAGCTTATATACCAAATTCCATCAAAATATATTCATATTTGCGACCTGCAGTTTGATTACAAGGTTTACATGGACACACAGACGGACGGACGGACGGACATTGTTAAATCAACTCTGAAAGTGATTCTGATTCGATCGGTATAATTAAAGATGGGTCTGGTCAAATATTTTTGGTTGTTACAAACAGCAGCACAAAGTCATTATACCCAAACCACATAGTGGTATAGGGTATAAATATGATTGTTAATTAAATTTTATATTTAACAATTATTTTCCAAGCGGGTATTATTTATTGCCAAATAAGCTAAAAGTTATGTAATACAAAAAATATGATTTTCGTAGATTTTTGTATGGGAGCATGTAGAGAATTTAAGATATTTAAATTTAAATATAGATGAGGTCAATGTAGTCCACAAAAAAAAAACAGTGGCACTTATATTGCCTATGTTTTGGTGCCAGAATTGCCACTTGACCGCACAAAGGTTGCTTTGGGAAAAATACGGAATTTCTGAAACTAGCGAGACTCTAAAAAATTAAAAAACGTATTCATTTAAAATTTGTAGAGATTGATATATGTGAGGTTGAGACCAATTCTTATATAGTTCCCCATATGAAACCACTGAAAATGTTTAATGTGGTACATGTCTTTGGTTTGGCTAGAAAGGTCTACAAATTACTGAACAAAGGAGCAAATATAAAAAATTAAAAAAATCTAAATAAGAGATTGGGCAGCTAAATATGTATGATATTTTGCAGCTACTAAAAATAGGTGTCCCTTCTTTTTCCGTCCTCTATAACATATCCCAGTTTCAGAGCGATCTGAGGGTTCCACCCAGGATACCCTGCATTTAGTTGATTTATCACTTAATTCAAGTTAATTTAAGTACGTTTAAGGGAACATATCTTGCCTAGGAAATAAAAACTTCGTAGTAATTCACGTCGTTTGATTGTTGTAATAATTAAAGATTTTTTAGGTGTTCCTCAGTAAGAAAAATCTGTTTTTTTTTTATTTTGATCCTTTGAAAATTTTTTCCTAAAAACAATTGAATATATGCCGTAAGAATCTACTCCTGTGGGCCGTTCATCTGATAGGTAACAACCCTCAGCACGTCACCTAGAAATAACCGTTTTGTCCACTGAAACATTACATGCTGTTAGATATTCCTTTTTTACTTTAATAAAAAATTTCATTTGCTGATGTTACTTAACTGAAAATGTTAACATTAACATACTCTGTTAAAAATCTTAACAGATATTTATTTCGATATTTATCTTCACACCCTTATAATAATGTAATACGGTTAAAAAATATTTTTCCTTATACGAATTATACAGTGAATCAAAAAAGTTTAAGCACATGCAAAGTTTTTGAGAAAATGTGTTCTAAAATATCTAGTAATAACTGTTTCTGTTTATTCCCATCAAAACCAACAAACAAATTTTCCGTTACTTCATATACATACCTACATATACATACATACATATGTACATGAAAATAATTAAAAACACCTCCAGTCACCAGATACACCAATCCTATAGAATATATTTGTCAATTACATATCACATAATATCAAAGAATTCACTTAAGGAGGTCATAGGAACAGAATGGGAAAATTTAACACCCGAGGAGACATCTAACTTAGTTGGAAGTTTGCGTAGACGATTAGAAGTAGTTATCAAGGCCAAAAGAGGTCTAACAAAATACTAGGTGCACAAAAATCTGATCTAAATTTAAACTTTATACATGTGTGCATAATTTTTTTTAATATAAAGTAATGAAGTTTTATTTTTATTTTTATAATATTACATCTAAAACAAAAATTAAATATGAAATATCTTTTGTAAAGGGTGATCCATTTCGAGGTTCCCTACTTTTTTAAAGAAAAAAACACAGAAAGTTAAAATTTAATGGGGAATGTTTATTATCATTTGAAAGAACATTCTTTGGCATTTATTTTTTGAAGATTATGTCTATCAAATGTTGGCCGCGGCTACGTCTTAGATGGTCCATCCGTTGAGTCCAATTTTCGATGATTCGTTCGAGCATTTCGGCTGGTAACTGGCGAATGACACGCGTGCTGTTTTGCTCCAAGGCCTGAATCTAAGCGGGATTATCCGCATAAACTTTAGACTGTAAATATCCCCACAGGAAAAAGTCTAACGGTGTGATATCACACGATCTTAATGGCCAATCGTGAAATTATCTGCTCACCGAAGTGTTCTCTCAATAAATCCATTGATTGATGCGCTGTGTTTGAAGTAGCGCCATCTTGTTGAAACCAAATGTCGCCGAGATCACGAGCTTCAATTTCAGGCATCAAATAGTCGGTTATCATGGCACGATAACGGTCCGAGTTGCTGCGAACGGCGCCGAATCGACTCTCCACGGTTTTCGTGTACACTCTCAGCTACGGCCGCTATATTTTCTTCAGTAGACCGATTATGTTGCCCATAAGTTGAGCGAAGTGCACAAAACACATTCTTCACAGAACATGAATTTTCGTAATAAAGTTGAACGATTTGTAAACGTTGTTCAGGCGTAAGTCTTTCCATGATGAAATGGCAAACAATACTAAACAAAAATAACATGACAGCATGATACGACTCACACGTGATCTGTCAAAAAAAGGCTATTGAGAAAAGTATCTCTACTTGGATCACCCGTTATAATGATTTAATAAAATGTTCTTTATAAAAATGATACCCAAATTATTGGGTACACTTTTTTGATTCACTGTATGTACATACATATAAGTATGTTCTATCGATATATAAAAAAATGGATGTATGTATGTATATTACGTATGTCCTCCAAAACGGATAGACCGATTTTAATGAAATTTTCAGAGAATCTTCGGGCGGGTTACACTGGGAGTTCGGATATTTGATTTTTGGCCTGTGGGCGGAGGTGCGTGGCAAAATCAAATTTTAATACTATATAAAAACGGATGCACTGATCATGATGAAATTATCAGGGTATCAGGGAATATTCAGAATTGTCTGGGTGTTGAGAATGTGATGTCTGATTTTTGATTTTTGGTGTGTGGCATGGTGGAGAGGCGTGGAACTCAAATTTTTATATTGCACTACTAATGGCATCTATATACATATATAAAAACGGATGGACCGAATTAATGAAATTTTCAGGAAATCTTCGGGCGGGTGACACTGGGAGTTCTGATATTTGATTTTTGATCTGTGGGCGTAGGGGCGCGGTTATCTAATAAGATTTATTTATTTATTTATTTATTTTTTTATTTATTTATTTATTTATTTATTTATTTATTTATTTATTTATTTATTTATTTATTTATTTATTTATTTATTTATTTATTTATTTATTTATTTATTTATTTATTTATTTATTTATTTATTTATTTAATAGTAGATGTTTTATAAATAAATTCAAATTTAAATTTATAAATATCCTAGGATCTATTGCATATTATTTCTTACATAGCTAACAATATTTCTTTTAAAAACATTAAAATTTCTTTAATTTTAATAAAATTTGGTAGCCTATATATGTATATTTGTAGTCCTTTAAAAAATAGTGATTGTTATTACCCTCATCAGTCTGAAGTTACCCGTATTTCTAAGGCCATATGGTTGTATTTTCCCAACGTAAGTTAACTGCTCTATAAAATATTCCGGTGCAATTTCCAATTTCATTTTTTGTATAAAATTTATCGGGGGAGTTCGTGCCTTACTTTTGTCCGACACTGTGTATTAAAGTTTAGATGCAATATGAAAACCAGGTGTTTTCTTTGAACCAATAACGCGGACCGGGTCTAGCTAGTAATATATAAAAAACATTGTTACTGAAACTGTATTTAGGAAATTAAGTGTCATATCTCCGTTGATCCAAATTATATAATATATGTGTTTCTCATTCTAAAGATAAATTCCATAGCTTTATTATTCAATTACTTTTATTTTCCTAATACTTTTAAAATGTTGTAAAATATTTTCCTTTTAAATCTGATTTTTTCGTATAAAAGTTCTTAGCATGAAGTGTTTCTAATTATTCCAAATTACTCCCCATAGGTATTAAGCTTAACAGATTTTTTGCATAAAATCTAAGAAAAAAGGAAACAACTAAAAATGAAAATAACGTTGTTGTTATAAAAAATCTCTAATATTTTTTTATGGGATGTAGAAGAGTTTGCTTTTTAAATAAATGAACTACATTAAAAATCATATATATTTCCAAATAGAATGATACAGTTTTTTTTTCACTTTTGCATAAAATATTTCAAATACAAAAAACAATTTAATTTTTTTCTAATTGTAAACAAATTTAAACACATAATACAATCAAAGAAAAAAACAAACATCAAATAAAATAAAATACCTGAAAAAATATCCAAATACCTAAATTAAAGCATAATAGAAGTAAAGAAAAAACAAGAATACGAAAATAACAATAGTTAAATAACTCGAAAAAAAAACAAGTATGACGATGAAAATTGATCAAAACCGATTGCATTATGACCTACGCGATCACTTTAAAATAGTATCGAAATATTATTTTCGATATTTCGCTTTATGATGAAAGTAAAAATTTCATAAATGATTTCATACATTCTGTTGAAAACGTAAACGTATTGAGAACGTAAACGGAGCACTATGTTAATAATATGGTAACACTGTATAATGATATATTGATTACAAAACGATTTTATGTTTTAAAATCATTTTTACTTGGTTTCTGAAAAATATTTTTAATTATACAAAATTCTGAACTTGCCAATTTTGTTCTTTAATAATTTCCCGTTAAGTCCTAAAATTATGTATTTTTTTGCGAAATCACTTTTCGGTGTGTTCTCTATCGAATGATAACTAATTTTTTACATAAAATAGAATTAAAAAAAATAGATATACGAAAAAAAATATTTTTTAGTGATGCCAAAACAATGGAAACTATTAAACTCTACCAGAGTTGCTTAAAACAATAAAAATTTAGGATGGTATGAAAGAAAATGTATAAAATCTTAGTTCCTGACGTTTTCTTTCAACTGTTTTTAAACACAATTGCATTTTTCAATGTTTTAGTTTTATAATTAAAAATTATAAAATAATTACAAGAATAAAGTTTTGTGAAGAGTTGAAAACCAGATTAATAGTTGATTTTACTGCTGGTCTTAAGCAAAAGAAAATTTGTAAGAAATATTTTATGAAACAATCCATAATTTGAAGTATTATTAAAAAATAAAAAAAAAATGTGAAAAAGGTATGAAGACAATTCAACATTTAGGCAATTGGCCCCGTAAAACTAGTCAAAGACAACATAATTTAATAGCAAGAGAGTTTAAAATATGTAAAAAAAAATGCTACCTAAACAGGTCATTAACAATCTGAAACTAAAATATGTGCTCGAAATTTTCCCGACGAGCAATTGAGGCTAATCTTGATCGTTATGGCTCTGTGAAAAAATCACTGATACCAGAGAAAAATCGTCTGGCTCGCATAAATTTTGCTAAAGAACACATGAACCAACCAGGACGGAATTGGAATACTGTTCTCTTTTCAGATGAGTCCAACTTTAATTTAAGAGGCCATGATGATAGAATGTTTGTGCGACGATCAAAGTTAAAAATACTAGGCCTAAAATATAAAAATTAAACAATTTGGCGGTGGCAATATAATGGTATGAGGTTGCTTCTCGGGACAAAGAATGGGTGCAATTCATGTAGTAAAAGATACTCTAACTGGAATATGTAATGTATCTATACGCAGAGGAAAATATGCCCCTGGTGTGGAAGTTCTAACATGACAAAAACACTTCCAAAGTTGTAACCGAATGGCTGCATTCTAATGCAGTTAGTGTTTTTGAATGGCCAGCCCAATCACTAGATCTCAATCTTATAGAAAATCTATGGGAAATAGTAGATCGAAATCTACGGACACGAAATTACACAAACCAGACAAATCTCATTTCCTTAATTCAGAGTGGCAAAATATTTCAGTGGATATCATCAACGATTTAATTGACTCCATGCCTCGGCTTTGTAAAGCAGTACAAAAAAATAATGGAAAGCCAACAAAATATTGAAACCAAAAATAGAGGGAAAGTTTTCCATTATTGTACAGTAAGTGTTTCCAATGTTTTGTCGACAGCATAAAAATGAATACTTTAAGTTTTGTTATTTTTTCTGAAGTTAAACTATTTTATGTTAAATAAATAAAACATAAAAATTTTTAAATTAAAAAAAAGTTTTTAACATTATGACCCAATTTTTTTCGTATTGACCGTTCAAGTCATCAAAAATATATTTTGTTAAAAGTTTCCATTGTATTGTCACTCACTGTTTGTACATATCGAATTGACTGCGAAAGAAAATTTAACTTAACAAATCAAAAATCATCTATCTACACTTAGTTATACTTTTGGGAACATTTTGTTTGAGGAAGTATGTTATATGTTTGTATATATGTATGTATGTTTAACAGACTTTTCCAGAATGTTACTCTTACGAAATGATACAAAATAAACATAACTCTTGGTACTCATAAGGCAGGAATAAATTGCGATAATTCTGAAAACAACTCAGCAATTTCAAAATAAAATAGTCAGTTTTAAACAACAGCTAGCAACAAATTATTAGAAATAATTTTTAATTATTAATACATTTATTTTAATATTTTTTAATGCCTCTTTAAAGTTCTTACGAGAATGTCATTCATGCAAAAATATTTTGGTTTTTGTTGACATATTTAGTATCCCTTAAAACAATTGTGATTTCAATATTTTAATCGAAATCACAATTGTTTTAACTATATTTTTCAAATGAAAGATTTTTCTTATCCTAATTTATTACAATTAATTATCGAGTAGTTAAAATATTTAACAAATTTATTAATATACATTTTTTTAATTTACGAAAGTTTTCTTGTTTCCTGCTTTTAGTTGTTACAAACACATGCAGAAAATTATCATACCCTGTACCACACGCCGCAGCCTAGTGTAGGCTATTAAAATTTTTGATGTGATATTTTTTTTTTTAAGTTAAACCAAAATAAAAAGTAAACAAATTTGTGTATGTATGTGTATGTACAATACAATATTACCATACATACACAATTGTATATTAAATATTTGTCGAGCGTTAATAGACTACACAACAAAAAAGGGGCAATTTATATAAACACGTTTCTATCAACACCAAAATATATTGGAGGGAAGAAATGTGTGTTTTGGTTATATAAAATTATATATTTCATGTCAAAAACACGAAGCAAAACCCCTATATCTACTTATGTGTTTCAAACTATAAAAAAATCATGTGAGTCCGATCAAATGGGAGATTTGTAAACATCTAGTAATTAAAGATTTTTGTATGGCACTTTTTTAAAAATCAAACAGAAAGCGTGTTCTATGTATCACTTATAGCAATCAACTGCAGGGGCTCTGCTAATATAAATATATTTATTATTATTTATTATTTCAACCGGTTAATTTTTAATTTTTCGATTTTAAATTTTTCATTTTTCATTTTCCATTTTTTATTTTTCATTTTTTATTTTTCGATTTTTATGTTTCATTTTTAATTTTTCGTTTTTCATTTTTCATTTTTTATTTTTCTTTTTTCATTTTTCATTTTATATTTTTCATTTTTTATTTTCCATTTTAAATTTTTTATTTTTCATTTTTCATTTTACATTTTCCATTTTTCATTTTTTATTGTTCATTTCTCATTTTTTATTTTTCATTTTTATTTTTAATTTTTTATTTTTCGTTTTTCATTTTTAATTTTTATACCCAATACCACTATGTGGTTTGGGTACAATGACTTTGTGCTGCTGTTTGTAACTACCAAAAATATTTAACCTAGACCCATCTTTTATTATACCGATCGAATCAGAATCAATAACTGATTCGATTTAACGATGTCCGTCCGTCCGTCTGTGTGTCCATGTAAACCTTGTAATCAAACTGCAGGTCGCAAATATGAATATATTTTGATGAAATTTGGTATATAAGCTTTTATCGGCCATGGGATGAACGCTATTGAAACTAATGAGAATCGGTCCATGTTCAGACCTAGCCCTCATACAAACGACCCCTATGAAATCGACATAAATTGCCATAATATCCAAATTGTCATATAGATCTTACTCAAATTGGGTTTGTATGCGTTTATTGCATCCATTAATAAGTAGTCCAAAAATGATCCCTATGGGACAACTCTTAGTCATAGGCCCCATATAGAGCTGCTTCCCGATCTTCACTTAAATCTATCAAAAAACAAAAATATTGCATTGATTCTTCTCAAATTTTGTTTGTATATATTTTTGCAAAATACAAGAGACTTTACCAAACAGTCAGGATCGGTCCATTTTTGGGCGTAGTCCCCATATAGATATAGCATCCGATATGAACTTTTTCATATCTGCAGCCAAAAAAATTAATAAAAATCCTACTCAAATTTGGTTTATGCTTATTTTCTATGTCCAGTTAGTTGGGCCGATGAGAAGGGTCTCTAAACGCATGGTATAGGGTATCATATAGTCGGTATAGACCGGCTATAATTTTCTAATTTGTTTATTTTGCATTTATTTTTTATTTTTCATTTTTTATTTTTCATTTTTAATTTTCATTTTTCAGTTTTCATTTTTTATTTTTAATTTTTAATTTTTCGTTTTATATTTTTTATTTTTCATTTTTTATTTATTATTTTTCATTTTCAATTTTTTATTTTTCATTTTTTATTTTAGTTTTTAATTTTTTTATTTTTAATATTTAATATTAAATTTTTAATTTTTAATTTTTAATTCTTAATTTTTAATTTTTAATTTTTTATTTTCAATTTTTAATTTGTTATTTGTAATTTGTAATTTTGCATTTTTAATTTTTCATTTTTAATTTTTCATTTTTTATTTGTAATTTTTAATTTTTCATTTGTTATTTTTCATTTTTCGTTTTTCATTTTTAATTTTTTTTTTTTTAATTTTTTATTATTTAATTTTGATTTTTAATTTTTTAATTTTAATTTTTCATTTTTCATTTTTTATATCTCTTTTTTCATTTTCAAACAGGTTATTATATATCATATTTTTTTAACCAATACAATCATAAGTCACACAGATTTTGTCTTACGTCTTACATGTTCCGCTGTTTTTGTGATTGTATTGTGAAATACAAATTTACCCCCCTGGCCGTATACATATGTAGATGTTTACACGTCAAAAAAGTGATTAAAAAAATTGGCTCTTGAATGATTACAATTCTAATGTGAATTCATTCAACTTTTATTAATAACCTAAAAATTAGATGGTAAAAACTTTGTTAGAATCACTACCTCTGTAAAACAAATTTTTCTAATTTTATTTAAAAAAAAAAACAGAAATTTCTTTGAACATACATACACGTTGTCTCTGTCTGTGTCTAAGTTTTCAAAAGCTGATAACACAGAACTAAAAAATTAATCACTTAAGCCCCTAACATGATTTGCATAATTTACATTTAATTTTAAACAATTTGTGAAGTTATAGTCGATCTACATACATATATCGTATACGATTACCTTTACCAAAACGTTTTAAAACAGAGAACTAAATATATCTTAAAATGGGGTCTTTGAGGGCGGATTAACAAGTCCGATATATAAATCCTTTTGCAGAAACATAGACTAGTCTCCTTGTAACGTTGTCAACTTTTTATCCCTTTCAAATAATGGGATTTCTTAAGGTCCTCAAAATAGGCATTTGTTTGATTGATGATTTCATCGTTGAAGCTAAATCTCTTTCCGCCGAGTCATTTATTTAAATTTTAGTCACTGGAGCTAAATCTGGGGATTATGGCGGATGAGGTAGCAATTCGTTGACTAATTCATGGAATTTTGCCATGGCTTGTGCATTCGTGTATTGTCTTGATGAACGAGCACTTGGCCAATTTCGGTCCAATTAGTTGGCTTAATATTAATCGTTTACCGTTTGTAGGTAATTAATATGGATTATACCGCGTACATAAAAAAAAAAAGTCTCAACACCTTGTTGTCCGATAAGGTTACCTTGGCCCTCTTCGGTGTCGCACAGTGGAATTGCTTCATACATTTCTTGACAAAAAGTGTAAGGAGAGCTCGTAGAATATTGAAATTGGTCCAGAGCCTTTTATCAGCTAAATTTAGAAAAATCGAAATTTACCACGCCCATTGCCACCGCCCATAATACCCGAAAATAATTTTTCGTCGCAAATTTTTATTTCTATACCAAATGTCATGTACTGGAGAGTTCCATGAAAATCGATCACACCCATCGCCCACAGGGTATACCTGAAAAAAATTTTTGGGCCCAAATTTTTGTTTCTTCAATAAAAGTCTTGAAACTTGACTCAAGTTATCAGTATTATAATATATAATATTATCCAAATTTTATTTATTAAATCAAAAGAACATATAGCAAAAACATATACTAACTAAATTTTAGAAAAATCTGTTCAATATTTTCGTTTTTGGTAGATTTAAGTGAAGATCGGGAAGCTGCTTCATAATGGGGCTATGACTAAGAATTGTGCAATAGAGTTTATTTTTGAACTACTGAGTAATGGATGTAGTAAACACACACAACCCCAATTTGACCGAGATCTATATGGTAATATGGATCTTATGGCAATTTAAGTCGATTTAATAGGGGTAATTTGTATGGCGACTAGGTCAGAACATACACCGGTTTAAATAGCGTTCATCCTGTGGCCGATAGAAGCTTATGTACCTAATTTTATCAAAATATATGTATACATATTTGCTGCCAGTAGTTTGATTACAAGTTTTACATGAACACACAGACGGACAGGCAGACGGTCGGACGGACATCGTTCAATCGAGTCAGAAAGCGATTCTGATTCGATCGGTATAATAAAGGGTGATTTTTTAGCTATTATCTTTTTGGCAACACTGGTTTAAACAGCTGACGCACGTTTCGTGTTTTGTTTCATTGTCAAACATCTTCAGTTTGGTCTATAATTTAACCATGAATCGTCTTACAAACGAACAACGCTTGCAAGTTATTGAATTTTATTATCAAAATGCGTGCTCTGTTAAGAAAGTTCATCGCGCGCTTCTTCCATTTTATGGTCAGTTTAATCGACCCACTGAAGCGGCTATTCGGGCTATTGTGACTAAATTTCGCACCAAATTTACATTGTTGGACATTAAACCACCAACACGCTTACGTAGAGTGCGAACTGAAGAAAATATCGCAGCTGTATCGGCCAGTGTTAATGATGACCATCAATTATCGATTCGTCGCCGTTCGCAGCAATTGGGCGTCTGTTACTCAACAACGTGGAAAATTTTGCAAAAGGATTTAGGTGTGAAGCCTTTCAAAATACAGCTGGTGCAAGAATTGAAACCGAACGACCTACCGCAACGTAGAATTTTTGGTGAATGTGTTCTTGGTAAGTTGGCCGAAGATCCACTTTTTTACCGAAAAATTGTGTTCAGCGACGAAGCTCATTTTTGGCTCAATGGGTACGTAAATAAGCAGAATTGTCGATTTTGGAGTGAATATCAGCCAGTAGCATTGGAAGAGCTACCAATGCATCCAGAAAAAGTCACAGTTTGGTGCGGTTTATGGGCTGGTGGCATCATTGGACCGTACTGCTTCAAAGATGATGCGAATCGTAACGTAACTGTGAATGGTGAGCGCTACCGAGAGATGATATCCAACTTTTTTTTGCCCAAAATGCAAGAGCTTGACTTGCATGACATGTGGATTCAACAAGACGGTGCCACATGCCACACAGCACGCGCAACAATGAACTTATTGAGAGGCGAGTTCGGTGAACATTTTATTTCACGTTCGGGACCGGTCAATTGGCCGCCTAGATCGTGCAATTTAACGCCTTTAGACTATTTTTTGTGGGGCTATGTTAAAGCTCATGTCTATACAGACAATCCCGCTTCAATTGACGCATTGTAAGACAACATTGAACCATTTATTCGTGAGATACCGGCCGAAATGTTGGAAAGAGTATGCCAAAATTGGACTAAGCGGATGGACAATTTGAGGCGCAGTCACGATCATTTTTTTGCATGAAATAATCTTCAAACATTAAATTATTTGGACCATACTATCGATTCAAATAAAGATTTCATGCATTTCTCTGAATTTTATGTTTTTTTTTTTGGAAAACTTTCCTATAGCTCTTAAAAAATCACCCTTTAAAAGGTCAAATATTTTTGGCAGTTAAAAAAAAACATTGGCACAAATTCATTATACTCTGACCACATATTTATATAAAAACATGAAATGTGTACCAAACAAGCACCGTCAATATCTAACGCATTTAAATTATGCCAAAATAATTTTATTTGCCACCTCAGTTTTCCATTGAGTTACTACAATATTTAAAAGGGATTCACAACTATGGTGATGTCTAAAGCCAGATTGAGTTTCATTTAACAAATTGTTATCTTAAAAATATTTATTTGATTGAGCGTGTACTACTACATAATAACTGGTCGAATTTCTTGAGGATCTTTTGTATTTTTTACTTTTTGAATGAAACAATCGAGAAATATTCCCGTCTGTAGGTTAGGTTAGGTTGAAAAAGAGGAGCCATGTATACACATAGCTCATATCCGTTTTTACCCGGATATACACATAAGCCAGAAAGTCGGCTTGTTGTGCGCTCTACATCCTCGTGCTCATCCGGTAATCTACTCCTTATTTAACTTAGGAATCTCCTGAGTGTTTTCCAGCGTATCCCCCTTAGAGGCGCTAGGCCTGGTATGATGTCGTTGGATAAATATCTGACCCTTGTTCCCGCAAATGCAGGACAGTAACAAAGGTAGTGTTCTAGGGTCTCGTCATCCTCTCCACAAGCTTTGCATGTGGCCGATTCTGCCCGTCCTATACGGTTTAGATGAGCCCTCAGTTCAGAGTACCCAGTGAGGATGCCAATAATCCTACTCAGTTCCCTTCTATTTAAACTAAGAATTTCCTTAGTCTTCAAGTGTTTGGAGAGTCCCATAGTATCTTCGTAGCCTTACCCACGTCAGTTTCCTCCCAAATTGAAGTATGTGAACTGGTTGCCCACTCCGATAGTTTCAATTTGAGAGTCTGGAAAGGTATTGGGTTTTCCAAATTGACTCCCTCCAGGAAATAACCCTTCCTGGCCAGTTCGTCTGTAATCTCGTTTCCCATTATACCACTGTGTCCTGGGATCCAAATGATTTCAAGTCTACCTCTTGTAGTGAAGTTTGCATTTTTCCTCCTTACACCTGAGGACAGTCCTTGATCTAGTTTTGTCCGAGGATATCGCCCTGATAGCCGCTAGACTATCCGAAAATATTTTCACGTCTCCGGCGCTTGGGATTGCCCATTTTTCATTTTCCATTTTCCAGTTTCAATTTCCGGACGGACGGACAGACGGACGGACGAACAGACGGACATTGCTATATAGACTCTGGCTGTGACCCCTTATGGGGTCGGATATTAGTTTTTGATGCGTTACAAACGGAATGACAAACCTATATATACCCTCTGCCACTGAGGTGTGGAGGTTATAATAACTGGCAATATAAAGTCTTAGGGCCGTATGCAAATGCATTAAAGTGTAGACTTTATTGTATGTTTTTCATACAAAATTTGTTCATAAAGTCTACTTGAAGTACACTTTAACTTTTTTGCATACGGCCCTTAGAATCCAGTTCAATTGACAAAATGGTGTGGTGCTTAAGAATTGAAATGCAGAATAAAAATCTTAAATAATCTTAAGCGCGGCTTACAACGCCTTATTAGAACAGCAGAATTGACGTAGAAAAATAGTTTAAGCCCTGACGATGTCAACAATTGCTTGACGAAACGTTGGCGTAAAATAAAAAAACTGTGTTTTAATAAACTGCGACCAAACAGCTAATAAAAAAAAATACAAAAATGAGATGGAGAAAGTGGAGGCTTGTGAGAATTATCTAATAATGGGCCATTTCAATATTAATTTGTTTGATAGTAATATCCATAAAACCAATTTGAAAGAAATAATCAAAGATAGTTGTTTTAAACAAACAAGAATAACATGTACTTCATCTACCTTAATTGATTGTGCTGTAACCAATATTGAAGTGATTACCGCGAAAACAAATTTGAACATGAAAATAAGGGACCATGAGTCCACAGAATTGATTATACCTACAAAACAAAGAATAGAGCGTACTGAAGGAAAGAAGATAAAAACTTTGCATTTCAACAATCAAATTTTTCATGTGAAAATAATTACGAGTATGTCCCTACAAATAAATTCTTTGAATATGACACTGTCTTCAATGGCAACCACTTAAAATATAAGAACTCATACAAAAAGAAATCAATGATTTAATATAGATAACAATTTAAAAGCTTTGAAAGAAAAAGCAATGATTTACATTAGAACAATTATAAGTTTTTTGAAAATAAATACAAAATAGAAATCTCAAAGGCAAAAAATAATTTTATTAACAAAATTAATAGCTGTTTTGATCAAAAAACCATGTGGAAAGCGTTAAAATCACTTGTACTTAAAAAATACAAGAAATACAGTTAAATGGAAAATCTATATCAAATGAAAAAGAAATTGCTAATGAATTAAATTAATTTTTTGTAAACAGTGTCACACAAATTATATATAAAAATGTTATTGATGAAAATTCACGTTTAAACTTTAAATTTAATATTATCTATAATATTAATAGGCTAGGCGATTTCTTGTTACTGATGTTTTCTTCTACCGTTTTATCCCGATTTAGGCCAAACGTAAATTATTTGAAAAGTATTTCTTTTTAGCCGATTTGCAGATTTTTAAATTTTTCCTTTATTTTGAGTAAATTGCATTTAAAGATGCTACTAACACATACATAAAATTATACAATGCTATGTGTGTGTTTATTAAATTTGTCAATGTGTTTGTAATAAAAATGAGTTTGTTTTTTGTGTTGATTTGTGAATTGGCTATAATTGATTAGCATACTTTTAGGGTCTTTATTTAATGAAAAAAATAAAATTTCCTAGAATTTGCGCTCGAATTTCGAGGGCTGAAATCTGCTAGTGTGGTATAAATAGTGCAATAAATCCAGATATTGATGTAAAGATTCAGCTAGACGAGTTTAACACGCTTACTTGTTTCTACTAATATTAGTTTTTATGTTATAAACAAAATAATCAGCCCAATTACGGATATTCTCAAGGAATTCCTTTCTCACGGAAAATACTTTTCTAGAGAAAAAAAATCTTATTATAAATTCCGCGTGAACAAAATAAAATGAATAAAACGCATCATCGAATTTCAAAACCAGTTGTTTAGCTTATTGACAATTAAGTTTCATTTTTTTTTTGTGTGTGCAAACGCAAATAAATTTATTTTAAAGAAAAATTAAATAAAAAATGAATAGCATAGCTTAGCTATGATGTGAGCACTTTTGGAGGAAATTGGTGTTGTAGAATAACAACAACGAAATACGATCAGCTTTATTTTGTTTACGGATTTGTGTTTAAAAAACTAGGGCAGTTGGTATCGTAAGACGCATAGGTTTCTTTTTCGCAGTTTATACAATATTTCCTTATGCAAACCTCGTGGGGTGGTAAGAATCCACATTCCCTACAGATTTCAACTCTTTTGCAATGTTTTTTTGTGTGGCCGAGTTTTTGGCAGTTGATACATCTCATTGGGTTGGATACATATTCATCAATACGTACTCGTTCCCATTCCAACTTTAATATTTCAGGGCGACGGATTAAATTGAAAGTAGGAATAGTGGCACCTGTAGCTACGATTTTATTTTTGTCTGTACCATCCTTTTTGATTATTTTTCTTACCTCTGTAACAATTTGGAAGGCCAAAACTTGGAGTATTTTATCTTCGGATATATCAGTTATCTTTTTAGAGCAGTGGTGGCCATCCAGAGAATTGAGTTAGTAATAGTGTTTATGAGCATGTGTTAGTTATACTACACTGATCGAAATCCATGGACGTAACACAATGCCGATATTAAATGTTTATATGAATGACTAAAAGGGAAAATAGTTGAGTTCACGAAGAATATGGAAACATTTTAAATATATTTTGTTGTTTTAAAATTTTAAGTCTTACATTCTGAAAAAGAAAATATGAGGAACATTTGATCTTTTTTATCCATAAGTTTGAAGTTTATTAAATCAAATAAGTAATTCATTTCTTTAAAAAACGAAAAAATATCAAAACTTAAAAAGATAAGAAATTTCAAAGGTTAATAAGTGGTATATTACCAAAAACTAAAAAACTTATCAGCCTGCAGTAACTGGATATTTTTTAAAATTAAAAAAAATTCATAAAAGACAGTTATAATGTTGTCAAATGGAGGCGACGTATGTAATTTATAGAAAATATTTAATTTATAGCAGATTCAACTGCTTTGCGTAATTTAGTTTATCAAGTCTTCGAAATTTTCTCAACATTTTTGGTTTCTTTTAAATAAATATTCTCTGTGTACCTATTAAAAAAAATATATGAATTTCAAAAGGCAATGTGACATAGCCCTGCTTTTTTCCAAAGCTTTCATAAGACTGAATGAAATTGTTGTTTGCTTTTACTCTTTGGAGAGTATTTTTGTTTTCGTTCGGCTGTATACATATAAGAAGCCGAGCACCAGAGTGCTTGGTATGGCCTTCACTGTTTTAGAGTCTAATTTAGGGTTTTGTGCAATGTAATATTTACCGGAACGATATTAATGTGTTTAGCATTTAAAACTTTTTGTACAGAATTAAGATTTGGTGTTTTAATCGTGAGGTCACCGGTTTTCATCTCACTCACCTCCAGATAATCTGTACAATGTGTTTGAGTCCTTTTTCAATTTTGAAGATATTAGAAGCTAGAGATTTGATGGGGGTTTCAGAAGTTTTAGTTGATTTCTTGTCTTGAACAGCAGTTGCTATATGTTCTTCCGATTGTATGTTCTTCCGATTGTACTAAGCATGGGAGTGGTGCAAAATCTTCGTCTCGGAAACGTTTACTTTTGGATTTGGTTGTGTTTTTGTCGACTGAGGGATCCAAGTCCCGGAATCTGTTGTAGTTCAGGGGGTGAACCCCGGCCACAGTGAATTGTCGTTAGTTTTCTTAATTAATTTGTAATTTGTTGCTTCACCAAAAAAATCTATGTTATACAAAAATTAAAAATAGGTTAGTTCACGTGTTTCATTTTTATGAGTTATCGATATTTTATTGAAACCACCGCGGGAGTAAAACGACCTTTACTTGGCAATTGCCTGACAGCGACTGTTCATGCGGAATTTTTGTTTAGAATTGGGCTGAATATTTAAAATCTTTTTGGTTTACACTCTATTATTTTTGTATGGTCGGGTGTGTAAGAATTCAAAAAATTTTAAAAATATCTTATGACAATATTTGGAAATATACTGGGGGTAATAATTATAAGACCAAAATACAAAATCAAATCTTTCAATGTTCAAATTATTTTTTCTATAATCGTGTACGATAACTAGCATTCAAATCATTGTTGCTAAATAATTTGCTTTTTCTTTTTGTTAAAAGTTATCTACATGTGTAGTCGAAAATAATTGTAGAACTGCGTAGAATTCGCCAATTAAAAGAAGAAAGATAAATATATGTTATTGATTTGTACATAAGCTAGTATGTTATTAAAAAAAATATTTAAAATTTTTAATATAAATTTATATTTGACAATAAATACTTAATGTAAACGTTAATTTCATATAGATTTTTTCAAAATAATCCACGTGGTAAAAAGTTAATATTTTATATTATCGTTGTGAAGGATTGACAAATAGCATCTCGTTTGAAGAGAAGTGAAACTGTACTCATTAATTACTTAAATTCACGCGGAGATTACGGGAGTTAAGAGAAGAAAAACAGAACTATTCCGGAAGTCAAACGTTTAGCTGTCAACCAAGCCTTTTCTCCAGGCAATATTGTTAATACCTGCATTTATTAGACAAATTTTTCACGCAGATTATATAGGGAATAAACCAAATAAACTCCCAAACCAAAGCTTCCAAATGCCCATAAGACATTATTTAAGCATGGAAAAATTAAAATTAAAAAATTCAGTAATCAACTGCGGTTCCCACACACATTAATATTTAATATATATATGTACATACTAATATAATTTGTTGTATTTTATGTATTTATGAAAAATGTTTTAGTTTGTTCTTATAATTACTTCCTTCGAATATAAGGTTTAAGTTTCGTTATCACTAGAATGAATTTAATAATGTTCTTTAATTTTTCGTGTCTAAAATGCGTTTTCCTAGCCTAAAATGAATGCCATACATGATCAATATTGCATAAAAACTTTTTGAGTAATTCGAAATAAATTTTTGGTCTTACAATAATTTCCTCCAGTGTATGTATAACAGTGAAGGCCGTTCCAAACACGCTGGTGCTCGGCTTCTTATATGTATACAGCCGAACGAAATTAAAAATACTCACCAGAGAGTAAAAGTAAACAACAATTTCATTCAGTCTTATGAATGCTTTTGAACAAAGCAGATCTATGTCGCATTGCCTTTTGAAATTCATATTTTTTTTTAATTGGTACACAGAGAATATTTGTTTAAAAGAAACCAAAAATGTTGAGAAAATTTCGAAGACTTGATAAACTAAATTACGCAAAGCAGTTGAATCTGCTATAAATTAAACATTTTCTATTAATTACATACGTCGCCTCCATTTGACAATATTATAGATGTCTTTTATGCATTTTTTTTTTTAATTTTAAAAAATATCCAGTTACTGCAGGCTGGTAAGTTTTTTTAGTTTTTGGTAATATACCACTTATTAACCTTTGAAATTTCCTATCTTTTTAAGTTTTGCTATTTTTTTTTTTGTTTTTTGAAGAAATTAATTACTAATTATTACTTATTTGATTTAATACACTTCAAGCTAATGCATAAAAGAGTTTAAATGTTCTTCACATTTTTTTTTACATTTTCAAAATGTAAGATTTAAAATTTTAAAACAACAAAATATATTTAAAATTTTACCATATTCTTCGTGAACTCAACTATTTTCCGTCTTAGTCATTCATAAACACATTCATACAAAATCTACACAAATCCATTTAATATCGGCATTGTGTTACGTCCATGGATTTCGATCAGTGTAGTACAACTAACACATGCTCATAAACACTATTACTAACTCAATTCTCTCGATGGCCACCACTGCTGTACAACTACACACAGTAAACTGGTTCGTTGTGGCTACAAAATTTATTGCCAACCGAATTTCTATGAAGTAAATAACCGAATTTTTAATTGATTGCAATTACAATTCTATTGTCTTAAAAGTAAATATTTTATTACAATGGAAAATAGTTGCTATAAAATTTCTGCGGATACAATCGAAAATCAGTACTTAAACTGTAAAACAATTTGGTTGCCGAATTTTTTCTGTGTGTATATTTATGCAGAACACAAATGGAAGTTAAAATCGAAAAAAAAAGTAATGAAAAATTATTGTATAAATAAAATTAAACAAAAATTAAGTATAAAATTCAGTACTTATAATACATCAATTTGAATATTTGCATATCGATCGGTTTTTTATATTTTCAACAATTTTATAATTGGGCGATTCACAACAGGTGTTGGATGTCGTATGTAGTATTAATTTACACAATACAATCATTTGTTGTGAACACTTTGTTTTTTCATGTTGTAAAACGTTTTCTTTAGTAATTTTCGATCCAACGAGGAAAGGTCGCTTCTGTTGTTTCGGATAAGAGAAAACACATGTTGGTGTTTTTTTTTTTGGTCATATGTTATACCCTGGAGTTTTAGATACGTACCTCTTCCATTTTAATTTAGAATAAAAAAAAAAATTGTGAAACGTTTTGATTGAGACTGAAAGAGAAAATTCATACTAAAAAACAAGTAAGAGTGTTAAATTCGGCTGTGCCGAATCTTTGATACCCTCCACCTCGGTTTGTGGCAATACTATTAACATAGCTCATGGTAGTTGTGTTCTTGTTATTGTTAATATGTATGAATCACATTTTTTTTGTGGCTTTTTTTATGTTGTTGTATGTTCAACCACTAAACTATTACAAGAAAACACTAGGTTTCATGTTTTTTTTAGAGGTATCTATAAACTTTTGTTCATTTCTCAGCGCAGAGGCTCCCGATTTACTCCGATTTCAATACCAACCTGGTGGGAATTATGGCAAATAATTTTTTCGTAACCTGACCTAAGTAAATGCTTTTTTTTTTGAATGAGCGTGATTTCAACAGACACACGGACAGACGGACAGACGGACAGACGGACAGACGGACATCGCTATATCGACTCGAGCTGTGATAAGGATCAAGAATATATATACTTTATTGGGTCGGAAATTAGTTTTTCGATGCGTTACAAACGGAATGACAAACCTATATATACCCTCTGCCACTGAGATGTGGAGGGTATAATAAAAATATAAACATTAATTTTTATATAAATAAACTTACCGATGTATTTGCGTTATTTGCATTATTTGCCATTTTTATTTTTTAATTATTTATGCTGATAAAATTGTATGTACATATTTTTTTCTTTTTTTTATAAAAACAGGCATTCACTTGGGACTGATATGTTATGATACAACAAACAACATTTGCTAAACATAGCAAATGAAGTTGTATCATTGTATCAGATTTTTCAGTGAAAATTACCAACAACAATTTTACACTATTGTAAAGTAATACACGATACAACGGATACAACGATACAATACCCGTTGTGAATTGCCCAAATGTGTTTAATACTCTCATTTGAAACCTTTAGTGGTCTTACTTTTGCCCACCAAACCGTTAAAAGATATCTTGATCGGTTCAGAAGTTACCAAAACGGCTATGTGTAAACAGCAATAAAATGTTCCAACAAAAAAGATTATGTGTAAAACACCACATAACTATTTTGGATCATAATGGAATTTAGCAAACTTTGCCTTCGATTTTCTCTCAAAAAAACTTGTTGGTCTAAGAAACCTTTTTATTTTCTTTCAAATATGTACAAAACATAATAAAATTTGTCTAATAAAATCGCATATTTCCTGCACCGATTTTTGAAGCAACCGAATTTAATTATAATAAAAGGTAAACTTCAGATTTTAATAAAAGTTCTTATACCAATAGTTTTATTTTAAAATTTTGAATGAAGAAACGGGAGTTTTTGAAGTAATAAACGAAAGTGACGAAATGAGTACGAGGATGAAGCGATGCTAAAAACTGAATGAAAACAAAAATCATGTGAGTCCGATCACAGGAGAGATGTGTAAACATCTGGTAATAAATAAAATGCAGAAAACAGCGACAAAAAGGTTATTACATATCATAATTTTTTCACCAAACAATCATGTCACACCGATTTGTCTTAATGCTTACAAGTTACGCGTAAGATCTTATGCTCACATATTACACTGTTTTTGTGATTGTATTGTGAATTAGAAATTTACTCCCTGCGCGTATAGATGTTTACACATCAAAAAAAAATCTGGACCACCAAATACAATTTTACTGAAAATCATACGGTTTGCCTAGGAATTACTCTTATGTTGGTTGTCGTCTAAATGCAATAGGGTTACCAACTCCAGATAGAACTCTTTCGCAAATGTTTCCATGTAATACAGTCAGTCTCTCTTCTTAAGGAACTCTGCTGTTCATTTTTAATAATAAAGTAAAGCAAAGTTTCTACCACAATGTGATATAATTTGTGAATTGTTTTGTTTGAAGGAAAATTTTTTTGTCACCAAATGTTAAAAATTATTATAGTGTGTGACATCAGATTCTTGATGAATATAATTATCATAAAAATATGTATGTATATGTAATGTATAAAAAGCATCACCAGGTGTAAATTTGCTTCTTATTTTGTTTACAAGAATAAACAATTGATTAGATTATTCTACAATACTCACATCATAAAGTTGTGTTTGTGTGCTTAATTTAACATTTTACGGTTGTTCTGTCTGTCTGTCTTTTTGTCTGTATGATAAATTTGTCAAAAGATATAAAGAAAAATTAACAATTGTAATTAAATTTAATAAGATTAAAATTTAGTAAGTTGTTTACGCACTCGAGACACAGAAATTGGCATATTTATTCATTTAACATTTTAATAGTTGATAAACTAGAAAAAGAAAGAAAACACTTTTAAAAATAGAAATTGTGCCAAAATCAAAATACAATAAACATAAAAACGTAAGTTGTTTGTAAAATGTACTTACACACAAAATACAAATTTTATCACAAAAAGTTGGTATATAATTAAAATTAAATGCAAAATTAAACCCGTTAAGGACTGAGATCAACTAAACTAGTTAACGTATAAAACACTATAACATTTTATCCTATTTCGATAAAATTATCGCTTTATTAACAGGAATTTTATACAAATTTATATTTTATGAAAAGAAAGAAGGACATACACGTTTCTGGACAAACTGAGAATCTTTATTTTTGGCCAGACCCACTTTTCGGACAACCTAAGCTCCGTACCATCGAGCACGGAATGTCAAATTGAAGCTTAGGCATAGGTGGATATAAACGTACCTGCAAATTTATTGCACGGAAGAATTTTTATATCCGTCTATGCCTAAGTTTCAATTCGACAGGCCGTGCTCCATAGTACGGAGCTTATTTTGTTTATTTTGAATGGGTACGTAAATAAGTAAAATTGTCGCATTTGGAGTGAAGATAAACCACAAGCTTTTGTCCAAACACATTACATTCACAGAAAATCACCGTTTGGTGTACTTTATGGGCCGACTAAGTCATTAATCATCAATATATATGTTACTGTCAACTGAACGGTGTAGAGAAATAATTTAAGATTTTTCGGAGCCACATGCCACACAGCGCGTGCTACAATTAATTTACTCAAAGAAACTTTTGATGAACGAATAATTTCTTGGTTCTATTAATTGGCCACCAAGAATGTGTGATTTAACCCCATTTGATTTATTTTCAATGGGGTTATGTAATGTCACTCGTCTACGCCGATAAACCAACGACAATTGAACAATTGATTAACATTCGATGAGTTATTTGCAAAATACGAACGCAAATGCTGCGAAAAGTGTGTGAAAATTGGAGTTCCAGGTTGCGCCATGTACGCGTCAGCCATAACAATATGTATCCAATAAAACACATTTAATTAATATTAAAAATATTTGTCTTTGCTTTATTTTAGTTTAAATTTCTGTGCCTTCATTTATGTACTTTATGAGAATAGCCCCCATTAGAAACTTTTTTTTATCTTCAGTTACCTTCTTGCTGTAAATATACCACTTGGCAATTTTTTTTTACAAGATCCCAATATATTTGTATTGCCCAGAGTTCTGAACAGTTAGGCAGGTTCGCCTTTCTTGTTACTAAAATACCTTAGGGAAATTCACAACGGGTATTGTGTTTTGTATGTTGTATTGAAATACACACTACATTTGTTGTATTTTCATATTGTAAAACGTCGAATAGTAAAGATAAAAAATTACATTTATAGAAACAAGAATAAAAATAAAATGAAAAATGAAATGAAAAATAAAAGTGAAACATTAATTTTTATATAAATAAAATTATCGATTTGCGTTATTTGCCACTTTATTTTTTAACAAAGTATCTATAATATTAATAGGCTAGGCGATTTTGACCAAACGTATATTATTTGAAAGGTATTTGTTTTTTTTAGCTGTTCACCAGATTTACAGATTTTTAAATTGTTTCCTTTATTTTGAGTAAATTGCATTTAAAGTTGCTATTAACACATACATAAAATTATACATATGCTATGTGTGTATTTATTATATTTGTTAATGAATTTGTTATCTTCATTCACAATAATAATAAACAAAAAAAGTGTTGGTTTGTGAATTGGCTAAATTGAAAAATAAAGTTGCCTAGAAATTGCACTCGAATTTCGAGCGCTGGAATCTGCTAGTTTGCATAATTATGCTGATCGATGTGTATGTATTTGTTTTTTCATTTTCTTGAATTTGGCATTCACTTGATACACTAACATTTTGTAAACATAGCAAATGAAGTTGTATAATTGTATCAGAAATTTGAAGTGAAAAGTACCAAAAACAAGTAGTACACGATACAATACCCGTTGTGAATTATCAAATTATTTTAAACCACTCTTTATCAGGCTAAAGAGGCTGTTCTCCAGGCACTATTTAATATATAAACCAGTGTTTATCATACCCGCTGTGTTCTAAACTTTTCGTTAAGTCTTTTGGTTAACGTAATTTTTCAGACAGATTGCAACTAATAATAAATAATATAATTAATATTGTGTGCAATAGTGCGTGGTAGAGAACAAAAAAGCATATATTTTTCTAAAAATTACAACTACTGTGGAAATATTCTTAATCAGACCGGTTTCTGGCACAATTGTTTTAATTAATTAGATTGTTTATGAAATTTTTCTACATACGGCGGCCGTGAGGTTTGAACCTGCATATATCCCAGGCATACAGCAGTGTGGCTACATTTACATTGTATTAATCTCAGAAGAGACAACACTAACAAACTTGACCATCGTTATTTTAAAATTTTTAGACTATTTGACCCTTTCCGTGTATTTGTCGAATATATTCGACATCAAAGCAGGCATTCATTGAAATGAAAAAGTTAACGGCATATTTAAATTTTGCATTGCTTTGTTTATTTCTATGATTAAAAATATACACATGTATATAGTTTAGGTGAGAAATCTCAGGTAAAAATTATATTTTTTTCGGCTTTATCGCCATAACAAGCTAAAAATTTTCAGATTTTTAAAATTATTTTTGACACGGAGAGGGTTAAGGTGTGCACGGGGATAAATATAACATACTTTTAGGCTTATACTTAAGGTTAAAACATTTGACATTTTTATAACGGTATTGTCAAAAACCATGTGTTTAATTTTATGTCAATAGCAAAATTAGTTTATTTTTTTTTTTAATTGAGCTCAACAAAAATTAAAATTTTCAATAAAAATAAATGTATCCAGTACAGAATAATTGCTAGGCAAGCTGGTGTGTTCCGAAAACGGAACACGGAAAAATAAAAATGAGTTTTTCCAGTAATCAGAATGTCTTTGGAAGAAAAATGACCCATTTGGCAAATTACTCGGAGACTCCCGTAAAGGTGATATCACACGAAGTGTTTTTTACATATGTACTGTCACTTTTTTATCCATATGTAATTTCGTATATCTGTCAAAATTTTCGTTTTAGGCCCAATTCGCACGACGATTTTTGACGACGTCGTTTTTCTTACTTCTCTCTTGAGTGTAAAGAAAAATATGAAAAAAGTCTTCAAAAACAGAAATCGTATCTTTTTGTTTCCCCTCTTGCTTCTCTGTACCGTACGCCTACAAACAAAAAAGACGTCGAAAAACGACGTCGTCAAAAATCGCCGTGTAAAGGCCTAGATACCCACGCGTAATGCTGCGGTTGCTTCAATGTGCAACGAATGCCGCAACCTCATTACTGTGTGTAGCTGTGGTACAGAAAAGACACAAGCGGAAGAAAAGTATAATTTAATTTTTTATTATATTCTATTTTTAATTGTTCGTATGCTTTGTTTTAGATTTTTATTTTATTTTTTTCAAAAGTTACGTCCCATAGCTCCCTCAAATTTTTATATTCGTTAATAAAATTAACATAATTTTCATTATTCTTAATAGCCATTTTCTTGTTTTCTTGCTTTCCGCTTAACATTACTCCGCACCAACCTTCCTATTCGCTTGTTTTCGATGAACTGAAGAAGTAAAAACTTTTTGATATTTCTGGCAACGGTTGATACAACACGAAAATCAATGGGCAACAGAGCTACACACTAGGCAACGGTTGATTCAACATGGCTGTGTTATGCTGTGTAGGCAGCATAACGGCATCGGCGCGAATCAGCTGATTAAACCTATCTTATGAAAAACACATACAAGTGCTAAGCTTAAGCTTAAGCTAAACGTATCGTATCGTAAGCTTCTCTTGATTTTAGATTTTTGCTACGTTTGTACGTAACATTTGTGAACAGCTGATAAAGTTTGGTTAATTTTACACAGCAACATGCTGGTACGTTTTTTATGTTCTATAATTGGACTAAATGCCAACGTTACGATACGATACAGTTACATTTTAACAACGTGTGGGTAACTAGGCCTTAAATCATGCCTTACATACGATTCATAATTTTTGCTATCACACCTGCATATGTACATATTTTCGTATGACATAACCTCTAAATGTAAACAACAGCTGATTTTTAATTTGTGAATTTACAAAATTAATTGTTAAAAATATATAAATATATTTTATATATATTTTAATTGTTAATTGATATTAATATTTATTTTTCTTTTACTATTAATCTTTTTAATTTACTCTGTTTATCTTTCGCCACAAGCAGTGTTGTATTTTCATGTTTTGTCATGTCAAAGGAACCTGTTCTAATTGAAAAATTTACATGTGACTTTCCACATGTATTTTCAAGGGCCATACATATATATAAATATTTATATATGGTCTTTGGAAATACATCATTGAATTGTCGTACAGAAGAGATGCAAGCAGATATATTAACCAAACCTTAGGCGCATGTAAAATTTTCAAAATTTAGATCTTTGTTTCAATTGTATTGCAAGTCTTGCAAATCTTAAATATTTCGATTATATTTTGTAACGACGAATTTTCCTCCGGTTGCTGGGGAGAAGCCCCAAGCGGTCAGGTTCGTTGCAGAAATTTATATTTGCCTAAGACAGAGCGGAAAATTAAAACGAGATGGTTATAACTCTCAGAGTCTCATGGCTTTTATTTTATTTCTAATAATTACACAGCCATTCTGGGCGGTTAGAAATTCGAAGTCTATTTTCTACATAGATATACATACTAATAAAAATTATTTATTTGAACCTTAGCTACGATTTTGCTGAAGAATAAATTGAGAAATCAACAATGGCTCTTAAGATATAGCTGAAAAACTAAGCAAACTAACATCAAGATAAAGAAAAAATATATAAGGTCATAAAAAACCCTTTGGTGGTTATACTATACTGGCCTAATACTTTCACCCTGACTGAATTTTTCACCCCTGGATAATGACCCCGAAAATATTACACAGTGTTATTAAAACTTAATATTTTGAATTTACTTCTTATGGGTAGACACAGCTCTCTTGTAGCAGGGTGACGTGACGTAGTTACCTCTGATCGCTGGGGAGAAATCTTTCGTAGGCACTTCTGTTATCGTCGAAGGTACTTCTCTTATCCTAGCACCCGAATACTTGTTATAAGGAGACCTTTCGTAGGCACTTCTGATGTTCGCGAGAGAGAAACCTTTCGTATACCCTTCTCTTATCGAAGAACCCGAATACTTGTTGCTGCACAGAGACCTGCCGTAAGCACTTCTCCAGATCGCAGAAGAGAAACCTGACAAAGACGCTTCTCTTATCGTAGAACTCGAATACTTGTCGTTGTGAAGAGACCGCTGAAGAGAAACCCGTCATAAGCACTTCTCTAAGAATGAATACTCTGCATACTTAAATAGGGCGATGTGCAGCGACCACCGCCGCACAGTGGACCATATTTTGAGAAGGCGGCCAAAAATCAGTTTTTTTTTGTTACCGATTTTAAAGTTATGTTATTCATTTGAAAGTAAATACTAGTAAACCTCGGGAGCCAAAAAATTGCGACTCTATTTCAACTATATCACAGCGAACAGGGTCTTCGAAAATGGGCTTTCTCAGTATTTTGCTAAAATTAAAAATATCTTTGTAAATTTTTATTTTTGAATGACTGTAACTTTTTTGATTTAAAAGATTTTGCAGTGAAATAATTTTTTTGTAATTTTGTGGCTTCCATACTAATAATGTTAAAAATGTAAAATCACTGAGTCATTCCGAAATTAAAAAAAAAAAAATTTAAAAAAGGTCCAAATTTTCCGAAAATCTCCTACTTAATAGAGCATAACTCCTGCCAGTCAAAAGCAGTCAGAAAAAATCTTGCATTCTTCTATAGTCCGAACCCTCCCATATACTCCTATACCGCATTATACACCCGCCATTTTCCGCCCGTGTGCACCAGAACAATTTTTCTGACCCAAGGTTAGATATTTTCTGCAAAATTTATGAATACAAAAGTTGTCCACTATGTGGTTAGGATATATTAAGTTTGAGGTGATGTTTGTGACTGCCAAAAATATTGGACCTTTATCCATCTTTTATTGTATGGATCGACTCAAAAACACTTTCTCAGTCGATTAAACGATGTCCGTCCGTCCGTCTGAGTGTTATGAATACAAAAGTTGGTCGTACCGGTGCACCGCGGTGTATTTTTTGTGTGTCGGTAGAATTGTCAGGAGTTGTTATATACTTATAAAAAAGGGTTGAGATATAATGCGCTTAATTGTTACAGGTACATTTCAAAACATTAATAGTCTGAATTAGAGTTATATAGTTTAAATACCTGACAAAATGGGAAACAATTTAAATAACAGGTAAATGGTAAAAAAAAAAACTATTGCGACATAGCCCTTTAAGATATGAGCAGGTATGCTTCACCTTTTAAAATGGTTAAGGGTGTGGGTTTTTTATGCTTCTAAAAGTGGTAATAAAAGATAAAAATTTGTAAATGGTAAAAAAAAACTGTTGCGACATAGCCCTTTAAGATATGATCAGGTATGCTTCACCTTTTAAAAGGGGTTAGGGTGTGGGTTTTTTATGCTTCTAAAAGTGGTAATAAAAGATAAAAATTTTTATTTTACATAATTGCAAGAAAGAGTATTTATAATAATGTTTCCACAATTATTATTCATTACAATTTGTGCAATCGCTAAGTACTGTTACAGAGATCTGGCAGATATTTATTTTCAACGAAATGATATAGACGATGTAATTTTGCAACGACTTCTTTAAGAATTGTAACCTAGAAGACATTGAAACGGAAAAATTACTAATTTTGCATCGAATTTGAAAAGACGGTACATTGAATGCTCTCATAGCAAGGCAAAGATGTACAAACGTTACCAAGACTGTTTAATAAAGGAACTTATTTTTGAGAGTGCATCTACAACTGCCAACGAAAGTGGCGCAAACTGGAGAATATCAATGAAGAAATTTCTCAAAGAATTATTAAGGATTCATTTTTGCACCAAATTCAACCAACCCAAAATAAAAAAAATAAAACTGAAATAATTGAAAAAATAGTAGAAGCGAGCCCAAGGCGCACAAAGAGGATTTTGAAAAGCATTCCTACACCAATTGAAGATAAGAAATTTACGCCGGAAGAAGCGTTCGCCCTATTTTTGGATTTGAAATTGACCAAAAATCAATATAAGGAATTGCGGAAGCGAACCAATGAAAAGAATTGTGGGATTTTTCCAGAGTATCGAGATTTAGTTTCTGCCAAAAAAGAATGCTTACCTTCACAATCTGCTATTAGTGTTACTTCAACATCAGCAGAAATAAAATTGCAAGATCTCCTTAACAATACTGCAGAACGATTGCTAAATACGCTTGATACTGATCATTTAAAAAAAATTGGTAATGGCAGCATTACTTTAATTTCTAAATGGGGATGTGATGGATCCTCTGGTCAGAAACAATACAAGCAATTTAATGCCGAAAATTCATCAGATGCTAATTTATTTATGGTATCTTTCGTTCTATTGCGCTTAACAAAGGTATAGAAATTGATATATGGAAAAATGAAATTCCTTCTTCAACAAAGTATTGCAGACCAATAAAATTTGCATTCAAAAAGGAAATCAAAGATGTCATAACTGAAGAAGTTCAAAAAAAAAAGATCAAATTAAGGAACTTCAACCAGTAATATTTAAATTTGATGACCAAGACATTGAAGTACATTTTAAAATGTGTCTCACAATGATTGATGGAAAAATTGCACAAGCTTTAACTGGAACAAAGTCAACGTCAAGCTGCATTGTATGCCAAAAGACATCAAGTCAATTAAGCCAACCCCCACCAGAAGACGATAGTTTTAAGGAAGCCTACGAATTTGGAATGTCCCCTCTTCATGCTAGAATACGTTTCATGGAGCATATTCTTAAATTGGGTTATGATTTGGAATTTGGTCCGTTAGGCGAAACAGTGAGAAAAAACAAAGAAAATTAAGAAAAAAAAAAGAAAGCAAAAAAAACAAATTCAACAAAAATATCTACAGCTAGGCCTCGTAATCGACCAACCAAAACAAGAGGAAGGAAACACAAATGATGGAAATACTGCAAGGAGATTTTTTTCCGATCCGGAAACTGCAGCAACTATCACAGGTGTAGATCATGAATTAATAAGACGATTCAAAATCATATTACAAGTTCTAGCATGCAGCAGAAAGATAAATGCAAAAAAATTTGGAGAGTACGCCAATAAAACAGCTATACTTTATAATGAAAAATACTCTTGGAGATATATGCCATCCACAGTTCATAAAATTTTGTACCATGGGGAACAAATAATTCAAAACAATATGCTACCAATAGGAGATCTATCTGAAGAAGCGCAAGAAAAAAGGAACAAAGACTACAGATTCTTTCGCGAGTACAACACAAGGAAAATGTCCAGATGTTGTACTAATGAAGACCTTATCACTATTTTGTTGTGCACTTCAGATCCATATATGTCCAACATTCGTCAAAAATGGAAAACTACCTCTATTGAATTAGACGAATAAGCTAAACAACTTCTAGAAGACGAAAATCAAGGCCATTTAGAAGAAATTTTTACTAAAATTGGTTGATTTAATGTACATTTTCATTACACTAACAATAATTTACACTTTTTTTTTATATAGTTAAAAAATTTTCTTGATTTAAAAATTTATATATTTTGTAAATTTACAATAAAAATTTTTATATTTCATAAATTTAGCATAAAAATTGATATAGAAATATTAAAAAAAAAAATTTAAAAAAAATTTAACTAAAGCAAAAACAAGAGTTTTTCATTGAAACTTCTCTATCTTGAACCAATATAAGGTAACTTTTACGTTCGCTGCTTAATAAATTATATTTTAACTCGGGATCTTTCAAAAAAAAAAAATAAAACAACCTTTGGCCCTTGTGCACATTAGGACTAAAAAGTTTACGGGGGCCAAAGTTTGGCATTTTCTGAAAAAATTAACTTAAAAAATTGTTAAAAAGTATTACTTGTAAAATTAACTGAAAAAATAAGACATTATATTAAAAAAACTTTTTTTTACCTTTTAACACTTCACTTTTGTACTAAAATTCAACTACAAATGAAAATGTATTTTAAACCCTCCGTAACTTTTTTTTATTTTCGGTCGAATTACGTTTTATAGCAAAACTTAAAGGCTAAAGTCTCACCTACCAAACAAAAAAAACCGCATATCAAAATTCCAATCCAATCAAAAGATATAGATTTTTGACCGCCTTCTCGTCAAATGGTCCACTGTGCGCCGCCAACCAACTCATCCATTTTGGTTGTTTTTACACTCTTGATAGTAAGTGAACCTTTGTAGAACTCACCTCTATGTGGTGTGTTTATTTTTGTGCTCGCTTTAACATAAGAATGATATGGTTCAGTAAGTAAATGTGTATTGTAAATAACGGTATACTTTTTTTTAATAAATAACATATACATATAAATGAAAAATTTATCAACAATTACTTTTTACAAAAATAAATGTGGTGTATGTCTCAGAAAAGATTTTAGTAAATTTCGTGAGGCTGTCGTACATTGTTTAATATAATAAATACATAATGACCAAGATTTATATGATTGTCTGGATCTTAGGATAATTTAAGTTTAACTCACTGGCAGGTGGATCAGACGATCACCTATTAGTACAAACGTATTATACCCGGAACACAGATTGTTGTAGCGTATATGAAATATTTATATTTCTAAATTATTTACTAAATTCACTTGTTTTGCTCTTTTAGGCCTTTGGACCTGTACTCGATTTAACAATAAATGCCCTTAGTCAACGGGATCTTATTTACAGTCTAACACTTGAAATAACTGAAACTCAATCAGAAACATCTTCATCGTGGCAGCTAAGTATTTGCAGCAATTGTAATGTAGCGCTATTTGCTAAACGTCTTAACAACAAGCCACCACAATATCTTATGAATTGTGGTCTATTGACCAACAATGAAGAAATATCCCAAAAGAGATCTGATAAATCATTCTCGGATACCTTTGGCATACTTATTATGGATCATAAATTAGAAGTATCATCATCGAATCACCAAAGCCAAAGCAACAATTTAACAATTGGCTCATTATCCACTTCATTTGCGACATCATCGTTTAATAATCATTTGGATTCGAAACATTTACGTTTAAGACAGTTGCAGGGCAATTTGCAACAACGTTTACAACGAGAAATTGCCGAAACAGACGAACGTATACAACGTTATACCGAACAACAATTTGCTTTACTTAAAAGCTTCCGTGAAAAGTCTGAACAAGAATATCAAATGCTAGCGACTCTCATACAATATATACCCGAACAACAGGCCAATGAATGGTTGGATCGTCAACCACCCAATTTGGATGTTAGTAATAATGGGGGAGCCATCCTATCGTATGCGGGTTCTCGTAGACGTAATACCATTTCCAGTCGTCGTGAATTAAATACGACACCAACTACGCCCACATCTTCGCAACCACCGATTAATATCTTTAATATGAATAGGGAGAACTATGTTAAAAGTTCTATGACTGCCACGCCTACTTCACCGACAAGTGCCATAATGTCATCAACAGCAATAGCAGAGGGAATTATTGCTGGATCTTCTATTGTTGCGGCTAATGATGCTGCTGTTAGCACTGCTAATACATTAACAGCTAATGTTGTTACATCTACTACGCCTACTGTTGTGAGTAGCTCAGCTATAAATCGTAAAATGTCTAATTTCGATACACCACCTGCTACCCCTGAAGCTACACCTATGAGTGTAGGTAATAGTCCTACATTTCGTCAACAGCAACATATTGCATTTGTGGGACAACAACAAACATTTCAACAACAATTTCCAATATCCAATGTTGAGACTGCAGATGATTGTCTATTTGAATTAGAGGGGGTTGATAATGAAACTCCAGCTTACATTAATGTTGCTGCTTCACAGCAAAACTCTTCTTCGGTGTATTTACAAAATCCACCATCACCATTGCGTCAGCAGCATCAACATCAACAACAACAACAAAATGTGCCACAACAAATACTGCCACCGTACAACAGCTATCAGCGTAATTTTAGCTATATTAATACATTACCCGAGAATCGTATGAGCGATTTAGATGAAAGTGATGGTGCTGAAGAAGCTGAAGGTAAGTTAAGACTTTTTTGAAAGAAAAAAAATCTGCTAAAAAATTTCCAGATTCGAAATTTTCTCCTGTTGAATGATGATTCATATTGAAAAATGGTCGGTGTTTTGAATGATTTTTGATAACGGAAATCTATCTCGTTTTAAACAAATTTTTCTCAAAAAAGGTTATACAAACTCTTAGTATACAAATTCACGGGGCTTCACACATTTTTCTTAATCTCTTTTTTTATTTTAGAAAAAGTATGTAAATTCATAAATGATTCATACTAATATTTTATATAGGAAATCTACTCAGATTGAAAAAAAAAATATACAAATTAACAGATTAATTTTGGGGAAGTCACGCACAGTCACGGAGTGATCTAAATGTCATTTCCCTCATCCGATCGATCTGAAACTTGGTCCATACACTTGCTGTGAAAAAAAGATTAACTTTGACTTAGTCACGCACAGTCACGCATGGTTACGCACAGTCACGGAGAGATTTAAAACGGATTTCCCCTCATCCAATCAATCTGAAACTTGGTCGATATATTTGCTGTAAAGAAAGATTAACTTCGACATAGTCACGCACAGTCACGGAGTACTTTAAAACTAATTTCCCCTTATCCGATCGATCTGAAACTTGATCGATAGACTTGCTGTGAAAAAAGATTAACTTTGACATAGTCACGCACAGTCACGGAGTGATTTAAATCCCATTTCCTCTCATCCGATCGATCTGAAGCTATGTCCATTGACTTGTTGTGCTCAAAGATTAATTTTAAAATAGTCACGCAAAGTCACGCACACTCACGGAGAGATTCAAAACTCATATGCATAAGGAAAGCAAGAGTTTAAATAAAAACTTTGTTTTTATGGGTTAAAATATTTATAAAGGAAGTCTACCCAGATTGCAACCAATTTTTTTTTTAAGAATAAGTAGCAAATTTCATAAAGTTATTCTAACCGAGATTCGGAAAACTTAAAAATTTTTGGAAATTTTTATTTAAAAATTCTCAAGTTTTCATTCCAAAGAAAATCTTCCCGAATCATTTTGCAGAAAAGGTTGACAAATTCTTAAATGATCCATACTGAAAAATGCTTCGTTTTTACATTCTTTTATTTTACTTTCTTTGTCTGTCTGTTTGCATTTCGTCTTTTTCTATCCAACTAATTAGATAGAAAATAAGCATGTACTAAATTTGAGTGTCATTGTTATAAAAAAGTTTATATGGGATGCTATTGTTATTGTCGAAAAGTG
Source organism: Cordilura impudica (assembly GCA_963682025.1). Classification (NCBI taxonomy): domain Eukaryota; kingdom Metazoa; phylum Arthropoda; class Insecta; order Diptera; family Scathophagidae; genus Cordilura; species Cordilura impudica. The sequence continues at coordinate 154,055,454 of OY821521.1, read as the reverse complement.
GACCGATCATGACCACATTTGATAGTCACTTATTTTTCTCAAAAATAGTAATAAACCAATTTTGAGAAAATCAATGCAATATTATTGTTTTTATACATTTAAGTGAAGATCGGGAAGCAGCTTTATATTTATAGTATTTAAATTTGGACTACTAATTAATGGTTGTAATAAACACACAAACCATATTTAACCAAGATCTATAAGATAATTTGGATCTTTGGACATTTTAAGTCGATCTCATAATGGTCATTCGTATGGGGACTAGGTCTTAACATGGACCGATTTCACCAATTTCAATACTAGGATCATGCTAGGATCGACAGAAGCTTATGTTCAAATGGACGGACGTTGCTAAATCGAATCACAAAATGATTCTGAGTGGAACGTTATAAAAATAGGCGGGTCTTCGTGAAATATTTTTCGTAGTTAAAAGCATCAGCATTAACCATACCCGCCCTCAGAGTGATTTCTCAAATATTCTTTAAATTTTTCAGATTTGGTGTTTCTATGGAAAATCATCATTTCAAATAGTATTTCTCCTTTAGTCACCCGTATATTTGGAAGTTGAGAAATGTGAAATTTTACTAAACTTTTTATAGATTTGGATTATTGTCGAAAACCCCTATTTTATATGAAAAACATTTGAGTCTATATGCGAATTAAAATTTGACATCACTTTTTGGAAATTGACAATACTCAGATTTTTCATATTCTCATTTTCTACGTAATAAATCCGTTTCATAAGAAGTAATTAGTTTTTATAAACGACGTTTCATATAGAAAAACGTTTTCGAAGAAACTTCTGTTCCGATTTGATATCACTAAATGAAAAACTTGTTTCTAGAAACTCCTGTTCATTTTTAATCCGATTTGACTCGCTCCAGTGATTAATAAATCCGTGGCTTAATAATTTTATTTCTTAACATAATGTAATGTTTCTTCAATTTTTTATCCCTACCAAATAATGAGAAATCCCATGGTACCCAAAATACAGTAGACGCATAAATAGTTTTTATATATTTTTACTTTTGTAGTTTCAGTCGTTTTTGTAATTTAGTAATTTAATTTAAGCTTTATAATATTCATAAAAAAATATTGGTACACCAACTTTATAAAAAATTGTCGTTCTTTTTGTTTAAGAACATTGAAGTCTGAGAGATATTTTAATAGACGCAAAGTTTAAATTATTGCAGTTACAGTTACAAAAATGAGTGTAAAGTTAAAGTTTGCTGTTTTTTTTTACATTTATATTATACGTAACAAAAATTTTAATTTAATTTAAATTTATAGAAAAACATGGCTGTGAATCATATTGCATTTGAAGACAAGGATCCAATTAAAATTGTAATTGATTAAGCATGCTCTAATCGAGAAATATCTTCACGAATGGGTAGTGTTTAATATGTACGATATTGAAAAACAACAAGAAAACATTTCCTAAAATACTTAAAAAAGTATTAAAGGGACCAAATGACAAATTAAAGGAAGAAAGCTAATAATCCATATTCTTCCAAAATCGTATGAAAATGTAATCTTCCTATTGGGAAACGTTGAGTCCAGCAAATTTTGGCAAAACATTCGAATATTAAATACATAGAAAAATCGATTAGACTTTTCAAGAAATCACATGTCATGGAAACTGTAGTATTCTCAGTGGGAAAAAAATCAATCTGTATGGCACAGATGTGCACATGATATGAAAAAGCCAAAAGCTCCTAAAATAAACAGAAACAAGTAAGAAAATTATAGTCGGTCTAAACCGACTATACGATACCCTATACCATGCGTTTAGAGACCCTATCTCTCAGGCCCAACTAACTGGATATAGTAAATAAGCATAAACCAAATTCGAGTGGGATTTTTATTAATTTTTTGGGCTGCAGATATGAAAAAGTTCATGTCGGATGCTATATCTATATGGGGACTAGGTCCAAAAACGGACCGATCCTGAGCATGTTTGGTAAAGTCTCTTGTATTTTGCAAAAATATATACAAGCAAAATTTGAGAAGAATCAGTGCAATATTTTCGTTTTTTGCTAGATTTAAGTGAAGATCGGGAAGCAGCTCTATATGGGGCCTATGACTAAGAGTTGTCCAATAGGGATCATTTTTGGACTACTGATTAATGGATGTAATATATACATACAAACCCAATTTGACTAAGATTTGTATGATAATTTGGACCTTATGGCAATATATGTTGATTTCATAAGGGTCATTTGTATGGGGGCTAGGTCTGAACATGGACCGATTCTCATCAAAATATATTCATATTTGCGACCTGCAGTTTGATTACAAGCTTTACATGGACACACAGACGGACGGACGGACGGACATAGTTAAATCGAATCAGATGGTGATTCTGATGCGATCGGTATAATTAAAGATGGGTGTAGGTCAAATATTTTTGGTTGTTACAAACAGCAGCACAAAGTCATTATACCCAAACCACATAGTGGTATAGGGTATAAATATGACTTGTGGAGCTTTCAGCTACCACGGAAAGCTAAAGTTATGATTAATTTTCTCAAAAAAAATTTCAGAGACTTAGGTAGAAACGTTAAACGACTTATTTGTCAAATATAACAATATAACAAACCCCTAAAGTATTAGACCCAGTTTTTTAAATTTTGTTTTTTTAAAACTTAAAAAGGAGTTTACAAAATTTTATCAAAAAAATATCCCATTTTCGGTCTCAATGCGCAATAGGTTACCAACGTGGTAATAAAACAATACTTCACATCTGAGTCCTTATAAGTATAGAGACAAAAAATAAATTATGGCTTTAATCAACTTTTCAAAGTTGAAAAAATGCCATCAAATTTCATGAGCTAGTTTTTTTTAGCACAAAAGTGGTCTGGGGCATTTGCTATTTCTTGGCGATGTTTTATTCGATTTTGATAGCTTTTTGAAAGGATAATTTAATACTGATCCCGAATTTTATAACAACTTGTCGGAAAAATTAAACTATAGAACGAAATTTGCGCAAAATCTGTAAAAAGTCATATTTACCCCATATAAACACACTTGAAATTTTCAATCGCGTTGAGGCACGACTAAATGGTTTTTGATTGGCCCAAAACTGTATTTCTCAGTTTTTTTTGCTATTCGCATATTTCTAGGGGGTTTGACCGAGAGTTTGAACACTTTTTTTTTATTAAGGCCACCCTAGTGTCCATGTAAACCTTGTAATCAAACTGCAGATCGCAAATATGAATATATTTTGATGAAATTTGGTATATAAGCTTTTATCGGTCATAGGATGAACGCTATTGAAATTGGTGAAAATCGGCCTATGTTCAGACCTAGTCCCCATACAAATGACCCCTATGAAATCGACATAAATTGCCATAAGATCCAATTATCACATAGATCTTAGTCAAATTGGGTTTGTATGTGTTTATTGTATCCATTAATTGGTAGTCCAAAAATAATCCCTATGGGACAATTGTTAGTCATAGATCACATATAGAGCTGCTTCCCAATCTTCACTTAAATCTATCAAAAAACAAAAATATTGCACAGATTTTTCTCAAATTTGGTTTGTGTATATTTTTTCAAAATATAAGTGACTTTATCAAATATGGTCAGGATCGGTCCATTTTTCGACCTAGTCCCCATATAATATAGAACCCGATATGAAACTCTTTCGTATCTGCAGCCAAAATTAATAACAATGGCACTCGAATTTGGCTTTTGCTTATTTTCTATATCCAGTTAGTTGGACCGAAGAGATAAACCATGGTATAGGGTATCGTATAGTCGGTCTAGACCGGCTATAGTTTTCTTACTTGTTTTTTTATTGACATTTTGCATTATATTTTAAAGTTGTTATTTTTTATTCATGGAAAAACTATTTAATAACAGAAAAATTCTAAATAATTTATTTCTTCCTTAAATTTATGTGCGTCTATTAAAATAACGCTTATTGTAGGCATTTGTTGGAGCTAAATTTCTTTTCGCCGAGTCACTTCTTTAGGTTTGGAAAATAGCGAACGAAGCTAAATCCGAAGAATATGAAAGATGAGGTAGTAAATCGTAGTTCAATTCATGGAATTTTGCCACGACGACTACATACATGTGCGCCTGTGCAATGTCTTGATGAAAAATCAGCTTTTTCTTGGCCAGATGCGGTAATTTTTATACCCTATACCACTATATCCTGATGTTTGTAACTACCAAAAATATTTGTCTGTCCTTCCGTCTGTGTGTCCATGTAAACCTTGTAATCAAACTGCAGGTCGCAAATATGAATATATTTCGATGAAATTTGGCATATAGGTTTCTAGCGGCCACGGGACGAATGCTATTGAAATTGGGGAAAATCGATGAATGTTCAAACCTAGTTCCTATGAGATCGACTTAAAGATCAAAGTTATCACATATGTAGGTCTCGTTCAAATTGGGTATGTGTGTGTTTAATACATTCATTAATTAGTAGGCCGTATAGAGCAATTCTTAGTCATGGCAGGCAAAAAATTAATAAAAATTCAACTCAGATTTGAGTTATACTTATTTTTTATACCCATTAGTTGGACTTAAGACTAATTCTCTAGACGCATGGTAGATGGTCTAGACCGACTATAATTTTCTTACTTATTTTAAATTGTCATTGAAGCGGTTGGCATAATATCAACCATTTGAAGAAACTTTTTGACCGATAAGCCTACCTTGACCTCTTCGGTGCCTGTTGGCCTTGAGATACTCAGCTACTTGGTCTGCGGTGTGTTGTAATGGTCCTTTGATGTTGTCACACAATAAGAGCAAACGGACCACCCATCTGTTCTTTGAATAGTTTCCAAACTCAAACTTAAGGCAGAAGCTAAAATTTAGCCAATACGACAATTAAAAATTGATATATCCTTATATTGTGATATTTTTTTCCTTATTCTTAATGCATCTCCATTATTTCAATTTAATATTTTCAGATGCATTGGATTTAGACTCGTCCATGCCAATAGCTATGACTGCTACACCACAACGACGTATAAATTCCAATACAGCAGCACAATTAGCAAATTTTGCTAAAAGTTTACCCATTGAAATATCCAACTCTCCCTTACAAGTTGGACGTAATTATATGGCCACTCTGGACTCGGACGATGAGGTAAGTTTTTCTTTGTTTCTTTATACACGAAATAATTTGAATATTCCCACATTACAGGAACTTGAGAATAATGTCGATATTGCGGCCAGCATTAAAGCTCTAGCTAAAAGTGTCCATGGCGAAGCAGTGTTCGGCGATCTTCCAAGACCCCGTTTGCGCTCCCAAATTTAAGACGAAGATTTATTTTTTTATTTATAACGCCTTCAATTTATGAAGTTTTTTACATTTCTAATTTTTTCATACTGACGCTATTGAGCAACAAAATATTAGTGTTAAGTTTCATTTTTTATAAACAAACAAATTTTTATATGCTTTTAAGTTTAATTATGTGTAATATTTTTAGAATTGAATATTTTTTTTTTATATAAGATTTTCAATTTTCTTTTTTTTTCTAATTTAAAATACAATAATATTTTTCTATAACATAATGGTAATAAATTGACCATGATCATTTTTTAAAACTTAAAATTCAAAATTTGAACACCTTTTTATTTGTAAGGTGTATTGTTGACGAAAAAATAAATATAATAAAATATGTTTTAATAAATGTTTATATCAGAAAAAAAAATCTATAGTTGTTTAAAATTACTCTGCATTAAGGGCTCAAAGAAAGAGATACAGAATGTCTCGTTCATATCTTAATGACATAAAAACAAATTAAATCATTATTTCACCATATCGCAAAAATGTAGTTTCGCGAAAACTCGTCAACAGTGCACGAATATTGAAAAACATTCAACGCTGCAATTCTATATTTTTTAATTCTATTATATTGCAGTAGTTGTTCATTCCTTTTTGTAACTTTTTATGCACTAGAACCTTCTGTTCTTTCTTTATTTATTGAAATAAAACTTTAAAATTTAACTCAGAAAATGCTTCAGAGTGGTGGGTTTTTCTTTAACTTTAGGTGCTTCAGATGTTTAGCTTTAGAAATCACCCGCCACACAGTAGTTTTACTTGCGTTAACTCCAGCTTTTGCTCTTATTTTGTCAACAGAGTCATGCTAATTGGAAGCCTCGCGCAGTGGAGATTGCTTATCTGCATTGAAAAGTACACTATTTACACGACCTTTCATATTTCTTCCATAATTTGAGCTGTTCTGAATAAAATTATATACGACTTTTTTACTTCTTCCATTTTTTTTTGTTGCTATTTCAGGCACAAAGAGGTCACATTCCTGATAAGTTTTTATTTTAATTTGTTCCTCGCTCGTTAAGGCTGTACCACAACCCATCATTATTATTGAATATTATTAAAATATATTTTAAATATTCAAAATAATGGTTTACTTTATCTTGCCGATGATCTGCACGACATAAATCAAACTTAAAGGCAAATGTGCTATTCAAGTGAAACAGAAAATGCATTAGAATTTGAAGCAAACGAAAATCAAATGGACAGATAAATGTAACGGTAAATTCTCAGAGCTTCAATTTTTCGCAGAGAATGTGGATAGGAAGACAAACAAAATAGTACAAAACAAGTACAGTTCAGTCAATGAATATTAGTAGATAATCAAATAGAAACAAAAATTAAATTTGAATTTTTTAAACCTACTAGGCTTGGAAAATATAGAAAATAGTACGTATAGTTTAGTTTTTTTTAGCTTTGATAGATCGGGATAAAACTGAAAAACCTCAATGCTTTTTGTGTTAAAAAATTTTTTGTAACGAAAATGTTAGACCTGCAAAACTCCAAGAACATTTCACAAAAGTACATCCAAATAATAGTGGCAATTTGATTGAGTTGCTCACACAAAAGAAATCCCGGTTTCAAGCTATAGGAACTCTACCCATGTTGAATCAAGTTATAAAGTGACATATATTATTTTAAGGAATAAAAAGTCTCACACCATTGCTGAAACACTATTCCAGTTGTTCTCGGAAAGCAGCAAAAGGACCAGATCACTAAAATACCACTTTCAAACGGCATAATCAGAAAGAAAAATGTTAGCAGAAAAAAAACTATGTGAGTCCGATCACAGGGGAGATATGTAAACATCTATTTACACATTAATTAAAATCAAGCAGAAAGCGTTATCTATTTATCACTTATAGCAAACAACTGCAGGGGCTTATACAAAAATTATTTATTATTTCAACTACTTGTTATACTATAGTTGGGGTAGTTGAATTAGCTGAAATAATTTTTACACGTCTTGAACCAATGGTAATAGTGATTTTCCAGGCACACTCAATGCTAATTTGAGCATTAAGATGGTATAGAAAAGTTTACAGTTGAGAACTAGTACTGGTGATTTCTGTACTAGTTTAGGCACCAGTTCATTCTCCGGCAGGGTAGTCTACTTGAAGTACACTTTAATTTTTATTTTAAAAAGTTGATAAAAACTAATTTAAAAAAATTTGCATCCAAAACTTGTCTCACAGTATTTTCAAGGAGTTCCAACTGGTTGTTTTGTATTAGTGACAAATCTATATTATGAGGCTAGGCGATTTCTTGTGACTGATGTTTTGTTCTACCGTTTTATCCCGATTTTGACCAAACATATATTATTTGAAAGGTATTTCTTTTTAGCCGATTTGCAGATTTACCGATTTTTAAACTTTTTCCTTTATTTTGAGTAAATTGCATTTAAAGTTGCTACTAACACATACATAAAATTATAAAATGCTATGTGTGTGTTTATTAAATTTGTTAATGTGTTTGTAATAAAAATGAGTTTCCCAGTTGGCCACGTCTTTAAGACATCTTAAACGACAGGTACAAGACAATAGTAAATCGTGGAAGACCAATTGAGGACAGTTCAAATTAATCGTTGACGAAATTTTCATACAAATGTCCGCGGAATCATACAATACCGTAAGAGAGACACATTCGCTTATCTGGTCGTTGACGATTGCATGAGCGAAAAAGTTCCACATTATCGCCGACGACCATATAATCGACAATATGCTCCATCTTGTCGTCGACGATGACGTAGGTGATATAACCTACAATGTGATCGTGAACGTCCATTCCGGCGACATTATCCTTCATACTGTCGTTGACGACAATATAATAGACACATTCCCACACATTGTCGTCAACGACAATATGAGGGACACTTTCGCTCATACTATCGTCAACGGCTGTATGAGGGACACTTCTCTGCCAAAATGTAAATTATTGAACTTAGTCAAACCTTAAAAAACGAAACGAATAAGTAAAACAAATTGCAATTTCTTTAGACACTTTTTACATTCCTTAAGCGGGATATACACGGTCAAAATGATTGAACTGCATTTTGGTGGTATTAGTGAAAATGTGTTTGTATGTGTCACACCGACGATGATTGAAGCAAAATCAAAAATTTTAGATTTTCTGCTTGCATGACGTACGAATTTGATGTGTGTATATCGTTGATTGATCAAGCATGTTCTCATTTTTAATTTGACTTTGAAGCAAATGGTTGTGAGGAGATGTCGGATGAAAGGAAAAATATTTTAGAATTGCTGGAAGCTTAAGTTTTCATGGGTAAATGAATTCCTTTTTTTTAACCACTTCTTCATCCAGATACGTCTCTTCTTCTTCTTTTTTCATTTTCTTTTGCTTTTAAGCATACTGCCGAAAATGGCGACAAGTGTATCGTCCGCTACCGGCATGATGTTTACAGCACAAAATCAAAAACCAAATCAATGATTGAAGTGCTATGCAGTACCATGTATGTTCAAAGCTTCATGCACACATACATGAATTTGACGTCAAGCATTTTGACCGTGTATATCCCGCTTTAAGAAGATATTTTTAAAAATATCGAAGATTTAAAAAAAAACATTCACCCCTGTTCTTGAAACCACTATCACAAAAAAAAACCCGTAAATGAAAAAAATCTTAACTGTACGAGGTTTTTGCTGTTCTCTAATTTCATTAAGAATATTTTTTCTCGTTTTAATTCACATAGAAAAGGCTTTGTGAAATCAAAACAAATGCCCTTTTTTTCTACTAAGCAGGTCTTAAAAGATAAAAAAAAACTAATTGATATTTAAACTCTAACATATTTTTTATTGAACCTTGTCATTATTTTAAAAAATTAGACATTAATTTTATGAAAAAAACGATTTTAAAAAACGTCTACATTTTGCGCTGATTTAAAAAAAACTAGTAATAAGTGATCGATGTTAATAAAACACACTTTTAGCGATGATGCTTTTCTATAACTATAATAAAAACTTTTTATTTGCACAATCTATTTTCCATTAGAATTTTTCAATTATAACATAGATTCTTTATGCACTAATTATTGCAAATAAAGGAATTAAAAAAAAGTTTTTCATCAAATCACATATTTTTATTTTTTTGCATTTGTTCGAAACAGTAGTGATGCCAGTCAAATCCAATTTATTTGAATATCGAAATTTTTTTTGGTGATGCCTAACTTTTTAACAATAGAAAAGTCATTTTTAATTGAATGAAATTGAAGAACAAAAATAATTAAATGAACAAATAAGTTGTTATTTTAAAAGAAAATATTTTTCTTCATACTTTTTCTATAAACTTAAGAAAAAACATGCACAAAATATTTAAAAGTTTTTTTGTGAAACTGAATAAAGAACCATATGGCACCTCGGTTTCTAGATAACATATGTTCTTAACTCAAACATATGTTTCCGTTAAATAAATAAAAAAAATGGTTTCAAGAAACCCAAAATTTCAATTTCATGTGATTTTAAATTCACTCTTATTCAAATAGCAACGTTTCAAGAACAGGGCTGATTAAATTCAACATTAAAAACTAAAATTTTTGTTTCTAAAATTTATTTTTATTAAGAAGAAAAATATTAAGATATTACAATGTGCAGTCCGTATTCAGCAATAGTTTTTGAATTTGATATTTTCTCATATTAAAAAAATATATGAATTTGTATTGTTAAAATTTTTTATAAGTTCAATTTTATGTATATTACAAAAATTTACAATTAATATCAAAATATGTATTTCAAAGGGTTCTTTCGTTCGATGTGTGTTATTATTACGTTTTAATTAAGTCGCTTTCTTGTCTATTTGTTCGATACAAATTTTGCAATCGATTTTAAACTAACTTATCGGGAAAATTTAAACTTTAAACATAGCCCAGAACTCGAAGACATTTCAATTTTTTATTCGATATGTAAAGAAGCCATGACACCTCTCATACATGTAAATATTTATCATCAAATGTCTAGAGTACTATCATACAGAGTTATGAAACTGTGTTTGATAATTAATATGTAGGAAGTTCAGATCAAATTAAGATTTGTTGATAATGTGAGAAACCGAGATGTTTGAAATCGACTGCAAAATTTAAAACACACAAGAAAAGAATTCCGTTTTAAAACGGAACAAATCAATAATAGAAAGGAGGGATTGCGGCCACGAAATTCATTGGAATCTTATAAATGGGGTTAGGAGATATTAATTTATTTCGTTGATTCCTTTTTAAAAAAAGCTCATATTGTTTGAGTTAGTTGAAATGTTTTGCTTATAAAAAAAATTCATGTAAAACCTAATCTACCCAATCAGTATCATTTGAATCATCCTCATCAGAGGTAGTGTTGGCCTTATTTCGATTTTTATCTTTTGTGGGTGGTGGTGGTATTAAAGATGATAGTCGCGATATCACTGGATTACCGCTAGGTATATCATTCTTTGAATTGGTGTTATTCCTAATGGTGTTGCCAGCATTGTCTTTAGAACCTGAAATGCCTTTACGTCTCATTAATAGTTTATTGTGCAAATCAGCCATTAGATCGCCACCTTGAACTTTAGCTATAGGTTTTTGAGTCGGAGAATTTTGAATTTTCGAAGAATTGGAATCAACATCGTCTTTGTGAGACTTTGTTAAAGGAGCAGCTGCAGTATGCCTAAGATGAGCTTTACTTGAACCACCAGCATTACGTATGGCAGCCATTAATTCCGAACGCGTATCTGTAGAAGAATATGGTGTGTTGTTTATGTTTGTTTTTGTTGGTTGATTTTTCGAGGGTGGAGGCGGTGGAGGGGGAGGCGCTTGATGGGTTACATTTAAAGATGCCGGAGGAGGTGGTGGAGGAGGTGGAGGGGACGGCGCTATTGTTATCGCCGAGTTGATTTCTTCTTTATTGCCGCTTGCACGTGGACTGTTCGCTGTAATTTCATTTTCTTTCATAAGCTCGGTTAATTCGGGTAGATTTTCCACTACCATGGCCAGAGAAGGTGCAATTTTTTGTTTTGCCTCCTGGCTTTCATAACGCAAATCATCTGCTATACCCGGTAAGTCTGGCAAATCTAAAGGTAAATCCAGTTCTGGAGCTTCACATAGTTTAGGTGTATATTTTAAACCACCTGAAGGTGTACGTTTCTCATTACGGTGAGCCAAAGAGTGAGGTGCTGGTTCTAAAATTTGTTTGGCAGCAGATTGTTGTTGATTTCCATATTGTTGACGTTTATTTTTAAATAGTTTGCAACGTTTCCAAGCATCCGAACGGCCCGCCTCACTATCACATTCATCCAAATCATAGACACTATAATCCGTATTGAATAATAAAACAGATGGTATCGATCTTAAATCAGAAGGCATATTTCCCAAATCCTGATTTTGTTTAATATTCAAACGTTCCTTGGCTAAACTGTTATCCGACGCAAATTTTTGATTATTCTGTTCTCGTACATGAAAAAATATTAATTTTTCATTTATATTCGGCAAATTAGGATCAACTTTATGTTGCACTTGATATTTAGCTTTATCATATGCAATACTTTTTGTTATTTTTGCCCTATCCTCCTTGTCAAACGTCACTGGTATATCTTTGAATACATTAGATGCTGGAAATCTAGCTGGTGCATATATATGTATGGCCTTTCGCGTTCCCTGGAAGCTGTTAATTTTCCGTTGGGACTTTTCTAGGCGCTCCTGCAACTCCTTTACTTTGTTATTATTTTTTTCGATACGTTTGTCAATATGTCCAAAAATTGTATTGATAGTTTTTTGTAGACAGTCAAGAGCGTATGCTGCTTGGATTATTGTTTCTTCGTGTCGTAAATCAGGTGGTATTATTGGTACGGTAAACATTTTATTACTATTGCCTCAATAAACTAGATATATATTAAGTTTTTATGATTTTATTCCATGGAAATATTACAGTAGCTTATTGCGAAAATGTAGAAAAAATTTCCATGATATACTCTCACTGGTATTTTTACGTTTATCAGATGTTGTTGACCAGCTGAAAAAAAAAAACGAATGAGAAGATGTAAACAACTAATGCAAAAAGAATGCCAAGCTGACAGTATTAGTGAAATGTTAATGGGAAGACCAGAAATGTTGAATAGAAAATTGCCTATTAAAAAAAATCAATCAAAATTTAGCAAATTAGCCAATATGTATAATGAGTTTAGACTTCAGTCAAGTTTAAAATTTTTATCAGTGATAAAACTTGTAATTTTTGGAGGCCCACAACTTGGAAGATATGGGCACTCTATAATATCAATACTTTCAACTATACAAATTTAAGTAAAAAGATGGATTTTTCGTATATTATTATGAAGATATTGACTTATAGCTGATTTACTAATATACTAGATATGGTTTCTAATACACTTTTAAATCTTTATCGTTTATTTAGTATTTAATCTATAATGTAGAAAAGTCCTGAAAAGTAATATTGTAAAGGGTCCGCCATCTAACGTTTTTTTTTTCAACTAGTGCTTATTTCGTGAATGGTAACACCACAGCCGGTGGACGGTGGGTAATTAGTTTTATCCTTCCGCTGAACGAATATGGCTGTGTATATGCTTGAACGACGCTGGGAAATATTGCGACATTACTTTGAAAATCATGGTAATGTTGCAGAATGTGTGCGAAAATTGAGTACGGATTTTGGAAGAAGAGAAGCACCGTCAGCTCCGTATGTTCGTTATCTTGTGAAAAAAGTGGCATCCTCATCGATAAAATAAAGCGTGAAAGCCAAAAACAGTGCGTACACCCGAGAATATTGCTGCTGTGGCAGAAAGTGTGCGTGAAGCGCCATCAACATCAATTCACCGTCGTTCTCAAGAATTGAACATTTTGGAGGCATCATTGAGACGAATTTTGCATAAAGACCTTGGTATGACGCCATACAAAGTCCAATTGGTTCAGGAGTTGAAGCCAACTTACCATCCAATGCGTTTTCGCTTCGCCAAGTGGGCCTGCGATCGACTTACAGAAGATGCCGATTTTGCCAAAAAAAATCATCTTTTCAGATGAAGCTCATTTTGATCTTGGCGGGTATGTAAACAAGCAAAATTGTAGCATTTGAGGCACAGAAAACCCGCACGCATACATTGAAAATCCGATACACCCAAAACGAGTCACTCTTTGGTGCGGATTTTGGTCCAGAGGCATAATTGGGCCATTTTTCTTCGAAAATGAGCAAGAAGTGGCCGTTACAGTCAATGGCGATCGTTATCGGGCCATGTTGAACGAATTTTTGTTCACAAAAATTGAAGAGGAGGATATTGGCAACATTTGGATTCAACAGGACGACGCTATGTGCCACACAGCCGAAGCTACAGTCGATGTTTTGCGTCCTGTTTTTGAAGATCGCATTATCAGCCGCAGAGCTGATGTCGTTTGGCCACCTCGGAGCTGCGATTTGACACCGTTGGACTATTATTTGTGGGGGGCCCTCAAAGATAAGTGTTACGCCAACAAGCCAGAGACAATTGACGCTTTAAAGGACAATATTCGTGAAGCCATTGGTGAAATACAGCTGCACACAATCGATAATGTGCTTAAAAATTGGACCGACCGTGTAGGCTACTGCATGGCCAGCCGAGGCAACCATTTGAATGAAATTATTTTCCATTATTAACCGGAAGGATTGTACTTTCAAATAAAAAAAGAAACTTGAGATAATATTCAGTAGTTTTTTTTTTATAGCATTTTCAAAAAAAAAAGTCATTTGGCGGACCCTTTATTATAAATAATTATTTTATGTCGGTTAAACAATATTTTGAAGATAGTAGTGTAAAAATATCGATTAAAAAAAATGTATATACTTTATTTCTAAATTTGGATTTTTTTATTCCAAGTGATTGTTTATATATCCGCAAAAAATCCTTATTTTTAAATATTCAGCAACTCTTATTTAAATTGTATAATTTGTGCCTCCGATGAACACATCTTGCGAGCTAAAGCCGCCGCTGTTCCAAGCAGCTGATTTTGACGTAGTCAATTTTTCAGTTTTGAAGTTTGTTTTGGCATACCAGTTAAATCTATCTGACTTTGGAGCAGTGTTTTCCGTTGCCGTAAACTTGAATCCAAATGCTTGATGTCTTTTTTTCTAACCTTTTCTTTATAAGATCAAGGTGTGTACATCCCAAGAAAAATACCTAAAGATTTTTGTATTTAATAAAGTGATTCTTTGTTTTAAAGAAAGTTGCATTCCGAAATGGCTTCTTTCTGATTCTTATACTTTTTTATAGTTTATATTACCATTTTTATTCATAACACTATTGAGCGAATCATATTTCTATAAAGCGAAACCACGATTTCTAGTAATAGTTGAATTATTGCTTAGACTAGGAACTAAGAACGGTTTGTTAAGCATTATATTCCATTATTACAACTTGTCTTTAAAGTAAATGTTAGTTAGTTAAAGTTAACTTTAGCTAAAGTGAGCAATAAAGTTACCTTTAACGTCTTTTCGTTATTACAACCTCCCATTAAAATAAAATTAATATTTTTGATATTGTGGCAACACGAAAGGAAACACCGATTATTTTTGACCAAATGAATTGCTTTATAAAAGTAGTCTTGTATGTTACATGAACTATTTTATGATTTTACATTACTTTTGTTATGAAATCAACAAGTTATTAAAAAAATCTTTAAAACAAGATACATTTAGCGCTGCCGTCATTTTTTAATTTATGGTCGGCCGCTGCCGCCTACTATTTGTCATCGACTTGGACCTCTGATTTCAAGCAATGCAGCGGAACACTGATGAAGAATTTAAAACTTTTGAAACTAAATCAAAATTAAACACACTAAAAAATATTATGGATCCATTAATACGTTATGGGGGTATGTGTACTGTGTCCAACGAAAATAATTTACTTCTATTGAAAATTATGTATGTAATTGTAATTTAGGCTTAAGTCTAGTTTAGGGGCAACTCCCCGATCGGTTCCAAATTCTCACCACTTATAAAACATTTTATTGTGGTTCTAGGGAAATATTTTTTTTTCGTCGGTCGAGCCTATTTTCCGAGTTATGGGCCTCCAAAGTTTTGACATGGACTTGTATATAACTCTGTTATTTACTATCGGATTTCACCAATATATATATCATTTGAAAGCTTATTTCAGTACCTTTCATTTGGTATCTTTAAATTTGAAATCCATCAACCCATTATGAACCTATTTCAAATTTTGTATTTTTCCAATAGAGTTTTTTCTTAAAAACGGGATTATCTCGTAAACAGACATATTTCATGTGTAGTTTTACGTTAACTGAATAAAAGCTGGGTTCAGTACCTTCATTTTCATATATTTTTTGATCTCTTAACCCTTTCAGGACCGGGTATACTATTATTTTTTATGGGAATTAACCCATTAGAAATATATTTGCAGAATATTATGAAAAATTTTTATAAAAAATCGCGCGATTTACTTTAGTGTTTCCGGGAAATGACACTTTTTTATTCTTGTGACTTACGCTGGAAAACTTTATTCAGCGAAGCCACCTGCCGCGTCCTACTGGAGGAGAAAACCCTTAAGCGCGGCCGCAGGCCGCCACGCAGAAAAACTTTAGTATGCGAAGCCAGATTTCAATACTTTACTTTAGTGTTTCCGGGAAAATAAATTTTTTTATTCTTGTGACGTACGCTGGAAAACCTTATTCAGCGAAGCCACCTGCCGCGTCCTACTGGAGGAGAAAACCCTTAAGCGCGGCCGCAGGCCGCCACGCAGAAAAACTTTAGTATGCGATGCCAGATTTTAATACTTAATTATAAAAATAAGAAAACTATTGATTTTCCCTTTTACGAAATGTTTACTTTATACTTTTTAATAAGAGATCACTCAAAAAGCATATATATGTATACACAACAAACATAAAAATTTCTACTTTAATTAATTTAAAAACTTACCACATTTTTCGACAATGAATAAAAAGGTGTAGCCATTATTTAAAAAAATATAAAACTTTTGGAATACCGTAAAAATAGGAACATATATTTTCCAAAAACTAAAAAGTGTACATAAAATCCCTAATATATCCGGTCGTGAAAGGGTTAAGAGGTCGAAAAATATATCAAAATGAAGCTACTGGACCCAGCTTTTATTCAGTTAACGTAAAACCACACATGATATATGTCTGTTTACGAGATAATCCCGTTTTTAAGAAAAAACTCTATTGGAAAAATATAAAATTTGAAATAGGTTCATAATGGGTTAATGGATTTCAAATTTAAAAATACCAAATGAAAGGTACTGAAATAAGCTTTCAAATGATGTATATATTGGTGAAATCCGATAGTAAATAACAGAGTTATATACAAGTCCATGTCAAAACTTTGGAGGTCCATAACTCGGAAAATAGGCTCGACCGACGAAAAAAAAATATTTTCCTGGAATCACCCCAAAAGCCCCTACCCCCAAAAAAAAAAAAAAAAAAATCGGAGAGTTGCCCCTAAAGTAGACTTGTTCCGTAATTTATTTTCAGAACAATCTTATCAAATACTAACAGTCCTATTTGTGGCCGATATATTAAGACGAGTTTGGCGAGTTTTTTATGAATATATATTCCATCGAAATTATTATGAATCTGAAGCGAAGCTATGGACTATAACTATAAGAGCGTTTAGCATTAATTTAGCTGCATCATTAGCTTTAATAGGCTTTCTGTTTTTAGCAGTAATTTGTGTGGCCACCCGTGCTAGCCGACCGCCAATAAATTACTTCTGTTTTATGCCTCTTTATTGGTTGTTCATGGCATTCAATATGAGCCAGTCGCATTTAGATTATTCTGATTGGATACGCCAACCACATGGCTTAGATTATGCTGAAGGTATGGCTTCCAATTATTTCCATGGTTATTTAAAATTTACGCTACCTTCATATACTGGACATTTGGGATTGAGAGAACGTATTGAATTGTATGAGGCACAAAACAATGTTAAGTTTGCTGTTAAGCGTTTGGTTATATTGGTACCGAATACCATGTTTATAAATTCAAAAATTGAAAGTACGCTTTTAGTAAAAGATGGTGTTAAGGCAAGTACATACATATAAAGAATGTACATATAAATATGTAAATTTCGAGGATCTACCTTGCATAGAGAAAATGCAACTTAAGAGAATATTTTTATACTATGTGGTCAGGGTATAATGAGTTTGTGCTGATGTTTGTAACTTCCAAAAATGCATGATAAACCCATTTGTTTAATACGGATCGACTCTGGATCATTTTCTGATTCGACTCGATGTCCGATCCTTCCGTCTGTCCGTTTGTGTCTGTCCATATGAACCTTGTAATCAAACTTCATGTCGCAAATAGGGGTATATTTTAAAGAGATTTGGTATGAAACCTTTCATCGACCATATGGCGAACGCTATTGAAATTGGTGAAAATCGGTGCATGTTCAGACCTAGTCCCCATATAAATGAGAAAGATAAATTTACATATATCAATTTTCATATAGGTATGTATAAAAAATTTTTGTGAAAAAACTTCCGACTCAAATTATTGGATTAGTGCTTACGTGGCCAAACTTGGTAAAAAAACAAATCGTAATAATGGCGGTTTATAGATCACCAAGTAGCAGTGAGACAGAATTTTGTACAGTTTTTGAGCAATTAATTAAAGACATATCTGAAACAACTTATAGCAGGTGATTTCAACATAGCTTGGAATAAAGAAGAAACATATAAAAGCAGATTGGAAAAGGTTTTGCATGATAATGGACTAAAGCAGATAGTAAACGAATATACAAGAATCACAAAAAATTCGAGAACAATAATAGACTACGTTATAACAAATAATGGTCATATAACAACGAAAATCAATAGCGCCAATAAAATATCAGACCATGAAGCAATAGATATAAAAATTGAATATATAAATGAAAATCAAAACCAAACAAATAGAAAATAAATTGAAATATTTAGTTATAATCAGGATCTATTCTATAGAGAACTCAGTGCAATATTAGAATATAATGAAAATTATAGTGTTAATAAGAGCGTAGATATAATTGACACATGTATCGAAAATACGATTAAAAATTTTACAAACAAAAAAATTGTGAATATAAAGAACGATGTTAACAAATGGTTCAACGAAGACTTAAAAATACTCAAAAGAGAAAAAATTATTAAATACCAAATCGCTAAAACGGAAAATACAGAAACTGCATGGAATGAATATAAGAAATATGTATAAAAATAAAATTGAAAATGAAAAAAACAAATATGTTAACAAAATAAATAAACAGAAACAAATGTGGAATGAAATAAAAAACTTCATACTTAAGAAAAATGTCAATGTGATAAAAATGTGATGTTTAACAATATAGAGTATAAGGATGACTATCAAATCGTATCCAATTTAATAATTATTTTGTTGATAGTATTAAATCAATAACGAATGCAAATAACATACCTGTTATATTTTCTAGATTTAAATTTCGTGCAATATCTTTAATAGAACTTAAAAACATATGCAAATGCCTAAAGAACAAACAAGATTTTAACAAAGTCTCGATTAAGATAGTGTTATTGGTAAAAATATGCTTTACATTATAAATAAATCTTTTAAGACTGGTATATTCCCTGAAAATTGGAAGTATTCTTTGGTCACACTTGTAGAAAAAATAGCCAAAACAAACAAATGTGAAGAATTCCGACCAATAAACACCTTAAAAACATTTGAAAAAATTATAGAAAAAATTGCTAAAGGTGCTATTACACGATGTGTTTTTTACATACTTTTTTTATCCATATGAAATTCCTCATGTCTGTCAAAATTGTCTTTTACATACGATTCATAATTTTTGCTATCACACGTGCATATGTATTTCCGTATGACATAACCTCTAAATGTAAACAACAGCTGATTTAATTTGTGAATTTACAAAAATTTATTGTTAAAAAAAAGTTTTATATTTTTTAATTGTTAATTAATATTAAACAATTTATTATTCTTTCAATATTAATCTTTATAATTTACTCTGTTTTTCTTTCGCCACAAGCAGTGTTGTATTTTCACATGTTTGTCATACAAAAATAGAACCTGCTCTAATTGAAAAATGTACATGTGACTTTCCTCATGTATTGTACATAAACAATGTTTCATATGTATCACACGATGTGTACAACTTTTGTTGTGGGAAAATTTGACAGTACATATGTAAAAAACACATCATGTAATAGCACCTTAAAGAACAGTTGGAAAGCTATATGGAAGAAAACTATGTTTTTAAAATATCAATCTGGTTTCAGAAAAAAATATTCATGTGAAACAACGGTAAACTATGTGATAAATAAATGGAAATATTGTAATAAAAAAATAAGATAATGGCAATTTTCTTGGACCTCAAAAGAGCGTTCGTGATGAAAAAACTGTATATGTATGGTATTAGAGAAAATGAACTGCAATGGTTTAAACCATATCTGACAAATCGAAAACAAATTACGAAAGTTAATGGTGTTAAATCGGATAAAATTGATAATAACATTGGAGTGCCACAAGGTTCTATATTAGGAGCACTATTATTTATAATATATATAAATGATATGCCCAATATTTTTAATAAATGCGAAATAATTCTATATGCTGATGACACACTGATCTATGCTCAAGGAAATACAGAGGAACAATGTAAAGATAATATAATGCATGATATCAACAAAATAAACAATTGGCTGAAAATGAACAAATTAAAACTAAATGAAAAAAAAAAACTAAAATAATGGAAATAAACATGAACAGTAACAGTTTTTAAAATTAATAATGAAACAATTGAAAATGTTAATCAAATAAAATATCTGGGTTTCATAATCGATAAAGACATACACCCGTACTCATAAAAATTAAAAGTGTACTTCAAGTAGACTTTATCAACAAATTTTGTATGAAAAACAGACAATAAATTCTACTTGAAGTACACTTTAATTTTTATAAATACGGGTGTTAAAATTTAAGCATCACGTCGATTACATATGTAAGAAAATTGAAAAAAAATCGGTTTTTTTAAACGGGTGCGAAATAAAATTTCGATAACAACGCTAATAAATATGTAAAACACGATGATAAAACCTCATTTTGAATTCGGCTCCACAATTCTGTATACCTGCTGCACAAAAACACAATTGGAAAAATTGCAAAAACTTCAAAATAAGGCTATGCGTTCTATTTTGAAATGTAACAGATATACTCCCATCCAAAATATGCTAGATACATTGAAATGGTTAAACATACAACAAAGATTAGAATTTAATACGTTGAATTTTGTCCAACTGATGTACGTGGGAGAAGCTCAACCGTATAACTTAAGAAACGCGGAAAACTTTAGATTACAAAGGGTGACAACAACAGCAATGCAAAGATCTCTCTTCTTCAAGGGACTAAAAATATATATATAATAAGTTACCTAACTATGTCAAATTAGAAAAAAGTGTTAATGTTTATAAAAGAAATGTCACACATTTTTTAAAATATAATAACACAAGTCAAGAAATTGTATAAAAATTGTTAAATATTACTACTACTAAAAAAAAATTATACCCTGTAGGACAATTCTTACTCATAGCCCCCATATAAAGCCGTATCCGATCTTCACTTGAATCTATCAAAAATATTCCACATATTTATTTTTCTCAAATTTGGTTTGTATATGCTTTTGCAAAAAATGAGCGACTACCAAATTTGGTCCGGATCGGTCTATCTTTTGACCTAGTCCCCATGTAAATATAGCATCCCATATGAACTTCATATCTGCAGACAAAAAAGATAGATGCCATTCAAATTTGGTTTATGCTATTTTCTATATCCAATTGTTTGTATCTGAGACCTCCTCTATAAACGCATGGTATCGTATAGCCTGTCTATATCGACTATATTTTCTTACTTGTTGCATAATTGGTTAATGTCAGTTACACAATCCGCATTAAAAATTTTAATCTGAGCTAAAAAATACAACTTTGGTAACTTTGCTTCGTTTAAAATTTTCATTTATTTGAGTTTCATCAACATCAGCGTGACGAAAAGAATGATCTAATGTACCCCCATTACGCAAAACTTTCCACATTTGTTTTTTATCACCCACCCCTGCATGAACTTTTTTAACGACCATTAAAAAATATTACTATAATTATCCATTGTTTATCAAGGCCTATTCAGCATAAGCGATTTTATTCAAAAGGTATACCCACATAATTAAACAAATTTTTTTCTTATATTAAAACTATTTTGTAGCCATTAGAAACAGTGTTTAAACAACGTGCTGGTGTTGCTAGACCCTTTAAGACTGATGTTTATCGTTTCAAAATTCCCATCAATGGTACCTATTACTATGTGGCCATGGAAGGAGCCACGCCAATGCTTTCATTCTTTGAAGCCATGAATTTTCAATTATCCACAACATGGCAAATGAAGGAGATGAAAAGGGAAATATTACTAAAATTCTATAAACATTTAAAAAAATTATTAAATAATTGGCCCGAAACAGAAAATGAAGCAGAGCTGATACTCTATAATAGTAAGTATAAGTGGATGGAAATTCATAACTGCATTTATACTATTTCATTATTTATAGCGTATAAAGAAGATGGTCGACCACAGGATGTTGGCGAAGTATTACTGAGTCATTTTACTAATATGTGGAATGAGGGACGTTCTTAAATGAACGGTTCACATAAAATTGTTTGCTCTCTATGATTTTTAAGTTAATGATAAATAAGATAATTTGGCTTTAATTGTTAATTTATATATCTGTAATCTCGATTATTACATGTTTTTCAAATAGACTGACCGAATATTCGGCTGTGTAAAACTTTGTACAAAACCGACAATCTTTGAACTCTAAATATAAACATGTTTTAAAAAACCCCGGCTTGTTCAATGTAAATATATTATTTTCTATAGAATTTTAAAATTTTATTTAAAAAAATCGATTTAATTAACATCCTAATACCATGTCAATAACGCCCGAAAAATTTAAATCTATAACATCTTCTGTAGCTTTTCCAGATGTTCCACCACCTTGTTCTTCATTTAATTTAGCCTGAGCTATGGCTAACATACGTTTCTTCCATTTGTCATAATCCTCAGTTTCACTAAGCATTTTTCTATCAACATTTTTAATCTTCAAAACAGTTTCAGCATCTTTTCCCATGCAATCTTCTGAAACTGGTTTCTTTAATTTATTATCCATTGCATTATTATAATGTTTTGTTAAGAATTTTTCCCATCTTTGTTCTAATTGCTGCCATTGTGTAGGTCTTAGGTTGCTGAAAGGCATAAGTTTTGTTTTCGAAACTTTCTGTTTGCACAATTTACAGGCCATAAATACGGCCATGGCAGCATATTGTGGATGACTCACATCAACGTCGGCCGTCTGTTCAGTGGTTATGACTTTACGATAGAGATCCAAAAGTTCTTCGGCTTTTTTATTGACTTGATTAAGGCTCAATTGTACACATATATCACTGACTCCTACTAGCTTATTGAGATCTAAAAGTTTTTCAAACATCCTTTTATTGTTGCCATAATGAGATTTACGTAGAGCAGAAAGTTTTAGGGCTTGTTCCTAAAAATAATATGGAATTAAATACACTTAGCAATTTCCAAATTCATGAAATTCGATACGAATTCAAACTTCAATAAACTTAGACGTGTCTAAATCTCATTTACCTTATCAAACGCTATACCCAACAAACTGGCAGCTATATCGGCACATATAACAATTTTTCCGTATTCATTGATCTGCAGTGGAACATTTGAAGATCTCAGTTCCAATAATCTCACTAGTTCGGTAGTTTTTCTTTAAAAAAAAAAATAAGCATTAACAATGCATTTATTATTGCTCTTATCAAGTTTTCACTTACTCAATTACATTTGGTTCGTCTCTTAAACCCATTTTAGTAACTAATTGTTCGATTAAAGTGGTCATGACCGTTGGTTTAGTATAATGTCAAGGTTTTTATAATTGTTTAGTAAGGTAATTTGTATTTTATATATTTTTATTAAAAAAATTGCTTACTGTGAAAATGTTTTGTTTACAGTTTTATTTAACGAAATACGCGCCAAAATATACCAAGCGAAAGGGTAACATATGATTGTTACTGTTATTAACATTAAAATTATAACATTAAAGTTCAAACATACATGCATAACGTAACCAATGGATTTATAACCGATTTATAAAATTGTGGAACATAAACAATGAACTTCAAGCGGTTATACTATGTTTTTTGACATTTATTATTTTATTAGTAACCACATAAAAAAATTTAAGGTGAGTAACATATATTACATGAACTATTTATTAAACAAAGTATTGAATGTGAAAAAAAAACTTTATATTAATAACAATTAAATTTTATATATCGCACCTGTACCTCTGAAGTAAGTCAACTTAATATTTAAAAATTTTCAGTAGAGACAAAAAACGTTTTTTTAAAATTGTTTACTAAAAATAGAACTTCAATAAAATAAACTGTTATGACATAAACACAGGCGCAACTTAAAATACTTCTCTTTAGTTCAAACATCATTGATATTAATTGGGCTTACATTTGGGGACAACTCAAAATATAGGTCTTTAGTTGATTCTAAAGAAGCAACTCTTATAACACAACGAGGGTTACAACTGTATTTTTTTTTTTTTTGCGAAATAGTAGAAACACCGATGTAAGATTTTTACAGTGGATAGATATGATCACTGTGTATCGTTTTCTCGTAAAAAAATGAAAATTGAAAAATTTTGAGTTCACTCACTTTAGATGCACAGGTGCGATATGTATACTTTGCAAAACAATGCTCTTTTTTAAGAAGTTGCGTTTATATAAGTTTTTATATACAAAATTTTTGAGTTATTAGATAATTTTCCAAAAACAAAAAAATCTTAAAATTAAATATATAAATGAAGGCATTAATCAGGGGTTACAGTCATTTTTATTTTTATATTTGTTTTTTAATAAATAAGATGAAATATTCTCTTAATCTGAGTTTTTCCTCGTCACATTTCTTAATACAGAAAAGTTTTGGTAATCCTATTTGTTATATTATTAACACTGTTAACGTTAACAGAGCAATGTTAAATACAAGAGGAAAAAGTAAATTTTTCACTTTTATTTTGATTACCATTCAAAGAATAAATTTTTTCATTCTCTTTATCAACAATATTCTTAACCATATGATATTTATTTTTAAAACCTTGTGTTTTAAATCTTAAACAGCTGTTTTTGGCACTTCAAGTCCCAGATGCAGTTGTGAGGAATTTAATCTTTTTATTCTAAAAGATTAAATACACAAATTGTTTGTATATTTTTATAATCTAATTTAAGATATTCATATTTTTCGAGACATGAAAAAACGAGTTATGGTAAAGAAGGTAAAAGTTCCTTTTAATTAAAGAGTTCAATACAAACGTTTAACAAAGTAACACGGTGGTGTGGTTTATTAATCAACTTTGTGAATAAATAAAATTAAATTTAGAAATTACATATATAATATATGTATTAATATACACAAATCATAGATTTCTTTAACACAATTTGTATTATTTTATCATATTGTCAATTTAACCTCAGAAAATCTTCCCTTTCTGTAGATTACGTGTATTGTGTAAAAAGTATTTGTTGAATATTTGCATTTCCTTATAAAGCGTTAAATGATATTTGTAATACAAAATACAAAATGGTTGAAATAGAAGTGGTAAGTTTTATTCAATAAGTTACTAACATATTTTTTTGGGTCTTAAATATCAGTTTACACAGAGAAAAAATGTTTTGAAATACATATATAATAAATATATATAATTAACATTTTTTTAAAATTAAATTGAAAATTTCTCTTGGCATATTCATTATAAGTTTACAACAACAACCATAATCAGTACATTAGTTCAGTCACTTGTCTCAGCTGACCTTATTTCTATGATAAACCGATCTTTTTCTATAAATCTTTGTTTGGATTAAAGAAAAACATAGTAGATTTAATTTAACCTGAAACAACAAAAAAAAGTTTTGCATAGGAATAAAAATTAAAAATGAGTTGCAGTGAGTGACAATATATTGGAAACTTTTACAAAATTCTGAAATTTTCTATCGAAAGATAACAAATTTGTTACGAAAAATACAATAAAAAAATAATTGTTTTAGTTATGACAAAACAACGAAAACTTAAAATTCTATACCATGCAATTTTATATTGCATGATAGATTGCTGGTGGTATTTTTGGGATTCTTTTGGTATTTTTGCATTTCTGTACTAGAGTTTTCAAAAGTCTCGTTGTTGATATAGCGGTCGCTGCTCCGACCTGATGGGTTATGTGACTTTTTTTTTTTATTGCACCATTTGAAACCTTTAGAGGTCTTACTTTTGCCCACCAAACCGTTAAAAGATATCTTGACCGGTACAGAAGTTACCAAAACGGCTATGTGTAAACAGCAATAAAATGTTCCAACAAAAAAGATTATGTGTAAAACACCACATAACTATTTTGGATCATAATGGAATTTAGCAAACTTTGCCTTCGATTTTCTCTCAAAAAAACTTGTTGGTCTAAGAAACCTTTTTATTTTCTTTCAAATATGTACAAAACATAATAAAATTTGTCTGATAAAATCGCATATTTCCTGCACCGATTTTTGAAGCAACCGATTTAATTATAATAAAAGGTAAACTTCAGATTTTAATAAAAGTTCTTATACCAATAGTTTTATTTTACAACAGAACTATGGAAGATCAACTGGAAAATGAGTCAAATAAAATTTTGAATGAAGAAACGGGAGTTTTTGTGATTGTATTGTGAATTAGAAATTTACCCCCCTGCGCGTATAGATGTTTACACATCAAAAAGAAAAACAAGCAACAAAGGCTATTGGGCAAGAAATATGGAGGAAAAATGTCCAGGGCTATTAAGGATAAACGTTGTGCTCACTTAGCGGAGAAAAAATCAGAAAGAAGTTTTCTCTGTGGTGTCGTAGATGAAGATGATCGAAAAAATATATTTGACTATTTTTGGAGTTTACCCTCATGGGATGCTAAAAAAGTGTACGTAAAAAGTTTAGTACAATTACCGTAGTAGTCCTATTCGGAGACGATCAACGTCCAAAAACATAAAAAAGAAACGCCAATTTGATTGCTACATTCCATGTAGAGATGGGACACGAGTAAGAGTATGTAAAGATTTTTTTTTTTACAAACTTTAAGTCTGCACAAAAATATTTTTGAAACATTGTTTAAAGTAGTAATAAACAAGTGGCATGTATTGATATAACATCGGAAAAATCCGACTCCGTGCTTAAATGGTTCGATACAATTACCAAAGTTCCAAGCCATTACTGTAGATCCAACAAAAAACTAATTTACGTAGAAAATCAATTTAAGTCCAAAACTAATATTCAAATATATATGCTGAATGGTGCAAAAATAACAAGGAAGCTCCAGCTATGCGAAAGAAATTTTGTAAAATTTGTTATATCTATATGGAAAATTTCCATTTTCAAACCGAGAAAGGATCAATGCGATGTATGCGTTGGTCATACAGAAGGCAACGTTAATGTAGAAGAATTCATTTTACATAAAACAAAAAAAGATGAAGCAAGGACTGCTAAACACTTTGCTGTTGCTTATACGTCACCAGAGATAATGGTAGTTACAATGGATATCCAAAGTGTTTTGCTATGCCCAAGGTTGCAAGTGTTCGTGCAATATTATTAATCAAAGTTAGTAGTCCATAATTTCACATTTTATGTAAAAAATACAAAATATGTCTATCTTTCCGTATGGCATGAAGGCGAAGGAGGAGTCATGGCCAACAATATTACTAGTTGCATAATTGATTTCTTAAAGGAACATAAGATTCTTTCGAGCGCTTTGTCAAACCTGAACTCAGAAACAGGTATAATAATAGAACAGTTGATTTTGGAAAAAGGACATACAATAATGGAGGTGGACAGTGTTCACTCAACACTAGAAAGAACATTTAACCCTCCAATATATACTCCAATGGATTACATAGGCCGCATGCGACAGGCCATCTCATCCATATATAGTCAATTATTTAGAACATTCGTTCTTTAAAAATTTTGAGCAAGTTCCGGGAAATTTTAAGTCAATAAAACCAGGAGAAGACACTGTTACCAGCATACGTGCAATAACATATGAAGAAAACAAGTAAGAAAATTATAGTCGGTCCAGACCGACTATACGATACCCTATACCATGCGTTTAGAAACCCTATCTCTTAGGCCCAACTAACTGGACATAGAAAATAAGCAAAAACCAAATTTGAGTGGGATTTTTATTAATTTTTTTGGCTGCAGATATAAAACAGTTCATATCGGATGCTATATCTATAAAGGGGCTAGGTCCAAAAATGGACCGATCCTGATCATGTTTGGTAAAGTCTCTTGTATTTTGCAAAAATATGTAGAAACAAAATTTGAGAAGAATCAGTGCAATATTTTTGTTTTTTAATAGATTTAACTGAAGATCGGGAAGCAGCTCTATATGGGGTCAAAGGGATCATTTTTGGACTACTCATTAGTGGATGTAATGAACGCATACAAACCCAATTTGCGTAAGATCTATATGACAATTTGGATCTTATGGCAATTTATGTCGATTTCGTATGGGTAATTCGTATGGGGGCTAGGTCTGAACATGGACCGATTCTAACCAATTTCAATAGCGTTCATCCCATGGCCGATAAAAGCTTATATACCAAATTTCATCAAAATATATTCATATTTGCGACCTGCAGTTTGATTACAAGCTTTACATGGACACACAGACGGACGGACGGACGGACATCGTTAAATCGAATCAGATAGTGATTCTGATTCAGATAGTGATTCTGATTCGATCGGTATAATTAAAGATGGGTGTAGGTCAAATATTTTTGGTTGTTACAAACAGCAGCACAAAGTCATTATACCCAAACCACATAGTGGTATAGGGTATAACAAGGTAAAATACAAAATACCTCACTCAGATGACTGAAGCATCTTACAACAAAAGAGAAATAACAAGTAAGAAAATTATAGTCGGTCTAGACCGACTGTACGATACCCTATACCTATGCGTTTAGGCCCAACTAACTGGATATAGAAAATAAGCATAAACCAAATTTGAGTGGGATTTTTATTATTTTTTTTTGGCTGCAGATATGAAAAAGTTCATATCGGATGTTATATCTATATGGGGACTAGGCCCAAAAATGAACCGATCCTGACCATGTTTTATAGTCTCTTGTATTTTGCATCCGTGCAATATTTTTGTTTTTTGATAGATTTAAGTGAAGATCGGGAAGCAGCTCTATATGGGGCCTATGACTAATAGTTGTTCCATGGGGATCATTTTTGGACTACTGATTAGTGGATGTAATAAACACATACAAACCTAATTTGACTAAGATTTATATGATAATTTGGATCTTATGGCAATTTATGTTGATTTCATAGGGGTCACTTGTATGGGGGGCTAGGTCTGAACATGGACCGATTCTCACCAATTTCAATAGCGTTCATCCCATGGCCGGTAAAAGCTTATATGCCAAATTTCATCAAAATATATTCATATTGGTGATCTGCAGTTTGATTACAAGGTTTACATGGACACACAGACGGACGGACGGACATCGTTAAATCGAATCAGTTAGTGATTCTGATTCGATCGGTATAGGTATAGGTATAGGTATAGGTATAGGTCAAATTTTTTCGGTAGTTACAAACAGCAGCACAAAGTCATTATACCCAAACCACATAGTGGTATAGGGTATAAAAAGACTCAAGGTGATGTAAAACCTTTGTATGAGACGCCACCTAAAATAGAAGAATCTAAATACAAGAGTCTGCAATCATTAAAAACATATATGCGTAAAGATTTCCATGCATTTTATGATAATCTGCATTACTAATTTTTAGTTAATTATATTCATTACTAATCTGTTTGTTATTAATTTGTTATTTTTATACCCTATACCACTATGTGGTTTGGGTATAATGACTTTGTGCTGCTGTTTGTAACAACCAAAAATATTGGACCTAGACCCATCTTTAATTATACCGATCGATTTAGAATCACTTTCTGAGTTGATTTAACAATGTCCGTCCGTCCGTCCGTCTGTGCGTCCATGTAAACCTTGTAATCAAACTGCAGGTCGCAAATATGAATATATTTTGATGAAATTTGGTATATAAGCTTTTATCGGCCATGGGATGAACGCCATTGAAATTGGTGAGAATCGGCCCATGTTCAGACCTAGCCCCCATACAAATTACCCATATGAAATCGACATAAATTGACATAAGATCGAAATTGTCATATATATCTTACTCAAATTGGGTTTGTATGCGTTCATTACATCCATTAATGAGTAGTCCAAAAATGATCCCTTTGACCCCATATAGAGCTGCTTCCCGATCTTCACTTAAATCTATTAAAAAACAAAAATATTGCACTGATTCTTCTCAAATTTTGTGTGTATATATTTTATTTTACCAAACATGATCAGGTTCGGTCCATTTTTGGACCAAGTCCCTATATAGATATAGCATCCGATATGAACTTTTTCATATCTGCAGCCAAAAAAATTAATAAAAATCCCAATCAAATTTGGTTTTTGCTTATTTTCTATGTCCAGTTAGTTGGGCCTAAGAGATAGGGTCTCTAAACGCATGGTATAGGGTATCGTATAGTCGGTCTAGACCGACTATAATTTTCTTACTTGTTATTATTATTATTACTATTTATTTATTTTATTATTGTTATAAATCAAATATTGAATAAAATTTAGTTTTCATATTTTATATCCATATGGTGACTTTAAGTACGACATTTTAAAAGTCCAGCCACTGGTTTAAATCATAAGGCATTTAGCAAACTTTTCATAAACGTTAATTATATAATGTCTGCAAAAAGATAATAATATGAGTGCATATGATCCATGTAATGTCTTTATCAGATATAGAACGATTAATATAGTTAGTCATAATGAGTACTTAGTGCCCATTTACTTATTTTTATAATTAATTCCTCGAATTTTATTTAAATTATGAAGCTAAATTCTATGAACCAAAACGGCTATGTGTAAAAATATTCCAAATTAAAAAATATTTTTATTAGAAATGCTATAAACAAAATGGGTTATGTGGCAAATAATCTGATTTTTTTTTATGCAACATATAAAGTAATTGAGATAAGGTTTCTGTAAAACGAGTGGCTTCAAAAAATTTCGCGTAATTAAGAAATAAAACAGTTTTTTTGCTCTCCTCAAAACTTGTAAGGAAACACATAACCCATCACGTCGGAGCAGCGACGATATGATGGTATATGTATTGCAGTTCAATTTGGGATTAGATAGACATTTAATTATCTTGAGACTGCTTGCTAAAGAAGAGGCTATGTTATCTATGTGACTGTTCCATCTGTATCTTGTATTTATATGGAGGCCAAGTATCCTCAAGCATTCAACTTGAGTTAAAGTTGTGGAACCTGAACTAATGGTACATTTGCATTTTTGTTGTCTGCAAATATGAATTGATTTAAATTTAGCAATAGAAAGTATAGCACCTGAGATTTTAGACCAGTTTCAAACAGATGATTTAGGTTAATTAATTCCTTTTCCTGTCTGATTTTAGGATTAAATTAAAATCATCCGTGCAAGCAATAAAATCAATGTCTCTGTGAATGAATGAAATTATGGAACATAGTTTGTTATAGGCGATTAGGAAGAGAATTACCCATAGGGGTGATCCCTGTGGTATGCCATTCTGCAGTGGTTTTGGGGATGAATATTGGATTTCCTATACGTGTTATTATTTTTCTATTGTTCATGAAGTTTTTAATATAATTTATAATAAATGGGCGCAATTTCCATGAATTAAGTTGATCGATGATGGCATGAATACCTGTTCTATCGAAAGCTCTTTCAAAATCGAGTGCAATTATTGGAATATGTTTGTGTGCCGATAAGCTGCTGGTGACTTGATAGTCAACATAGAGCAATGGATCAATTGTAGATTTTCCCCGTCCGAGGCCGAATTGTCAACTGTCTAAGAGTTTATGTGATTGTACATAATACCACCTTAGTCTATTGGCTACAATTTTATCAAGAACTTTTGAAATGCAAGAGTTAAGAGAAATGGGTCGGTATGATTTTAATAAAGTCTTGTCTGACCCGGTTTTATATATAGGTATTACTATACTGGTTTCATATTGTTGTGGGATATATGATATAAAAATGTTGTTATAGAAATTTAGAAGCCTATGTTTTAGAGTGTTCGGTAAATTTTTGATCATTGGGTAAGAAATTCTGTCAAGACCAGCGGCTTTACCTTTGATTTAGCTAATACTGAGGTAAGTTCTAACATATTAAGAGGCGTTTCAATTGCTAGAGATTTTGCTGAGGGGGTGCGGAATAACGGTTCTCTTAGAATCCTATTCTTTTCTGCATTAAAATCTTGTGAAAAGTTTATATACGAAGAGTTTTCTGACAAAAATTGGGTGAATTCCTAAGCTATATCTGAACTGCCTGTTATCATAACTTTTGCGTTATTTATTTTGGATATACAGTGTATAGAATTTGAACCCTTAAATCCCGTGAATCTTCTAATTCCTGGCCATATTTTAGAGATTGGTGTATTTATGTTTATTGTAGTATCAAATTTACTAATAGCCTTTGCTATCTTAATTTCTGTTTAAAATCTAGCTCTATTTTTTCTAAAATTGTTAAGGTTGACACTGTTTATATTTCTTTTGTAATTAATTCAGGACGAATTTTTTCAATTTTAAACTTTTCAAGGTACTTATTCTACCAGGGGACCTTTTTAGAGTAAATAGGTTTTGTTTGCGTTATGGAGGTATTTGCCAATTGCAGTATAATTTTTGAAAAAAATGTTGAAGGCTTTATGATTTTGCGTGTCATCCTTGCGTAGGGGCCATGCTAATCTTCTCTGTATCGGTCCAATTTTAGTATATGTTCTGCCGAAGCAAGAACAGATAAAAGTGTTAAGTTTTGCGGTGGAAATATTATGGTATGTGGTTGCTTTTCGGGCCAAGGAATGGGTCCAGTTCATGTAGTTAAAGATACTCTAACTGAAATTGGGTACAGACAAATTCAAAATGATGAAAAGTATCCATATGCCCCTGCTCTGAAAGTTTCAACATGAGAATGAACCAAAACACATTCAAATTTGTAACGCTAAGGGATACAATCTAAGCAATTAGTGTTTTTGAATGGCCAGCCCAATCACCAGATCTCAATTCCATAGAAAATATATGGCTAATTGTAGATCGAAAAATACGGACACAAAATTACACAAACAAGACAGATCTCATAGCGGCAGTTAATACAGGCTGGCGAAACTTCAATGGGTATCATCAACAATTTAGTTGTCTCCATGCCTCGGTGTTGGAAAGCAGTACTAAGTAATAATGGATACCCAACAAAATACTGAAACGAAAAAGAGAAGGAAAGTTTTCAGTTATTGTATATTAAAGGTTTCTAATGTTTTGTTAACAGTATAAAAATGAATTATTCTAAGTGTTGTTATTTTTTTCTTAAGCTAAGTTATTTTATGTTAGCATTTTTTTTTCTTCAAAAAAACTTACAAGTGCAGTCCTGAAGAAAATGGAAAAGGGACTTTTAAATTGCAGTAAATATTTTTGCAAATGGAAAATCATAATTAATCCAAACAAGACCAAACAAGATAATTTTTCCATTCAACAAATCTCCCAAAAGACAGCCAAGACGTCATCTTCTTATTGGAAATAATACCATAAATGTACTTAACGATGTCAAATATCTCGGAGTTGTCTTGGACAAAAAGCTTACATTTAAACAACATATTATGGCTACTTGCCAAAAAGCTATAAAATAATTTAAAGCATTATGGCCACTACTAAATAGAAGGTCTTTTCTAAACCCCAAAAACAATAATCTACTCTTCAAAAGTGTTATAAGGCAGATATTAACATACGCGTGTCCTATTTGGAGTGACTCTGCCAACTGTCACCTAAAACGCTTACAAATTATACAAAACCAATGTCTTAAAATGATAAATAAAAAGCCCTGGAGGTATCCTACAAATCTTCTTCATGAAGAAACAGGTTATGAAAAAATTATCGATTTCATAACAAGGATTAATATCATTACTTTGCCAAAATTGAAAATTCCCCCTTGGGGGTCCATGGGTCATATTTTGGGGGTCCGCCGACTGCTCCTAATTTTTAAAATGTTTGCATCAATATTTAAAAAAAAAACTTTTTTTTTGTCACGGGCAACCACTGTAAGCCATCTGTCTGCCATTTCCCAATGGAGGCCTCCACAATACGAGGAAAAGAACATTCGCAAACCATATAAAATTTGAAATTTTTAGAAACAAATAGCCTTTGAATTTGACTTCACTTGGAAATAAAGTGACGTTAAAATCAGTTCCGCAAAGTTCTTGCAAATTTTTAAAACAAAATATTTGTTTTACTTTTTCATAAGTTTTAATTAAAGTATTTTTTTCAAGTGTTTTTCGAGTGTTTTTTTGTGTTACCAACGGTGTTTTCAACTAAAGGTGAGTTCCATTTTCATTCATAATTTAAGAATTAAATTTAAATTGTTCTTAATGATTATTTGATATTTTTTGTAGCCCAAAATGTCAAAAAAAGGAAGTATGATGAAAATTATGTAAAACATGGATTCTGCTGCATGAAGGAATCGGACGGTGTTGAAAAGCCACAACGCTTTCTGGGTGGAAAAGTTTTGGCAAACGCCAGTATGAAACTGGCAAAATTGATAGAGCATCTCAAATCTCTTCATCCTGAAAATGCAACTAAAGATCTAGAATTTTTTACAAAGAAGAAAGCCCAGTTTTCGAAATCTGGAACATTAATCAAACTTGAATTTGGTATTCCACAAAAACCTTTGGTTGAGGCACCTTTCAGAGTTGCATATCGTATTGCCAAAAGTAAGAAACCGCATACTATTGGAGAGACATTAATTAAACCATGTGCGGTCGAAATGGTTGAATTAGTTTGTGGACTGGAACAGAGAAAAAAACATGAAGCTATTCCATTGTCCAATGATGTGATACATTCAAGAATAGTTGAAATTTCTTGCAATATCTTGAAACAGATCATCGATGAACTGAAAGCATCGCTATTTCCCTTTAGTATGCAACTGGATGAAACTACAGACATCTCGAATTGTAGTCAACTTCTTGTTTTTGTTCGTTACGTGTCTGCTGATACTACCAAAGAAGAATTCTTAGCCTCTTTTGCAAACTACAAAATCAGTTGATGTTTTAGCGATTTTAAATGTTTTCTTTTCCAAACACGAATTCGACTGGAAACAAAAAATTCATTCACTTTGTACGGATGGAGCACCTGCGATGCTTGGCAATAAATATGGTTTTGCCCATTTGGTAAAAAAGGAGGCTCCTAATGTTATTGTTACACATTGTTTTTTTACATAGACATGCACTGGCTGCAAAAACTCTTCCAACCTGCTTAAAAGAAGTACTGTCAATAGTTATTAAAACTGTTAGAAGTAGAGCTCTTAATCATCGTCATTTTAAAACTCTGTGTCAAGAAATGAACGCAGAATATGAGGTACTTCTGTGTCACACGGGAGTGCGCTGGTTATCACGAGAGCAGGTTTTGAAACGAATTTTCATGTTGAAGACAGAAGTATCACTTTTTTTTAGAAGAAAAAGCTAACTCACTCTTCGAATATTTAAAGAAAAAAGATTTTATATGTAAATTGGCTTACCTGGCAG
The DNA here is from genome assembly GCA_963682025.1 of Cordilura impudica. Taxonomy (NCBI): domain Eukaryota; kingdom Metazoa; phylum Arthropoda; class Insecta; order Diptera; family Scathophagidae; genus Cordilura; species Cordilura impudica. The sequence goes on along the minus strand of OY821521.1, from coordinate 154,020,407 downwards.
ATATTTTAAACCACATGAACGATATAAGTCTTTCAATTCAAGGGCCTGATACAACAATTATGGATGCCACTGAGAAACTACAGGCATTTTTATTGAAAATGTCACTTTGGAAAATTAGAATTCAAAATGGGATATATGCAAACTTTCAAATGTGTGAACACCTGGAAGTACTTCAAGTTTCATTTGAAAAATATTTCAATTCGGATGGAATAAATATAGAAGATGAGTTGTGGATTCGAAATCCTTTTCTTTGTGATATTGACTGTATCGATGACGTGAACCTTGCCAAAGATGAGCTAATTGATTTGAAAACAAAGTCCTTGTTTAAAATGGATTTGGATTCAAAAACTCTTGGAGAGTTTTGGTCTTCTTTAAGAGAAGCCTACCCATTACTTGTAAAACGAGCTATGGCAGCCATTATTCCGCTTGCTACAGTATATCTTTGCGAAGCGAGATTTTCCACACTTGTCACAATAAAAACAAAACATCGAAATCGACTGAATATCGAACATGATATGCGCGTTGCTTTGTCGAAAACCATCCCTCAATTCAATCTGTTAATCAAGGAAAAGCAGCAACAGCCTTCACATTAAAAATTTTTATTTCTGCAAATTTTTTATACTATTGAAATAAAAATATTCAAATCTATACTAATATTATAAAGAGGTAATGTGTGTTTGTTTGTTTGTTTGTAGGAGGTAATCTCCGTAACTACCCATCTGATATTCCTGATATTTTCACAGAGTCTTACTGCGGATATGGGAAGTGCTATAGGCTATAATTTTTTAAATATTTTTAGTGGGCGTGGCACCTCCCACACAAAATAAATTTTTAATATCATATACATATATTGAGTATTATGATAGGGAGAGCTTTGCAAATTTGTGTGAGGTCTCCTATTGTTAATATTAGTAGCTACGCCGGAAATGGGCGGGATCGGACAAGTGGGCGTGGTACCTCCCATACAAGTAATAATTCAATATTATATATCTCGAGTACTGTGATAGAGAGAGCTTTTCAAATTTGTCTGATGTCACCTATTATTAATGTGAGTAGGCGGAAAAAAAATGGGCAGTATTGGACCAATAGGCGTGGCTCCTGCCATACAAATTAAATATAAAATGCCATATATCTAGAGTACTGTTATAGTGAGAGTCTTGGGACTTTGTGTGAGCCCATAAGTTATTCATGTGATTAGTTAGACAAAAAAATGGGCATGATCGGAGCAGTGGGCGTGGCACCGCCCGTACAAAGTAGATATCTAATATCATATAACTGGTGTTCTATAAAAGGGAAAGACTCGACATTTTGCACGAGTCCATCAAATATTAATGTGAGTAGTCCAACAAAAATTGGGCGGGATGGGATTATTGGGCGTGGCACCTCCTATATAAATAATATGAAGTACTACGAAAGCAACAGTCTTTTGTTTAGTACAATAGTTATCAATGTGATTTGTCGTGGAAAATATATCGCCAAAATCAAAAATTCGCCAAACCGAAAATTGCGATAAATAAAAATCGCCCAAAAAAATCTTCAAAATCAAAAATGGGCAAAATCAAAAATCGCTAAAAAGAAAAATTGCCAAATGATATTGTAAGTTCAAGGCCAATAGTTAAGTGTTGCCAGATCTAATTTTGATAATCCATCTTCTTCTCATGGGCAGCTACATGTACCTTGCTCCATGGTAGGAACGCCGAACGCTCCATGATAATTGTTGCACCGAATGAAAAAACAAAAAAAAAAAAATTGTACATCAGCAAGTATTCAAATAAAAAAATCTATGCTAATAATCTATACTAACATAATAAAGAGGTAATATATGTTTGTTTGTTTGTTTGTTTGTAGGAGGTAATCTCCGTAACTACTCATCTGACCTTCCTGAAATTTTCAAACAGTCTTACCGCGGATATGGGAGTGCTACAGGCTGTAGTAACTTTTAAATATCATATATGTATATTAATATGATAGAGAAAGCTTTGCAAATTTGTCTCAGGTCATCTATGCGCGTGGCACCCCTACACAAACTTAATATTAAATGTGATTTATCTGAATAACCGTATTAGTGAGAGCTTTGGGACTTTGCGTGAGCCCTCTCATAACGATTCGTGGGGGGGGGGAGGGGGAGGGTGTAGCGAAGCACACCGGGTTACATCTAGTAATTAAATAATAAAACAGAATAAATTTTGTAATAAATGATGTTTAAGCAATTTTTTTTTCACAGAGGGGTCCGTGACATATTTAAAATATTTAAAGTGGTCCATTGTGCCAAAAAGGTTAAGAAACACTGATGTAGAGAAATAACGTAAAATTAAAAAGATATCACGAAATTGAAAATAATATGCTTATAGAGGTCTATTATTTCTAATAAACCTCCTATAAGCATATAAAGGTTTTTTTCCTCCCATTTTCCTTTAAAAAGCATTAACAAATAAAATATTAATCATTAAAAAATATCTATATGTAAAGATAAGATCTCATATGTAAATATCAAATTTGTTAAAATATGTAAATAAAGGAAGAATATATAATTGAAAAAAAAAATGTTAGCATTTTTTCTTTTTTAAATAAATATAACATAAAAAAAATTTTAAATTAATAAAAGTGTTTTCAATTTTTTGATCCAATTTTTTGGTATTGACCGTTAAAAATATATTTTGTTAAAAGTTTCCATTGTATTGTCACTCACTGTATATTTTTGATATCTTACTATCTTATTATATTTTGTATAGATTTATTTCAAGTTTGCCTAAAAGTTTTCGAAATCAAAATTTGGTAGACTTAAAAAAATTAAAAAATATATGTATAGTTAAAATTCTGTACGAGAATTATATCACTCTTCAAAAATACGTATCGTCCATAAGAATTTCAAAAAATATAGTTAATACCATACTTAAATAGTTTAATTTAATTTAATATTCACTGTTAATTTAATAAATCTTAAGTTGATTTCGACGTTTTAATTCTAACTTAAATTCAGATTATTCCAAGTGTATGCAATTATTTAAAATAATGTATTTTGTATATAAGTATGTATGTATGCCGTGCAAAGGAATAACTGGAAAAGATCACTGGAATGTTGAAAAGTTTTAGTTAGTCTCCTAGTTAACATGGGTAAGAGCTACAATAATATTTCAACAAAATTTAATATTAAATGTCTCAATTGGTAGTTAGTTTAAACATGTTCTATACTAATAAATATTCGAAATTATACTTATAAGGTGTCTTCCAAAGAGGTCCTTGAAATGTTATTGCTTCCTCCAGCTAACAGAATTATATCGTTTGTGATGTTTTATGCGTCTATTCAATTCCATTTTACAATTTCATGCACCATTTATAACACTTTATACGATTTAAAAAAAAAAACAAACATTAATATTATGCATGATTCAAAATATGTATGAATGTTTTATAACAAATTCACTTTAATTCGAAAATATTAATCCAACTTCTCTTTAATAATTCGAATTTAGAAAAAAACTTCTATAAAACGATCCATAGACAATGGGATATCATCGGCCAATACTTACTTTTACACGGGTCGTATGCGTCAACTGGTGGAAGCCTATAACACTGCCGTCTCAATACTCTATCCTAAATTTGCTTGGTATATATATCCGGGATATTTACAGTATGCCATCTATCAACGTTATATGAAATATTTCAAAGATAAATTTTGTTTAGTCCCCATACCAAATACTCTTTACGAAAATTTAATTAAAAATGAATTTATTAAATCGGAACACATCATTTTTGCCCCCGAAGATATTTATGATGAATATGCTGACTCACAGGAGGTAAATTTTGTAAATTTAATAGTAAGTTGTGATAGACCAAGAGGAGATAATAAATCCAGTCAACGTTTAACAAATGGCGAAGAAAAAAAGGAAAGTGAAACATTATTGAAACAGATCCGGAATCAGGCACCACATACATTAGTGGCACAAATAATGCCACTGCGAAATTGCCAAAGTAATTGTTTATTTATACAGGTAAGAACATGCTACAACTACTATTCAATCCAATCACCTCAAATTTATATAACTAAAAATAACTTAAAATTCTTTAAAACTTTCACTGCCACTTTCAAAAAGAGTCAAATGAAAATATCAAGTCAAAAGATACGATCAGAAAAGCATTATTCTTAAACATTTTGCCCTTTTAAAATATACAAGTAAAAACTACCTATCGGGAATTTCTTCCCACACATCTACCCTTCCACAAATACTGGTCAAGCACTTTTTATGATCATTGTTATAACGTACAGTACACATATATATTTATGTATATATTTTTTGAAAATTATTTTTTTTTGTAAATCGAAAATTCTATTCCTGATAAGGCTGTTGCAAAAGTTTAATGTATTTAATATATTTTTTTCATTAATTTATTTGGAACCTATTTTACAATAAGAATCAAACTACATAAATCTATAATTTTAATAGGCTAGGTGATTTTTAATAAAACTTTTTGTTACCGATTTTTTGTTCTACCGTTTTATCCCGATTTTGACCAAACGTATATTATTTGAAAGGAATTTCTTTTTAGCCGTTTTGTAGATTTGCAGATTTTAAAATTTTTTCCTTTATTTTGAGTAAATTGCATTTAAAGTTGCTACTAACACATACATAAAATTATTAAATTTGTTAATGTATTTGTTAATGAGTTTGTCATCTTCACCCTGCAGGAAATGTCAATAGTGAAACATTACTGATTCACTATTGACTTTGTCACCAGTACTACTGACCAACTATACTCCAGACAATTTAATTTTCTATAGACATTTAACATGTACGTGTCATTGCATATCATTAGTGACATTTAGTACTATTGATTAGGTAGTGACTTGGTAGTTCTCATCGGACCATATGTAGACATTGGAATCAGAGATTCAATAGTGACTAGGTAGTTCTCGTGGGACATTAAGTAGACATTGGAACCAGAGATTCATTAGTAACTAGGTAGTTCTCGTGGGACCATATGTAGACATAAACTTAGTTTAAATAAGTATATATATTTTATTTAAATTGAATTATAGTTTTATTTTAAAAAACTAAAATACATAAATTTAAAAAGGTACATAGTGTATGTTATAGTCTCTTTGTGTTCTTTTTTGATTTAAAACCAAATATAACACATATGTAAAAGCTAGGCACATATTCCTCATCGTCTAATCAAAACGACTTATACAAATTTATTCTTTTAAATTGTTAAAAAGGCTCATTTTATTCAAGGCTCGCTAAACCTTTTAGCATTTCGAATAAATAAAAAAAAAAAAACGTTTTTTTGAGTGGTGTCCATGTTTCCAAAAAAAAAACAAAATTTCTTCTAAAAAAGTTATTCTTCTTTATCAGAAGAGTCGCCATCATTTCGCGACTGTTTAGTTTTTGCTTTGCCGCGACTGGCTTGTTTGAAATTTTTTTTCTGTCTTTCGCTAAAAGTTGATATTACTTCTGGGAATTAAAACAAGTAAGAAAATTATATACGATATCCTATACCATGCGTTTAGAGACCCTATCTCTCAGACCCAACTAACTGGATATAGAAAATAAGCATAATCCAAATTTGAGTGGGATTTTTATTAATTTTTTCGGCTGCAGATATGAAAAAGTTCATATCGGATGTTATATCTATATGGGGACTAGGCCCTAAAATGGACAGATCCTGACCATGTTTGGTAAAGTCTCTTGAATTTTGCAAAAATATATACAAACAAAATTTGAGAAGAATCAGTGCAATATTTTTGTTTTTTGTTAGATTTAAGTGAAGATCGGGAAACAGCTCTATATGGGGCCTATGACTAAGAGTTGTCCAATAGGGATTATTTTTGGACTACTGATTAATGGATGTAATATATACATACAAACCCAATTTGACTAAGATTTGTATGATAATTTGGATCTTATGGCAATATATGTTGATTTCATAGGGGTCATTTGTATGGGGGCTAGGTCTGAACATGGACCGATTCTCACCAATTTCAATAGCGGTCATCCCATGGCCGATAAAAGATTAAGTACCAAATTTCATCAAAATATATTCATATTTGCGACCTGCAGTTTGATTACAAGCTTTACATGGACACACAGACGGACGGACGGACGGACATCGTTAAATCGAATCAGATAGTGATTCTGATTCAGATAGTGATTCTGATTCGATCGGTATAATTAAAGATGGGTGTAGGTCAAATATTTTTGGTTGTTACAAACATCAGCACAATGTCATTATACCCAAACCACATAGTGGTATAGGGTATAAAAAGGTAAAATATTAAAAAAAAAATATTGTAAATCTCGTTTAACACAATATTTACCTACATATAGTAATCGTATATGCATTTGTCAATTAATGTAATCGCTCTTTGCCAAAAGATCCATCGACATTAAAGTTCATTTAAACATTTTGACCAAAAACCTCATTTAGATTTGATTCAGCATTACCAGCGAGCAGCAACTTCATATGTCGCATCTACCAAATATAAACCGGATATTAAAAATTGTTTGTTAACAGTTAAATCTTGTATATAAAATTAGATAGCAAATTAGATAGTCTTTGAAAATTGACCCTCTTCCAGAACTGGATACGGGAACTTTTAAATAATGGGATGCCGTCAATATTTCTATCCATTTCGATTCTGTCGTAGCTTTTCAAAACTCTCCCAACCTTCCTTAGCTGGTTTTAGATTCCAATATGGCAGTAACTCCAGGGAAAAACTTTCCTTACAGAAACTTGATGTTTCTTGCCCAACAATGCAGCTGCTGATCGCGGAACATCCAGGCCTTCCTCGTGCAATATAACCAGCAGCTTCTCCAAACATTTTCTTGAAGGTGCAGTGTCCATATACCAATTTTTTAATTTTTCTTGTAAAAAAATTTTTGAAGTGGGAAACTTTCCACATGGCTCCACGAAATCATTGGTGATAGAAGATTCACTAAAAATTGCTTCATCATTTTCTCTATTTCTATTCTTGTACAAGTTTGATTGTTCTTTCACTTTTCTTTTATAACTTCGTTTACTCAATATGTTTTTTTTTAAATTTATTATAAAATGTTTTTTGATTCATCTTTTTAATTCAATTTTTTCCCTCTTTTTTTATAATAAAGTTTTCAAGCAAACCTATTTCACTTATCTTTTATAACTTCCTTTAATTATTATGGTTTTTTTGTTTTATCTATTATAAAATATATTTTTATTTACCTTTTTTATTAAATTTTTATATATTTGGTTTTAAAACTTAAAACTCACAACTTCTCTATGGAAAAATTTTTAGGCAGATAATGCAAAGTAAAAAGCGTAGACGCTTAGTTGAAAATATAACAAAATAGTAGACAAAAGTGGTGACTTAGAGACAATTGGCCCCAGGTTTCCTGCAGGGCATTTACAATAATAATAAATCAAAAAAGTGTTGGTTTGTGAATTGGCTAAGTTGAAAGTTGCCTAGAAATTGCACTCGAATTTCGAGCGCTGGAATCTGCTAGTTTATATTATTATAAGTGATAAGTGGCGATGTTTTAAATAGCACGTTTTCCTTTCGCTATTATTTAGACCCTTTTATATTTTTGTCAACCACGACGACTAATTTATCAAATGGAATCAAAATGTTTCCAGACTTTTATTTTTTATTTATTCGGAACGACACCCATTTGATCGACAAATTAAATAGCACACATTCGTTAAACTTAAAAATCCTTTTATTTCCTTAAAAAAAATAGTGAAATTTATTTAATTAGTTAATTTGCCTAGTTCTTTATTGTATAATCTTTATTTTTAATAACGGCAGTGCGTTGACGACATTAATTTCTGACATCTTTACCGGTGTATGGAATTCCATGTCTTTTGGATTTCTTCCCATAATAGACTTAAGTTTGTAATTTAGTACGGCCAATTCATATGGTTACGTCGTTCCACAGAGTCTCGATCGGGTTTAGCGTCGGTGATTGGGCGGGTCTTTGTAAAAGATCGATTTTGTTGTCACTGAGCCATTTTTGTACAGAATTTGCAGTAAGTTTAGGAACGTTATCTTGTACCAAATTCCATTTAAGAGGAATTTCTTCCTCTTCATAACGAGAAGCTTCCCCATGTTTCACCGTTTATGTATAGGATCAAATTACGTCTCACATACCTTTTTCTATCTGATCCGAAGCGATTGAATTTTGATTCATCCGTAAAAAGATTATTTTTCCATCAATTTTCAAGATTTTTTAAATGATCGTTAGCAAATTTTAAACGTTTCATTCTATTTTTTTTAGACACGTGTGGTTTTTTTAGACACGTGTGGTTTTTTTTTGCAATGCGCCCAAACGAATTATTTTCATGCAGTCTGTTTTTAATTGTGTTTCTACATAAATTTTCCTAAATTTGTTTCCTAATCCTGGGTGCAGTCAAAAAGGGATCCGCCTTGTACAATCGATCTATAGCATGGTCGGTTCTCTCGGTCGTCTTTCTACGCCTGTTTTAATAATGTTGTCTGTGGTTTTCGTTTTTCATAGTGTTTGATAGCATTGTATGTTTCTTTCTAGAACAATTAATATTTCGGTTTACGTCAGCTTGTCTTTGAGATAAGCGCCCCGGTAGGTGAATAGGTAGCGTGCTCGCCTATCATGCGGGGATTGTGGGTTCGATTCCCACTAGAGGCTTTGGTCTGTCGCTGCAAAAAAAAACTAGCTAAATTTGAATCTGCAGACAATCCACTCGGCTTCGCAAAACTAGGCTTAAAAAAAATATGACACATCTTTGAAAAACAGGATTTGTAGTTAATTAATTTAATTAATTAATTTTCTTTCCTTAAAAAAAAAACATGTTTTTTATGTAGAGAATTTTCACAAGTGCAATTTTAAATGTCCGCTTTTTAGTACAATTGATCTAACTTTAACACCTTTTTAAAACAGAACCTATCTTTTTCTATTTAAAGCTATATAAAAATAACAACATTAAAAAGAAAAAATATCTCTTAAATAAAAGTACGTGATAAAACCAAAGTAACAAATTTTTGCATAATTTAATATTAATATTATACTAGCAGATTCCAGCGCTCCAAATTCGAGTGCAATTTCTAGATAACTTTTTTTCAACTTAGCCAATTCACAAACCAACACTTTTTTGATTTATTATTATTGTGAATGAAGATAAAAACTCATTAACAAACACATTAACAAATTTAATAAACACACACATAGCATATGTATAATTTTATGTACATATGTGTTAATAGCAACTTTAAATGCAATTTACTCAAAATAAAGGAAAAAATTTTAAAATCTGTAAATCTGGTGAACAGCTAAAAAGAAATACCTTTGGTCAAAATCGGGATAAAACGTAGAACAAAACATCGGTAACAAAAAATCGCCTAGCCTATTAATATACATACAAAAAATTTATACTATAAATAACTTAAGTATATACAATTCACTATATTCTTGTATGAGTATGTACATATGTATATTAACATTACACATTATTTACATATTGTATTTAATAATTGAATTATTTTTTAATTTTTTGTATACATATGTACTTATAAAAACAAAAATATTTTTTTTAGGAAAATTTCCTTGGTAATTTATTGGATCGCTTTAATTTTTCTAATTCATCGGTTGTAAAAACCAAACTATGGGCAAAATTAGATCATCTCAATGAAGAACAAACTATACCGAATATTGCTGTTAAAGCTCATGTTTATATTCTCAACAACCCCTACGAATTGCCACCAGAAGTTTCAGAGTTATTATTGGGCAATTATTTCAATACACCAAGAATTTTACATCGAGGTCACACCTATCGCATTGAAGTTAACGCTGAACTCATTGGCACATCTCAATATGCTCATTATTATTTAATATTTGCCTTTATGAAATTCGTTCACTTCCGTTGTGTCCATCTTGAGGTGAAGGGTAGTGAATTCGAAATGCAAGCAGTGGTGGCTAAAGGTTTTACAAATCTTGTACAAATTGCTCATACACATCAGTTTTTGCCGCGACAATTTTTAGATGACATGGCTGTTGTTGAGGGTTATCCCATGGGATTACGCTCATCCTATGAATGTTTACGTTCGTCTATAGATGCATTTCTTCCGAGAAAAACAGCATGCTTATCTTCGAAACACATAAATCCGATGTTTATGCTACAAGCGGAACGGGGAGCCGGAAAAACAAAGCTAATAAATGCTGTGGCTCGTGATTTGGGCATGCATTTGTATGGGGTTGATTGTGCTGAGATTGTTTCACAGGTACCATCGCATACTGAAATGAAACTAAAAGCCGTATTTGCAAAGAGTTTAATCAGTGAGCCATTATTGATATGTTTTCATAATTTTGAGGTAAGAAGTAACAAAATAAGAAATAAATTTATATTTATGTATTTACGTACATATACAAAATATATCAAATAAAACTCTCAGACTGAGGAATATGAAAATAAGTTAGAAAATTATAAGTGGTATAGACCGACTATGAATACCCTATATCATGACTACCTGGATATGGGAGGCATTGTTATAAATTTGTTGCCTGTCGACATGAAAAAGTTCATATAGTTAGGATCCTTTCCGCAAAATCATATATAAGCCAAATTTTTAAAATTCTATACAATATTTTTGTTTTTTGATACAATTAAGTGAAGACTATGACTAAAACTGGTTCTTAGGACTTATTTTTGAAATACTATTTAATGAGTGTAATAATGTAATAAACATAAAATTTCAATACCGATCGTCTTATAACTATCAAAAGCTTATAAACCAAGTTTTATCGCGAAAAATATAACGAAAACTGTTCCTTTAATAAAAATAGTTAAAGCAAATGCTCCTCAATTGAACACGAACACACTGGCTTGGTGGTAAATTGATAAAAGTCTATATTTTAGAGCCAAAAGTCATTATAACTTAGAAAATAAAAAATGTTACGATATTCATTTAAGCAAAATGAATTTAAATATTAGAAAAACTCCAAAAATGTTTTACAACTTTGTAAGTTCTAAACGTAATACTACATCATATCCAGCCACTATGAAAATGAATGGTACTGTGTTTTCAAACGATGTTGATATTGCAAATGTTTCTTCTGAATTCTTTGCGTCCACATTTTCCACAATGACGTAAACAGCACACGATATCCACATGATATTCCAAGGCTGAAATCAATTAATATTTAATTTTTAGGTGAGTTGACTGGTCTTAAGAGTCTAAAAAGTATAAAAAGTTCATTTCATCCGGGACCAGATGGAATTCCCAGCTTTATCTTAGAAAATTGTATCGAAGTATTGGGTGGGTACCCCATTAACTCTTATATATAACTATCCCAAATTTTGATTCATTCCAAAGTGTTGGAAAGACATTATTATTATTATTCCGCACTATAATCTGGTAGCCGCAGTGATGAGCGAAACCAAATGATATACCAAAACCTTTTGAAAAAATTATAACTGATATACTATCACACGAAATGTCATTAATTCTATCACCAGCTCAACTTGGTTTTTGGAAAGGTTGGTCTACGACTACTAATCTAATGGTATTTACTCCCTATATAAACTCTCAATTCTGCAAAAATAAACAAACCGATGTTATATACACCGACTTTAGTTAAGCTTTTGATAAAGTTAGCCATGATAGCGATTATTGGATTCGCCGACAACTTCCTAAAATTAATTCGGTCTGACTTCGTAAGCAATGTGTAATCTTCAATAACTCTCAACCGAAATATATAGATGTTACTTCCGCCGTCCCTCAATGGAGTCACCTTGGACCTCTCATATTCTTGCTCTTTGTTAATGATCTTCCAAAGTCTATTCAATATAGTAATATCTTTATGTATGCCGACGATGTAAAAACTCAACCCTCAAAAACAATGTATACGTCTCCAATCTGACTTAAATTTACCTGAATTTCCATGAATAAACTTTTATCAATTTCGATCCATTCCGAAGAATTTACGCCGAAGTGAACTGACACTATGCTTTAATTGATTTATCCGTTGCTGTTATTCAAAGAAGATTAACAACTAATTTGAACTCTAACGATTATGTTTATAACTGTATTAAAAGTCTGAATTATTTTTGTAAAATATTTAAATTTTTGCTCAGCTGTTGCTATATTGTAGCTGTATTAAATAAATAAATTAATAAAATAAAAATCAATTTTATATTCGATTTGCAACCTCCTGTTTGATTACAAGGTTTACATGGACGCACAGACGGACACCGCTAAATCGATACAGAAAGTGATTATGAGTCGGTGCGTATAATAGAAGGTGGATCTAGGTTAGGAAATATAACCCAAAGAAAAATCGCCCAAAAAAAATTAAAAATCGCCCAAAAGAAATATTGCCCAAAAAAATGAAAAATCACCCAAAAATAAAAATACGAAATTTTGCAAAAAAAAAAGGGAAAAACAACCCAAAAAAGAAACGAAAAATCACGCAAATATGAAAAACGATTTTTTGCCCAAAATAAAAGAAAAATCACCCAAATTATGAAAAATGTTTTTTATTTTCAAATGAAAACATTCATTGCTTATTCAGCAGCTGCGCGACATTATGGACAGAAGTACTGGTTTAAGCCTCCAGCCAAACTTCTTGCCTGCAATTTAAGTACGTACTCATTGCAGTATTTCAAATGACGGCAAGGACACAATACTGTATTGGGAGATTGCGCCTAATTGCTTGGTAGAAATGAAACCAGCAACCGTAGTGTTTTGCGTTAGGAAAATTTTTTTTTAAACAACTTTGCAATGCAGTTTCAAAGTCGGTGATGAAACTGTAAGCCTCCAAATTAAATACATTATTATTTATGTAATTGAATAGATGGTCGTAACACTTCTTTGGTTTTTTTATCCATTAAAACAAACATGAAGGGAAATATCTGTTGGGAAAAAACAATTAGCGTTTTTAATGTTATTTGTAAGATATATTGATTCATTTTGTTTCTATTGCGGAGAATGAGAATCGCGCGAATTTTTGTCAAAATTTTATACTTTTAGTTTTTGCTTTTGACCAAAGCGCCGCAGCCGCATTTTTAGTTTCTGTTTTTAAATTTCTTTATGCGCTTTTTCCCCGAAAAATTTTAAATATTGTCCAATATTGACCATCGCGCGATTTTTGTTAAAACTTTTCATTTTTAGTTTTTGTTTTTAAATTTCTTTATGCGCTTTTTCCCCGAAAAATTTTTAATTTTGTCCAAAAATCGCGCGATTTTTTTAAAAAATATTTTTCATTTTCAGTTTGTTTCTGTGCGTATATTTTATGTCCAAAGTATTTATGGCTAAAGACGTTCTTACATTTTCATCAAAGTAATCAACATGAATTACCAACAGTTGTTTGAAAACTCCAAACGGAACAATTTTGGGCCATTTTTAATATCTTATTTTTTGGTAATGAAAAATTATTAAACGAAATTAAGCCCAAAAATAACGAAAAAAACCCAATAAATTTGGGTGTTTCTTCATATGAAATTTAACCCAATTTTGTATGGAATTTTTTTTGGGCCATTTTCATTTTTTCTTTTGGGCGATATTTTCTACCGCCATTTTTGTACTTACAAACATGAGCATAAACTCTTTATATCCTGAGCACATATTGGTATAGGGTATAAAATCATACGATCATCACTCCATTTCATACATTAATAATAACTAGCAGATTCCAGCAATCGAAATTCGACTGCATATTCTAGGAAATTTTATTTTTTCATTTAAAAAAGACCCTAAATGTATGCTTCACAAATCAACTCATTTTAAATGAAGAAAACAAACTCAATACAACACATTAACAAATGTAATAAACGCACACATAGCATTGTGTAATTTTATGTACGTGTTAGTAGCAACTTTAAACGATCATAACTCCAAAAAAATATTCCAGACGATGAAAATCTGTAAATCTGGGTTACCGCTAAAAAGAAATACCTTTCAAATGATACATTTTTTGTCAAAATCGGGGTAAAACTGTGAAACTTACATCGGTCACAAGAAATCGCCTTGCCTATTAATATTATAGATACCTTTTGGTACACCACTTTTATAAGTTTTTAATTATTTTGTTAACTTTTCAATTTCATCAAAATATATGAATATTTACTATCTGTAGTTTGATTATAAAGTTTACATGGACTCAGAGACGGACAGACAGATAGACGGACGGACGGGCAAATATTTTTGATAGTTACAAACATCAACACAGGCTTATTGTACGCCGACCAGAGTATACATAGGAAAAAATCTCATGAACTTAAAGTTTTCCTATAAGAAAAACTCATCATAGTCTCAAAGACTTCCAATAAGGAAAAAATCAGAATCTGAGGGTTTTAATGGGAAAAAAATTTTGAGAATCTGAGAGTTATCACATAGGAAATATTCATCAATATCTGAGGATTTTTCAAAAGGAAAGTCTTTAGAATCTGAGGACCTTTTCCTATATTTTTCATAGGGAATGATCCTCAGAATCTGAGGGTTTTAAATAGAAAAAAGAGTCGTGAACTGAAAGTTTTTCTAGAAGAAAAAATCCTTATAATATGAGGGTTTTTTATGGCGTAAAATTATCAACATCCTCAGAATCACTGGGTTTTTCAAAAGGAAAGTTTTTCAATGGGAAAAATAATTCAGATCCTGAAGGGTTTTCAATTGGAAAACATCCTCAGAATCTGAGGAAGGGTTTTCAATTGGAAAACATCCTCAGAATCTAAGGGTTTCAAATAGGAAAAAGTCTTAATAATATAACAATGATATACATATATGATTAGGATCATTTATACAAAAAGTCAGAAATACGGACGTTCATATCTAAGTCGATTCAAAAAGTGACTCAGACTTCTGATTATTATATCCTATACCACCATGTGGTTTGGGTATAATGACTTTGTGCTGCTGTTTGTAACTACCAAAAATATTTGACCTAGACCCATCTTTTATTATACCGATCGACTCAGAATCATTTTCTGAGTCGATTTAGCGATGTCCGTCCGTCCGTCTGTGTGTCCATGTGAACCTTGTAATCAAACTACAGGTCGGAAATACGACTGTATTTTGATGAAATTTGGTATATAAGCTTTCACCGGCCATAGGATGAACGCTATTGAAATTGGTGAAATTCGGTCCATGTTCAGACCTAGTCCCCATACAAATGACCCCTATGAAATCCACATAAATTGCCATAAGATCTAAATTAACATATAGATCTCAGTCAAATGGGGTTTGCATGTGTTTATTATATCCGTTAATCAGTAGTCCAAAAGTATCCCTGTAGGACAATTTTTAGTCACTTAAATCTATCAAAAAACAAAAACATTGCACAGATTTTTCTCAAATTTAGTTTGTATATATTTTTTCAAAATGTAAATGACTTTACCAAATATGGTCAGGATCGGTCCATATTTCGACCTAGTCCCCCTATTATATATAGCATCCGATATGAAATTTTTCATATCTGCAGCCAAAAAAATTAATAGCAGTGACACTCAAATTTGGTTTATTCTTATTTTCTATATCGAATTAGTTGAACCGAAGAGATAGAGTCTCTAAACCATGGTATAGGGTATCGTATAGTCGGTCTAGACCGACTATAATTTCTTACTTGTTTTTATATTGATAATTGATCTATTATTTCATAGATAAAATGATGAAAATTCAATATATCATTTTCTAGATTTTCGGTATTGATAATGAAGGCAACGAAGATTTACGTCTCTTAGCCTCGTTTCAAGTACAAACTCAAGAGCTATTCTCACACAATCGCAAACATCCAGTAATTGTTGTGGCCTTAACCAATGAAAAACACTTGAAACCCATGATACAACGCATGTTTTTGGAAGTAATACGCATAGAAACACCTTCGAAAGACGAGAGATATGAAATTTTGAAATGGCTGCATAAAAAGGAAATTTTTAAAAATAAAATATTCAATTTACTCGAATTAAATGATCTGCCCTTATATTCGCTGGAAATGCAAGAACGATATTTAAAAAAATTGCAACCAAATTGGCCTATAATTAAGACGGTATTGCGAGAGGTAGCCGATAAATCTCAAGGTTTTCTTTTGGGAGATCTTCAGTTATTACACGATAATGCAATCCGCCAACTGAGGGATAAAGTGTCGAAACAATTAAGCTACGAACAATTTGAAAATCATTTGAATTTAATGCAATCATCATTTGCTGATAGCTTGGGAGCTCCTAAAGTGCCTAAAGTTTTATGGTCAGATATTGGTGGTTTGGCTAAATTGAAAGATGAAATTCAATCAAGTATTGGTTTACCATTAAAACACGTTCATTTGATGGGTAAAAATCTAAGACGTTCTGGTATTCTACTGTATGGACCGCCAGGAACAGGCAAAACATTAGTAGCTAAAGCAGTGGCTACTGAATGCAATTTAAGCTTTCTTTCTGTACAAGGACCGGAACTACTCAATATGTATGTGGGACAAAGTGAACAAAACGTTCGCGAAGTATTTTCTCGAGCTAGATCTGCTGCTCCATGTGTTCTATTTTTGGATGAGTTAGATTCATTGGCTCCGAATCGTGGAGTTGCTGGTGATTCGGGTGGTGTAATGGATCGAGTGGTGTCTCAATTACTAGCCGAAATGGATGGCATGGGTGGTGATCCCACCAAACCAATATTTATTTTAGCTGCCACAAATCGTCCAGACTTAATTGATCCTGCGCTTTTGCGACCTGGACGTTTTGATAAATTATTTTATGTAGGTCCTTGCTCTACGCCCGATGATAAAGCTTCTGTTTTGGAGGCTCAAACTAGACGTTTTAAATTGGCCAATAACTGTAATATGCAAGAAATTGCCGAAAAACTTAATGGAGAAATGTCAGGTGCCGATTTATATTCAATATGTTCAAATGCTTGGTTATCAGCTGTACGCAGAACCATTGACCGTCATATGAAAGGTATGATTTTTAAAGTTTTTTGTGGATTTTTTTGGTTAAAATTATTAATTTATTTTTTGTAGGTGATATAAAAGATGAAGATCTGGTGCCTGATAATATTATAGTAGAGGTGGAAGATTTCACCAAATCTTTTGGTAAATTTATACCATCAATAAGTAGACAGGATCTAGATTATTTTAATAAGTTAAAATCATCATATAGTGTTTTATAACACACATATATATGAATTTACGAATTTATGAAAAAGCAGGTATTAAAAAGTGTGCATTTTTTTTGGTGATAACAATAGAACAAATTAAATTTTCAGTCGGAATGTATTTTTTTCACTTAATATTTTTTTTTTTTCCAAATTTTGTCACGCAGTTGTTCAATATTATTTACTGAATAACTAAAAATGTCATTTCATTTGTTACTCATTCTTTTATGGGTATCGAATCCTATAAAACAAATACAGCTGCTGTCAAAATAATAGCACCACTTGCATGGCTCATTTTATATAAGATATAAATATAACAAAATAACTCGCATTCATATTATCACAAAAATTCATCTCTTTATAAAAAGATAAAAAATTTATCTGTCAAAATAATAGCACTGCAAATATTCAGCTGAAAGTAAATATAAAAAAAGAATTTGAATTTTTATAATAGTTTTTTCTTGAACTATACTTACATTTAAGTATTAATATTTAGTTGCGTTACCCTTCGCATCGTGTTGATCAAACGCTGGCACCTTTCTGTAGAAATCGAATACCAGGCCTGTTTAACTGAACTCCACAGATCATTGTTATTGGTCGGTTTGATTTCAGATACTTTATTTTTTATATCAGCCCATAAATTTTCAATCGGATTCAAGTGCGGCGACTGAGCAAGCCACTCTATGACTGTCATTTGATTGTGTTGAAACCATTTTTTTTTAATTTTTACTGGTTTGTTTTGGGCCATTGTCTTTCTGCATGACCCAAATCAGTGGTATTTCCTCAGATATATACTGGAAAATAACTTCTTCGAGTATTTTAACGTATTCGCACGCATCCATATTTATACGGTGAATAGGCCCAATACCACAGTACGAAAAACTTCCCCATACCATGATACTGGAACCTCCGTGCTTGACTGTCTTTGCGGTAAATTTTGGGTTGTATTCAGAGTTTGGTGGTCTATTTACATATGATCGTGAAGCTTTCCCATCGAATTAAACTATTCAATTGGCCAGTCTATGTGGCTTTTAGCAAATGTTAAGCTTTTGACCACATGCTTCATTACTGTGAGCTTTTAGGTTATGCTCTCTAAGTCTACGGGATATAGTTTCAGTACCTACCTACCAACAGATTTAATTCCCTTTTCACTTCTACAAACGACATAAACGTGGATTTTTATTTCCCGTTCGCGTTAACGTTTTTCGTCCCCGTGTTTCAGCTTTGAGTTTGTATGTACTCGTAATTGCATTTCTTATCATTTTATTTTAAATAAATAACAACAATATTTCTTACTTGGAGTACGTTTGTTTTTACCTCCAAAATAGTTTTTTATGAGATCACGTTTCTCATCTGTACAGTGTTTCGCACGACCTACTGAATAATATAAACTGTCAAAATTATTGAAATTTTGATGAGAATATGAATAAACAAATTGCAAATAAACGTTTTATACTGTTTTACAAAAAGAGTTCAGCTCGACGTGGCTGTTTTTAATTACTAATGAAATTGGTGCTATTATTTTGACAGCTATCTTATTTCTGAAATAAAACCTATAGTTTATCTAAATGTGTAAGAACATAATAATAGTAAAGGGACTGCGAAGTCATAGACAAAAACATTAACCTAGAAAAACAGAACTGTCAAATATAATTGATAACTTTTCATGGTGCCATTATTTTGACAGGAACTGTATAATAATTGTTATGTATATTTGGATCTATATAGCTATGTATATTCGTTATATACAAAATGTTTAATAGGATCTTGAACAGTTAAAAATTGAAAACCATTAAACGAGGTCTAGGTATTCAAAAATTATGAGTAAAAGAAGGAAAAAACCTCTAAAATGTAAATATGACGTCATATATTTTTTTGCGGCGTTTTTTTTTGCATAAAAAACAATTTGTGAGCTTTCATAAAAGAAATAATGCACTCCTTTTAATTTCTGCAAAACAACGATTGTATGCTTTTTTTTAATAGTTTAAAGTGATGACTTTTAAATTTGTTGGTTTTGGTTTGTTGCTAATTAATTGCCTGATTTCCTTTTTTTTAAATAAACTGTTAAATTTTTCTACTTTTTTTCGCTTGTTAAATCGTTTATTTTATCATTCTCAAATGTTGGAACTTTTGATAAGATTATCAAGATATGAAGATTGTGATAAGAAATTCAAATGAAACTAATTAATATGTATATGTAATTAATTAATTACGAATACATTAAACAAATTTATGTTATAAAGCACCAAGCATAGGTTTACGACCGGACCAAGCTTCCTTGGCATATTTCTTTTTTAGAGCTCCAGAACTATTTGTAACATACGATTCTATATGTTCTTCATAACGTGCTGTTAATACAAATTAAAAAATAAATGATTATATTTAGCAAAAATATAAAATATGCATTTGCCAAGGAATAATCGATGTGTGTGTTATATTAGTAAGTATCGCTGTGGTTTACGCATTCAATATACCCATGGTTGCCTGACCGTTTTGGAGGTATTGCTATAGTTTGTAGTATATTATAACTTATAATGATCTCTTATCATTAAATTTAACATTACGTCGTTCCTTTATTCTATAATAAACATTAAAAAAAATTTTAAAGCTGATTAATGAGCGCTTTTGACTTTTTAATGTTGGCATTACTGTTATTATCAGGATTCATTAAATTATAGCTAAAGATTAAGTAGAAAAATCAAGAAGCAGCTAAATATTTACCAAAAAAGTACATTAAACAAATATAAATTGCCCTTTTTTTGTTTGTGTGTGTTATTAAAAAAATATAATAGTGGTCCAAAACAAAAGGAAAAAGTAATAAATAGCGGCATAATATAGAAGAATCGAGTTTGTTAATATTTTAATAGAAGAAAACCGTTTTTTAATGAATATGTATAGTAATTAAAACAAAATCAAGAAAAAAAAAACTTTGCATATTTAAAAAAAATAAAGTCGTTGTTTGTGGGTGTGTTTTATATAGTTGTAAAAACGGTATAAAGTAAAAAGTAAAAGTTAATTAAAACAAGTAAATGTGTTAAATTCGGCTGGGCCGAATCTTTGATACCCTCCACCTGCATCTTAAACTCAATATTATAACCAATATTGGGTACGGCTACCACTTTAAAACTGTTGTCGGTACTGAAATTTAAATTTCGAATACCAATTAAATTTAATTGGCCTGTTTCTATTATAATTCCTTGTTATAAAAAACAATGATCGTGTCTTCTTTAGAAAGAATTCGTTACTATTTGAAAAATGGCATTATTTTTCTTTTATTAGAGTAGAAAACCCCTAAAGAAATTCATTATATAACGCAGCCAGCATTATAACACCAAAAGTTTGATCCCTATAAGTAAGTTTTGGGATATTTCATGATAATTAAAAAAAAAAAAATCAACTGATTCTTGGCTAAAAATTTCCAGATATTAATATTAAAAAAAGCTAATTTTAAAATATTTTTATCTGAATTAGCTAGAAATTTTTAATTTTTAATTTATAATTTTTAATTTTTAATTTTTAATTTTTAATTTTTAATTTTTAATTATTAATTTTCAATTTTTAATTTTTAATTTTTAATTTTTAATTTTTAATTTTTAATTTTTAATTTTTAATTTTTAATTTTTAATTTTTAATTTTTAATTTTTAATTTTTAATTTTTAATTTTTAATTTTTAATTTTTAATTTTTAATTTTTAATTTTTAATTTTTAATTTTTAATTTTTAATTTTTAATTTTTAATTTTTAATTTTTAATTTTTAATTTTTAATTTTTAATTTTTAATTTTTAATTTTTAATTTTTAATTTTTAATTTTTAATTTTTAATTTTTAATTTTTAATTTTTAATTTTTAATTTTTAATTTTTAATTTTTAATTTTTAATTTTTAATTTTTAATTTTTAATTTTTAATTTTTAATTTTTAATTTTTAATTTTTAATTTTTAATTTTTAATTTTTAATTTTTAATTTTTAATTTTTAATTTTTAATTTTTAATTTTTAATTTTTAATTTTTAATTTTTAATTTTTAATTTTTAATTTTTAATTTTTAATTTTGAATTTTGAATTTTGAATTTTTAATTTTTAATTTTTAAATTTTAATTTTTAATTTTTAATTTTAAATTTTAAATTTTAAATTTTTAATTTTTAATTTTTAAATTTTAACTTTTAACTTTTAACTTTTAACTTTTAACTTTTAACTTTTAACTTTTAACTTTTAACTGTTAACTTTTAACTTTTAACTTTTAACTTTTAACTTTTAACTTTTAACTTTTAACTTTTAACTTTTAACTTTTAACTTTTAACTTTTAACTTTTAACTTTTAACTTTTAACTTTTAACTTTTAACTTTTAACTTTTAACTTTTAACTTTTAACTTTTAACTTTTAACTTTTAACTTTTAACTTTTAACTTTTAACTTTTAACTTTTAACTTTTAACTTTTAACTTTTAACTTTTAACTTTTAACTTTTATGGGTGGTATAGGTACTGAGGAGTCGGATACTCTTGATGTTCTAGGCATGAGAATTCAATGTGATGTTCGTCGGAAGAAGCATGTTTTTCAAGTGTCGAAAGAAGCATTCAAGTGTTTTCGTTTTCTAAAACGGTGCAAAAATTACTTCACTCCCTCTGATCTCCTTAAAATCTATACCACTTACATCCGGCCGAAAATGGAATACAACTCCCATGTATGGGCAGGAGCTTCAAAGTCTATTTTGGAGCTACTGGACCGTGTGCAAAGGAGGGCGTTGATGCTCATCAATGACAGTAGGGTATCCAGTTCTATTGACTCATTGAAACATCGTCGGAGTGTGGGTTGTGTATCACTGTTCTATAGATACTACCATGGGAAATGTTTTTCTGAGATTAGCAAACTTATTCCAAGTGCCCGAGTTTCGGTTCGCTCTACCCGCTTCTCTAGTAGATCACATCCGTTTGTAGTTTATTGTCCAGTTGACCGCACAACGCATTACAGAGAGAATTTCCTGACAGTTATAATCTAATAAAATTTAAGTGAAATATCCACAAACACTACTCCCTCTTTCCTCCTTCCCATAAGCTATTTTCCTGAGATCAACACAATGCACTGCATCTGTAGGGGCATCCCCTGAGTGTTGGGTAATAAATAAAAAAAAAATGTTCTCTAGCTTGATGAACAATAGATACCTTCCTCAAAATACAAAGCTTCTAATGTACATAATTGCCATTAGATCAGTCCTAATCTTTGTTTTCCAATCTGGTTCTTTATTTCCCCAATAGTGGCTAAAGAGTTGGAATTCTTCGAACGAAAGATTTGGAAAAAGTGTATTGGCAAAAACTTCCAAAATTTTACTAAACGTTACTCAGACCGATACATATTTGAACAATCCAAAGTTAGCCCATTCTGCAGATACGCCTTGGCACTTCAGAGAAAATTTGTGGATTTTTAATTTTTAATTTTTAATTTTTAATTTTAAATTTAAAATTTTTAATTTTTAACTTTTAACTTTTAACTTTTAACTTTTAACTTTTAACTTTTAACTTTTAACTTTTAACTTTTAACTTTTAACTTTTAACTTTTAACTTTTAACTTTTAATTTTTAATTTTTAATTTTTAATTTTTAATTTTAAATTTTAAATTTTAAATTTTAAATTTTTAATTTTTAACTTTTAACTTTTAACTTTTAACTTTTAACTTTTAACTTTTAACTTTTAACTTTTAACTTTTAACTTTTAACTTTTAACTTTTAACTTTTAACTTTTAACTTTTAACTTTTAACTTTTAACTTTTAACTTTTAACTTTTAACTTTTAACTTTTAACTTTTAACTTTTAACTTTTAACTTTTAACTTTTAACTTTTAACTTTTAACTTTTAACTTTTAACTTTTAACTTTTAACTTTTAACTTTTAACTTTTAACTTTTAACTTTTAACTTTTAACTTTTAACTTTTAACTTTTAACTTTTAACTTTTAACTTTTAACTTTTAACTTTTAACTTTTAACTTTTAACTTTTAACTTTTAACTTTTAACTTTTAACTTTTAACTTTTAACTTTTAACTTTTAACTTTTAACTTTTAACTTTTAACTTTTAACTTTTAACTTTTAACTTTTAACTTTTAACTTTTAACTTTTAACTTTTAACTTTTAACTTTTAACTTTTAACTTTTAACTTTTAACTTTTAACATTTAACTTTTAACTTTTAACTTTTAACTTTTAACTTTTAACTTTTAACTTTTAACTTTTAACTTTTAACTTTTAACTTTTAACTTTTAACTTTTAACTTTTAACTTTTAACTTTTAACTTTTAACTTTTAACTTTTAACTTTTAACTTTTAACTTTTAACTTTTAACTTTTAACTTTTAACTTTTAACTTTTAACTTTTAACTTTTAACTTTTAACTTTTAACTTTTAACTTTTAACTTTTAACTTTTAACTTTTAACTTTTAACTTTTAACTTTTAACTTTTAACTTTTAACTTTTAACTTTTAACTTTTAACTTTTAACTTTTAACTTTTAACTTTTAACTTTTAACTTTTAACTTTTAACTTTTAACTTTTAACTTTTAACTTTTAACTTTTAACTTTTAACTTTTAACTTTTAACTTTTAACTTTTAACTTTTAACTTTTAACTTTTAACTTTTAACTTTTAACTTTTAACTTTTAACTTTTAACTTTTAACTTTTAACTTTTAACTTTTAACTTTTAACTTTTAACTTTTAACTTTTAACTTTTAACTTTTAACTTTTAACTTTTAACTTTTAACTTTTAACTTTTAACTTTTAACTTTTAACTTTTAACTTTTAACTTTTAACTTTTAACTTTTAACTTTTAACTTTTAACTTTTAACTTTTAACTTTTAACTTTTAACTTTTAACTTTTAACTTTTAACTTTTAACTTTTAACTTTTAACTTTTAACTTTTAACTTTTAACTTTTAACTTTTAACTTTTAACTTTTAATTTTTAACTTTTAACTTTTAACTTTTAACTTTTAACTTTTAACTTTTAACTTTTAACTTTTAACTTTTAACTTTTAACTCTTAACTTTTAACTTTTAACTTTTAACTTTTAACTTTTAACTTTTAACTTTTAACTTTTAACTTTTAACTTTTAACTTTTAACTTTTAACTTTTAACTTTTAACTTTTAACCTTTAACTTTTAACTTTTAACTTTTAACTTTTAACTTTTAACTTTTAACTTTTAACTTTTAACTTTTAACTTTTAACTTTTAACTTTTAACTTTTAACTTTTAACTTTTAACTTTTAACTTTTAACTTTTAACTTTTAACTTTTAACTTTTAATTTTTAATTTTTAATTTTTAATTTTTAATTTTTAGTTTTTATAACGTGATAACGATAAAAAATATGTGGCAATACTACTAACATGAGCTGTGTTAATGTGTTCTTGGTATTGTTAATATAGTTATATCTATGCATAATTTTTTTGTGGCATTTTTTATGTTGTTGTACAATTATTATGTTCACCAAACTGTTACAACAAACACACTGGGGTTTATGTTTTTTTAGAGGTATCTACATATTTTTGCTCGTATCTAATCACAATGATGCCCGATTTAGCCCATTTTATTGTAACCTTATCCAGTTAGATGGCTTTGTTTGTGAATGAAAGTGATTTCAACAGACAGACGGACAGACGGACATAGCTATATCGACTCGAGCTGTGATAAGGCAATTAGTTTTTCGATGCGTTACAAACGGAATGATAAACCTATATATACCCTCTGCCACTGACGTGTGGAGGGTATAAAAATCGAAAAATATTACTTACGCGAATGTCCCATCGCTTTCCAAACCAGTTCAACGTCCACCAAATAATCTATTACCAGTCATTTCCAGTGCTACGAGCAGTAAGTCCGAAACATCTTTCACCAGCGGTGGTAGTTTCTATGAGGCTGATGAACGCGATTTAGTGACTCAAGCTGAGCTGAATGATCTAATTCGGGATTTACATTTAACGAAGCAAGACGCAGAATTTCTAGCTTCACGCATGCAGCAGTGGAAACATCGTGCAGTTGGGATAAAAATAACACTCTATAGCTTGAAATTGGCTTGAAATTATACTGTACTGATGTTGATGGTTTATTTAAAAAAATGAACCAGCCATATGACAAAACTGAATGGAGATTATTTATTGATATCTCTTTTGCGTAATGGGAATGAAAAACCACCAATACCAATTGCTTATGCCATTAATACAAAGGAAAATTACGAATTTTGACATTACTCAAATTCAACGGCAAAGGCGGACAGTGAATGACACACTCAATCAAGACCTGTTAACAATCTCCGAGTGGGGTAAAGCGAATAGGGTTGATTTTAATGCGCTGAAGACTCAATGTTGTATGTTGACTCATATGGCTATGGATTCAACAATGTCATCTGTATATATGGGTGGTATAGGTATTGAGGAGTCGGATACTCTTGATGTTCTAGGCATGAGAATTCAATGTGATGTTCGTCGGAAGAAGCATGTTTTTCAAGTGTCGAAAGAAGCATTCAAGTGTTTTCGTTTTCTAAAACGGTGCAAAAATTACTTCACTCCCTCTGATCTCCTTAAAATCTATACCACTTACATCCGGCCGAAAATGGAATACAACTCCCATGTATGGGCAGGAGCTTCAAAGTCTATTTTGGAGCTACTGGACCGTGTGCAAAGGAGGGCGTTGATGCTCATCAATGACAGTAGGGTATCCAGTTCTATTGACTCATTGAAACATCGTCGGAGTGTGGGTTGTGTATCACTGTTCTATAGATACTACCATGGGAAATGTTTTTCTGAGATTAGCAAACTTATTCCAAGTGCCCGAGTTTCGGTTCGCTCTACCCGCTTCTCTAGTAGATCACATCCGTTTGTAGTTTATTGTCCAGTTGACCGCACAACGCATTACAGAGAGAATTTCCTGACAGTTATAATCTAATAAAATTTAAGTGAAATATCCACAAACACTACTCCCTCTTTCCTCCTTCCCATAAGCTATTTTCCTGAGATCAACACAATGCACTGCATCTGTAGGGGCATCCCCTGAGTGTTGGGTAATAAATAAAAAAAAAAATGTTCTCTAGCTTGAACCTTCCTCAAAATACGAAGCTTCTAATGTACATAGTTGCCATTAGATCAGTCCTAATCTTTGTTTTCCAATCTGGTTCTCTATTTCCCCAATAGTGGCTAAAGAGTTGGAAATCTTCGAACGAAAGATTTGGAGAAAGTGTATTGGCAAAAACTTCCAAAATTTTACTAAACGTTACTCAGACCGATACATATTTGAACAATCCAAAGTTAGCCCATTCTGCAGATACGCCTTGGCACTTCAGAGAAAATTTGTGGAAAATCTAGCTATACACGACAACAATCTTGTGAATGAACTTTTTGAGATCGAGAAAGATATACGATGGTCAAGTTCCAATTACCTCTCACCAATTGGCATTTTATCTGAATCCATTGACGACGACCCGGATCTTTTTATCCGGCCAGATTTTTATAATAGGACGCTTCCTGGTTCCCATAGGGGATAGCTTCACGATCAACCTGTGATATATACATTATTATTAGTTTTTTATTTTTGAAAATTTACACATTATTTAGTGTATGTATAATATTTAGACACTATTTAAGAAGCGAATTAACTAATGGTTATCAATGTTAATATGTTTACACTCGTACCTTCCATGTTACTTTTGTCATTTTTTACATCTCTATGATATGAGTGTTCCCTGTTTGACAGTATCGTTTAACAGCTCGTTGTACTTTAGTTTAAGTGTTATTTAGATTTATGTTATTTACTCATTTTGTTTAACAGACACTCGCTCTGTACGCCATATTAAAAGCCGGGAGCAAGCATTGTTTACGAATTTTAAATGTACTCATTTACACACAATTTCATCTTAAGCATGTCGCTTTATCTTTTAAAGTGTATTAGAATAACACGACTATATTTCTAAGTTGTATTATATGTTATACTGTCGATTTGTATTTCATTATACGTAAGAAAAAGAAAAAAAGGAGCCTCAATAAAAACCCTTACTTACTTACTTGTTGCAGGCATGGGTGTATACAATAACGAAAAACATGGGTAAATACTTCAATTACTTTTTTTTTTAATACTTATTGTCGTTCTCTGGTATACACCTCGATCGTCACACAGTGGCGCTCTTAGAACAAATGAGGTTGTAAGAATCAAAAATTTCAAGTGCGCTTACGATATTTTGAATAAACTCATCTTATAGGAAATTGTTCAGGGATCACAATTTTTCTACCTTTAATAAAATCCGATTTCTAGTTTAGAAGATATAACCCTTCAAACTTGAGCGATTTTCAGTTTCCAGTTTCAGGTAGAATATAAAAAAAGTAGATTACTAACCGTTATATTTTGTTTCTGTTAATTTATATATTTATTCACTATATTCTAGGAAAACATTTTTACTGTTTGCTTTGTGTTTCTTCACGTAAATCGCTAAATACCAACGTATATTCTTTTTTTTTTTTTTTACAATTTTTCAACAACGATGGAAAATACATTTTTTTTATTTATCTATACTAATATTATAAAGGGGTAATGTGTGTTTGTTTGTTTGTTTGTTTGTTTGTTTGTAGGAGGTAATCTTCGTAACTACCCATTTGATCTTCCTGAAATTTTCACAGAGTCTTACTGCGGATATGGGAAGTGCTAAAGGCTATAACTTTTTAAATATTTTTGGTGGGCGTAGCACCTCCCACACAAAGTAAATTTTTAATATCATATACATTTATTGAGTACTATGATAGGGAGAGCTTTGCAAATTTGTGTGAGGTCACCTGTTGTTAATATTAGTAGCTAGTCCGGAAATGGGCGGGATCGGATAAGTGGGCGTGGTACCTCCCATACAAGTAATAGTTCAATATTATGTATCTCGAGTAATGTGATAGAGAGAGCTTTTCAAATTTTTCACCCATTATTAATGTTAGTGGTCGGATGCAAAATGGGCAGTATCAGACCAATAGGCGTGGCACATACCACACAAAGTAAATATAAAATGCCATATATCTGGAGTACTATAATAGTGAGATTCTTGGGACTTTGTGTGAGCCCATAAGTTATTCATGTGATTAGTTAGACAAAAAATGGGCGTGATCGGAGCAGTGGGCGTGGCACCGCCCATACAAAGTATATATATGATATCCTATAACTGCTTCTCTAAAAAAGGGAAGCTTCGACACTTTGCACGACATTAGCAGATCTTAGTATGAGTAGTCGGACAAAAGATTGGCGGGTTCAGACCAACGGGCGTGACACACCCCATGCAAATTAACTATTTAATGTCATATATCTGGAGTACTGTAAAATAGAAAGCTTTGCGGCTTAGCGTGAGCCCATAGGTTCTTTGTGTGATTAGTCGAACAAAAAAATGGGCGTGATCGAAATAGTGGGCGTAGCACCGCCCATGCAAAGTAGATATCTAATATCATATAACTGGTGTACTATAAAAGGGAAAGACTTGACATTTTGCACGAGTCCATCAGATATTAATGTGATTAGTCTGACAAAAAATGTGCGGGATAGGATTAGTGGGCGTGGCACCTCCTTTACAAAAAATATAAAGTACTATGAAAGCGACGATCTTGAAAATTTTGAAAAGTGCATTAACTAGCAGTGTGAGTTGTCATGGAAATTATGGGCGGAATCGCCAAATTTAAAAGTCGCCATAGTCAAAAATCAAATGCGAGGCCCTATGCTCCTTATAGGAATGACGGGAACATATATATAATCACCAATCCCGAAAATCGCAAAAAACAAAAATCTTCAAGATAACCAAGTAGAAAAATTATTGTCGGTCTAGACCGACTATACGATACCGTCTGCCTATCTCTTACGTCCAACTATTAGATAAAGAAAATAATTATAAATCAAATTTGAGTGGTATTGTTATTAATTTTTTTGCCTTCGAATATGAAAAGGTTCATATCGGATGCTATATTTGTATGAGGACTCGGTCAAAAACATATACAAACCATATACAAACTAAATTTGAGAAAAATCTGTGCAATATTTTTGTTTTTTTTGCTAGTTTTAAGGGGGCTATGACTACGAATGGTCCAATAGGGTTTATTTTCGACTACTGATAAATGGATGTAATAAAAATACACAAAAGCAATTTGACCGAAATATATGTATGATAATTTTGATATTATGGCAATTTAAGTCTATCTCATAGGGGTCGTTTGTATGGGGACTAGGTCTGAACATGAACCGATTTTCATCAATTTCAATAGCATTTTTCCTGTGATCGATGGAATTTTGCGTACTAAACTTTATCAAAATATGTTCATATTTGCCACCTGTAGTTTGATTACAAAGTTTACATGGACACACAGACGGACGGACGGACATCGCTAAATCGACTCAGAAAGTGATTATGAGACTGATTCTGAGTCGATCAGTATAATAAAATATGAGTCTAGCTCAGATATTTTTGGTAAATACAAACATCAGCACAAAGTCATTATACCCTGGTATAAAAATGGGCGAAATCAAAAATCGCTAAAATGAAAAATTGCCAAATGATATTCTAAATTGAAGGCCTAATAGTTAAGTTTTGCCGGATTTAATTTGGAAAATCCACGTTCTTCTATGGGCACCTAAATTTAGCTTGCTTCAGAGTAGGAACGCCAAAAATTTTATAATTATTGCACTGAATAAAAAAACCAAAAAATTTTTATATCAGCAGGCATTGAAATAAAGAAAATATAAAATAATATATTTTAATTGCACAATACTTCTTAGGGAAAATTGATTAAAAATAATAATATGTAATATTTTGTAGTATTTTGATGACAATTTCTGCAGTTAGCAGCTGAATTCCACGTGGGTGAGTTTAATGCAAAGTTATTTTCTCAACTACATTTTTTATTTTTCCTACATTTTAGCAAAATTGCTTAAATATTCGAATACAATTATATGATGTAAAGAAATTTGTTGCAACCATACTTTTCTTCAATTACTGTAAAACGACAATACAATGCAAAAAAAAAACCAATCTGTCACGAAAAATATCTATAACAAGAGCAGCTAATATACGCCGTGCTGAAGAGTCCTCTTCTGAAACTGAGGAGCGTCTCTCGAGTAGTAAAGAGTTAATGTCACAAGCGCGTGCTACGGACTCCTGCACTGAACGCTTGCAGTTCCTCGATATCCAAAATATGCGAACAACGTAGGCACGTGCTAGGGAGTCCTGCACTGAACGATCACAGCGTGTCGATAGCCAAAATATAAGAACAACGCGGGCTCGTGCTAAGGAGTCCTGTACTGAACGCTCGGAGCGGCTCGATAGCCACTATATATAAACAACGCAGGCCCGCGCTACGGAGTCCTGTACTGAACGATCGCAGCGCCTCGATAACCAACATATAAGAACAACGCAGGCCCGTGCTAAGGAGTCCTGTAGTGAACGCTCACAGCTCCTCGATAGCCAAAATATAAATACAACGCAGGCCCGCGCTACGGACTACTCTACTGAATACTCGCAGCGCCTCGATAGCCAAAATATAAGAACAACGCAGGCCCGTGCTAAGGAGTCCTGTACTGAACGCTCGCAACGCCTCGATATCCACTTTATAAAGACAACGCAGGCCCGTGCTAGGGAGTCCTGCACCGAACGCTCGCAGCGCCTCGATAGCCAAAATATAAGAACAACGCAGGCCCGTGCTAAGGAGTCCTGTAGTGAACGCTCACAGCTCCTCGATAGCCAAAATATAAATACAACGCAGGCCCGCGCTACGGACTCCTCTACTGAATACTCGCAGCGCCTCGATAGCCAAAATATAAGAACAACGCAGGCCCGTGCTAAGGAGTCCTGTACTGAACGCTCGCAACGCCTCGATATCCACTTTATAAAGACAACGCAGGCCCGTGCTAGGGAGTCCAGTACTGAACGTTCGCAGCAGTTTGCAGCAAAAAGACAACGGATATCTACGACTAGAGCGCGTAGTCGAATTGTCGCTCACGGGAATAGATCAGCTTTCAATTATGATCCAAATATAGATTATGCGATACAAAATAGTGTAAAAGTTGGACAAATGAACAACATTTGCCCTACGTGCTTTGCTAAAAAATGGAGTGATGATTCCAATGGTATGTGTTGTACTGGAGGCAAAGTGGTTCTCCCTAATATACGGGAACCACCACAACCAATAAAAGATCTTCTTTCAGTTTGTCATCAACTATCCGCGCATTTCTTAAATAACATACGCAGGTACAATACATTATTTCAGATGACGTCATTCGGTGCTAAAGAAATTCGCGAAGGAAACTTTATGCTACATTTAAGATAGAAAGGCAGGTGTACCATAGGACTGGTAGTCTCATACCACCTTCAGGTCAAAGTCCCCAATTTCTGCAGATTTATTTTATATCGGATGCCGATCAATTATCATTGCGATTTAGTATTGCTAACATTCTAAAAAAAGTATTAATCAACGAGTTGACATCCGTTCTATACAGTCATAATACATACATTCGCAGTTTCAAATACAACTTAGAGCATAACTTTTCATCAGACAACTTGAAATTGATAATCAACGCCGACCGCACTCCACAAGATCAACATCAAGGAAGATACAATTCACCTACAGTAAACGAAGTAGCAGTCTTATTAGTTGACGAAGACAAAGGTCCTAGGGATATAGTTATTAATTGTAGAGATGGGCAACTAAAAAGAGTGTCAGAATTGCATCGTGCATACGATCCTCTGCAATACCCTTTAATGTTTGTAAAAGGCGAAAATGGTTATTATTTGACAATCCCTCAACAAAATTCAGCGAGGAATAAAACTGTTTCATGTATGCAGTTTTATGCATATAGGCTGATGGTCAGAGCTGACTGTTTTTATCCCTTACATTATTACAGAGATTTGTTCAGTCAATACTGTGTCGACATGAGGACTAAAATTATATCAGAAAGACTAAATTACATACGTCAAAATCAACAACAATTGAGAGCTGACGACTATATACACCTACGAGATGCCTTAAATCAGGATGCTAATGCGAACCCTGCAAATATTGGACAACACGTCATCTTGCCTTCAACTTTCATCTGACCACACTCCCACAATTCTTACCATTTTGAACCCTAACAATGTTGTTCACCCGAGTTCCGGAATAACAAACTGGTTAAAATATAAAAAATTTATTAGTACCCATTGTACAGAAAATATTCCGCTAAGAACACCTAACGATATCGACCTTTCCATCAAAAATCTTGAATTAAATCTTAAAACAGCTGCGCAACTCGCCACTAAACCCTCACGACACACCAGACCATATACTATTTCATCTGCAGATGTCGAACAACTACTGAATGAAAAGCGTAGACTCCGAAGAGAGTGGCAACGACACAGATCTCCACAACTTAAAGCTCAATTGAGGGAATCTACAAAAAGTCTACAGAGACTGCTACAATCTAAGAAAATCGCATCACTAAATGCATACCTTGAAAGTTTGGACTCTACCCCAAACACTGACTACTCATTATGGCGTGCTACAAAAGGTCTAAATAGACCAGCCATAAGTAAGCCTCCTTTGCGAAAGCCAAATGGGGAATGCGCTCGCAAGGATTCTGAAAAAGGAGAGTTGTTTGTAGAACACTTCACAAAATATAGTAGAGTTGCCAACTCTTATACCCCAGAACGAAACAGCTAACCCAATCAGATTTAAAATGCAAGAGGTCGAAAGGGCAATTGTTTACTTAAACCCAAAACCCAGGGATCGATAAAATTAGTAATAAGATGCTTTTAGAATTACCCCGGGTGGCTTTGATAATAATTCTTTATATTTTCAATGCTATTTTACGTCTTGAATATTATCCCTCAGAATGGAAAGTTTCCCTTGTCACAATGATAGCCAAGCCGGGCAAAGATAATACAAAAGTCGAGTCGTATAGACCAATCAGTCTTTTGTCGAACATGTCAAAGCTGTTTGAAAAATTGTTCGTGGATAAATTAACCTTAGCCGTTCAATAAAGCAATTCAATACCAGACCACCAGTTCGGGTTCAGAAAACAGCACAGCACCATTGAGCAAGTACACAGGCTGGTTACTGTTATCAGAAAGGCTTTTGAAGAAAAGAAATACTGCTCTGCCCTTTTTATCGATGTTTCACAAGCATTTGACAAAGTATGGCATGAGGGTTTACTCTTTAAAATTAAACGCTTGCTACCACCCAATACACACAAGCTCTTAGAAAGCTACATCAAAGGCAGGCAGTTTACTGTTAAAGAAAATAGTTTTATAAGCACCCCACAAAATATAAATGCCGGAGTTCCACAGGGCAGTATTTTGGGGCCATTATTGTATTTACTCTATACTTCAGATTTACCAACAAATGTTTATACCCACAGTTCCACTTTTGCTGATGACACGGCAATCTTAAGTGTTCATGAGAACCCAACAATAGCGTCTCAAAGATTACAAACTAACATCTCTCAGTTAGAAGCTTGGTTAGAGAAATGGAAAATTAAAGTAAATGAACAAAAATGCATTCATATTACGTTTACCTTACGAAGGGAATCTTGTCCAACAGTTCGTATTAATGATCATAATATACCCCAGAACACACATGTTAAATATCTGGACATTCATCTTGACCGTCGAATTACATGGAAAACTCATATAGATGCTAAAATTACCCAAATGAAATTGAAAACTGTACAACTAACATGGCTTATAGGTAGAAACTCTAAACTTAGCTTAGACTGTAAATTACAGATTTACAACTCGATTATAAAACCCATATGGAGCTATGGTATTCAGCTATGGGGAACTGCCTCGGCTTCCAATGTTGAAAAAATACAAAGAAGGCAAAACAGACTGTTAAGACTGATCACAAATGCACCACCCTG
Organism: Cordilura impudica; assembly: GCA_963682025.1. Lineage (NCBI taxonomy): Eukaryota > Metazoa > Arthropoda > Insecta > Diptera > Scathophagidae > Cordilura > Cordilura impudica. The sequence goes on along the minus strand of OY821521.1, from coordinate 153,986,462 downwards.
GTACGTGAGAAATTCAAAAGTGAGATCAAAAAATACTGCGGAAGATATATGAAAAGACTTGAAACAGACTCTAATACACTTGCTCGGAATTTATTAAATAATCGTGGCCATCTACGACTTAGAAGACTGGACACGGCAGACTTGGTACAATAAAATTGCTATAAATGCTCCTGATCACATTTAATCGCTGAGCCCTTGAAGTTTTGTCTGGCACTGGCTGGATTTAATGTCAATATTAGTTTTAAGATTTGAATACTTATTGTTAGTTCACTTAAATTTTGTGAAGATCCAATAAATAAATATGAAAAAAAAAATCCCTTTTGATTTCCTTTCATAAAATTGGGGGAGGCGGGCGGGGTAGCGAAGCGCACTTGGTAACAGCTAGTGGATAATAATTTAAAAACATAACAACCTTGAAAAAGAAACATAAAAATATAAAATTGTTAAAAATCATGTTTTTTAGTTAACATAAACATGATTTATTTCATGCCGTTAACAAGTTTCAAAATTGATAACCCATAAGCAAGCACCTGCAAGGCGTAGGTTGGACAATTATCTATCATATGCCTTTTAACCTATTTGATTATCTCAATCAGTTCAAAAGTTATGATTTTTGCAATGAAAAAACTCAAATGGCATTACTGTGCGTCGTCCCACCTGGACTCAACGCATTTAATTCAAATCCACGCAAATTAATCTCAAAACAATACAGTTACAGTGGCTCCTTTATACATATTATTAAGCTGACTAAAAGAATCCAACTATGGAGAAGAGAGAAATTACAAAGACGGCAAAATAAAATATTGCGACTTACAACTGGTGACCAGTGGTTTGTTCGTAACGCAAATATTCATGAGGACCTCAATATCCCATTTGTCCAGGACGAAATAAAAGTCTACTGCTCCAAATATGAACAGAGACTGGCATCGCTTTCAAATCCTCTTGCGCATAATCTGCTATCTTATAATGGACACGTTCGCTTTAAAAGGGTCGACACAATGGCCCTCACACAACTACAGGGAAGCTAAACACCTTACGCAACAAAAATAGATGTTCTACTGCAATAGCAATAGATCAAGAAAGTAGGAGTTTATTTAAGATTTTAATACTTATTGTGATTTTTTGAAAAAAAGAAGGATGCAATAAATAAATAAAAGTTAGAAAAAAAACTATCGAATAATTTTTAAGCTCTCCAAACATTGTATGATATGATCCCTTACAAGGACTTCGGATATTCTTACACCGGCTACGTCTAAAATATATTATTCGTTGGTCACTTCTGAAAGGATCTTAATAGTTTTTCTACTTTAATATAAAAAATCCATCATTGTTAAAAAAAATAACAATAAATAAGAAATTATAATAAATAATGGTCAAAAAAGGAATGGAAATTAACTGTTAATTTAAATGGTATTATAATTTAAAAGGCAAATATCGGCAACAGTATTACCCAACAGTGGTTAATTGTTTAAGTGAGTTTAAGACACAGGTAGAGGATATCAATATAACAATAATTTATAAATAGTTTTATTTAAATTTGATTGTTACAAAAGTTAAAAGAGTTTAATAAAATATATACTTAATAAAAAAAAACATATTAAATTCTACGGCTCCACGGTATCATCATTTTTACATATTTAAGGGAGACTTTACCACTAAGAAATGTGTTCCAAGTTATGCCTTGTTCAAAACCCTTATCCACCATATTTACCATTAAGATGGCTATTAAAAACAAAAATTACAAAAAAAAAAAAAAATACTGATTAAAAATTTACTTAAGTTAGTTTGAGCTATTCAAATATTATTTACGAGTATAATAGCGGTATTCATTCTTGGTGTTAAATTTACAACCCTGTTATATCTACAACGATTTTATACTACAAAGCGTGAATGTCTTTTATGTTCTGTATTGTAAACTAATGAATCAGCTGTTTTTTTTTTTTATCAATTTGAAAACTTAAAATATCAACAAGAATTGGCAGATAAGTAAAATGCCCAAAATTACGGAAAAAGAAAAAATTATAAATTTTTTAGAACAAAATGCAGTTGGCGAAATAGAATTTGCAGAGATTCTGGATGTTGAAGGTACGGTATTACTTGCAATAATAAAAACAATACTAAAATACAACTACTCTCCTTTTGTAGATACATGTGGACATGATGCCATTGACCTCATTTTAGATGAATTAGTTGATGACATTATTTTAGTTAAAGTGTACCGCCGCGGAGCTTGGAATTCGGTTCCAAAATCAATAAAGTGGTCACTAAACCCAATTATATGACAATAGATTTTTGCAAATGCTGAGGGTTAGTCGAATTAAGTTTCATACACTGGTGTCTATGATTTCTGGAGATACAGAATTTAACCAACCCCATTCATGTGAACAATTTCCAGTTGAGTACCAGTTAGGGGTTTTTCATTATTTTGATAAATTTTTTTTTTTATTATTTTGATTCATTTACCACAAAATGAAAAATAAAAATAAAAACAATTGTTTTGGCAGCTCAACAAACAGCTGTTTCAGTCTTGTAAATGTTTAGTTTTGTAGATGTACTATAGCTTTTACCCATGTACTTTTAACACAGCGCAGTAAATTTCAAATAGTAGTAGTAATTTTACTTATCTACAACATTTACAAGGGTTACAAGGGTACTTTACTACCAAGAGTGAAAACCCTTAATATTTTTCTATGATAAGTTAGCATTACAACCATCAAATATATTAAACTAAAACTTACCTTTGTTGACAACTTTTAAACCACCAAGCCCCTGTATTTTTTCATCGGCATCATTATCAATTTCTTGCGTACTAAAATTCATACCATTAGTAGTTTGCTCTTCAACGAATAAACATCGTTTTCGTCGCGTCAATCCTCCGCGTAAAGGGAAAAACATTGCCGGTTTTTTGTTTTGTGAGCCTCATGGTTGCTGCTTGGCATGAAGTTGGGTTATAAACCTAAGTTCATGCTTTTTCCAGTAATTCATGTTTCATCAAATAAATGTCGTCTTCGTCGTTTCTTTTATTTCCGGTTGAGGGATAACACGTTTCGGTGGTTGTTTGTTGATCCGAGCGGTTGCTGTTATTCTACATAACCGTTCGCTTTGATAGTTTTAAGGATTGAAATCAAATGGCTCTCCCTAACCTCACTTGCGAATGCATAGGTTGCATAGGGATCCATATGTCGTATAACCTGGCATTATGACTAGCTGGAGCTAGCGCCAACCTTACTATATTACAAAAAAAAAAAAAAAAAATAAATAAAATTCATACCAACATGATATTGTAACGAATCTCCAGCTGTACCGGAATATTTGCCCACTTTCTTTAATGCATACATCTCGGTCGCATTTCCTATAGCGAATCTATCATATTTGGCCTATACACTCTTTGTATCTTCCATAAGGATGAGTAACTCTTGTGGCTTATTGTAATTCGTTAGAGCATATAATTTTTTCAAACAAATAAAATGTTCTCCATCGATATCACCGAACCCGTCTTCATAATCTTCCCAATAACGGTAAAAATTCACAAAGCCATCATGACGTCTTTGTATAACCAACCATCCACCACTTTGCGTTTTAGTATCACATTCCACATAAAATGGTTCACTGCTGAACTGTTCATTGTGAATTTTGTAAATACCGCTGCGATTAGTACATGAAGTGGCTGCAGCGCAATCTTTTGGTGGAATATCATTTGCACTGAAATCAAAGCCGGCAATTTAAATGTTTGTGTTTTAGATAAAAAAATCTGCTTTCGGGCCAAGTATCAAAGCGTTGATCATACACTGGCAAATCTATATACACTTGTGCTCACATAATTAAGTCACTAGTATGCTAATCGACATTATTGTCAAAAATACGTAAACCCTTTTTTTTTAATTCTAATATAATTTTTTTTATTGTTCTTATATGTTAGCAATAAATTTACAGTGAAATTAAAAATTACAAAATTTTGGTTCTTTTCAAAAAAATTAAAAACTTGCAAATTAGCCAAAAAGAGCTGCTCACATAATTAAGTCATCTGAAAAAAAAAAATGGTTGAAATTGTAGAAATAAGTAATAAATTTTGTCGAGAGTCCCATTTTTTCATTAGCTTACCTCAATATTGAGTAGGATAACCCTTTTGCATCAATACTGTGGAGCATCGTTTTGGCATGCTGGCTACAAGAGAAGCGCACTGGCCTGGAGTGATTTTGTACCACTCCTCTTGGATAACTTTCCATAAAATATCCTTATTTGCCGGTTTTCGTGCTGCAATGGCTAGTTATACCCTATACCACTATGTGGTTTGGGTATAATGACTTTGTGCTGCTGTTTGTAACAACCAAAAATATTTGACCTAGACCCATCTTTAATTATACCGATCGAATCAGAATCACTTTCTGAGTTGATTTAACAATGTCCGTCCGTCCGTCCGTCCGTCCGTCCGTCCGTCCGTCTGTGTGTCCATGTAAAGCTTGTAATCAAACTGCAGGTCGCAAATATGAATGTATTTGGTGAAATTTGGTATATAAGCTTTTATCGGCCATGGGATGAACGCTATTGAAATTGGTGAGAATCGGTCCATGTTCAGACCTAGCCCCCATACAAATTACCCATATGAAATCGACATAAATTGCCATAAGATCCAAATTGTCATATAGATCTTACTCAAATTGGGTTTGTATGCGTTCATTACATCCACTAATGAGTAGTCCAAAAATGATCCCTTTGACCCCATATAGAGCTGCTTCCCGATCTTCAGTTAAATCTATTAAAAAACAAAAATATTGCACTGATTCTCCTCAAATTTTGTTTGTACATATTTTTGCAAAATACAAGAGACTTTACCAAACATGATCAGGATCGGTCCATTTTTGGACCTAGTCCCTTTACAGATATAGCATCTGATATGAACTTTTTCATATCTGCAGCCAAAAAAATTAATAAAAATCGCACTCAAATTTGGTTTATGCTTATTTTCTATATCGAAGTAGTTGGACCGAAAGATAGGGTCTCTAAACCATGGTATAGGGTATCATATAGTCGGTCTAGACCGACTATAATTTTCTTACTTGTTTTATTATGCCCCACAAGTTCTCGATAAGGTTTAAGTCCGGACTCTGCGGTGGCCATTCCAGAAGCTTGATGGACCGTGTTGCCAACCACGACTCAACCAGTTTCGAACAATGCTTCGGGTCATTGTCGTGTTGGAAAATCCACGCAAGCGGCAAATTGTCAGCCTATTCGGTGGCCAAATTTTCCTTTAGTATATTCTTATACATTTCCCCATTAATTATACCGCCAATCTTGACTATAGGACCCACATCGAATGCGGTAAAGCAACCTCACACAATGACTGATGAGCCACCGTGTTTCACAGTTTTTTTTGATGTATTTTGGATCCAATTCCTTAAGTGGAGGACATGTGGTCTACCATTATTTCCAAAAACATTAAACTTGGATTCGTCGCTCCAATCAATTAAATTCTAAAAATGTAGGCCTTTAGCAAGATGGTCAGTCGCAAATCGGAGCCGCTTCGTAGTGTTCTTCAAGGAAACCAGCGGTTTCTTCCTGGCCATTCGTCCATGCAAATTGTTTTCTTGCAAACGTCGTCTTATGGTTTGCGACGAAACATTTACGCCATAATCCGTTTCCATTTTAGCTCTTATTTGCGACGAAGTTAAAAAAGGATCAGTTTTACTCAGGTTTGCAATGCATCTGTCATCATTTAAAGTCTTTTTTCTCGGTTTTTGGAGCGGAATATTTTAAAAAGTTTCATATTTTTTGTAATGCGTACCACGAGGAAAGTTAAAAATATCCACTACTTTTGCAATATTATTGTATCTTTGGAAACAATCCCATATTATTTTCCGTTCAGCCGAATTCTAATTTTTTTGTTTACTCATAGCGTTTCAGCTGATGTTATTTGTTTTTAATTTCTCTGTTTTTAATTTATTTATTATTTAAACCGCAAAAAAATCTTCAAAACACGATACTCGTGGTGTCTTAATTATGTGAGCACAGCGCATATGACCTTTTTTAAGTTTTCCAAATTTTTCGGGGAATACCCAAATTTTTAATTTTGCTTCAATCAATGTAAACAACTGCTAGCATAGCAGGGTTCCACAAAATAGTAAGGTTAGAATCGGAAGAAATAGGTTTAAGAGAAAAACTACAAAAACCTTTCATTGCATACCCATGACTTAATTATGTGAGCACAAGTGTACATATATTTAAGTATAAATAAAAATTTTTTTTAATGTTAATTTCTATTGTAAATCAAAGGAAGAAAATAAGACTTTCATAAAAATTTGTGAGCTAGGAGATATTTATGGCGTCTCAAAAAGTGACAAATGCTTTAAAAGTCTAGTATAATTGTTTATCTACATTTGTAAGCTCTTTACCGCCTTCACTTGTAGTTGATTTACACTGAAAAAAATAGTTATTTTTAAATTAAAATCTTTATAAAACAAAAATTTGGGAAAATTGTTTTTTAAAACATAATAAATATTAATTGATTAATTAACTGATTAATCAGGCTCCAGATCACATGTTTTTACTCTAAATAAAGCAAAAACATTGGCACATTTGTTTCAAAAATGTATCTATATTCTGCATGACATAAGAAAAATATCTATTTATTCATATATATGGATAGCAAAGAAATTCAATGGGAGCATTGGCTTTGCAGGGTTTTAGAAAGTTTGGATAAATTTGACTCATAACTTGTTGTCTTGAATTTCACATACGTATATGTCGATCCGAAGATAGTCAGCACTCCAAATGCCAACTTTCTCACCTCACTGTAGCAATCTGGAAGACTATGCCTCAACTTGCGGCATTTCTTTTAAAGCTGCCCACTTTTGTTGCGTTACGTACATACATTTCTGGACCTCCAACTCTTCAAACTTGCTTTTCAACTCTGTAAAGCTTTATTTTTTAAATCGATCAATTGCATTTCTATAGATCCAGTACCAATTCCAAATGGCTCAATGTGGTTTTCGTTGTTGAGAGGATTTGCTATGAATTGGTAAAGCGGTTTTGTTGGTTTTGAATCCTCAAATCTATCAGAAAATTCATCTTTAATTTTTTTTATAACTGTGCTGAAGTAATCCGTGTCAACAGTTGCACTGGTTTTATCGAGATATTACTTTAGAAATTGAAAATGAAGTAATTTACCGCTCTGAATATCTTCTGCAAAAATAATTAATTTTTCTTCAAAACAAACCAATGCTTCTACCAAAATATAGGCTGAGCTCCCCTTTCCTTGCAGTTTTAGATTCAGCTCATTTAATTTCGCTATGATATCCACCATAAAATAAAATTTTTGCAACGATTTGTCGTTCTCTAATTCAGGGTGATTAATGCATTTTTCATTTAGGAATGCATTTATTTCATTCAAGCACAAAGCAAAACGTTTCAACACCTTACCTTTTGGAAAGCCATCTCACTTTATTGTGAAGAAGGAGGGCGGAATACTGAGTCTCCATTTCGTTTAAGAATTCTTTAAACTGACGATGGTAGACTGCTTTTGATAAGATGCTATTAACAATCGTGATTACCAAATTCATGACCTCAACTATTTCGGCCGGAAATGTTTGGGCATTATGCAGTGAAACGTAAGAATTTTGTGGTTTATTTTGCTCTGAGGAATCGTTGTTGCCCCTTTATTATACAGGAAATGTTTGAAAAAAGTGAAGCTCGCCTAGAAAGTATGTTTGAAAAGAGATTTAATGAATTAAAGAGTGATATTATCGATATTAATCAACGAGTAACAAAAATTGAGACAGTGGCGGAGGAAATTATGGGATTAAAAAGTGAAGTACATTTTCTAAAAACACAAATACAGCGCCAAGAAAATTCTATTATTGCTTCTGATCTGCGAATTAATGGCATACCTTACAATAGAGATGAAAATTTATTCGATATATTTCAATCCATTTGTGAATTTCTGCAAATAAATACACCGGCTGTAAAATCAATATACCGCCTTCAAAATCACAACAATAAAGATAAAACCTTTTCGCCCAATGGCGTAATTATGGTGAAGCTTTTTTCTCCTTATGACAAAAATTTTATTTTGAAAACTATTGCAAATTTTCGAAAAATGAAAAAATCTACGCTAGTCTTGGTTCAGATCGTCCTTTTTATTTAAATGAAAATTTGACTTCCACAAACCACAAAATATTGCAGTCGGCGATACGAAAAAAGAAAATTCAACAATTACACTCTGCATTTACTAAACGTGGCTTAGTGTATATAAAAATTAGACAAGATGATCAACCAGTTCGTGTCGACTCTATTGATGAACTTGATAATATATTTCGTAATGATAATGCTTATTGCCAGAACTGATGTCCATTGTTTGCTGATGCTTTGTTTATATTATGGAAATCTACGAATATCTAATGTTCATGTTCATGTTATTTTAATTTGTATTTTCGGAATGTTTTTGAAAAATTTCAGTCATTTAATATGTTTTATTTTTGGCCCTTTTAAATATGCATGCGTTGTTTTTTTAAAAAATCTTTTTTGTTTCTATGACAAAGTACAACGTATAGTTCCAAAGATGTTACTTCTGATATGGTTCGAGTACTTTGTAAGCAGAAAACTGGTTTAAATATTTGTCACATAAATGCGCAAAGTCTAAACAATAAGATGGACGAGTTTTCCTTTATATTTGAAAATTCAGGCGTTGATGTTGTATGTGTATCTGAGACGTGGTTTGACCTGCTTGTTCCTGATACTATTTTTGATTTGGAAGACTATAAATTATATCGCTGTGATAGGGTAACTCATGCAGGTGGTGTTGCTATTTATATTAGAAATTGAATAACTAGTAAATTATATTGTAAATCCAAGCCAATGGAAAAGATTGAACATCTCTTTGTAGAAATTTCAGCACATGGAAACAAAATTCTTGTGGGTTGTGTATACAGACCTCATCACAATGTTGATATGCAAAATTTTTTCAAAACTTTGGAGAATGAAACAGTAAAATTTGAAGATATAGTTATATGTGGCGATTTCAACTCAAATCTTCTAGTGGAAAATTATTTAGTAAATAATATGGAAACAGTTGGACTTTATCCAACAAATACAACAGTTCCAACCCATTTTTCAGCTACAGCAAACACGCTATTGGCTATAATATTTGTTGGCGATAAAGGAAAAGTTTTACTCTATGATCAGATTTCAGCGTCCTGTTTTTCAAAGCACGACTTACTTTTTCTTACCTTTGATTTCCAGATCCAACTTATTATGAATGATACCACATACTATGACTTTAAATATATGGATAATATTGTCATAGCTTTTGATTTAGCAAATATTGATTGGAATTCAATTTACTATATGCTATCTGCTGAAAGTCAGCTTAACTTCTTAGAAAACAAAATTGAACCAATTTTCAATAGGTCGGTTCCGTTGAAAGCTGTAAAAACTAGTTTTAAATTAAAACCATGGTTTAATGGTAATATTAAATCTGCAATTGCTTACAGAGATAGGGCTTATAGTAGTTGGAAACGTTTCAAAACTGATTCACTACATGAAGAATATTGTAACGCACGCAGAGAAGTAAACCGAGCTATTAAGAGTGCTAAATCAACATACTATTCATCTGTCTTCAACTCTGCAATTGGTTCCAAAAAAAACATGGAAAAATATACGTGACATTGGTATTGGAAAACCAAGGATAATAGATACAACGGAAATAGATGTAGAATTACTTAATGAAACTTTCACACGACTGCCAACAGTACCTTTGAATAGTAATTTTTTTAATCAACCTATCACTGAGCAGAGTCAACTATTTAGTTTTAATTGTGTAACACAAGATGATGTATCAAGGAGTTGCCTAGCTGTTAAGTCAAATGCTGTAGGATTTGATAATATTCACCCAAAGTTTTTAAAAGCTATTCTTCCTGTGTTGTTACCATATATCACAATCATATTCAACAATATCATAATTAAAAGTACTTTTCCTGCTAACTGGAAGTATGCTAAAATAATACCTACACCAAAATCCAGTAATGAGTATCGACCTATTTCTATATTACCATTTCTATCAAAAGTATTTGAGAAGCTACTACATAAGCAAATGTATGATTACATAAATAGAAATGGCTTACTTACAAGCAGACAGTCAGGTTTTCGGCCTAAGCATAGTTGCGTAACTGCGCTTATTGATGTCACGGAGGAAATACGGAGTAATATTGATGCTGGTTTCATGTCATTTCTTGTTTTATTAGATCACTCTAAGGCATTTGACATGGTTGATCATGGAATTCTTTGTATGAAACTGCAAACTTTGTTTAAATTTTCTTTGTCGTCCACTCGATTAATTGCGTCCTACTTATTGGATCGTAAACAGTCAGTCTTTGCTAATAAAAAAATATCACGACCACTGCCAATATCGAAAGGTGTTCCTCAAGGATCAATCCTTGGTCCTCTTCTTTTTACAATATACGTCAACGATTTACCAGAGCAACTAATGTACAGCAGCGTTCATATCTATGCTGATGATGTTCAATTATATATATGTAATAACAACAAAAATATTGATGATTGCTTAAGTAAACTAAATGAGGATTTACACCGTGTTTTTATGTGGGCTTCATCCAATGGCCTTTGCTTGAATCCCAGCAAATCTAAGTGTCTGGTGATTAATCCAAAATCCAAGAAATCAACTTTTAAACCAGAAGTTATACCAAACAATCAAGCAATTGAGATTGTAAAGAATCTTGGTATAATTTTTAATAATAATCTTACATGGACTGATCACATAAACACAGCTGCTGGAAAAACATATGCTATGCTACGAATTCTGTGGAAAACACAATACTTTACACCGGTGAAGATTCGGTTATTACTTGCAAAAACATATATAATGCCAACTTTGTTATACGGATGTGAAGTTTTTTCGAGCTGTGATCATACGAGTTACAATAAATTGGAGAAAGCTTATAACGCCATACTAAGGTATGTTTACGGCCTGAAGAAGTATGATCATATTACACCAGTATCAAAAAAAATGTATGGAGTTAGTTTCAGTGATTTACTAAAAATACGTACCTTGACTTTATTACATAAAATTGTATATACCCGTGAACCTTCTTATCTTTTTAATAGAATATATAGAATTAGACATCGAACACAAACATCTGAATGGCAGTTTTTTATTAATTCAATTCGTCTTTGGAACTTGCTACCTTCAAACATTCAGTTCATAAGCAACGCAATGCAATTTAAAATGGCCCTCTTTAATTTCTATAATTAATTGGTTTTCTATTTTAAATCGCTTTTAAATAACTGATTTTTACATTAAACTTTTTTATTATTATTTTATTTTGTTATTATATTTTTTATTATTTTTAATTGTTATTATACACAATGTTAAATTTCCTTACTACTATGTACCTAGTACTAATCCTGTACTTTAATTATAAGATTTTATGTCTTGTTGTAGGGGAATTCGAAATAAATAAATAAAAATAAAAAAATAAAATAAATAAAAACAAGTAAGAAAATTATAGTCGGTCTAGACCGACTATACGATACCCTATACCATGCGTTTAGAGACCCTATCTCTTAGGCCCAACTAACTGGACATAGAAAATAAGCGAAAACCAAATTTGAGTGGGATTTTTATTAATTTTTTGGCTGCAGATATGAAAAAGTTCATATCGGATGCTATATCTATATAGGGACTTGGTCCAAAAATGGGCCGATCGTGATCATGTTTGGTAAAGTCTCTTGTATTTTGCAAAAATATATACAAACAAAATTTGAGAAGAATCAGTGCAATATTTTTGTTTTTTAATAGATTTAAGTGAAGATCGGGAAGCAGCTCTATATGGGGTCAAAGGGATAATTTTTGGACTACTCATTAATGGATGTAATGAACGCATATAAACCCAATTTGAGTAAGATCTATATGACAATTTGAATCTTATGGCAATTTATGTCGATTTCATATGGGTAATTTGTATGGGGGCTAGGTCTGAACATGGACCGATTCTCACCAATTTCAATGGCGTTCATCCCATGGCCGATAAAAGCTTATGTAACAAATTTCATCAAAATACATTCATATTTGCGACCTGCAGTTTGATTACAAGCTTTACATGGACACACAGACGGACGGACGGACGGACGGACGGACATTGTTATATCAACTCAGAAAGTGATTCTGATTCGATCGGTATAATTAAAGATGGGTCTATGTCAAATATTTTTGGTTGTTACAAACAGCAGCACAAAGTCATTATACCCAAACCACATAGTGGTATAGGGTATAAATATAGAGTATAAATATACCCAATACCTCTATGTGGTTTGGGTATAATGACTTTGTGCTGCTGTTTGTAACTACCAAAAATATTTGACCTAGACCCATCTTTTATTATACCGATCGAATCAGAATCACTTTTTGAGTCGATTTAACAATGTCCGTCCTTCCGTCCGTCCGTCCGTCTGTGTGTCCATGTAAACCTTGTAATCAAACTACAGGTGGCAAATATGAATATATTTTGATGAAATTTGATATATAAACTTCTATCGGCCATAGGATGAACGCTATTGAAACTGGTGAGAATCGGTCCGTGTTCAGACCTAGCCCCCATACCAATGACCCCTATGAAATCGACATAAATTGCCATATGATCCGAATTGTCGTATAGATCCTAGTCAAATTGGGTTTGTATGTGTTTATTACATCCATTAATGACCATTTTCTTTTCAAATTAAATTTATTGAAACTGAGAAGCATATTATAGATCAAACAGAAAGCAAAAAAGATTTAGTTTTGTCGAAAATATTTTCAAAAAGCATGAAAAAAAAAAATAATTTTTCCAACATTTTACTTCATAAGCACCACAAAAATTTTCTAAATCAATTTTTTAAAAAATTTTAATTGTTGCACAGGTCTCTAGTAATAATTTTTTACAGATTGAAAAAATATCAATTAGTCGACGAGTTATAGCCAAAAAACCATATTAACAATATGTTGAAAATCGGCATTTGACTGCAAAGTTCGAAGGTCGATTAAAAAAAAAATTCGAACTAACATAAACAAACGCCGCGATACGGGTCTTCTAATTTAGCCTCTATTTTCACCCCTCACTCTCAGAATTGACCTAACTTTTGCTAACCTGAATTTGTTCCACAGTGTAATGGTAGGCACTTTTGGAAAATCCACTAGGCCAATAGGTTTTTTTTAAAAAACTTCTAAAGTGCGACAGTGCTTTATCTAATTTTGGAGAGAGCTTTAATAGAATCAAAAATATCTTTTTAAATTGGGTGTATATGTAAATTGGTTATCGGTTCATGTTTAGAGCTAGTCCCCATATAAATGACCCCTATGAGATCGACTTAAATTGCCATAAAATACAAATTATCATATAGATCTCGTTAAAATTGGGGTTGTGTGTACTAATTATGTACTAATGAGTAGGCCAAAAATAAACCCTATAGAGCAATTCTTAGTAATGGCACCCATATAAAATTGCATCCCGACCTTCACTTAAACCTATCACAAACAATAACTTTGCACTGATTTTTCTCAATAATATATTTTTGCAAACGGGAAGTCACTTTGGTGGTCAGGATCGGTCCATGGTCAGGATCGGTCCATTTTTCGACCTAGTCCCCATATATATATATATATATATATATATATAACATACGATATGTACTTTTATAATTCTGCAGGCCAAAAAATTTATAAAAATTCCACTCAGATTTGCTTTATACTTATATTTTACACCCAATTAGTTGGGCCTAAGACCCTTTCTCGAAACACATCGGGTGAGACCGACCATAATTTTTTTTACTTATTTTTTTAAATAATTTAATATTTAAGTTGGGAGAAATACGTTAAAAGTTCATCTGGCAGCACTATTAACGAAGAGTTTATTTAAGAGAAAGAAGTCAATTTCTCTTAAATAAGGTGGCCAGCATGTGGTAATATTTTTGTTCTTTTTTTTGAATGAGACAAATGATAGATAAGAAAAATGTATTCGAAATTATCATCTTATTAGAAATATATAAAAAAATATTTATAATTTTTATATATTGTTTATATTTTAATTTTTCTCTTTTAAAGTTTTTAGTTTGTTTCATCATTTTAATGAATGAATTTTTCCCAACCTGCGCAATAACTTTTGCCGGTGATTTTTTTTTTACATTGTTACTTTGCGTCTGTAGTTGTTATTTTCATTTGTATTTTGCTACCGATTCTTGTTTGTTTATCGCCAACACACGCACACATACATCTAAAAACACATGTTATAGCCACCGACAAAAATTTTCCGTGGCCCTCTACCATAAAACAAGTATTGGGCGCCAAACAGTTGCCATTATAAGTGCGTGCAGCTAACAAGTTACAAATCTTCGCGAATTTCGGTTCATCAACAAATAAATTAGTTGCATAAATAAATTCCAGTTGCCGTAATTTCATTTTCTTTTGTAAAAACCATGATTTACGTATCCGTAATCGGGTTTAGTAAATGTTGTGATTTCATTAAATAATTTTTAATTGATTTTTGTTGTTTCTGAAAGTGTTGATTATTCAAAGTGGAAAATTTATAAACATAAATTTTAAAGAAAAATAATTTAGAACTATAAATAGAAAACTAAACAATAGCTGAAACAAAAAAAATATTTAAACAATTTTAAATAAAAGTTTTGAGAGAAAATTATTAGTAAATAAGGTTGACAAGAAAAGAAAAAAATAGATAGATATATTAAAAATAACTTTTATCAAAATTATTATTAATTTACTTATTTATATAATCTTATGAATAAATTCTGAGATTAAGAATTTTAGCGAGCAGTAGCTACCAGGGCTATCAGCTCAAAATGCAAATTAAAATAAATAAAAGTGAAGAATTTCACATATATAAAAGAAAAATTATAAAATAGAATTTAAGAATAAAAAAATATATTGATAGGATTAATTTTATAAACTCTTTAAAGTTTTTAAAAATAATAGAATGAAAATCTTAAATATTAAAAATAAAATAAATATAATTAAGTTTACTGCATCTTAGATTGTTTTATATTTATATATGTATTTATAAACGGTATTAAGAATAAATCAAGTATAGTCTTAAAAAAATAATTACATTTAATACGAGTATTGTACCAATAGTTTTGTTTATACATATTTCCAAAAAAATAGTTTGTTATTTTTTTGAAGAAATAAATAAAATACATATTGATAAAACCATTGTTGATAAATGTTGTGCAGGTAAATAAAGAATAAGAAAATTAAATGATGGAAATAAAGAAAAAATTTTGATAAAAATTTACGTGAATTGTGGATATCATTCTGTTTTTTATGATAGAAATTTATAAAAATTTTATTTTTAGAATATTTAAAGGTAAGTTTAAGAAATATTATGAAATATTAAAATATTTTTTTTTTGTGAGATATTGATAGTAATAACATTTATTTTATCTAGGTTTTTATGTTTCGAACAAATGGTCTTTAAGGAAAATTTTGCAGATTTATTTTAATTTTCTAGTGCCCAAGGCAATGGCATGGTACCTAAACTACATTACAAAATTTTGTAAATATTATAATATATTCATTGGGATGCAAGAGAAAATATTTGCTAAATTGTTTTCAATTTTCAAATAAACTCTGGCCCAATATTATAGCCGTACCCAATTTTTCGGCAGAGTTTATCTTTAGAGGTGTATTTAGAAAAGTGATCACAAATTTAAACCAAAATTAAAAAAAAACAAGTTAGAATATTACAGTCGGTCTAGACCGACTATTAAATACCCTATACCATGCGTTTAGAGACCCTATCTCTTAGGTCCAACTAATTAAATATAGAAAATAAGCATGAACCAAATTTGAGTGGCATTGTAAGGTAACTTATTTTTTGCAAAAACATATACAAACCAAATTTAAGAAAAATCTGTGAAACATTTTTGTCGTTTGATCGACTTTAGAGAAGATCGGGAATCAGCTTCATATGGGAGCTCTGACTAAGAATTGTCCTATAGGGTCTATTTACTGATCAATAGATGTAATAAACATACACAAACCCAATTTGACCAAGATCTATATGATAATTTGGATATTATGGGATCTCATAGGGGTCATTTGTATGGGGACTGGGTCTGAACACCAATTTCAATAGCGTTCATTATATGGCCGATTGAAGCTGGCGTACTAAATTTTATGAAAATATATTCATATTTGCGACCTGTACATTGATTACATGGTTTACATGGACACACAGGCGGATGGATGGACAGACGGACGGACATCGGTAAATAGACTCAGAAAGTGATTCTGAGTCGATCAGTACAATAGAAGATGGGTTTAGGTCAAATGTTTTTGGTAATTTCAAACACCAGCACAAAGTCGTTATATCCTGTCCACATAGTGGAATGGGGTATAAATATGTTGACTACAGATTGCAAAAAATTACTTACCTTCTTTGACCGCGAATTATGGATGACCACTGTAGTATTCGATTTACATATTTAGCCCAATTGCGTGTGCTATTTGCTTGACAATTTCGTAAATTTGCTGGCGCTTGTGACAATCTTACGTTCACTTCGCACTGATAGTTTGAATTTTCTTCCTGATTTTTTTTTATATTGTATGTAATGGCAAGCACTCTGTTACAGAGCAATTTCTCAAAAAATGTAATTTCGCCTTTGTCAATATCGGACAAGTAACAACCGCGTGGCTTTTGCAAAAAATGACTAACAGGTAATAAGCAAATAATAATTATTATATCTATAATATTAATTGGCTAGGCGATTTTTTGTTACCGATATAAGTTTCACAGTTTTACCCCGATTTTGACAAAAAATTTATCATTTGAAAGGTATTTCTTTTTAGCTGTTACTCAGATTTACAGATTTTCATCGTCTGAAATATTTTTTTGGAGTTATGATCGTTTAAAGTTGCAACTAACACATACATAAAATTATACAATGCTATGTGTGTGTTTATTAAATTTGTTAATGTGTTTGTGTTAATGTGTTGAGTTTGTTCTATTCATTTAAAATGAGTTGAATTGTGAAGCATACCTTTAGGGTCTTTATTAAATGAAAAAATAAAATATCCTAGAATTTGCACTTGAATTTCGGGTGCTGGAATCTGCTAGTTTGTTTTAAATTGATTGATTTAATTGCACATTTTCCGATGTTTCGTCTATATTTGTAGACTTTATCGTCTATATTTGTAGACTTTATTAATTTAATAAACACCAAAATACAATTAAACTTACAGTATCACACTATTTTACTTCACATTGGAACAGAATTGTACATAAAACAAAAAAACATAAGAACATGAATCTATAATATTAAAAGGTTAGGCGATTTTTTGTTACTGATGTTCTGTTCTACCGTTTTAGCCCGATTTTGACCAAACCTATATTATTTGAAAAGTATTTCTTTTTAGCTGTTCACCAGATTCACAGATTTTTAAATTGTTTCCTTTATTTAGACTAAATTGCGTTTAAAGTTGCTACTAACACATACATGAAATTATACAGATGCTATGTGTGTTTATTAAATTTGTTAATGTATTTGTTAATGAGTTTGTTATCTTCATTCACAATAATAATAAACCAAAATGTGTGTTGGTTTGTGAATTGGCTAATTTTAAAAATAAAGTTGCTAGAAATTCCACTCGAATTTCGAGCGATGGAATCTGCTAGTTTAAATAAATACACAAAACTTCAACTAATATCACAGAAGAGTTTTTCTAAATAGCAACCTTATAACTGGCGCTTATAAAGGGTGATCCATTTCGAGGTTCCCTACTTTTTTAGTGAAAAAAAACACAGAAAGTTAAAATTTAATGGGGAATGTTTATTATCATTTGAAAGAACATTCTTTAGCATTTATTTTTTGAAGATTATATCTATCAAATGTTGGCCGCGGCTACGTCTCAGATGGTCCATCCGTTGGGTCCAATTTTCGATGACTCGTTCGAGCATTTCGACTGGTAACTGGCGAATGACACGCGTGATGTTTTGCTCCAGACCTGAATGGAAGCGGGATTGTCCGCATAAACTTTAGACTTTACATTATAGTGAATTATTTTATTAAAACATTTATCTTTGTTTTGCTTCTGTTGAGCTTGGAACACCAACTGTGTATTCATTTATTTAATAAACTTATATCTACCTAAAAATATTACACACACACACACACACTCTTAACTAACTTAAGCTACCGTGGGAAGTATTTATAATCAACAGGTAAATTGTAGAGTGAGAATAATAACGCAAATTGCAAGAGTGTACTATTGCATGTTTAGAACATGGCAATAGTCATTACTCAAACACACTACACCTTCCCCTTTTCAGAAAAAGTATGATCAGTCTATAATCGATCATGATAGTCACGATTGATTCTCATGGTAACAAATTGATCATACTTTTTTTTTATTTACAAAAATCTAAATTCATTTCAGAGTACTTTCCTTCCCCTTTTGTAAATAAATTCCGTACACCAGTTTACAATTTTCCTTATTAAAATTTAGTAATTGTATAAGTATTAAATTAAAGTTTAAAATTTTGATTTTTCTACTTGAATTTTAATGTTATTGTTAAGATTAGAACTTAAAATTATGGTTTAACTAGTGTAGGAATTTATTTGATTAAAATTAATGTTAAACAATTAAACAATGTTAAACATTTTTTTTTTTTTTTTAATTGACAACTGGATAATTTGAAGATAATTTGAAGATTAGATTATTAAAGAATGAGAAAAATAGAAAATTTAAGGTGTTAGAAAATTTGAAAATGCATGTATTTTCGGAAATAAGACTATTGTACTAACTATTTATTTCCTATGGTGTAGTTTTATCCTATTCTTATGCAATAAAATGTTCCTATTTCTATCCTTTACTAGTACATTATTTCTATCATCTAAATCTATAACCTCGAAAGGTCCCTTAAATGTAGGGTCAAGTTTATGGCCGGATTCATTTTTAATTAAAACTAAATCTCCTATCAAAATGTCCGTTTCTTTTATTTTCCTACCATAGTAGATTTTCTGTCGATGTTTGGACTTGTTAACTAACTCTCTAGCTCTTTTTTGAGCTGCTTGTAGCCTATACTTAACCTCTTTCCCGTATGATTCGACATTGTATATTGGATCAATATCATTTTGGTTCATGAACCCAAAATGGTTAGGTATTTTCGCAAATACTAGTTCGAATGGGCAATATCCATGGATCGTTGGGGGTGAGGTATTGTAGCAATAAACAAAATATTTCAACCATTGTTCCCAATCAGATTTGTCAGTGGCTATATATGTTCTTAGGTACTCGTTAAGAGTCCTATGGGATCTTTCTACGGTACCCATTGTTTCATGGTGATAAGCCGTAGACGTCGCCTTATCTATTCCAAGAAGTTCACAAAGTTCTTGGAGAACTTGATTCACATATTCTGTACCCATATCCGTGAGAATTTTTCCCATTGGGCCGTACACAAGTACAAACTGTTCCAATATTGCCTTAGCCACAATATTCGCACTCTTGTTAGATACTGGTACCGTTACCAAGTATTTGGTGAGGTCGCAAATCATTGTAACGGCATATTCGTTGCCGTTTTCAGTCCTCGGCAATGGACCAATGGTGTCTATCGCAACTATATCAAACGGTTTTGCCGGTGTGGGTGTCAATACCATTTTCTCCCTGGTATTCTTTTGGGTCTTTGACTTTTTGCAGAAGTCGCACGACTTCACATACCTTTTTATGTCTTTTGTCATGTTATCCCAACGAAAATATTTCCTGATCTTGTTGGTCATTCTAGTTATACCAGCGTGTCCTCCGAATATTGGGTCATCGTGATACTTATGCATTATTTGTCTTTTCCCAATTTCGTCAGTTATTTTCAGAAGTTTGGGTGTGAGAGCGATTTTTACTTTAAGAGCTGTACGCAGCTTGTTAAGGAATCTTAACAGAAAATTTTCATATATTTCTTAAAGAAAAAAAAAGCACAAAAGTACCTTTCAGTGCAACGCTAGAAATCAGCTGTTTTCTGTCAATTATTAAGAATTGTGAAATTGAAAACAAATCAATTCTTCGGTTCTGCTTTACTTGGCCTGCTAAACGCTTTTTAAGCTCAGTATCAAAATTACCCATCCGCTTCTTGTTTTTTTTTTGCCGAATTTTGTTCGTTTTTTCCCAGGTTTGCAACTGAAAAATAACTTTTATTTTTTTAGCATATTACATTTTGTTTACGCTTACCTCTCCTGTCAAAATTCCTTTCAGAAAGAACGAAAAATTTTATATTCCTGCTCAAAGCCTGGGTTGCCTAACTTCATTTACGTCAAAAAAAAAGTAGTAAAAACAATACTACTTTTTTAAAAAGCTGCGGACTATCAACAGAAATTTTTTGGCAGAAAAATTCCTTAAGCATTTCTGAAGCGTTTTTTTATATGAAGTTTTTGATTCCTTAGCAAGCTGCGTACAGGCCTTTATTCAGGGAAGCGTTTCCTTTTTCCTTAAATTGTGTGATACGTATCGTTTTAAATAATTTGTCATCTAGTGACATTTGGAGTAACTTTATCCCTTTATTACTAGCTATCTTTTCAAGCTGTGAGAAGAATTGATCTAGATCTATTTTCTCATCAGCAATAAGGTTAGGTATTTCCATGGATCCAATAATAATTTTTCCTTTTATAAATTTTACCACGTGGTTTTTAGTGTATATTCTCACACTTTTCTTTGATTCGCTATTGTTCAACACCTCATATACTCGTGGGGTAACTACAATCCCCTCTTTGATCAATGTTGGTTTATTATTTTCCCTCTTCGATTGAAGTCTAGTCGTCACCTTCAATATGTTATTTACATTAGCTTTCACAATGTCCGAGAATTCTATACGCCGCATAATTTTCCTTGCATTTGATATATTCTATCGTGAAGTCATATTCTTCTAAGTCCAATCTCATCCTCGTTAGTTTCGACGATGGATTCTTCATAGAGAATAGATAAGGCAGGGGTCTATGATCACTTTTAATTAAAAATATCTTTCCATAAATATATGGCCTGAAATATTGGACTGCCCAATGAATGGCCGCTAGTTCTTGCTCTATCGTTGACTTATTGCTTTCACCTTTTGTGAATGATCTCGATGCATAGGCCACTGGTAACTGAATACCATTGTATTCCTGGCTTAAAACAGCGCCGCAGGCGTGTTTAGTTGCATCTGTTGTAATGCAAAATTGTCTCTGAAAATCAGGGTACTGCAGTATCCTAGGACTTAACAACTGACTTTTGAGGTAGTTGAAAGAATTTTCGCATTCTTTACTCCACTCAAATGGAACATTCTTTCTTGAAAGCCTAGTAATGTATCTAGATGCTTCTGCAAAATTTGGTATAAACCTTCTGTAGTAATTGCAGAATGCAATGAAGCGTTTAGCTTCTTCACCATTCAATGGTGTTGGATAATTGTAAATTATCGAAAACTTGCTATCATCTGGCAAAATTCCCTTATCTGTGCATTTATGTCCCAAAAATGTCACTTCTTTACAGAAAAATGAACATTTATCCGGATGCAACTTTAGGTTGTGTTTTCGACACATTGTAAATACGTCCTCTAAATTTTTCAGCATATGGCCAGTTGAACAACCGATGACAACTAAATCGTCCATATACAAAAATGCCTGAGCAGGAATAAAGCCCAGAAAAAGCCAATGACATCATTCTTTGGAATGAATTAGGAGCTATTTTGATGCCGTATGGCAATCTTTTGAAACGAAAGGAACCCTTGTCAGTTGAGAATGACGTAATATCCCTAGATTCCTCCGCTAATTCTATCTGATGAAACCCTGACATTAAGTCCAAACACGAAAAAAATTTTGCTCTGCCTAACTGGTCCAATATATCATCTATTCGTGGCAAAGGAAACTTGTCTGCTACAAGCTTTTTATTGACTCCTCTGTAATCAATAACCAATCTCCATCTTTTCTGTGTCGTTCCTGGTAACGACTTTTTCGGAACCAATAATATCGGACTATTGTACTCGGAAATTGATGGCTCTATTATATCATTATCTATTAATTTGTCAACCTGTCTATTTACCTCTTCCTTATGGGAATGTGGTATTCTATAATTCTTAATGTAAACAGGCTAACTATCTTTAATTTTTAATCTTTGTCTGTAAAAATTATTCTTAGAAATTTTGTCGGATTCTAAGGCAAACACGTCGGAAAATTCAGTGCAGAAATTAGTTAAAGCCTGATTTGCAAAATCTGGGAAATTTTTCGATAATTTATTCATAATTTTCATATTATGATCTGTGTCACTCTCGTCGACACGAACTATTTCATAGTCAGACATATTTTCAAATCCCACTTTCACATTTTCAAGCAAAACATTGTCCTGTGTCGTATTCACTATCCTTATGTAAGGATTTTTTATTAGTGACTAGAGTACTAGC
This sequence comes from Cordilura impudica, assembly GCA_963682025.1. Taxonomy (NCBI): domain Eukaryota; kingdom Metazoa; phylum Arthropoda; class Insecta; order Diptera; family Scathophagidae; genus Cordilura; species Cordilura impudica. Next base: position 153,964,044 of record OY821521.1, on the reverse strand, counting down.
AACGAATATTCCATTTCCTAAATTTTGATTTGGTATCAGAATTTCCCTCTCATGTGTGTCTAGAGTAATCCTTCGAATTACCTCGGATCTAGCCGGTATCGACAACGAATTGGGTTTTGGCGTATCGTATATAGGGATGGTAATATTACCATTAAAATTTTCGGGTCTTATTATCAACAATCCTTCATTCCCGTAATAATCGATAACACAGTTATAGTTTCGGATAAAATCCAATCCTAATATTCCGTCCCTAGGTATGGGAAAGTCTCCTTCAACCACATGGAAAGAGTGTTTGAAGGTAATATTGTCCAAATTGAGGTCCATCTCTATTGTCCCTCTGGATTTTATCGATGTTTCCCCAATTCCGCTTATCTGTGTCGCACAACTGGTATATATAAATATCTCAGGGGTCAATTTTGTTCTTTTCAGTACCGAAATATCGGCTCCCGTGTCAACTAAAAACGTACTGTGGGTGCCGTTAGGGTCACTTTTCAATAAAACATAGCTACTTGGATTGAGATTTAAGTTATAAGCTTTGCAATCATAGACCCCATCAGCTATGTTGGTGAAATGATTTGTACTTAATTTATGGAATCTTCCCCCAGTTGCATGGTCTGGGGGTTCTGGTAGTTTTCCTGTGACCGTGCGCATCGAATATTATGCTGGCGACCACGACTACCACTTCCGTTATAATTGCCGTACCTTACGCCATGAGTCTGATCGCGACTCTGGTACCTTTCGATCCCATTACCACGTCCATAACCGCGATTACCATTCATAGGGCCACCGCGATAGCCATTGCGGTTATTGCCACGGTAATTACCACGGTAATTTCCATTGTGGTTGTTGCCGTTTCTATTACCATTGGAGCGGTAATGTAATATGGAATTTTGTCTTGCAGTTGCTTCTGTGCAACTGTTAATAAATTTGGCCAGGGCGTCATTCAAGTTGCCAAATTGGCCTGATTCCATTACCAGTCCTACCCTTTCATTAGTACAACTCTTCGTTATTGCGCGAACAGCGCTATTGGTTGCATATTTTTCCGCTAATTCGGTTGTTAACCCATCTGTGATATAAGCGTTTTGAAGGCTTTTCGCTAGCTCTTCAATTTCCCGTGTATAATCATTAGGCGTTTTCCCCGCCTGTTTGAGGTTCAGCATTCTCGCTGAGATGACCTCAACGGATTCACCCTTAACTGTAGTTCTCAGTTTATCTATTATCTCCTGTAAATTCCCTTCGTTACCTCCTATGAGGTTACGTGCTGTCCCCTTTAGTTTAGTTTTAACCAAACTAACTGCGACGAAATTGTGGTCTCCTGTTATAGAGGCAACCAAACTTAAGGCGTCGAGGAAGCTCTGTAAATTCTCAGCCTTACCGTCGAACTCGGGAATAAGCCTTGAGGCAGTTCCCAAAAATTCTACCACTGATTGGGGCATTTCATTAACTTCGTCTGGTACTGGGTTATCAAAAGAAAAGTCTATTGTTTCGTGGAGACTATTCGGTATTTTTACCTCTAAATTCTTCCTCAATGCAACTGATATCAGTTGCTCTCTAGTGTCCTGGTAAAAGGCTTCGGCTGCTATCTTATGGGCCGAGGTTAGCCTCGAGTAATTTACGTTCAGCAATACTCTTATATCCTCAAGTTTATATAATAAAACTTGAAGGTGCTTATAAATTGTCTCTGGTTTTGTCGGTCTGTCATTATTCAACCATTTATAGGACCTGTCGAAATTTTCCTTAATATTCCTGGCTCTCGCAATTATTTCTGACCAGTCCATAGGGTGTCAGTAATTACCTATAAGTTTCTAAACCTGGTCAAGTCCCTTACCTAGGGAAATGGTCCTTACATAATTCTTTCTTATTGATCGTTTATGTAGTTGGTATAACGTAGTCAATAATTGGGCGGCCAAAAGGATTATCATTACAATGTAATAAATTTTAGGTGACTCAATTTCCACCTTTACGTCATTCACTACATTAGCCGTTGGGTCCACAATTTTGGATTCTTTTCCTCCCATGTTCAAATATCTATAATAGATCCGTACTAGTTTGAATCGAATATGTTAAACAGTCCACTACAAATTCTCATTTAATTTTACATTAAAATTTTGGTAGTTCCTATATTTGCCTAATTTTCATAATTCAATTGTCAATCAAAAAAAGTATTTGTTTATTTATCTGCATATCGTATCTCAATTAAACTATTATCATTTGCAACCGGATTTTTTCTGGATTTTCATTGTCGAAAAAGTATGGAATTGATTATGTTAAATGTATAACGAACATTAATTTAGATTTATTTGATTTATTTTAGTTCCTATTTTTTTTTTCTTTTATTATAATAATAATGAATATTTATATTGAAAATCAAATTCTAGTTCTAAGTTTTTAATACTAAATCTTTAATTTATATTGTAGATTGGATTTTAATTTTTACTTTAATTTTTGACTTTAATTTTATGTCTTAATATTTCTAGTTACATTAAAAAATTTTTGTCGTAATCTTTTTAGTAACAATATAAAATTTTACAAAAACCAATAGAACATATAAAAAACATGGTTTTATACTTAACTTATTTATTGTTTTTAGATATATCGGCGCCGTGTACCCTTGTTATTGTATAATTGTTGTGGTTGGTGTTGCAGCTTGTTCGTGTTGACGTTGGGACCGTTGTCACTGTTCATGATGCAGTTATCGTCGAGGTGCTTTGGCCGCACCGATCAATGATGCCGTTCATTGATTTCTTCCTTCAAATATATGTTTTATTTTTATTTGTTTTTTTTTTAGTTTTATATTTTACCAATTTGTATTTCTTTAAACTTATTTCGCTTAGTCATACATATAACTCTTAGCTTAATAATATATTTAATAATTGTTTTTAGCAAAATTTTATATTTTGAGACTGAATCAGTTTGATACACACACAGACATTCCTTTGAAATGGTTGTAGTTCCATAAGTTTAAATAGTTTTAATTACAATTAATTTTTTTTTTTTTTAATTAAAAAAAAATATTTTATAAAATTTTGTATTTTAATTAAGTGCTGCATTAATGTAATATTAGTTCACTATTAGTACTTATACACTGTTTTTTTTTTTTTTTGAAAACCAGCTGCCGTTATGATTATTCATATTCTTTTCGCGAATTTTATACACATATACTTTTTATTATTTTTTTTTTTTTTATTTATTATTTATTTATTTTTTTTTAACTGGGCAGGATCGCCATATAGTGAATTATTTTATTAAAACATTTATCTTTGTTTTGCTTCTGTTGAGCTTCGAACACCAAATGTGTATTCATTTATTTAATAAACTTATATCTACCTAAAAATATTACACACACACACACACACTCTTAACTAACTTAAGCTACCGTGGGAAGTATTTATAATCAACGTGTGAGAACTAGCTGACACAGCAAGTTCTCACAGGTAAATTGTAGAGTGCGAATAATAACGCAAATTGCAAGAGTGTACTATTGCATGTTTAGAACATGGCAATAGTCATTACTCAAACACACTACAACATATCCCCACAGGAAAAAGTCTAACGGTGTGATGTCACACGATCTTGGTGGCCAATCGACCGGCCCAAAACGTGAAATTATCTGCTCACCGAAGTGTTCTCTCAATAAATCTATTGATTGATGCGCTGTGTGGGAAGTGGCGCCGTCTTGTTGAAACCAGATGTCGCCTAGATCACGAGCTTCAATTTCAGGCATCAAATTGTCGGTTATCATGGCACGATAACGGTCGCCATTGACGGTTACGTACACTCGCATGGTTCGTGTACACACTCAGCTACGGCCGCTATATTTTCTTCACTGCGTGGATTTGGTCTATTCGGTCGAATATTATCCAATAATGAATGCTGGGTCTCAAGATGGGTGATGGTGTTACGAATAGTACGCTCAGTAGGCCGATTATGTTGACCATAAGTTGAGCGAAGTACACGAAACACGTTCTTCACAGAACGTGAATTTTCGTAATAAAGTAGAACGATTTGTCAACGTTGTTCAGGCGTAAGTCTTTCCATGATGAAATGCCAAACAATACTAAACAAAAATAACATGACAGCATGACACGACTGACACGTGATCTGTCAAAAAAAGGCTATTGAAAAAAGTATCTCTACTTGTTTGTGTCTTCTTCAGTATTCATTGTTAGTCCTATGTTTTGTTGTATTCGTAGACTTTCTATTGTGAATCGTTTTTTTTTCCTATATTTTCCTTATCAAGTATGCGAACTATGTCAAAAGCAGCAGTGTGGCCTGTGGGTTTATGCGTTGTGTTAACGTATTTGTTTCTTTGTTTTTAATTATGTCCATTCTATGTCCTCCTATTCCTGTTTCAAGTGTTCGTTTTGTTGTTCCTATATAAACCTGTTTACAGCTGTGATAGTCGATGCCATTGCATTTTATCTCATAAGCAACGTTACTTTGTTGTTGTTTATCAATTGGCGCTTTGATGTTAGAAAAAATTGAATTGAGAGTTGAGTTCGGTTTATAAGCAAAACATATGTTTACACTGTAAAATGTTTTATGTTGATCTACAGTTGGTTTATTTTATTGTACGTGTTTTGTTTGTATTTAATTTTCATTGTTCTTCTTTTATTAATGTGTTCACGATTTTTCTAGGGAAACTATTATCCGTCAGTATTTTCGTTATTTTTTTTATATTTTTTTTTATGGAATTGCTGACCGCTTATCTTAAATATATTTACGCTGATCCCTGACTCACTGACTGACTGACTGACTGATTCTGTAATGCTGAAATAATTCACATAGCACTTCCTACAAAGCTATGCGAAATACACAAACAAAATTTAATCTTTCTCATTTTATACAAACCCACACACAATTTTCTCTCTTCTATGTTACCGACAAGTGCTGCTACTAAAATCTTCTGAAAATCGACAATTTTGGAAACTAAATCGCCAAAATCGTCATTTTTAAAACAAGAAATTGTCAAGAAAATTTTACCGCTTATAAAACTCGAAAAAATATTACGGAAACAATAAAATTTATTTATATCATTCATATTACGAATATTTTTACAGCATTGGTTATTTCTATATATAAAAATGTATTAGTGATGAAATTTCAACGAAAAAAATTTAACACAGCAATCAACTAAATAATTTTCTTGATATGTATCTATGGCTGAAACATATAATATAGTTTTAAAGTATCGCCGTAATTAAAACTTAATTCTTAAATGGAGATGCTATTCAAGGTATTTCCGTTTTGAAGTGACATGACCCAGAATTAAATCTATACATATTTTGTAATTTCCATTTACACTGAACAAAAACTATCAATTTTCGATAAACAACCCATTAATTGTTAACCCTTGAAATCGCAATTTTTATACTACTGAAAATTTTAAATCTTCAATCATCATTTTTTGCAAATTTAACAAATCATTTTAACAAATTGAAAAATCGTCGGAATTACAATAAGTTGTCAAAATTGGCAACATTGCTAACGACAATAGCACTACATATGCAGATTTCGTGTTACATATGGAATAAGTTGAACGCAAAAAATGCATCAAAAAAAACTAATATCTATTCAAATTCTTCTTTAAATTCCAATTGTTGGTCAATGAAAAAATTCTGCAAAAAAAGTAATGAATGAAATTTCAAACATTTTTATTTTTCTCGTTTAATGTCGTCCGATAGGCATACATACTTCCTGTATCAAACTAAACTTATCCGTTTGTCTGTTTTGTTTTTCATCTCAAAATTGTTTTGTATTGTTAAGAGTGCTTTTGCTCAGGTTCTCTGATGGCCAGCACTTACCAAAGAGTATCCTTTTACTGATAAATATTTGAGAAAAAAGAGATCTTCAATGTGGATGTTGTTGTTGTCCAACGTACGATTTCGTTTATAGCTCTGTATTGAAAAGCCCTTGAAAAAATAGTGCAATATTAAGTTTAAAATTTAAATTATTGTATCTTTGCATAATTAAATTACATTGAAATTTCAGAAGAGAGGTGGGAAAATAATTTTTTTTCACTCATAATATTAACTTTGGCATAATTTACTTTCAAAAAATTTAGACAAACATAAATTACGTAAATAGGTATATTTAAAATTTTAATTTGAATAACTTATTGAAATTATCATCGAAGAACTAAAGGCGATTTGGAATAATAAGTTTTTGATGTGTAAACATCTATACGCGGGGGTAAATTTCTAATTCACAATACAATCACGTAAGAGCGTAAGATCTAACGCGTAACATGTGAGCATTAAGACAAATCGGTGTGACATGATTGTTTGGTGAAAAAATTATGATGTGTAATAACCTTTTTGTCACTGTTTTCTGCATTTTATTTATTACCAGATGTTTACACATCTCCCCTGTGATCGGACTCACATGATTTTTTTTCTTTGTGTAGGTGTATTGGTGTTTGCATTTCCTTAAGGGGTGGTAGGTTTTAAACCCTTTTTTTACATTTCCCTTCCTGAATGCACAACATGTCGAGAGTGTTGTGTCAAAATTTTAAGTAAATCAGAGCAAAACTTAAGAAGATACAACGTTTTCAGCGACCGGCTTCATACGGTATATAGTGAAGGGTCCGCCAAATAATTTTTTTTTTTTTGAAAATGCTATAAAAAAAACTAGTAAATATTATCTCAAATTTCTTTTTTTATTTGAAAGTGCAATCCTTCCGGTTAATAATGGAAAATAATTTAATTCAAATGGCTGCCTCGGCTGGCCGTGCAGTAGCTTACACGATCGGTCCAATTTATAAGCACATTATCGATTGTGTGCAGCTGTATTTCACCAATGGCTTCACGAATATTGTCCTTTAAAGCGTCAATTGTCTGTGGCTTATTGGCGTGACACTTATCTTTGAGGGCACCCCACAAATAATAGTCCAACGGTGTCAAATCGCAGCTCCGAGGTGGCCAAACGACATCAGCTCTGCGGCTGGTAATGCGATCTTCAAAAACAGGGCGCAAAACATCGAGTGTAGCTTCGGTTGTGTGGCACGTAGCGCCGTCCTGTTGCAACCAAATGTTGCCAATATCCTCCACTTCAATTTTTGTGAACAAAAATTCGTTCAACATGGTCCGATAACGATCACCATTGACTGTAATGGCCACTCCTTGCTCATTTTCGAAGAAAATGGCCCAATTATGCCTCTGGACCAAAATCCGCACCAAACAGTGGCTCGTTTTGGGTGTATCGGCTTTTCAATGTATGCGCGCGGGTTTTCTGTGCCCCAAATGCGACAATTTTGCTTGTTTACATACCCGCCAAGATCAAAATGAGCTTCATCTGAAAAGATGATTTTTTTTTTGGCAAAATCGGCATCTTCTGTAAGTCGATCGCAGGCCCACTTAGGGAAGCGAAAACGCATTGGATGGTCAGTTGGCTTCAACTCCTGAACCAATTGGACTTTGTATGGCGTCATACCAAGGTATTTATGCAAAATTCGTCTCAATGATGCCTACGAAATGTTAAAATCTTGAGAACGACGGTGAATTGATGTTGATGGCGCTTCACGCACACTTTCTGCCACAGCAGCAATATTCTCGGGTGTACGCACTGTTTTTGGCTTTTCACGCTTTGGTTTATCGATGAGGATGCCAGTTTCTTTCACTTTTTTCGCAACATAACGAACATACGGACCTGACGGTGCTTCTCTTCTGCCAAAATCCGTACGCAATTTTCGCACACATTCTGCAACATTACCATGATTTTCAAAGTAATGTCGCAATATTTCCCAGCATTGTTCAAGCGTATGCACAACCATATTCGTTCAGCGGAAGGATAAAACTTATTATCTGTCAAATCAGGCATGAGCTAAGTGTTACCATTCACGAAATAAGCACTAGTTGAAAGAAAAAACGTTAGATGGCGGACCCTTTATATAAATCATAGCTCAAAATATACTTGACCGATTGTTTTGAAATTTTAGACACTATATCTACACATAAATCATCAGGTAACCGCGAAGGTTTTTTTAATTCCATTTTCTTCCCCATTTTTTAACAAAAAATTCCCGAAATTGTATAGCAAAAATCGTTTTTCACTTCAAAATGCTGCAAAAAAAAAATAAAATTAAAAAACTCTTCGTCACTACTTCAGGAAACATGTCACCTTTTAAACGTATTTCGATTTCTTTATTTCACATGGTCCGGTAACGAGTTATGACGTTCACCGCAAAACAACAACGCCTCCGGATATTGGCTGTCACAGACTTATTTATTAAAATTTTTAGTTGAAAATTTTTTCAAAGATTCTTCAAATGTTATGCTATAAAGTGTATTCATGTCTTCAAAAAAGCGTTATGCAAAATACGACTTTTATTAACTTTTAAAACCTTACCCCCTTAAGAAAATTTTAGGAACCTTGCAAGTTCGTTATAACCGTAGTATTTTTTTGTTTTGTCCGAAAGGTTTAAAAACTTTTTTTAGTTGAATAAGTTTATTTATTATGATGCATTTTAAAAAGTTATGAAACATAAATTAAATTATTAAAAAGATACATATTAAGACTAAAATTACCGATTTCTATCAAAATAAAATATTTTTTTAAAATCATATAATATTAAAAACTCTTTTATGTATAAAAGCAGAAAGTATAAAGCAAAGGTTGGCTACTGGCAAACTTATGCGAAAATATACATAAAAGGACCTTTTACATTTGAAAATCGAAGTTTTTGGTTTGTATTTTTTACAAATGTTTTTCGATTTTTTTTAAAGAAATTTTAAAAACATTAAAATTAATTTTTTTTAAATATATAAAATATAGGAAAATTCTGAAATGGAAAAAAAAAACTTGTTTGTTAAAGTCAAAATAAACGGGCGCCTAGGCGCCACACAATGCACTAGTGTTTAATATTCTTGAAATGAAATTTTTCACGGTATTTAAAAATTGATTGGGTTGCGTAGCATCTACCTGATGATGTTTCTTTGGAGTACCAGTCAAGGATAATTTTGTTGTTAAACCTCTGTAGTTTTGAGTCTAAATAAGCAATCGTTAATCGGTTTCAATTTCAATTGAAAATTGGATTTTTGGGTGTTGTTTATTAAAAATTTTTAGGATCTCGTCTTTGTCGTCTATACTGAGGATTGCCAAAATGTCGTCTACATACTTTACTATGTATTTAAAATGTATGTTCTTACGTTTTAATTCTGCGATCACGGCATCTAGTAGGAAATCAAGGACTATGTCCGCAATAGTGGGGGAGAGTGGTTTACCCATTGGCATACCAAATATTAAAAATAAATTGTAGCATTTTTAAGAACTTCGCGCTGGGAATATTTGTAAAATTCCGTATTATGTTTTATTTCCCCATAATGCAGTGTGAACGGGTATATTGGTGAATAAAGAAATAACATCAAAAGAGACTAATATTTCATTATCATCAAGATATATGATTTCCAGTTGTTTTTTCAGCTGCAAGGAGTTTTTGTTGTTATAATTATCCGACGTATTATTTTTTAAAATTTGTCCTACATGCTCCGACAAACCGTAAGATGGTGCCTGGACCGATGACACTATGGGGCGAAGGGGAGTACCTGGCTTATGGATTTTTGGTAGTCCATAAATCCGTGGGGCTGTTGCAGCTGAGCAAAATAATTTACGTTTAATCCACGCATCTATATATTTGTTTTTGTATAGATCGGCGGCTATGTTGTTGTTTTCCCTTTGTCGTTTATTAGTTGAGTCCACCCGTAACATTTTATAAGTATTTTTGTCTTCTTCTAATGACAGTTTTGTTCCCCATTATCTGCTTGAATAACCGCGTCGTGTCTTCTCATAAACTTGTTGGTTTTTTCGTAAACAGTGTTTATAAACTTGTCCCTTTTTGTTATTTTAATATATTTATAATTAACTAGCTGTGCCGGGTCCGTTTTGCTGGCCCTAAGCAAACATCTGGTTTTTATATTGCATCTAAATTTTAATACACTGTGCCCGACAGAAGTAAAGCACGAACTCCCCTGAAATTTGATTTTACCACGCCCTCCGCCTACAGACCAAAAATCAAATTTCAGACTTCACAGAATCACCTGCCAGACTATTCTGAAGATTCCCTGAAAATATCATTAGAATCGGTCTATCCGTTTGTATAAATAGATGCCATTAACGGTACAATATTAAATTTTGAGTTTGGCATGCCCCTCCGCCCACAGACCAAAAATAAAAAGCAGACTTAAGAGACCAATAATCAAAAATCAGACTCCAGAGTGTCACTCGCAAGGCTATTCTGAAAATTCCCTGAAAATTTCACTGAAATCGGTTCATCCATTTTTATATCGATTTAGCTATGTCCGTCTGTCCATACGCCCGTCTGTCCGTCTGTCTGTATGTCCGTGTAAATCTTGTAATCGAACTACAGGTCGAAAGTATGAATGTATTTTGATGGCATTTGGTATATATGTTCAGACATAGCCCCATCCAATTGATCCCTATGAAATCGACTTAAATTGCCATAAGATACATATTATTATACAGATCTCGGTCAAGTTGGGTTTGTGTATGTTTATTACATCCATTAATCAGTAGTTAAAAAATAGACCTAGAGGACAATTCTTAGTCATAGTCCCCATATAAAGCTGCTTCCCGATACTCACTTAAATCTCAAATTTGGTTTAGCACACATGGTCTGGATCGGTCCATTTTGCGACCTAGTCCTCATATAAAAATAGCCTCTGATATGTACTTTCTCCTATTAGTGATTGTATAGTTAATGGCAGCATGTTCCAAAGGCGAATTGCAAAGACATAAAAATGGTGTTTCAAAAAAGAGGTTCTGTATCTGATCTGTATCAAGTCTTTAGAGCGGCTAAAGCAAATAGGGATTAATCTCTTATTCAGGTTCCCAGGTTCGCAAGCAAAAATAAATTTGTTTCATGAGTATCATATTTTAGAAAATCATCTATGTTGACTTCATAAAGGCTTTTGGAATATGTTGAAATATGGTCATGTTTTCTTAGTTTGAAGACGTATTTTAATATTGCGTTGTAAGTTCTGATAGGTTTTTTTTTCTATATATAGAATCCAGGTTCGCAAATATTTACTAGCGATACAGTGTAGTGAAAATACCAAATGAATGAGTAATAGTTGAACGACTTACTTGAAGTGCAAGATGATATTAACATACCTTAATTTGGCACACATTAAAATACCTATTGAATGAGTAATAGTTGAACGACTTACTCGAAGTGCATGATGATATTAACATACCTTAATTTGGCACACATTAAGTTCAACTACTTCATAACACCGCTTGGTCAAGTTACTCATAGTTATTTAAAAGTAATTGGGTATTTTCTCTTACCCTTCTTTTGCTTAGTTGTAAGAATTATTATTGTGACGAATAAATATAATTATTGATTTTAAAATTATAATAAACAGTTGGTTATGAACTACCTACACAATCAGATCGACGTGTTTCATTATTTTAATGTTCGGTAAATTAAATAACAAAAGTGTTAAAATGTTAAAAAAAAAAAAAAAAAAAAAAAAGAAATACTAAAATTTAAACAATAAAATCTATTCTACAAAGGCTCCGAAATCGGGAGATAGGTTAATCAAAACTGTGAAGATAAATGTGCTGCTTGGATTTAGTGAATTAAAAGAAAAATTGTGGTGAAAGACAGAAACAACTGACAAAAACAGCGATATATATACAATATAAACCAAAATTAAAACAAACAATAAAAGAGTTAAAAAAAAAAATGACTTGGTGGAAAAAAGTGTTGGATATGAGGTAGGAAAATCAAGTTAAGAAAATGAACACAAAGAACTAATAGAAACCTTAAGCAAAAACGTGCAAAATAATGAACCAATTCCTAATAAAACAAAAAACGAAATGAACTATGTTGAAATTTTATCAGTAATAACACTAGTCATAATAGCTGTTATCTACATAACAAAAATTATCTGCAAAGCATTGGAAAGCAGAAATAACAACAACGTACGTCCGCAACAAATATAAACAACATCAACAAACATCATCTTAATCAGCGACATCAATTTAATCAGCAAAATCAACAAACATCATCATAAAGCATCAGCAACAAACAAAAGTTAAGTCCTTTTATTAATTATGTAATATGATTAAAATAAACACTTAAAAAAAATCTTTTCCAATAAATTTAATTTATTACATTTTATTCAGATCAATTTTAACAACCGCGAAATTTTTAATATTAAATTTTTTGATTAATTTTACAACCGTTTAAAGTAACGCGAATTTTTTTTACGAAATATTAGATTGTATTTTGATTAATTTTTCTGACAAGCGAGAAAGGAAAATTACTTCTATATTTGCAATGAACATTAAATTTTTATATAACTCGAAAAATTAATGGATAAAAATGTATGAAACGTTTTATTTTACATTTAAAATATATCCATTTTTTTATGGAATATTATTTTTAAACGAATATTCTAGCCATATTCCTTTTCTTACCCTACCATAAAAGACGCGAGAAAATTCTGAAATTATAATTAGATTTTGAAGCAAATACGTGAAATTTTTTTGTTTATATTTTGAATTTGAAATTTTTTTTCAATCTAATTAGTCCAACGTATTAGTGAATTTTTCTCATCATTGTGAGATTTTTACATCGGATTTTGATTGCAACTTCAACATGAGCACGGTTCAGTCAACTGAATCTCCCAGGAGAAAAAATATGAGGCGTCTAATCGCCCAGAGTACACATAAGATAATAAAATAGAAAATTAAAGGATGAAGTTGCATGATTTAGTTATCAATGGGAAAGTGGTTTAGATCACTATTTCCAGGGCTTGAAAGTAGCTCATAACCAAAGTCTGACAACGTACCCTAGGGATAATGAAAGTAAATATATGACTAATATTATAGGATTCGAATCAAAATGAATGGGCTCGATGTTAATGGAAAATTGATTTAGATCAATTCTTCTCTAGGTTGATAGGACCGACATCGTGAGTTGCAACCGAAGATAATAAAAAGAGAAATTTAAAATTGAGATAATAATAGTGAAAATTGAAGAGTGCTCACACCTACGGGTGAATTAATTGAAACAATATTTAGTGAAGAAAAGATATGGAGAAGGAGTGGAATGGGAAGGAAAATGAATATGTTTTTGAAAAACGAAATTAAATTTAAATTGAATATGTTTTTGAAACACGGAATTAAATTTAAATTAAATATGTTTTTGAAACACAAAATTAAATTTAAAATTAACATGTTTTTGAAACACGGAATTAAATTTAAATTAACTATGTTTTTGAAACACTGAATTAAATTTAAATTAACTATGTTTTTGAAACACGGAATTAAATTTAAATTAAATATGTTTTAAATTAAAAGTATAATAAAATATATGTACATTAAATTCACAATTCAATTTGTAATTTTGAAAACAAATTAAATTAAAAATTTAATAAAATATATATATATTAAATTCACAATTGAATTTAGAATAACATATTTATAATGTCATGCTATTAAATTTATAACATTTATATATAGACTTTAAAGTTACTTTTATTTATGCTATACTAAAGTTAATTTTTATTTAAAAATATACCATTTTATATAACAACTTTTAATGAAAATGAGAAACAAAATATAAGAATAATAAATAATTTTGATAATTTTATATAAAAATATAGAATTAAGAAATTAATTTTACCTAATATTAATTAAACTACCCAAACTTGAAGTAATAACGAATACTAAACTAAGTTATATATATATATATAAAATAAGTATAATATTATGAAAAAATTATATAAAAAGTACAATAAATTATAAAAGAAAGCTCTTATAGACATCACTGATCTCTATAAGACCTTTCTCCTTTAAAAGGAGAGGTGTAGTGAAAATACCAAATGAATGAGTAATAGTTGAACGACTTACTCGAAGTGCATGACGATATTAACATACCTTAATTTGGCACACATTAAGTTCAACTACTTCATAACACCGCTTGGTCAAGTTACTCATAGTTATTTAAAAGTAATTGGGTATTTTCTCTTACCCTTCTTTTGCTTAGTTGTAAGAATTATTATTGTGACGAATAAATATAATTATTGATTTTAAAATTATAATAAACAGTTGGTTATGAACTACCTACACGATCAGAACGACGTGTTTCATTATTTTAATGTTCGGTAAACTCGCCGAACATAACAACAGTAAAGAAGGGATGAGATACATATATTTTCGCAAGTAGAATTAGTATGTTCGGTGGGGTTAAGTGTTGAGTTGTCCATAGTATACTTAAGTTAGAGAACGTTTCCCAGATGCGGCATTCCTATGATCAGACCAAATTTTTGGTTATAGTTATAGGGGGTTCGATACTCAGATTAACTAATTTGTGTTTAATAATTAGATATTTAGATTTAGATGTATTTAGACAAAGTCCATTAGATGTTGCCCAAGTGTGAACTTTAATCAGATCAGCATTCAATTTATCTACATAACTCGAAATCTAATTTAATTTACAGTTTATATATATCTATACATTGTCCGCATACAGGTGAGTCTAACAATATGATAGTTGTTTAATTATGCCACTAGAATATAGTGCAAAAAGAAGCGGATTTAGAGTTGAATCTTGAGGTTCTCCCTTTGTTGAAATACAGATTGACTGAATATGATTGGATATGAATAAATAAGATTGGTAGACGAGGACAAAAAATTAAAAATTGTTGACAGTTTAATAAATAAAATGTTGTGGTCTACTGTGTCAAATGCTTTAGAGTGATCCAGGAGAACAAGTAAGCATATATCACCATCATCAATATATCCAGAAATATCTTCTGTTGCATCAATCAGTGCAGTGACACAACTATGATTGTTACGAAAGCCTGATTGTCTATCTATTAGTAGACAATTATTTGAGTGGCACACATTTAATTAGAACATTTATTACAGCAATATGAATCTTCATGATATTGAATGAGTAACATGTATATTCGATAATTTAGAATAAGCTAAATAAGGAAAGCAAAATTGTAATAAATAGAGCTTCAGCTCAATAATAAAAACTAGTAGATTCCAGCCCTCGAAATTCGACTGCAAATTCTAGGAAATTTTATTTGTTCATTAAATAAAGACCCTAAAGGTATGCTAATCAATTATATCCAATTCACAAATCAACACAAAAAAACAAACTCATTTTTATTACAAACACATTAACATATTTAATAAACACACACATAGCATTGTATAATTTTATGTATGTGTTAGTGGCGACTTTAAATGCAATTTACTCAAAATAAAAAAAAAAAAATTAAAAAATCTGTAAATCAGCAAAACGGCTAAAAAGAAATACCTTTCAAATAATATACACTTGGTGAAAATAGGGATAAAGCGGTAGAACAAAACATCGGACACAAGAAATCGGTATAACATTCACGTCTGAAGCAGATAACCTTGAGTTTTAATGTTGTAAAAAGGAGTTTCCTTACGGGCTAATGATGGTCAAATTTGGTGTAAATGAAAAGATCAATTTATTTTCATTTTTCACCCAACGTTTCGCCTGCTTTTTTCAGACTTCTTCAGGAGTGTATAATTTTATTGATTCTGGCGACAAAATAAAATAGATATAAAACAAATTTTTAAGATATTTTTAGAAAAAGAAAATTAATGTTAGTATCCCTGATCAACTTACGATTCTATATTACATCCTACTAATTGTAGTCACTTATTTATCTAAAAAAACTGGACTTCACGACACAGAAATTGTAAATAAATAAATAAAATAAATAAATGATGACAACACAGTACTTTAACTATTATACTAAGTAATTGCAACCGAATATTGTAGCTTTGTGTTGTCTTTATCCTCTCTTGTGTTCATGGCATATTCTAATCGCTGCTGTATGCGTAAACTTTCTAATGTATATCGTTCATTTATTCTCCTCTCCTTATCCAGTATTTTTATTTCGTCAAAATTAGCCATATGATTATTTTCTTTCACATGCTGAGCGAGTGCTGTGGTTTCTCTCTGTTTGTTTATGTCCGCCTTATGTTCAGCAATTCGTTTTAAGTTTTATACTTTTTGCGTTATCTTACGTATAACACCACACACTATCCATTACATCAAACGGCAATCCTCCCGCCACAATTTATGTGCCTGTTAATCTGATGTTAAATTAATTTTTCAAATACCTTAGATAAATATGGTAGAATTGCAACAGGACGGCTCTAATTACTTAATTAGGGTACAGAAATAATTTTCGCATATTTCCAATTATTGGGAAAAATACACTTTGTTATTATTGTGTTGAAAATATATATAATGAAAGATAGCAGTTAAATTTTGGATGTAAACTATCAAATCCAACAGCATTCGATTTCATGGAAAAACAGCTCAAGATCCAATTGCATTATACAATAGAAGTAGAACAAAGTATTATCTGAAATTTCATTGTGGGTTTCATTACAGAAATTATGATTAATTGGAACTAGCAGATCCCAGCCCTCGAAATTCGAGTGCAAATTCTAGGAAATTTT
The DNA here is from genome assembly GCA_963682025.1 of Cordilura impudica. Lineage (NCBI taxonomy): Eukaryota > Metazoa > Arthropoda > Insecta > Diptera > Scathophagidae > Cordilura > Cordilura impudica. The sequence continues at coordinate 153,947,562 of OY821521.1, read as the reverse complement.
ATTTTTTCATTTAATAAAGACCCTAAAGGTATACTAATCAATTTTAGCAAATTCACAATTCAACACTTTTTAAATATCGATTATTGTCGTTATTGGTTTATGTCCAATATTATTTTTCAATTCAACACAATTATTATTGTGAGTGAAAGAAAGCAAAGTCACAAATACATTGACAAATTTAATAAACACACACACAATTGCATAATTTTTTGTATGTGTTAGTGGCAACTTTAAAAAAAATGTAAAAATTTTAAAATCTGTGAATCTGGGGACAGCTAAAACGAAATACCTTGCAAATAAGATCTGTTTGGTCAAAATCGGGAGAAAACTATTTAATAAATCATCGGTCACAAGAAATCGCCTTACCTATTAATATTATAGATATCAGGAATCTTTATAAGAGAAAAATTGAGGATTTCCAAATCCATTACATACGAATTATTTTGAGATTTACCAACACCAATTTCCCGAATAGTTTTCAAAGTTTTTGACGATCTAACAGCCGAATTAAAGCTGTTGTAAAAGTATGCAGTTTTAGCACATATTATCTTTTTGTTAACTTCAGATCTCATTTTACAATACTCATCGTGTAAATCCAATGTTCCAAAACGTTTCCAGGATTTGTATGTAGATTTATATATCTACGAGATATCTCAGTACTAAAGCATGGTTTCCTTTTAAAGTTGTTGTTAATTGTTTTTACAGGTACTGACATGTTAAAAATATTAGTGAGATTATTTTCAATAAAGTTTAATTGATCTTCAACATTAGACAAGTAATATATAATCCCAATTGATATTGGAAAACTCGTTAAATATTGTATTGTAGTGCATGTGTTTGAAATCATGGCAAGTTATGACATTATTAATCTCTTCCAGTTTAAGTTCGAAGTTGAGAAATATCAATCAAATCATGCTTAGAAAAACAAGCCGCCCATAGCTGATCATAAAGTAATACTTTGTGTTTACAACTGACGAAGAAAATATCAAGTAATGAGTAAATTGTTGTTGTATAGTGAGTTGGAACTGAACTAAGCGCATGGTATAGGGTATCGCATAGTCGGTCTAGCTAGACTTTAATTTTCTTACTTGTTTATTTATGGGATTTATTTGGATAGATGCATTTCATCAATTTGAGTAAAAATTTAAATATAAAAAAGCAATTTAACATTATGGAGAGAATAAATGCTCCCATATCCCCTTTCTGCATCTATGCTACCAGTATATACTTTAAAATATACCCACATATGTTTGTCGAAAAATAAATTAAACCGCATCGTATCGCACTTTGGGGCGGATTTTGGGCTGGAGACATCATTGGGCCATACTTTATCGAAAATGGAGCTTTTTAAACAGTGACTGTTACTGATGATCGATATCACACGATATCTGCCCACTTTGTTTCAAAACGATGGTGCCAGATGCCACACAGCCCGTGAAATTATTCAATTTCCTAGTCGTGCACATCCTCGTTTCTATGATAAGAAGTGACCTCATAGATTGTGCCAGATGCCACACAGCCCGTGAAATTATTCAATTTCCTAGTCGTGCACATCCTCGTTTCTATGATAAGAAGTGACCTCATAGATTGTGTAATCCAACAACATTGAAATCATTGAAATTCCTTTTATGATATTATTGGAAGTTGAAGATCTACATATGTCAATAACCCCACAACCACCCTAGTATTGAAGGAGAAAATTCAATGTTACTCAACGAAATTCCAGCAACATTTATGCAGTATATATATATGAAAAATTGCAACAAAAAAGTGCGTAAGTGCATGCAAACTAGTGGAGGCCATTGCCTCGATGTCTTGTTTCATACATAATCTTATCTTGTGTTCTTTATGATTCAGTAAAAAAAAATCATGTGAGTCCGATTACAGGGGAGATGTGTAAACATCTACACCCAAATTCATAACCAAATTTTAGCAGCCGCATATACATCGCACACAACGAGCTGCTTACTAGAATACCGATTAAGCCAAGCAGTAATTTAGCACAGAGTTTATTCATAACCAATTTTATTCTGTCAACTAAAAGTTAAAATATCAACTCTGAATTTTGTGACGCCATTCATTTTTATGCAAATAGGTTGGCATTTCATCTCATTTTTAGCAAGTGTTTGAAAGTTCTTTAGAATGAATTTAACAAGTGTAGTGTTGCCATAATTTGAAATTGTAAAGATGCTAAATTGCAAAAAAAAGATGCTAAAACGTACTGGAGCCAAAAAAAGATGCTAAATATTTTTTCAAATTTCATTACCTTTATATTGAAAAATTAAATACTTGTTAATAAATTCTTTGGTTTTTTAATCGAAAAATTAATATAAAACATAAGTTTCGATTTATATTTTTTAAATTTTAATTAAAATTATTTTGCATTTCATCTGTAATTTTTTAACATCAAATTGAGTTTTTTTTAATTTTAAATTAAATATTTTTAATTTTAGAGGGATTTTTTTTAATTACAAATATAACAGAATTTACATTATCGAAAGATACGATTATATTACAATAATTGGTTTATGGAATCTAATATTTCTGTGATGTCTTCATCTTCAAGTTCTTCTTGGCTCTGATATTTTTCTGACGATCGACTTTTATCAACGACATCGCTCGGTATATTGTAGGTGTAACAGCACCCATTTTTCAATTTCAAACCCTCTTTTATACGTATTACAGAACATAACAACTAGGGTTTATTCTGTTCAAAGTTTGCTTTTAACTAAAGCCTTTAAACTAAACAAACGTTCAACTTCGGCTTTTGAGAAAGACAAAACTAATAAAGACAATACAAATATTGATAACTCTTTTAATGAATTTTTTCTGTTTCAGATGATCTAAATTAAAACATATCAATACCATTAAAATTGTATATATTAAAAAATAATGAAAAAATCAAAAAAAAAGATGCTAAAAGCAACTTTTTATTAATAAAAGATGCTAAGTTAGCATCTACCATCTTTTCATAATTTTTGGATGCTAAACGACAAAAAAAGTTGCGAAATCTAGCAACTAAAATGCTAAAATGGCAACACTGAACAAGTGCATTATAAATAATACACTTGCTAAAAGACTGCTAAATATTGGTTATGAATTCGGCTGCTAGTAATTAAAGATTTTTTATGTCATTTTTTAAAATCAAACAGAAAGCGTCATCTATGTATCACTTATAGCAAAAACTGTTTCAGCTTATTCAACAACCCTTTGCTGTAAAACGTTAAAAATATCCCAATATAAACGTATATAAGTGATACATAGATGACGCTTTTATGCCGTTTTTGTGATTGTATTGTGAAATAAAAATTTACCCCCCTGCGTGTATAGATGTTTACACATCAAAAGTAACAATGTAAGAAAAAAGCTGTGTTTTCTGTTTAAATCAAATCTTGAGTGAATGTTTGGACACCTTTCACTACTTTTCCTTCAATACAATATTTTCTATTTCCTATAGTGGCAATAATTTATAGCTTTTGCTTAATATACAAAATAATTAGAAATTATTTTCTTATTAGATGAGAAAAAGATTTTCTAGCTACAAATTGTTCTGGTCGAGCATCTGTTCTGATTCAATAAATTTATTATCGCCAATGGATGAAAACTATTTTCCCATCATTACAATAAAAAGTAATAACAACAAAATTAAATAAACAAAATAAAATAATATAATTCATTTGTGTTTACTTTAGAAAATTTATTTTGTTTCAAACATAATAAAACACAACAAGACAAATTATACATAATTTTATTTAATGATTAAAACATTTTACACACATAAACAAAACTAAAATAATAAAAAAATAAAATATTTTATATATAAAAGTAACAAAAAATAAGTAATAAATTTGAGGTCGGCTAGCAGGAAAAGGGTATTTGGTCCAAGTTTGCTTAGATTAAAATTAAACAAAGAAAATAAGCCTAAATGAATTTAAATTAAATTTTTTATGAATTTGGGGTCTGCTGATATCAAAAAGTTCTTCTTTTGATAGAATTAAGTAAAGATTGGGAAGCTAAAAATGGCCTATTGTTTATTTTTGGACTACTGGGTGTAATAAACACAAATGTATAAACTTTTATGATAGGCAATTAAAGACCATTGCATAGGTGTCATTTATATGGGGACTAGGTCTGAATATACACTGACTATAACCAATTTGAATTCCGATCGTTGGTTCGATCGTAGTTTAAGCTTATATACTGAATTTAATAAAAATATAAGCATACTAGTATGCCCTGCCGAACTTCGCTACGACGTACCGAGAGTTGACCTGTTTTATTTCATAATCAGTTTTTCCTTCGAAGTTTATATTGACAATTAAAATAATTTATTTTATTTATTTAAACTAGCAGATTTCAGACCTCGAAATTCGAGCGCAAATTCTAGGAAACTTTATTTTTTCATTAAATAAAGACCCTAAAAGTATGATAATCAATTATAGCCAATTCACAAATCAACGCACAAACACATTAACAAATTTAATAAACACACACATAGCATTGTATAATTTTATGTATGTGTTAGTAGCAACTTTAAATGCAATTTACTCAAAATAAAGTAAAAAATTTAAAAATTTGTAAATCTGCAAGTCGGCTAAAAAGAAATACTTTTCAAATAATATACGTTTGGTCAAAATCGGGATAAAACGGTTTAACAAAACATCAGTCACAAGAAATCGCCTAGCCTATTAATATTATAGATTTTTTTTAGTTTAGTGCTTTCTGATAGAAAATATTTTTTTTTTTTTTTCATTCGACGCAAAAAGTATAAAATTTTTCGACGCGAATAAATGAATTTTCCAAGAATATGAATTTTCCAAATTATCTCCGGTAACTATTGGCCTTGAATTGGCCATTTTTAATTTTAGCGATTTTTTATTTCTCGCATTTATGATTTTGAAGATTTTCGTTTTTGCCGATTTTTGTTTTTTTTTTTTGCGATTTTCAGTTTTGGCAACTTTTTATTTTTTGATTTTGGCGACTTTTAAATTTGGAGATTCCGCCCATATTTTTCACGACTGATGTACTTGTCAAAAGTTTCAAGATTGCCGCTTTCACAGTACTTTATATTTTTTGTATCTGATGGACTCGTACTATAGTACTCCACGCCCACTGATCCAAGCACGCCCATTTTTTGTTTGACTAATCATACGAATAACTTATGGGCTCCCGCAAAGTACCAAGGCTATCACTTCTACAGTACTCCAGATATATGATATTCAATATTTAATTTGTATGGGAGGTGCTACGCCCATGGTCCATTTTTTGAAATAAACCATCAACATTAGTACAGTATAGAATAGAATGTTTCTTTTCAAAATATGCAGCCAATACCAAATTCTATCTCTATAGATTGTTACTTTTATCCAGAGTTCAGAAAAAAAACATACAATGAATAAACAAGTAAGAAAATTATAGTCGGTCTAGACCGACTATATGATACCCTATACCATGGTTTAGAGACCCTATCTTTCGGTCCAACTACTTCGATATAGAAAATAAGCATAAACCAAATTTGAGTGCGATTTTTATTAATTTTTTTGGCTGCAGATATGAAAAAGTTCATATCGGATGCTATATCTATAAAGGGACTAGGTCCAAAAATAGACCGATCCTGATCATGTTTGGTAAAGTCTCTTGTATTTTGCAAAAATATGTACAAACAAAATTTGAGAAGAATCAGTGCAATATTTTTGTTTTTTAATAGATTTAACTGAAGATCGGGAAGCAGCTCTATATGGGGTCAAAGGGATCATTTTTGGACTACTCATTAGTGGATGTAATGAATGCATATAAACCCAATTTGAGTAAGATCTATATGACAATTTGGATCTTATGGCAATTTATGTCGATTTCATATGGGTAATTTGTATGGGGGCTAGGTCTGAACATGGACCGATTCTCACCAATTTCAATAGCGTTCATCCCATGGCCGATAAAAGCTTATATACCAAATTTCATCAAAATATATTCATATTTGCGACCTGCAGTTTGATTACAAGCTTTACATGGACACACAGACGGACGGACGGACGGACGGACGGACGGACATTGTTAAATCAACTCAGAAAGTGATTCTGATTCGATCGGTATAATTAAAGATGGGTCTAGGTCAAATATTTTTGGTTGTTACAAACAGCAGCACAAAGTCATTATACCCAAACCACATAGTGGTATAGGGTATAAAAACTCGTACATGTATGTATGTATATGTAAACAAACATAACTTAGACCAACACACATATATTTTTATTTTCATATCAATTATGTTTGTGTGTCTTAAGTTGTTTTAGTTTTTGTGTCTTAAGTATTTTATTTTATTACCATATTTTATTAAAATAAAAACCAGTCAATAAAAACAATTGTAAATAATTTCAACGTAAATCACAAAAAAATGGCCAATAAAATTTTAAAATATTTGACAATTGTAAACAATTTGCAACGTAAGTCATAAAAAAGGGTTAATAAAATTTTAATAAATTTGGTTGAAACAATTGTCGTCGTTTTTATCGGGGTGTATCAGATCGCGAATTGATGTTTCAATTTTTCGCAGTACACGAGCCAGAACACGAATTTAAAATATAACTGAACTCGAACCTGTTTATTGTACATGTTCTGTTTTTTCTTAGTACACAAGCCAGAACACGACTTAAAATATAACTGAACTCAAACCTGTTTATTGTACATGTTCTGTTTTTTTTTCAGTACAAGTACCAGAACACGAACTTCAAATGAAGCAACACTCGAATCTGTGTGCTTTATGTGTGATCGAAACAAAAAGTACGTGATAGAAAAATGTTCGTGTAAATAACGAAATATTAAAACGAACACAGTCATGATGGTGTTGGGCACCGTAGAAAATTTAGAAACGCACATAATTGATATGAAAATAAAGATATGTGTTGGCTGCTTTTGAACAGAACATTGTGTGTTTCATGTGTGTATTTTCTGAACCTTGCTTTTATCCCAAATGCAAGATGTTTCCACTGCTGCATGCGCGAATATAGTAATTCTGCGTCTTGCTTCGTTAAATGTAAATCCCGAATTAGATCATTCAGCTCAGCTTGAGTTACTAAATGACGTTCATCAGCAGCCTTATGCAAACTACGACTGCTGGTGAAAGATGTTGGACGACTGGTAATGACTTAGTTATAAATTGACTAAATTCCATATGCTGAGATGTGGACAATGAATTTGAAATGTTGTATCAAGGGGTTTTTACAATATATAATTAATTTGGAATCAGACCTGAACTTTCGAGAAGAATAGGAACGCAAAATTGTCGCTCAATTATAGAAACAGAGAGCTCAAAAGAATACTACAGTGCAACATTATTTAATCCATATTTAGAGGAAATAATATCTAGTCTAACAGATAGATTTACTTATCAGAAAAATATTATAAAATCTCCATACAACTTAGTTCATCAACGCTATAAACTTCTCATGCAATGATTTCGAAGACCTCATAATATTTTATCAATATGATTTAACGAGCCACGTCAATTTATTTTAGATGAAATATATCTTTGGATTGAGTTTTGGAAGGCTAACGAAGGAAAACCTACTAAGCGATGAAAATATATTTTTCCAAATATCTTTATTTTGTTATTTTTAGCTTTAAATAGGAAATTGATTTTAAACTTTTTCTCATAGGTAATATTTTTTAAATTGATCTCATAAATAAATAATCTATTTCTGAAAAAATACACAAAATTTAATTTTAACTATAAAAAAGTAGAGATGCCACGAACAATGTATTCGCCATTTTATCGAAAAGCGAATATTCGGTATTGGGTTTAAACCGAAAGTTGAATAACACTGTGGAACAAATTCAGGTTAGCAAAAGTTAGATCGATTCTGAGAGTGAGCGGTGAAAATAGAGGCTAAATTAGAAGAACCGTATCGCGGCGCACAGTGGTCAATTTCGCGAGATAGCGGTCAAAACTATATAACTTTTGACCGGATTGGTATTTTTTTACGCAATTTATTTTGTTCAATAGGACGGACTTTAAGCTTCAATTTGCGTGTTCAAACGTAAAAATCGACTGATAGGAACGTAAGTAATTTGGAGTTAAAAATGCATTTCAATTTTTTGTTGAGTTTCCATGTAAAAGTTGAATATTTTGACATTTTAAATAGGTATTTTTTTATAATTTCTTATTTTCTTCAATCGTATTTTACAACCAATACTTATTTATTATTCCTAAACTTAATTTTGGTCAGAAAATGCCAACATTTGGCCCCTGACATTTATTTAGTCTCAATATTCACAGGGGCCAAAGGTTGGTTTTTTTGGAAGAAAGCTAATTCTTGTGAGGATTAAACTGAAAAATAACACTGAAATTCCCAACAATATCAATACCATTTGGATATATTATATACAGAACACAACATCGATAAAATTTTAAGTAAACTTTTACTATTGATTTAAAGTGCACATATATTTTATTTAAATGTATTAATAAAAATTTATACTAAAATTAGAAACAAATTATAATTTTTAAACTAGTATTAATTAAACAATATTAGTAAAAATTTCTTCCAAATAGCTTTGATTTTCATTTTGCAGTAGTTGTTTAGCTTCTTCATCTAACTCTAATGAGGTTGATTTCCATTTTTTTCGAATACTGGACATATATGGGTCTGATGTGCATAACAAAATAATAATAAGATCTTCATTAGTACAATATCTGGAAATTTTTCTTGTATTGTGCTCGCGAAAGAATCTGTAGTCTTTGTTCCTTTTTTCTTGGGCTTCTTCTGAGAGATCTCCAATTGGAAGCATATTGTGCTGAATTATTTGTTCCCCATGGAACAAAATTTTGTGAACTGTGGTTGGCATATGTCTCCAAGAATATTTTTGGTTATAAAGGGTTGCTGTCTCATTAGCATACTGACCAAATTTTTTTGCATCTATCTTTTTGCTACATGCTATAACTTGTAATATGATTTGGAATCGTCGTATTAAATCATAATCTACTCCAGTTATAGAAGCTGCAGTTTCTGGATCGGAAAAAAATCTCCTTGCTGTGTTTCCATCATTAGAATTTCCTTCTCCTTGCTTTGGCTGGTCAATTATAAGGCCTATCTCACGGTATTTTTCTTGAATATCTTTTTTTTCTGCTTTCTTTTTTCCAAATTTTCTTTGTTGTTTCTCACTGTTTCGCCTAACGGGCCAAATTCCAAATCATATCCCAATTTAAGAATATGCTCCATAAAACGAATTCTAGCATGAAGAGGTGACATTCCAAATTCATATGCTTCATTAAAACTATCGTCTTGTGTTGGTGGTTGGCTCAATTGACTTGATGTTTTTTGGCATATGGTGCAGCTTGACGATGACTTTGTTTTGGTTAAAGCTTGTGCAACTTTTCCATCAATCATTGTGAGACACATTTTAAAATTTACTTCAATGTCTTGGTCATCAAATTTAAATGTTACTGGTTGAAGTTCTTTAATTTGATCATTTATTTTTCGAACTTCTTCATCTATGACATCTTGAGTCTCCTTTTTCTAAGCAAACTTTATTGGTCTACAAAATTTTGTTGACGAGGGAATTTCATTCTTCCATACATCTATCTCTGCAGCTCTACTAGTTGACGGCTCTGAACCAATATAAGTTTTTGTTAAACGCATTACATTGTTTGTATTGTTTCTGGCCAGAGGACCCATCACATCCCCATTTAGAAATTAAAGTCATGCTGCAATTTTTAAACTTCTTTAAATAGTCAGCATCAAATGTCTTTAATAATCGTTCTGCAGTGTGTTCAAGAAGATCCTGCAATTTTATTTCTGCTGAACTTGAAGTTACACTAATAGCAGTTGGTGAAGGTAAGCAATCTTTTTTGGCAGAAACTATATCTCGATATGATGGAAAAATCCACAATTTTTTTCATTGGTTCGCTTCCGCAATTCTGTATATTGGTTTTTAGTCATTTTCAAATCCAAAAATAGTGCAAATGCTTCTTCTGGAGTAAATTTATTTTCTTCAGTTGGTGTCGGCATACTTTCTAAAATCCTTTTTGTGCGTCTGGGGCTTGCTTCCACTATTTTTTCAATGATAGCAATTTTACCCTTTTTAGTTTTCGATGGTTGAATTTGATGCAGAAATGAATCCTTTATGATGCTACAAGAAACTTCTTCATTGATATGTTTAAGCTTGCGTCTTCGTGATCTTTCACTACAATTATCAATTGGCTTTGCTGGTCGACCACCTTTTCCAGTTTCCGTGGTAGTTACTGATGGCTTTTTAAAAATAAGTTTATTTCTTAGCCATTATTGGTTGCGTGAGTAAAACAATTTCTTGTTTCTGGAACATTGATTTTACCGTTTTCTTAAAGTATTTAAAAAGTTTTTTATTTTTAAGTTATGAATTTTAATTTCTTGTTTGTCGCATATTTTGAAGAATGGATTATTCATTATTCATAGAACACTATAACTGAATTTAGACATTGTTTAAACAATAATGAAGAAAAAAATGAATGCATGGATTAATATACTATTGCTCGAAGTTTCAACATGATCTTTTTTACCTCTTTGAAACATAATATAACAGGTAGTTGGTTTTACCAGTTATTTCCATTGGTTTTAAATTTATTTGCAATTTTCACGTATTTAAGTTGTGTAATATTAGATGGCAATAAAATCTTTTTTACCTTTTCCAAATGAATTGCCAGATACCACATAATTTGAGAGTTCTATTGTCATTTTTGTCAAAATTTTGATACACCCTTCTATGTGGACTAGGTCCAAATATGGGCCAACTTCTCCTAATTTCAACAGAATTATTTTTTGGGTCAATAAGAACTCTTGTACAAAATTTCATCAAAATATATGCATAATAGCCACTTTCACATACAAATAACTTCTCAAAAAATATGACGTGCATTTGTACCGAATATCTTACCTTGGGTCAGAAAAATTGCTGTAGCTCAAAAAGTGCAGTCCCGATGTATGGACATGTATATATAGGAATGTAGGGGAGAGTTAGCACTACAAAATAGTAAATTTGTGTTTTGACTCAGCTTGACTCACAGGAGTTGTGCTCTATGAAGTATGAAATTTCCGAGAAATTTGACCTTTTTTAAAAAAAAAATTTAAATTGTTCTGAAAACAGTAGAGGTTAAATTTTTTTACCAGTAATAAGTTAGGTTACAACACAAAATTTATTTCGTCCACAAGTCTTGAAAAACAAAAAAGTTATGATCATTTAAACTTTAAAAATTAACTAAAAATATCATAAATTTACTAAATTCTGAAAAAGCCCATTTTGGACCACCCTGTTCTCAGTGAAATAGTTGATATAGAGTTCTAATTTTTTGGCTCCCGAGGTTCACTACTGTCTACTTTCATATGAGTCTAATAACTTTAAAAGCGGAGAACAAAAACCAAAAGGAGTTTTGGCCGCTATCTCAAAATATTGACCACAGTGCGGCGTTTGTTTATGTTAGTTCGAATTTTTTTTTTAATCGACCTTCGAACTTTGCAGTCAAATGCCGATTTTCAGCACATTGTTTACATGGTTTTTTTTTGGCTATAACTCGTCGACTAATTGATATTTTTTCAATCTGTAAAAGCCAAATTATTGCTAGAGACCTGTGCAACAATTAAAATTTTTTAAAAAATTGATTTAGAAAATTTTTGTGGTGTTGATGAAGAAAAATTATTTTTTTTCATGCTTTTTCAAAATATTTTCCACAAAACTAAGTCTTTTTTTGCTTTTTGTTTGATCTATAATATGCTTCTCAGTTTCTTCAACAAATTTCATTTGAAAAGAAAATGGTCTTAGTGATAATATGCGTTAAAAATACCAAAACCATTAAATAAATAGCGATTTAGGTAGAAGTAATTAAAAAGGGAAGTTCCAAGAATTAGGAATTAGTAAAACAACTTTTTTGTTTTCAACCACCGCACAGGTAGCGATTTTTTTTTATTTCGTACAAGCGAACTAATTTCAAAAATGAATATTCAGTTAAGACTCGAAACTCAGCCGAAGCTGATGTCTTTTAATTTTCGCTCGGTCGTGATAAAATTCGCTATTAATTTTTTTGGAACTTATTTCATTTTGTGAGTGATTTAAGTTAAGTGCATCAGTTTCATAAAAATAACAAAAAAAAAAACATTGTATAATATATATTGTATTAAAAATGTCGGAACCAAAATGTAAAATGGACCATTTTTGTAATGTTTGTGGACGTTTCATTGCAAGCGATGAAAAATGTGGCAATGCGAGTGATTTTTTTTTTGGAAGCCTATAAACAATATTTCTCGCAAGAGTTTATCACTGAAGTAAACTATGCCCCTAAAAAAGTTTGCTTTAATTGCTATTCAACTCTTATGCAATGGAAAAGTGAAAAGAAGAAGGCTATGACTTTTGGTATACCAATGATGTGGTTAGACAACAGCCCGCATCAAGAAGAAAATTGATATGGATGTATCAACTACCGTAAAACTTTGAATAGAAGAAAAGCAAAGAATAAAACTTATGTAGCAGTGCCAAGTGTCCAATTACCATTACCGCACTCAGAATTCGTTCCAGTACCAACATACCGAAATATTGATCTTCAAACAGATATCAGTACTACAACCGCCGCTGCTACACCCATGGATTTCTTCTCAGAATACGACCCTGGTGAAGGTACATCCTATGAAACATCAAAGGACCCAATCCTAGTCACACAAAACCAATTGGATGGAATTGTTGCAAATTTGTGTTTGACTCAGAAAAAATCAGAACTACTGGCTTCATTTTTGAAAGGAAATAATTTGCTGGCGAAAGGTACCAAAGTAACAGCAAATCGAAAACGCCAAAAAGAGTTAGAAAAGTTCTTCAATGTGAATGATGCAAAAAATTTCGCTTATTGCAACGATATTGAAAAGTTAATGGAGACGGTAGGGTTAACCTATAAAAAAGATGATTGGCGTTTATTCATCGATAGTTCACTAATCAGCTTAAAAGTTGCGCTTTTGCACAAGACAAATAGAACGCCTTCTGTTCCGATTGCGTATAGCACTGACACTAGTGAAAATTTCGATAATTTGAGACACATTTTGGAAGTAGTCAAATATAATGAACAGCAGTGGCGCATTTGCTGCGACCTCAAAATAGTTTCATTGCTTACAGGCTTAACAGCATCTGGCCGTCCAAAATATCCGTGTTTTTTGTGCGATTGGGATTCACGATACGGAGAAGGTATTAAAGGAAGAAACCAGTACAAACAGCATAACTGGAATAGTCGCATTGGACGGAAATGGCCTAAAGACAATAGGCTACATGAAAGTCTTGTTCCTGAAATGAAAATTTTGTTGCCGTTGCTCCACATTAAACTTGGCATTGCTAAAAATTTTTTGAAATGTATCGCAAAAGAACCAGCATTATTCAACCGCTTAAAAGACATTTTCCCAAGACTAAGTAACGCAAAAATTCAGGAAGGGGTTGTTAATGGTCCCGACATACGGAAACTAATGAGTCGTCAAGATTTTGACCAAAGTCTGACAGATCGAGAATTAAATACATGGCTCGCATTGAAAGCAGTCATTAAAGGACTTTTGGGTAAAGAACGCAAAGACAACTACAGGCAATCTGTTGCAAGCATGTTCATCCCTTGCATTCGCATCTTGATCAACTCGCAGTTGCCAACTGAATCCGATGAGCAAGGCGAACGTTTGAAATAAGGTAACTATAGAGTGTCCATATTTTGAATTCCTAGAGTTTTCTAATATCTTTGTCAGAGTGCATAACTTAAACATGTTAACGATTGAAAACTATTTTCGTTTCAGGTACAGAGGAAAGAAATCTCCAGATGCAATACTCGCTGAAATTTGTTGGTGGTATAAAAACACCTTTGAAGAAGAGGAAGACGAGGAAAAAGAGGAAGAAGGGGAAGACAAAGATGAAATTCCAGAATATCTGTTGGACGAAATTATCAACCTTTCTGATGATGATGACGATGGCCAAGATATTAGAGAGAGATGTTGATCCACAGCCGCCTGCTAAACGGCAACTGGCCAAATCATTAATTTAATTTATTTAATTTTTTTACTTAAAACTTGTCATAACTAACATTTCAAAAATATGTTTTTTCCATATTTTTATAATTTCTTTTTCAATGTTTCTTCAAAACCAACACTGAACAAAATTGGTACATAAAAAATGGGAAGTAAATTAATATTAATCTGGAAAACACAAGTTTTGTATTATGATTTTTTTTCTTTTCAAATGAAATTTATTGAAGAAACTGAGAAGCATATTATAGATCAAACAGAAAGCAAAAAAGACTTAGTTTTGTGGAAAATATTTTCAAAAAGCATGAAAAAAAATTTTGCTTCATAAGCACCACAAAAATTTTCTGAATCAATTTTTTTTTTAATTTTCATTGTTGCACAGGTCTCTAGCAATAATTTGGCTTTTACAGATTGAAAAAATATCAATTAGTCGACGAGTTATAGCCAAAAAACCATATAAAAACAAGTAAGAAAATTATAGTCGGTCGAGACCGACTATATGATACCCTATACCATGCGTTTAGAGACCCAATCTCTTAGGCCCAACTAACTGGATATAGAAAATAAGCATAAACCAAATTTGAGTGGGATTTTTATTAATTTTTTTGGCTGCAGATATGAAAAAGTTTATATCGGATGATATATCTATATGGAGACTAGGCCCAAATTTGGAACGATCATGGCCATGTTTGGTAAAGTCTCTTGTATTTTGCAAAAATATATACAAACAAAATTTGAGAAGAATCAGTGCAATATTTTTGTTTTTTGATAGATTTAAGTGAAGATCGGGAATCATCTCTATATGGGGCCTATGCCTAAGAATTGTCCCAGGAATCATTTTTAGACTACTCATTAATGAATGTAATACACGCATACAAACCCAATTTGAGTAAGATCTATATGACAATTTGGATCTTATGACAATTTATGTCGATTTCATAGGGGTCATTTGTATGGGGGCTAGGTCGGAACATGGACCGATTCTCACCAATAGCGTTCATCCTATGGCCAGTGAAAGCTTACATACCAAATTTCATCAAAATATATTCATATTTGCGACCTGCAGTTTGATTACAAGGTTTACATGGACACACAGACGGACGGACGGACGGATGTACGGACACACGGACGGATGTAAGGACACACGGACGGACTTCGTTAAATCGAATCAGTTAGTGGTTTTGATTCGATCGGTATAATTAAAGATGGGTCTAGGTCAAATATTTTTGGTAGTTACAAACAGCAGCACAAAGTCATTATACCCAAGCCACATAGTGGTATAGGGTATAATTATAGTCGGTCTAGACACACTATACAATACCCTATACCATGCGTTTAGAGACCCTATCTCTCAGGCCCAACTAACTGGATATAGAAAATAAGGATTTTTATTATTTTTTTCGGCTGCAGATATGAAAAAGTTCATATCGGATGCTATATCTATATGGGGACTAGGCCCAAAAATGGACCGATCCTGACCGTGTTTGATAAAGTCTCTTGTATTTTGCAAAAATATATACAAACAAAATTTGAGAAGAATCAGTGCAATATTTTTGTTTTTTGATAGATTTAAGTGAAGATCGGGAAGCAGCTCTATATGGGGCCTATGCTTAAGAGTTATCCAATAGGGATTATTTTTGGACTACTGATTAATGGATGTAATATATACATACAAACACAATTTGACTAAGATTTGTATGATAATTTGGATCTTATGGCAATATATGTTGGTTTAATAGGGGTCATTTGTATGGGGGCTAGGTCTGAACATGGACCGATTCACACCTATTTCAATAGCGTTCATCCCATGGCCGATAAAAGATAAAATACCAAATTTCATCAAAATATATTCATATTTGCGACCTGCAGTCTGATTACAAGCTTTACATGGACACACAGACGGACGGACGGACGGACGGACATCGTTAAATCGAATCAGATAGTGATTCTGATTCGATCGGTATAATTAAAGATGGGTGTAGGTCAAATATTTTTGGTTGTTACAAACAGCAGCACAAATTCATTATACCCAAACCACATAGTGGTATAGGGTATAAATATGCTGAAAATCAGCATTTGACTGCAAAGTTCGAAGGTCGATTAAAAAAAGTTCGAACTAACATATTTTCACCCCTCACTCTCAGAATCGACTTAACTTTTGCTAACCTGAATTTGTTCCACAGTGTAATTTAATTACTCATATGGACGTACATAAATCAACGCTGCTTAATATCTTACTTCAATATCTTCAAAGAAACTACAATAGTCGTGACATCTCTAATAATAAGCAAGTTTTTTTATACCCTATACCATTATGTGGTTTGGGTATAATGACTTTGTGCTGCTGTTTGTAACAACCAAAAATATTTGACCTACACCCATCTTTAATTATACCGATCGAATCGGAATCACTATTTGATTCGATTTAAATGTCCGTCCGTCCGTCCGTCCGTCCGTCTGTGTGTCGATGTAAACCTTGTAATCAAACTGCAGGTCGCAAATATGAATATATTTTGACGAAATTTAGTATTTGATCTTCTATCGGCCATAGGATGAACGCTTTTGAAATTGGTGAGAATCGGTTCATGTTCAGACCTAGCCCCCATACAAATGACCCCTATGAAATCAACATATATTGCCATAAGACCCAAATTATCATACAAATCTTAGTCAAATTGGGTTTGTATGTATATATTACATCCATAATCAGTAGTCCAAAAATGATCCCTATTGGACAACTCTTAGTCATAGGCCCCATATAGGGTTGCTTCCCGATCTTCACTTAAATCTATCAAAAAACAAGTAAGAAAATTATAGTCGGTCTAGCCCGACTATACGATACCCTATACCATGTTTAAGAGACCCTATCTCTTCAGTCCAACTAATTGGATATAGCAAATATTCATAAACCAAATTTGAGTGGCATTTTTATTAATTTTTTTCGCTGCAGATATGAAAAAGTTCATATCGGACACTATATTTAAATGGGGACTAGGTCGAAAAATGGACCGATCCTGACCATATTTGGTAAAGTCACTTATACTTTGAAAAAATATATACAAACCAAATTTTAGAAAAATCTGTACAATATTTTTGTTTTTTGATAGATTTAAGTGAAGATCGGGAAGCAGCTCTATATGGGGCCTATGACTAAGAGTTGTCCAATAGGGATCATTTTTGGACTACTGATTAATGGATGTAATATATACATAAAAAACCCAATTTGACTGAGATCTATATGATAATTTGTATCTTATGGCAATTTAAGTCGATTTCATAGGGGTCACTTGTATGGGGGCTAGGTCTGAACATGGACCGATTCCCACCAATTTCAATAGCGTTCATCCCATGGCCGATAGAAGCTTATATACCAAATTTCGTCGAAATATATTTATATTTGCGACCTGCAGTTTGATTACAAGCTTTACATGGACACACAGACGGACGGACGGACGGACGGACGGACATCGTTAAATCGAATCAGAGAGTGATTCTGATTCGATCGGTATAATAAAAGATGGGTCTAGGTCAAATATTTTTGGTTGTTACAAACAGCAGCACAAAGTCATTATACCCATACCACATAGTGGTATAGGGTATAATTATAATATTTTTATGCCTACCAATTTTTTATACCCTATACTAACTGGACATATAATTATAATATTTTTATGCCTACCAATTTTTTATACCCTATACCACTATGTGGTTTGGGTATAATGACTTTGTGCTGCTCTTTGTAACTACCAAAAATATTTGACCTAGACCCATCTTTAATTATACCGATCGAATCAGAATCACTTTTTGAGTTGATTTAACAATGTCCGTCCGTCCGTCCGTCTGTGTGTCCATGTAAACCTTGTAATCAAACTGCAGGTCGCAAGTATGAATATATTTTGACGAAATTTGGTGTATAAGCTTTTACCGGCCATGGGATGAACGCTATTGAAATTAGTGTGAATCGGGCCATGTTCAGACCTAGCCCCCATACAAATTACCCTTATGAAATCGACATAAATTGCCATAAGATCCAAATTGTTATATAGATCTTACTCAAATTGGGTTTGTATGCGTTCATTACATCTATTAATGAGTAGTCCAAAAATGATCCCTTTGGCCCCATATAGAGCTGCTTCCCGATCTTCACTTAAATCTATTAAAAAACAAAAATATTGCACTGATTCTTCTCAAATTTTGTTTGTATATATTTTTGCAAAATACAAGAGACTTTACCAAACATGATCAGGATCGGTCCATTTTTGGACCTAGTCCCCATATAGATATAGCATCCGATATGAACTTTTTCATATCTGAAGCCAAAAAAAATTAATAAAAATCCCACTCAAATGTGGTTTTTGCTTATTTTCTGTGTCCAGTTAGTTGGGCCTAAGAGATAGGGTTTCTAAACGCATGGTATAGGGTATCGTATAGTCGGTCTGGACCGATTATAATTTTCTTACTTGTTTTTGTATAACTTTTTACAGTGCTTTTTTTAGTTTAGTTAAAAAGGGGCATGTTTTTATATATCTATAATATTAACAGGCTAAGCAATATCTTGTTACTGATATTTTGTTCTACCGTTTATTCGGATTTTGACCAGACGTATATTATTTGAAAGGTATTTCTTTTTAGCCGTTTTGCAGATTTACAGATTTTTAAATGTTTATTTTGAGTAAATTGCATTTAAAGTTGCTACTAACACATACCTAAAATTAAACAATGCTATGTGTGTGTTTATTAAATTTGTTAATGTGTTTGTAATAAAAACGAGTTTGTTTTTTGTGTTGATTTGTGAATTGGCCATAATTGATTAGCATACTTTTAGGGTCTTTATTTAATGAAAAAATAAAATTTCCAAGAACTTGCACTCGAATTTCGAGGACTGGAATTTGTTAGTTTCTATTAGATTTCTATTCTGTTTGTGGTTTCATGCTTCAAACAATATTTCGTTTTTTTTTAGAGGTATTCCAATTATTAAAGTATAAAATTTTGAAAGAACATTATTTACATCTAATTGTTCTGATATGATCAAATAAAAATAACATCCGGTTCATGTGTAATATTTACTGTTTTACTGAAAAAGAGTTTGAGTTAGTTTAGCCTTAAAAGCTAATTTTTTTCTGATGAAATCATAAGTATGTACTTGTGAAATTTATTTCTAAGTTATATATCTAAAAGCTTACCAATATGCTAGTAGGGATTTATTTCTCTTTCATACCAGTTAGAAAATTTAATTTTATTTTATTCCAACTTGAATATATAACTACATTTATGTTCCCCCATTCTTTACTACTTTTCTATTTATTATTGTTGTTTATTTTTCTTGCTTTTTGATGCGAAAAACCTCTTGTGTGACATTCAAGTGTCAATGATACTGATTGAGTTGGTATATTTAACATGAATGCTGGGGTAATTCCTACATTTATTCGGTATCTCAAGTGAAATAAACATTTGCTGAGTGTGTGTTGGAACTTTTTGGCGAAAATTGTTTTTTGTTTGCAGAGTTTGAAAGAATTCCTTGAAAATCAAATGATATTGTGAAGTAAGTTCAGGAGATTTATTGATAGCCAACGAGGCTACATATTATTAAGAGTGAAGGAAGCTTCATTTGTGTTTTTTAAAGTTTAAAAATTAATCTTAACTATGATTTTATTTATAGCTCTGCTTTTAATGTAAATACTGGTGAGATTTTTTGATACTCGGATGCTATTGTATGAAAACTCTTATGCAGGTTACAAACATGAATGTTCATGTTTTGTTTATTTAGAACTTAATGCTCATGGATGCTCTAGATGAACTTAATTAAATTTTCGAGTCAGGAACCAAGATCAGAAAACTTAATACTAATGTATGGTATCTTAATAAAACATTAATACATCCAGAAAATTTGATCCATATGAATATATAAAAAATAAAAATGCTTAGATGTGATAAAAGCCTTAAGAAAAATTTAGTTATATTGTTAGCTTGTTTTCTGAATATGTTAAACTTTATATCGGATGATATTATTTTACATAATCCAAATTTAATAATACAATTATAAATTAACTAGTAGGCTCTGAGGTGCCTCGCTATGAATTACCCACGAAAAATTTCATAATAGCAGTTCATTGATTTTTGCATTACCAATAATGAATTAATCCTGCCCACTGCATTACTTCTAAAGTGAAAATAAGGCGTTACTATAATGTGCTATAAAGCTACTTATATTTCATGCCAGCTCCTTGTAGAATGCATTACTTTCAAAGTGAAAATAATGAGTTCCTAGTAATGTGTTGTAGCTACTTCCTTTAACTAGTTATTTTACCTATAACTAGTTAATTTAACCTTACCATTAACTAGTTACTTTACTCCCTACTCGTAAGCTTAGAGGCAACTAGCTACCTCCAATGACATCCGCCTGTTAAAATAATGAGCTTATCAGCAAACTTTAACCAGCTACTTCTCCTTCTAAAACCCATTATTTGGTAATGTTTTTTTCCAGGGTACTGAGACTTCTTGACCTATATGTTTTCATAATCAATATATCCTATGAAGCACAGTGGCTGAAAATCGTTTTTCATTGGCCATAATTCTGTAACTTTTGAACCAATCAAAATATTTAAGTAATTTTAGAGTGAAATATGTGTTTATTATTTTTTTATTTATTAAAAAATTTAATATTTGGATTTTAGTAATAATTATAAACATTTTTTGTAAGAATGGGATTTTTTAATGTTACACTCAAAAAAATTTTTACACTAAAAAAAAAAAAAAAATAGTAAAATCAACTGGAAATTTTGCTATTATTACTGAAAAATTAAAAATTTTTTTTTGTCAGATTTGCAAATTTGTTTACACTCACAGAGTGTGAGACTTCTTGACCTATATGTTTTCATAATCAATATATCCTATGAAGCACAGTGGCTGAAAATCGTTTTTCATTGGCCATAATTCTGTAACTTTTGAACCAATCAAAATATTTAAGTAATTTTAGAGTGAAATATGTGTTTATTATTTTTTTATTTATTAAAAAATTTAATATTTGGATTTTAGTAATAATTATAAACATTTTTTGTAAGAATGGGATTTTTTAATGTTACACTCAAAAAAATTTTTACACTAAAAAAAAAAAAAAATAGTAAAATCAACTGGAAATTTTGCTATTATTACTGAAAAATTAAAAATTTTTTTTTGTCAGATTTGCAAATTTGTTTACACTCACAGAATATTTACACGTAAAAAAAAAAAAACGTTTATAATATTATCTAAAAATCTTGCTATTACTACAGAAAAATTTATTACTTTTTGCTGTCAAATTTGATAATTTTAAAAAGCATTTTAATAATAAAAACTGCAATAGATTTTAATTGCATTTGTAGCAATGGTAGGTTATGTTTATAATTATTTTTTACTTATACTATGTTTTTCGTACTTAAATAACAATGAAAGGCAATTATAATTATTATTCATTTGACTCAATTATTGATTGCGAATATTCCATATTTTGTCCTGTGTTATTTCTGTTCTTTAGTAGTTTTTTGACTTCTAAATCTAAATCCCGATGTTCCACTTTCCATTGATTTCGAATACTGGAGATGAAAGGATCTGACGTTGCCAATAATATATTAAATATATCTTCATTTGTGGAATTTCTTGAAATTTTTCTAGTATTAAGCTCTCTATAAAATCTCTAGTCCTTATTCCTTTTTTCCTGAGCCTCCTCTGATAGATCTGCAAGTGCCGCCAAATGATATCTTCTCCATGATAAAGTATTTTGTGAGCTGTTGCAGACATATTTCTGCATTTGTAGTTGGTTGTATATATTTTTGCAATTTCCTTAGCATAATCTCCAAATTTTCTAGAGTCAGTTTCTTCATTGCACGCAAGTACTTCTAGGATTATTTTAAATCTGAAAATAAGGTTTAAATCCACTCCTGTTATTTCAGATGCTGTTTCTGGATCTGAAAAGAATCTTCTTGCGGCATTGCCATCATTTGTATTGCCTGACCCTTATTTTGGCTGATCTATAATCAATCCAAATTTGCGATATTCATCTTGAACATGTTTCTTTTTTGCACATTTTAACTCTTTGTTGGTTTCGTTGTTTCTTATTGATCCTGAAGACCCGAAATCCAAATCATAACTGATTTTTAGTATGTGTTCCATAAGTCGTATTCTTGCATGTAGTGGTGATAATCCAAATTCATATGCATCGGTATTATCTAATGATTTTGTCGGGACTTGGTTTTATTGGCTTGATGTTGCTTGGCATATAATGCAGCTGGATGCAGCCTTCGTGTTAGTCAAAGCCTGACCTACTTTTCCATCAATCATTGTCAGTACTAATTGGTAGCTTACTTCAATTTGCTGCCCATATAACTGTAATTGTAATGGCTGTAGTGTTGCAATTTGGGCCTTGATATCACTAACTTCTTTGTTAATGGCATGATGAGTTTCTTTTCTGAATTCAAATTTGATTGGCCTGCAGTATTTCGTAGAACATGGTGTCTCATTTCTCCAAATATCCATTGTTTGCGTTGTACTAGTCGAAGGCTCTGAATCTTCCAAAATATTTTTCAATCGCAATGGTACAAATGATACCATGAACATATCAGAGTCCGAAATATTTTCACATACTACTTGTTTGTATTGTTTCTGTCCCGAAGAACCATCACTTCCCCATTTATAAAAAAGAATTAACTTTGTGTTTCCATATATCTTTAACTCATTCCCTTTTATTGATTGAAGCAAGCGTTCGGCTGTGTGATCAGTAGAGATTGTAGTTGTACCTCTGCCGAAAGTGGTGTGATTGTAATAGTGTCATTTGATGGCAAACAGTCCATTTTAGCAGCGGTTATGTGATGATATGTTGGATATATATTTGAGCCTTTTTCAATCGCACGCAATCTGAGCTGAATATAATGCTGTTTTGTTAATTTCAAATCCAGAAATAATGCTAATGCCTCCTCATTTGTGAACTGTTTTGCATCGCTCGGAGTTGGTATACTTTTAAGAATCCGTTTTGTTCTCACTGGACTAGCTTTAACAACTTTTTCAATAATATCCACTTCTGTTAATTGGTTCTGTGATCGTAATTGATGTGGGAAAGATTCTTTTATATTTATACATCCAATTTCATGTTAACATCTTTAAGTTTCCGCCTCTTGGATCTATCGCTGCAGTTGTCCAATGATTTGCGTAGTCTTCCAGCCTTATCTTGCTTTGCTGTTTCTGCAGCGACAGTAAGTTGGCCTTCTAACCAGTTTGCACTTTTTATATAAAAATTTTGTTTACTGTAGCTAACTTCTTTGTAGCGCTTTTTTAGTGCTTCGACGAAATTAGATAATTGCTCTTGTATTTCGGTGCTACACGAATTTAAGTTTAATTTTATTTTAACGTAACTAAGAATATCTTCCTGGTTTCTGTTTCTAACATACTCCCCGGCCAGTTCTTTAAAACTGAAGCTCTCCATATTTTTCTGAATATTTATACCCTTTACCAGTATGTGGTTTGGGTATAATGACTTTGTGCTGCTGTTTGTAACTACCAAAAATATTTGATTTAGACCCATCTTTTATTATACCGATCGAATCAAAATCATTATCTGATTCGATTTAACGATGTCCGTCCGTCTGTGTGTCCATGTAAAGCTTGTAATCAGGTCGCAAATATGAATATATTTTGATGAAATTTGGTATATGAGCTTCTGTCGGCCATAGAATGAACGATATTGAAAATGGTGAGAATCGGTTCATGTTCAGACCTAGCCCCCATACAAATGACCCCTATGAAATCAACATAAATTGCCATAAGATACAAATTATCATGTAAATCTTAGTCAAATTGGGTTTGTATGTATTTATTATATCTATTAATCAGTAATCCAAAAATAGTTCATATAGGACAATTCTTAGTCATAGGCCCCATATAGAGCTGCTTCCCGATCTTCACTTAAATCTATCAAGGAACAAAAATATTGCACTGATTCTTCTCAAATTTTGTTTGTATATATTTTTGCAAAATACAAGAGACTTTACCAAACATGGTCAGGATCGGTCCGTTTTTGGGCCTAGTCCCCATATAGATATAACTTTTTCATATCTGCAGACAAAAAAATTTATAAAAATCCCACTCAAATTTGGTTTATGCTTATTTTCTATGTCCAGTTAGTTGGGCCTATGGGGTAGGGTCTCTAAACGCATGGTATAGGGTATCCTATAGTCGGTCTAGACCGACTATAATTTTCTTACTTGTTTTATTTGAATGCTTGCTGTTATCCACTATTTTTTTTTTATTCGGTGCAAAAATTAGCATGTCATGAGAAAATTAGCTGCTCATGAGATAAATATGGATTAATGATTGGCCTTGAATTTAGAATATTGTTTACCAATTTCCTATTTTAGCGATATCTAATTTTTGTGATATGTGATTTTGCCGATATGGATTTTGTTTTGGTGAATTTTGTTTCTCACTATTTTCGATGTTGGTAATTTTTGATTTTGGCCATTTTTAAATTTGGAGATTGCTCACATATTACCCACTACTACACACATTAGTCAAAATTTTCCACAATCGCTTTCATAGTACTTCATATCTTTTTGTATAGAAGGTGCCACGCCCACTAATCCTATTCCGCCCATTTTTTATCTGACTACACACACTGATCGACTCGAACAAAGTGTGAAGGCTTTCCCTTTCATATTGCTCCAGTTATATGATAATTTATATTTACTTTGTATGGCCGGTACCATGCACACTACTCCGATCACACCCATTTATAACTTATGGGCTCACGCAAATCCCAGGGTTCTCAGAAATATTTAAAATTTACTTTGTATGGATCCCGTTTAATTTTGTCGAACTACTCACATTAATAATAGATGACCGATCCCGCCCATTTTCGGCGCGGCTACTAAGATTACTGTTAACGCTACTCCCAAAATCCTAATTATTTTATTTTCTTTCGATTTAGCAACACTATATTTTTTCAATTCCGAAAAATAAATTTTGAAATTTTAGATGGAAAGTAATTTAAAAAATTGTCGATTAA
Organism: Cordilura impudica; assembly: GCA_963682025.1. Taxonomy (NCBI): domain Eukaryota; kingdom Metazoa; phylum Arthropoda; class Insecta; order Diptera; family Scathophagidae; genus Cordilura; species Cordilura impudica. Next base: position 153,922,524 of record OY821521.1, on the reverse strand, counting down.
TTGTCCGTATTTATTAAATATACCCCAATATAGGATTTAAATGTATGTGCACTACGCACAGTACTTCGTCCCATATATAAAATTAAATAAAAAATTGTCCCAGCTTATGATGGAACATAATTATTTGATAGGCAGTAAAGTATCTCATAAGAATATAAAATAATTGTTTTGGTTTGATTCCGTTTTACGTCACAAGAGGGCGCCAAGCTCAGAGAATTTTAAAAATTAATGTAAAGAATAATGGTTTTTGATTGTTGCACGAAATTAATTGTCAAAAATTAATTTATGTAAAAATGGTTTGAAGTTTTTTTTTCAGTACCTTGATGCACTTGAAATACATGGAAATAAAGTTCTTCAATAAAATCATTTTTTATTATTTTGAAAAATTCTCTTTTTTCGTTGGTAATCCAATAATTCCAAAATTTTGATGTGGTATACAAAAAAAGGTCTAAAAAATGTCTATTTTTTTGGATTTGGTAAGTATATACTGCTATCTAATAGACTTTAATAAAATTAGTGCCTATTTTTGCCACAAATTATAAAAAAACTATTTTGAAAAATTACTAAATTCATGATTTTTACTAAAATTTTAATCATTTAAGAGTGTTTAACATTCACAAGAAGTTAAAAAATTATTAAAATTACCTCTTCAGTATAAATTAAATTAAAATGGTATTTGAAATTAGACTATATAGGCTTTATACGGGGATTTATTTTGTTACAATTAGATGTCGCGTTAAAGAGTTACACTTGTATAAAAAGTCAGGTATAATTGTTAAAAAAAAGCAGCTTTGCGCAGTGGTAGAACGCCAAATAAAATGTATATAGATAAATAATTTTAATCACAGAATATCATTAAAGTCATATTAAATCATACGCAAAATTTTACCGAAATATATTGACCTTCGGTTGTAAAGTACATCGATGCATTTTGGAAGGACCCTATACATGATTCACAAATTTTTGCTAAGTACTGTATTTATCGTAAGTATGTTTCGACTAATTTTGGAACGACCCACCTATTTCAATGTTTTTTTTATACCCTCCACTCCAGTTTGCAGAGGGTATATATAAGTTTGTTATTCCGTTTGTAATAATTAGAAAAAAATCTGGACCCCATAAAATATATATATTTGTGATCCTTATAACAAGCGGAGTTGATATAGCGATGTCCGTCTGTCCGTCTGTGAAAATCACGATGACGACTTCAATCGGGCAATTAGATTGCTCGTTGGCATAAATTATGATTCACTAACATCCTGAGAAGTTTGCTGTTTAAAATCGTCCAAATCGGTTCATCTGGTCCCGGGAATTGAACGAAGGAGTAAAAAAGGTCTTGAAAAAATATGATTTGCTTATTTTGTTCTTGTCACGATAACGTTCTCAATAGGACAGCTAGGGCGCTTGAGAATGATTCACTAACATCATGAGAATGTTAAGTCGTGACAATATGTTTCATAGGTGCCGAGAAATCACTGAAAAGGTAAACAAGTAAGAAAATTATAGTCGGTCTACACCGACTATACGATACCCTATACCATGCGTTTGGAAACCATATCTCTTAGGCCCAACTAACTGGACATAGAAAATAAGCAAAAAACCAAATTTAAGTGGGATTTTTATTAATTTTTTTGGCTGCAGATATGAAAAAGTTCATATCGGATGCTATATCTATATGGGGACTAGGTCCAAAAATGGACCGATCCTGACCATGGTTGGTAACGTCTCTTGTATTTTGCGAAAATATATACAAACAAAATTTGAGAAGAATGAGTGCAATATTTTTGTTTTTTAATAGATTTAAGTTAATATCGGGAAGCAGCTCTATATGAGACCAAAGGCATCATTTGTGGACTACTCATTAATGGATGTAATGAATGCATACAAACCCAATTTGAGTAAGATCTGTATGACAATTTGGATCTTATGGCAATTTATGTCGATTTCATAGGGGTAATTTGTATGGGGGCTAGGTCTGAACATGGACCGAATTTCACCAATTTCAATAGCGTTTATCCCATGGCCGATAAAAGCTTATATACCAAATTTCATCAAAATACATTCATATTTGCGACCTGCAGTTTGATTACAAGCTTTACATGGACACACAGATGGACGGACGGACATTGTTAAATCAAGTCAGAAAGTGATTCTGATTCCATCGGTATAATTAAAGATGGGTCTAGGTCAAATATTTTTGGTTGTTACAAACAGCAGCACAAAGTCATTATACCCAAACCACATAGTGGTATAGGGTATAAAAAATATGATGTTTTCCTATATTGTTATTCTAAAATTTGTATTTTGTCATAGCTGTACTTGTTATTTTTATGGTCCTTGTGGTAATAATATAAAAATTCATTTTTGGTGTAATATTTAAGTTAGTTAATTAATAAAAGAAACTCTATAAAATCAATATCAGTATTCTGCGATATTTATAACATCACAAAATGTTACAAATTGATACTACTGTTGCAAATATCAAAATACTATATATAACATTCATATATTTTGTATATGTATATCCATAATAAGGGCATATTAAAAATAATATAAATATAAATTATGTTATTTGTACAAAATACTGCAATTTTTAGGGTTGCAAAAAATAGTATGATTTTAAGGGTTCTACTTTTAGTACACACTTGCGTTCAAAGTAGTAGTGAAACTATAAAATATTTACCTGTAAAAAATTGGTGTTTACAAAATTTTTTTTTCGTCAGATGTCAGAAAAGCTAAAACTCGAAAAATTTTCGAAAAAAATTTAATATATTATATTCACATCAGGAATAGTCGCGGAGCTCAACTCAATCAAAGTGCAATGATCAAGCCTCGCCCTGGGAAACATGTATTCATGCTTTTCTTAGCACAAATCGAACTTCTTATGGCACATTTAAAATAAACTAATTGAGAAGTACAATTCATCATTACGCTTTATTATAATACTATTTTCTTATTTTACTGCTAGCTAGTAAACAAAGTGATCGTATCATTGTGAACGAAATAGAATTGAAATTGTGTGCAGATTTGTTTTACTTAAAAAACCTGTTCCTACAGATAGTGAGTAATTTCAAAGTAATCATTTTATGCAATAAATGATCATGTGGAGTCTTTTTTGACTCCTCTGTGCTATTAAAACAGTCATAAATGCGCTCTTTTGCTGATCACAAAATATTCTTTTGTCGGGAGAAAATACTACCTTAGCCCGACTCTTCTTGAGAGCCTTTTTTATCCGATTTTCTAATTAGTTTCGACTTATTTTGAAGTCGTATTTAATGTGATTTTTTATAAATCACTTTCTAAGCATAAGCAAAAATCATTTTTTAGTCCTTTTCTATTGCCGCATGTGATTAATCAGTTTTTGATGTGTAAACATCTATACGCGCAGGGGGGTAAATTTCTATTTCACAATACAATCACAAAAACAGCGTAACTCATATCGGTGTGAGCTGAAGCAGATAACGCTGTGTGACTTATGATTGTATTGGTGAAAAAATTATGATATGTTCTTTTCTAAACATTTTCCAATTGTCTTTCAAAAAACATCAATTGTATTTCAGAAACCATCAATATAATTTCAGAAAACATCATTTGAATTTCAGAAAACATAAATAGAATTTCAGAAAACATCAATATAATTTCAGAAAACATCATTCGAGTTTCAGAAAACATCAATTTAATTTCAGAAAACATCAATAGAATTTCAGAAAACATCAATATAATTTCAGAAATCATCATTCGAGTTTCAGAAAACATCATTTTAATTTCAGAAAACATAAATAGAATTTCAGAAAACATCAATATAATTTCAGAAAACGTCATTCGAGTTTCAGAAAACATCAATTGAATTTCAGAAAACATCAATAGAATTTCAGAAAATATCAATTGTATTTCAGAAAACATTAATTGTATTTCAGAAAACATCATTTGAATTTCAGAAAATATAAATAGAATTTCAGAAAACATTAATAGAATTTCAGAAAACATCAATTGTGTTTCAGAAAACATCAATTGTATTTCAGAAAACATCAATTGAATTTCAGAAAACAGCATAATCGACTAATTTTTTATGCACTGGAAAATATGATGTGGATTTTTCTTTAATTATTATATGTTTACACATCTCCCTTGTGATCGGACTCACATGATTTTTTTTATCATCAAAAGTGCTCGAAGAAAAAACAGTAAGGTGATTTTTGTTAAAACAATCTTCGAAATGATGACTGGGATATTGTATATTTTTGTTTATACACATACATATCATAGTGGCACCAATAAGCCGAAAATTCTAATCGGCTTCTTATATGTGTAAAGCCGAACCAAAACGAAAATGCTCACCAAAGAGTAAAAGTAAACAACAATTTCATTTAGTCTTATGAAAGCTTTTGAACAAAGCAAATGTATTTCGCATTGTCTTGTGAAATTTTACATTGTTTTTTTTTTAATATATACCAGCCAGTAATGCCAGGAGATTTTTTCAGAAATCTCTACGCTAATGAAAAAAATCCCTTTTTTTTCCTTACACCCACTTTTTTTCTCCCTACATATTTCCCTACACTACTTTTTTCAATTTTTCAAAAAATAAAATTTTATTTTTAATTTGTAAATTTTCTATTTCAATAATGCAAAAATAACATAAAAATGAAGAAAAATAACGTAAAAAATAAGATAAGAATATCAAAAGAATTACATAAAAACAACATAAACAAGTAAGAAAATTATATTCGGTCTAGACCGACTATACGATACCCTATACCATGCGTTTAGAGACCCTATCTCTCAGGCCCAACTAACTGGATATAGAAAATAAGCATAAACCAAATTTGAGTGGGATTTTTATTAATTTTTTCGGCTGCAGTTATGAAAAAGTTCATATCGGATGCTATATCTATATGGGGACTAGGCCCAAAAATGGACCGATCCGGACCATGCTTGGTAAAGTCTCTTGCATTTTGCAAAAATATATACAAACGAAATTTGAGAAGAATCAGTGCAATATTTTTGTTTTTTGATAGATTTAAGTGAAGATCGGGAAGCAGCTCTATATGGGGCCTATGACTAAGAGTTGTCCAATAGGGATCATTTTTGGACTACTGATTAATGGATGTAATATATACATACAAACCCAATTTGACTAAGATTTGTATGATAATTTGGATTTTATGGCAATATATGTTGATTTCATAGGGGTCATTTGCATGGGGGCTAGGTCTGAACATGGACCGAATCTCACCAATTTCAATAGCGTTCATCCCATGGCCTATAAAAGATCAAATACCAAGTTTCGTCAAAATATATTCATATTTGCGACCTGAAGTTTGATTACAAGCTTTACATGGGCACACAGACGGACGGACGGACGGACATCGTTAAATCGAATCAGATAGTGATTCTGATTCGATCGGTATAATTAAAGATATATGTAAAGGGTGTAGGTCAAATATTTTTGGTTGTTACAAACAGCAGCACAAAGTCATTATACCCAAACCACATAGTGGTATAGGGTATAAAAACCAACAGATATTATGAAGAAATATTTTTACAATTATGTATAATTCATCTTTTATATGGCTAGATGTGCATTTAAAATTTACACAATTAATTAAAATGGCTTGCAAATGGGATCTTATAACGCAAACAGAATTTTGGTTCTTGGTTTTAAAAAATATTTTTTTAAGACATTGTTTATTAGCATGTATACTTAGATCTGATTTATCAAAATTTTATATTTTTTCACAAGCCTTGCAGCTGCATTTAAAGCCGTCATCTTTGACCCGTTCCATCACATTAGCTTCTCGTCTCTCAACTAACTTGAGTAAAACCTTTGTTTTCTGTATTTCTTTGATGTGTTTTCAGCATTATCGAAAATCGCATCGAACATTTTTCTAAAGTTAATTATGTTTAAATTTATTATATTTAAATGTTCTTTTTATTTACAAACTTACTTAATAAATCGAAGAGATCCACAAAGATGGCGTACTTATGTATAAAAAAAGATGCACAAAACAAGTAAACTGAACAAAAAAGTGTTTTTTTAGTTGTCATTGTTATTAAAGAAGCCACATATTTACTTCCTCCATATTATAGAGTTATTACCAGACTTAAAAAAGGTATATATTTTTAATTTTAAAGTTTAAAATTGAAAAATTTATAATATTAAGTTATTTTAAAAAAAATTTTTATTGACTTTAAAATTGTTAAACGTAAATGTTGAAAATTCAGAGTATTTGTTGTAATAATCTAGTAATAAATTCATCAAATTGTTTACATTTTGAAATATTTTATTTACATTTGTCACAAATAGTGCAAGAAAACCTAGGTGGAGGGTATCAAAGATTCGGCATAGCCGAATTTAACACTCTTACTTGTTTTACTTTTGTTTTGTTTTCTAACTTAATTTTCCGGTGCTTATAGGCTTTGAGATGAGAACGTGACAACTTTTTTATGTTTCTATAATGGTAAAAAAAATTATGAAAAAGGATATTCTAATGAAAAACCATATTTGAAAAAACATATTTACATTACTTTATGAATATTGGATACTCTTTATATGGTATAGAGCGCTTTTACGATAAAGGGCATATGACAGGTAAACAAGTCCTATCGTTGATTGAAATAAAAATATGTTAATACAGTAATTTTTTAATGCTTATGACATGTTTTGATTATTTTTTTTTAGCTTTAACTATGATTTTTATTTTCAGGATATATGAGAGGTATACATTTCCTTGAAAAAATTTTTTAAACATTTTTTATTAAGTCTTATTATAGTTGTATAAAATAATGTAAAAATTTCATATATCTATGATAACCCATTCTACTTTTACAACGTTTTTAAGAAAAAGGACATGTCACATTAGTGGGTCCTGGCTTGAATTAAAGGAAATATTGTCACAAATAGTAAAATCTTTTGATTCTGTAACCAATTTTCGAAATATTTTGACAAATTTAGTAGCTTTTATTACACATATCAATATTAAGGATATATATGAGGTATGTGTGTCCTTGCACCATTTTTATTTTTAATTTTGCAGTTATACATGTGCTTCTATTATGAAAACTAATATTCGTCTTATTCTAACCATTTGGGATTTTATAATTACATTTTTAAAATTCAGGATATATGGGAAGTAGAGAATCCTTCTATCAATTTTTTTTTGATATTTCGTATTTTTTCTAATTGGCGCTATTTACAATAGTCTACCAAATTTCATTAATCTTCGATAATTCTTTATATTTTTGTCCATTCTTTACATGGCAATGAAGCACTGTGCTATATGTCCCGTAATTTAGTGGAAATATTGAAATCACTTGAGAAATTTAACAGTTTGCAAGCTGTATTTTATGGGTTTTTTTTGATAGAAGTCATCTAAGGACAAAATGTCAATCAAGTTTAAAACCACATAAAAACTTGAAGCAGGAATAACAAGATAAAGTTTTTCTTCAAGTCATGTGTATGATTTCATTGTGTTTCGATTGAACTTAATTTGAAATACAAAACCAACAAAATGTTAACCTGAAGATATGAGGGGGCCAATTGAATATCAATAAGTAATATCGTTTATCAGAGTTACGTTGTATTGGACACGTTTGAAATAGCATAACAATACTTTAATATAATAAAATAACAATTTATTCAAAAGATGACACATTTATGGAACATTAAAATAAAATTTATATTTCGAGAAAAAAAATGTATTAGTTCAAATATATATATAGAGGGAACAACTTTACAGGATATACCCCTCTTATTGATATGATAACATAAGGTGTGTTGTATAATCTCTTGTATTATAAGTGATGATATTATATTAAAATGTGACAGTTTTATGAAGAATTTTAAATAAAATTTTAAAGAATACAATATATAAATGCATATTTCCATTAAAATCAATAGAGAGGAAACACGAAAAATATTTAAAAATTCGAACGTTAATTTTCACTTTCTGTAGAAAAGCATTGAAACCCTAGGCTATCAAGATAAAATATAACGTCTAAAAGTAGAAAACTGATTAAAATGAATTAAAAGCATTTCTTTTCTACACTACACTACATGAAGAAAACAACAAATAATTTCTTTTTGGGATTTTATGCAAACATTCTTTTTTTTGCATACTCGTCCAACGTCGGATGTAAAAAGCATTTCTTTATTAAATTATGTGGTTTTGTTTAAATATATTGTATTTATGTAAATATACCGAGAATAATTTGTAGAACGTGTACGTATGATTATTATTTAATTTCAACTTCATACATACATGTGTCTGTAATACTCATACGATCCACTGTGATAACCACGTTGATAGAAAGAAACTAATGCCAGAGCATTGTTAAAGTGTAATTATGGCATAACAAGTGTTTGCAGACGGAACTTTCATAATGTCCAATTGATATCAATGGCCGAACGTCGACCGAGGTTGTTAGCCACATTGGGCTTAAATTATATAAGTATGGTATCTTGGAAAGAACATTTTCTATAGATAACAAATTTGTAATAACATCATAATAATATTTTGGTTTAGTCCCTTAGTTTTAGTATTAAAAAAAATGTTTCGATATGTCGGTGTTCAATTTTGAAGTTTTTTTATTCTTGAAAAAAGAAAACATAAATTTTAATTTGGATCGGTTTCTAATTTAATTGAACAAACACTAAAAAGATACCGAACAATTTTGGATTTATTTATTTTGTACTCTCTTGTTTATTATATAAATAAGCAAAAGTCCCCTTTAAAATTAGATTTTTTAAAGGGATATTTCAGATATTCAAAAATTGAGTTTGTTTTTTAAACTTTGAAGGCAAAAAAGAAGTTAGAAGTTAGATGTTTGTCATCAAAGTTATAAACCTCAAAAAGAAATTATTATGCTTTTCGTATAATTTTCGATCTGAACAGGTATCACAAATGATTGAAAAAAAAAAATGCTCAAACGATTGCTGTGTTCTTGAATTTATCGACGTTGTACTTTCTTTGGGCTTTATCTGCCACACAAGCAACTGAAGAGGGGCGTTTTTTGCTGTCAGACTCATTTTGGATGACAAACGGTGTAACTTATCTGATGAAAAATTAAAATTAAGATTAATATATTTTGTTTTCTCATTCGGTGCAACAATTATCTAATATATCGGCGTTCCTATTCTGGATTCATATTACATACCCCACAATCATTAGGCCTTTATTGGCTTCGGATTGTACATGAAGTGAATAAATAAATAAATAAATAAATATAGCTGCCCATGAGAAAACAAGGATTATCCAAATTAAATCTGGCAACACTTAACTATTGGCCTTGAATTTAGAATATCATTTGGCAATTTTTCATTTTAGTGATTTATGTTTTTGGCGATTTTTATTTTTTAGCGATTTTCGGTTTTGATTAACTTAGGCGCTTTTTAATTTTGGCGATTTTTGAATTTGGCAATTCCGCCCATATTTACTACGACTACTCCCATTGACAATTAATGTACTTGTCACAAGTTTCAAAATTCGCGCTTTCGCTGATCCCATCCCGCCCACCTCTTATCGGACTACTCACATTAATATCTGATGGACCCGTGCAAATTGTAGGGCTTTCCCTTTTATAGTACACTAGTATGTATATGATATTATACATATACTTTGTATGGGCGCGGTAACGCCCACTACTCAGATCACGCCCATTTTTTGGTTGACAAATCACATAAATAACTTATGGGCTCACGCAAAGTCACAAGGCTCTCACTTTTACAGTATATGACATTTAATAATTACTTTGTGTGGGAGGTGCCACGCCCAATGGTGTGATCCCGACAATTCTTTGCCCGACTACTCATATTAATATCTGATGGGCTCATGCAAGGTGTCAAGGCTTTCGATCATGCCCATTGTTAGACTAATGACAAGAATAACTTAAGGGTACACGCAAAGTCCCAAGGCGCTCACTATTTCAATACTCCAGATATATGACACTTTTTATTTACCTTGTTTGGGTTGTTGCACGTCCAGTGGTCTGATACCACCCATATCTTATCCGATTACTCACACTAATAGTGAATGACATCGGACAAATTTGCAAAGCTGTCTCTATCATAGGATTTTTATTTTATTTATTTATTTATTTATTTGTTTGTTAAATGCTATCACAACAAGATAAATCTTATAAGTTAAAGTGATAGCTTAATAATTTGCAAAGTATTATATGTTTTAGAGCTTATTTTAGTATAATGATACATTAGATATAATATTTTAATTGATACAATTATAATTTATTGAACGAAAAATAACAATTTTCAAGGTAATTTTACTAATTCCTTCACTAGTTCCTTTTTAAAACGTAACGTGTTGCTTTCTGTTTGAACGTTATTGTCTAATTTATTCCAAAGACGTGTAGTATAGATGAAAAATTGTCTTTCCGAAATAAGGCTTCTAAATTTTGGTAATATCATATTCTTCCCACGCTGAGATCTAGCAAAAGTAATTTTTGTGTAAAGATATTCAGGCTGCTTTTCGTATACGATTTTATGCATCAATACAAGGCATTTAAATCGTAGTAGATTTTTAAAAGTCATATTAAAAATCTGATACGAAAATGCCGATATACTGTCACTTCGTTTTTTGGTAAATACGTATCGAGCTATATTGTTATAGACAACAGTAAATTTTTTAGTATCAGTACTGTCACAGTTTGCAAATATTTCACACCCATACAGCAGAGTTGGTATGAGATATGTTTTGGCCAAGAGCATTCTTATGTTAAGAGGCGTCGAGGATTGAACAGCCCATAAATTTCTCAACATTCCATATATCTTTCCTGCAACGATATTAATATGGTTAGTCCAGGATAGCTGTGAATTAAAATGTATTCCCAAGTTTGATGACGATTTAACACAGTCGATTTTAGCATTGTTTATTTTCAAGTAAACATCAGTATCTACGGTAATCTCATTTTTCGCAATAAAAATATACTTCGATTTGGCAGGATTAAGACTAAGACCATTTTTGACTGCCCATTTATATATATTATTTAAATCATCATTAATTAACTCAGTGCAGGTTTCAATATTCTGTATTTTTGTGCTGATGTATACCTGTACGTCATCTGCATACATTTGGACGCTACAGTGTTTAGGAACTCCAGGGAGATCATTTATGTACATACAGAAAAGTAAGGGGCCAAGTATGGAGCCTTGCGGAACTCCCCTGTCAACGTTGAGGGCTGATGAAGTTATACCATTTAGGTAGACAATTTGTTGGCGGTTTGAAAGATATGAGGACATGAATTTATAGGCTGATTTAGAGAAGTTAAAAAATTTTATTAGCTTAGAAAGAAGGATTGAATGATTGACCGTATCAAAAGCTTTACTGTGGTCTAATAGCACTAAATAGGAAACCATGTTTACATCAAGTTTAGACCTGAGATCCTCTACGACGTCGATTAAAACTGTGATACAACTTCTTCCTTGCCTACAACCTGACTGCTTTTCTGATAGTAGACTTAGCATTTTTAAATAATCATTTATTTGTTTATACATCAATTTTTCCAAAACTTTTGATAAAAATGGCAGTATCGCAATTGGTCGAAATTCTGTGTTGTTTTTCGGGATTGGGATAACTTTAGCTTGTTTCCACATATCTGGGAATATCGACTTAGTAAGGCTCGTGTTAAACATGTAAGTAAAAAATGGTAAAAGTTTTGGGATAATAATTTTAATAAACTTCGGACTGACTTTATCCACGCCAACAGCATTTGACTTAATTGATAGTATACTTTCCAGAACTTCCGATTGTTCAGCACATCGAAAAGAAAAACCATTTTCTACAGGCACAGATGGGATATTTTCATATTCATTTTCAGTCGGTGTATCTACTTGGATCTCAACAAATTGAGTGTTTAGATTGTCAACATCAACATCAATATTGGCATCACAAATATTTTTTTTACCAATACCTATTGACCGTATTTCCTTCCATTTTTGTTTACTTTCCATAGCAGATGAAAATTTTTGTTCGTAGTATGACGATTTTACAGTATTGATTGTGTTAACAATTTTATTTCTTAAAGATTTATATAAAATATGTAATTGCGGGGTTTTAAATCTTTTCCATCTGTTATAACTGGCGTCACGACGTTCGATTAAGCTTTTAATAGTAGAATTAAACCACGGTGGCTGCGTGGCCTTGGCAATTTTGGTCTTAACTGGCACAACATTATTATAAATATCAATGAGGTTGTTATGAACGAAAGTTACCTGATCATTTACATTTTCATAATCGTAAATCAAACTCCAGTTAACATCATTGAGCTTTTGGTTCAACATTTCATAATTAATATTTCGAAAATCACGAAAAGTAAATTGATCGTCTGGTGCTTCAATCGGGTTGTCATACACAATCAAGAGAAGGTCATGCCTCGAAAAAACTGGTGCAGAAATCTGATCATACAGCAATATTTTCTTTTTCTGGTTCACAAAAAATACATCAAGTAAACTGTTAGAGCCACTAGGGAAGTGAGTTGGAATAGTTATATTTATAGGTTGTAAGCCTAGGATTTGCATGGACTCTATAAGCTCATTATCAACAAGAAGATTGCAGTTAAAATCGCCAGCTATAATTATATCATTATACAAAGGCATCAGTGGTTCAATTGTTTCTAAGAATTTGGAAGTATCAATATCTTTTCTCGGCCTATACACAGTCCCCACTAAAAGTTTAGTTTTTTCCTTAGTAGTCAATTCTAAAAACAAGTATTCAATTTCGCTTGATAATGCAGTTTTAAGTTTGACTGAAAAATTTAAATGTTTTTTAATATATACGGCAACACCACCGGCATGTGTTTTTCTGTCAGCACGAGCAAGTTTAAATCCAGGTAACTTATAAATTGCATCATTTATTTTTGGGATAAACCAAGATTCCGATACACAGATAACGTCAATTCCTGACCCAAGAAAAATATATCGGAACTCATCCATTTTACAATTAAGACTTTGGGCATTTATATGAACTATTTTAAGGCCTGATTTCTGTTTAGACAAGATACGAATCATAGTGTAAACACAGTCTTTGGAATTAAAAATAGAATCACCTATCATTTATCAAAGATTGAAAAGCAACACGTAAGAAAAAACCATTAGAGATAAACCATATAGTGTTAAAAGGAACGGTACAAGAAATGGTACATTTAAAAACGATAATATAAGAAATAAAAATATAATTTGAATCATGTATATAAAAATAATATAGAGATAATAATTGGTTAATAATCACGGCAAATATAGTTATTACAAAAACTGATCGAGTTGTTCAGGCATTTCAATTCGATATGGTTCATCATTTTCATTCTTTTTAACATGCACTATACCACGTTGAGTGTAGGCAGCAACAAGTTTTTCATCTTTTTTTAATTGAAGTGCAGTTTTGAATATTTTATAATTGTGCGGTGTTATATTTTCATTTATATAAAATGGTTGATTACTCTCGAATCCAACATGATATAAACGTAGAGGACTTTTATTCGCACGACAAAATTCACCAATATTTTTAAGCAGAAAGTTTTTTTCATATGGCGAATACAGTTTAATAACAATAGGCCCGTCATCCAAGTTACGAACATATTTCATATTTTTAACACGAAATATTGATTTAAAATATGGCATATTAACGTTTACAGTATCACATATATTTTGAAAAATTAGTTGTAGATCTTCTTTGTCATTGGACGGTATTCCGGTTATTCGTAAGTCTGATGCGACAGTAGAGTTTTCTTGTTGAAGAATTTTTGAATTTAAAATTTTTACATCAGCTTTAAGTTGAACAGTTTCGATGTTCACTGTTTCTAATAGTTTCACCCTATCATTTAATTCGCATAGTTCTTTCCTTACATCGTTTATAATTTCTTGTTTCAACTCAGTAAATCTCTTTTCAATTTCATTTATTAGACTACTCTTAATTTCTTCGAACATTTTTTTTATTTTATCAGATTGCTCTGCAATATATTCATTTTGTTTATTAAATTTAGTGTCTAACCAGCCCCACAAGCGTGTTTGTGATTCAGTTGTATTTGAAAACACAAGCTCCGATGTTCTTGGAGCATCCGCCGAACAAGTGCCAAGATCAGCTTCGCGTGCTGTTCTCTTAGATTTATGAGGAGACATATTTTTAGTTTAAGAGATAGTTTTATTTTAAGAGATAGAATATTCTCACTATTTGTTTATTTATTTTTATTTTTAAAGCCACTCAGTTTTTTGCTTGTATATTTGGTTTTTTTATTTTATATTTTTGTATTTGTTGTTGTTCTTCTACGGTTTTTGCTGTTTACTTTCATGTTTTGTTTTATTTATTTGGGTTTCTATTGCTTGTAATTTTTGAAAAACAGAAAGTTTATTCTAATATTTGTGTAATATTTTTATAAAATGATGTGATAATTATTAAAGTTTTGTTTCAATTTTGTATCACTGATCTATGTATGTTGTTTATTAAAAATGTTTATGAGTTTAAATTATTTTTCAGTTTTTATTTGATGATGTAAAAGCAATTATAATTGGAGCGATTAGAAAACACGAGTTAACCGCACAACGCATAGATTTAGTTATGGCAACAGACTTAATAAGTTCATTTGGTGATTGCGCATGTATTAACAATATATTTATAGTGTCTTCCATGCGCACTTAACTGGAATCATTACGAATCGATTTAATAAACTCAATATATATATAACCTATAATATTAATAGGCTAGGCGTTTTTTTGTGGCGATGTTTTATTATACTATTTTATCCCCATTTTGACCAAACGTATATTATTTGAAAGGTATTTCTTTTCAGCAGATTTGCAGATTTACAAATTTTTAAATTTTTTCCCTTATTTTAAGTAAATTACATTTAAAGTTGCTACTAACACATACATAAAATTATACATATGCTATGTGTGCTTTATTAAATTTGTTAATGAGTTTGTTATCTTCATTCACAATAATAATATACCATAAAAGTGTTGGTTTGTGAATTGGCTAAGTTTAAAAATAAAGCTGCCTAGAAATTACACTCGAATTTCGAGTGCTGGAATCTGCTAGTATTGCACCATTACATTGTGAGGGAGGTGCCACGCCCACGTATACGATACTGCCCCTTTTCGGTATGTCTACTAACATAAATAATATGTGACATCACACAAATTTGCAGAGCTCTCTCTCTGTTATAGTACTTACTATATATGATATTAAAAATTCACTCAAAATATCGAACAAATTTATAGCCATCTTTAAGGACCTTTCTAAATGTTAGAACCGAAATTTTTAAAATCACATGAGTAGTTACGGAGATTACCTACTACAAACATACAAATAAATAAACATAACCTCTTTATTATTTAGTATAGATTGCATTATCATGAATTAATTAAAGAATATATAAATATTATAATTGTCTCTTATTCTGTTAAATTTAGAATGTAAAGCATACAATTTATACATTACTAGCAGAGCCCAGCACTCGAAATTCGAGTGCAAATTCTAGGAATCTTTATTTTTTTATTCAATTTTTTTCTTTCATTGTTTTTTATGAATTTTATGAATATTTAAATAAAATTCATTAAATTGTGGATTTAAAAAATAAAATTCATTAAAATTCATTATAAATATTTGTTGAACATATAGAAGATGCATAAGTGTGTTTGTTAATAAATAATTTTATAAGAGCCTAAAGGTATGCTAATCAATTTTAACCAATTCATAAACACACACACCATTGTATAGTTTTTTATTAGAAGCTTAAATATGTATTTTATGTATGTGTTAGTAGTAACTTTAAATAATTATTACTCCAAAACAATGTATCAGAAGGTGCACATCTATAAAGATGGTGCACATCTGCAAAGAAATACCTTTCAAAGGGTATATTTTTTTGTCAAAATTGGTTTATAATTAAAAAACATAGAAGGGGTCATTAGAAATTACCTTGCCCACTAATATTATAGATTGCTGAAATCTGCTTAGTTTTTACAGGGAACGATCAACAGTAATAGTGAAAATGAATATTTTCTAAATACGAGTAAATGTAATTAATTCAAGAAATATTCTCATGAATTCTTATTGTGGACCGTACGAATAACTACCCATTTTGTTTTGCGAAATTTTCAGACAATGGCTAAAAACTTGCATTTTCCTTGCATTTATTTTCCTTCTTTTTACGGAAAAATTCTAGAAATACAGTTTCAAAATTTAATGACAATTTAAAAGAAATTCTGGCAAAGAAATATTTGCAAAATTATATAAAAATTGACATCTAATTACTCACGTACATTATTATTTCTTTTTTTTTTTTGTATTTTTATTTTACTATGTATTTCTATAAATCTTAACTTTATGCCTAGAGTTAAAATATTTTACTTCATTTTTATTTTTTTGTACACTAATTGCAATTGACATCAAGGATACAAACAATGTTTGAATAACAGTAAAATCAATATAAGATATTTTATTTTTATGCAAATCAGTTTTGGTGTGGACATTTGAAAGGAATGAGTTCTATTCTTACTAATACTGACCAATTATTAACTAACAATCGATAACAATACAAGAAAAATGCTCTTTATGATATTTTTTTGTAATGATAAAAAGTTCAAAAACGAAACCAATAACGTTTAATGTTTCGTTTTTTATTTTACCACACATACATTTATTTTATCATTCGAGGTTAACAAACATAAAAAAAAATTATTTTAAGTGTTTGTATAAAGAATTAAAAGCAAGCCAGAAAGAAATTTATAATCTGTTTGTGGGGAAATGTAGAGAAACATGATAAATTTTCCCTAGTATCATAATTATGTTCATTAAAGGAAACTTTGGAGAACTTTTTAAAAGTGAAAAAAATAAAAAAAAATAACTAACTTATCAGATAACAAGATACTTCATATCCTGATTAGGATTTCAAACTTATTCGCTATCCGATTGACATGAACTATTCTAGTAAGTGATTTACACATTCTCGATAAATAAAAAAAGAGCAACATTAATTGAACAATGAAATATTATTATTTTTTAATTATTCGAATTAGTTACTTAACCAATAAATATGAGGAGATATATTGTGGGAGTACCCTATGGATTAATTTCATAAAATACCTACAGAATATTTTTCTTTAGAATCATTAAAATATTGCGAACACGTTTTATCGAAATCCTACCACAAATATATATTACTAGATGTAACCCGGTGTAGTTCGCTACCTCACGCAAAGTCCCAAGGCTCTCAATATTACAGTTATTCAGATATATCACATTTAATATAAAGTTTGTATGGGGTGCCACTCGTATTTGTCCAATCCCGCCCTTTTTTGTCTGACTACTCACGGTAATAACAGATGAGCTGAAATAAATTTCCAAAGCTCTCTCTATCATAGTACTTAACATAAATGATATTAAAAATTTACTTTGTATGGAAGGTGCCACGCCCACTAAAAATATTTCAAAATTTACAGCATGTAGTACTTCCCATATCCGCAGTAAGACTCTGTGAACATTTCAGGAAAATCAGTTACGGAGGTTACCTCCTACAAACAAACAAAATAGATCTGGCAACACTTAACTATTGGCCTTGAACTTAAAATATCATTTGGCAATTTTTCTTTTTAGCGATTTTTGATTTTGCCCACTTTTGATTTTGCAGATTTTTGTTTTTGGGCGATTTTTATTTTTCGCGATTTTTGGGTTTGACGATTTCAAAAGACTGTCGCTTTCGTAGTACTTCATATTTTTTATACAGGAGGTACCCCCACTAATCCCATCCCGCCCTATTTTTATTGGACTACTCACATTAATATCTAATGGACTCGTGCAAAATGTCGAGATTTTCCTTTTTATAGTACACCAGTTATATGATATTAGATATCTACATTGCGTGGGCGGTGCTGGGCCCACTGCTTCGATCGCTCCCATTTTTTGTTCGACTAATCATACAATCATATGGGCTCACGCAAAGCCACAAAGCTCTCTCTTTTACAGTGCTCCAGATATATGACATTATATAGTTACTTTGCATGGGGAGTGCCATGCCCATTGGTGTGAACCCGCCAACTTTTTGTCCGACTACTCATACTAAGATTTGATCGGGTCGTGCAAATTGTCAAAACTTCCCTTTTTTAGTACACCCGTTATATGATACCATATATTTACTTTTTACTCACGGTTCAACGCCCACTGCTCCGATCACGCCCATTTTTTGTCTAAATAATCACGTGAATAGCTTATGGGCTCACACAAAGTCCCAAGACTCTAACTATTACAGTACTACGGATATATGGCATTTTATATTTACTTTGTATGGCAGGTGCCACGCCTATTGGTACGATACTGGCCATTTTTTGTGCGACTACTCAAATTAATAATAGGTGACATCAGACAAATTTGAAAAGCTCTCTCTATCACAGTACTCGAGATACATAATATTGAATTATTTCTTGTATGGGAGGTTCCACGCCCACTTATCCGCTCCCGCCCATTTCCGGCGTAGCTACTAATATTAACAATAGGTGACCTCACACAAATTTGCAAAGCTCTCCCTATCATAATACTCAATATATGTATATGATATTAAAAATTTATTTTGTGTGGGAGGTGAAACGCCCACTAAAAATATTTTAAAAATTATAGACTATAGCACTTCCCATATCCGCAGTATGACTCTGTGAAAATTTCAGGAAGATCAGATTAGTAGTTACGGGGATTACCTGCTACAAACAAACAAACAAACAAACACACATTACTTCTTTATTATATTAGTATAGATAACAAATAAAAATATTTCTTAAATGATAACTGTTATGACCTGTTTATTATACCCTATACCACTATGTGGTTTGGGTATAATGACTTTGTGCTGCTGTTTGTAACAACCAAAAATATTTGACCTAGACCCATCTTTAATTATACCGATCGAATCAGAATCACTTTCTGAGTTGATTTAACAATGTCCGTCCGTCCGTCCGTCCGTCCGTCCGTCCGTCCGTCCGTCCGTCCGTCCGTCTGTGTGTCCATGTAAAGCTTGTAATCAAACTGCAGGTCGCAAATATGAATATATTTTGATGAAATTTGGTATATAAGCTTTTATCGGCCATGGGATGAACGCTATTGAAATTGGTGAGAATCGGTCCATGTTCAGACCTAGCCCCCATACAAATTACCCATATGAAATCGACATAAATTGCCATAAGATCCAAATTGTCATATAGATCTTACTCAAATTGGGTTTGTATGCGTTCATTACATCCACTAATGAGTAGTCCAAAAATTATTCCTTTGACCCCATATGGAGCTGCTTCCCGATCTTCACTTAAATCTATTAAAAAACAAAAATATTGCACTGATTCTTCTCAAATTGTGTTTCTACATATTTTTGCAAAATACAAGAGACTTTACCAAACATGATCAGGATCGGTCCATTTTTGGACCTAGTCCCTTTATAGATATAGCATCCGATATGAACTTTTTCATATCTGCAGCCAAAAAAATTAATAAAAATCCCACTCAAATTTGGTTTTTGCTTATTTTCAATGTCCAGTTAGTTGGGCCTAAGAGATAGGGTTTCTAAACGCATGGTATAGGGTATCGTATAGTCGGTCTAGACCGACTATAATTTTCTTACTTGTTTTTATTTTTTTTTTTTATACAAAGGCAAATAAAATATTCATCGAAATGTAAAAATTATTTATAAGAAATATTTTTTTTCGTTGCCTATAACTGCTACCAAACAAAGAAAAAAATATTGAAATAAAAAATATCTCATAAAACCTCTTATATCCTTGGTTTAAATATATGATGGATGAATAGTGCTACTTAACGTGGAAGACAACAAAGGGGATTCAAAACATAATTTTGGGGCTTCCAGTCAGAAAGCTCTACAAAAATTCAAATAAATTTATAAGACAAAGTTCCAAGGAAAGTAATCATAAGTAACCGTGAATCAATATTGTTTAAAGGAGGAATAACTGCCAATACGCATATTTATTATAAAAAATAAAATCTAGTTCTTCAGAAATTTATATAAAATATATTGGTGAAACAAAATAATTTGCTGGCCTAATTTATAGTTTTTACGTTATAATTGACATCCTAAATGGATAAATCTAGTCTTACTTTAAATACCAAAGGTAAATAATTCAATCGAAAATTCTTCTTCTTAAATTTATAATTGTTAAAATTGTTTCATATTTTTTCGCCCATATGTTTTAAAAGTTTAATTGCAATTAGAATCTCTTTCAAAATATTTTAGGAAACACTTCAATAACTAGATTTCATTAACAGAGCCAACATCTACTTTTTGCTTTAGTTACTTTTAATTTCATTAATAACCACCCCTTCAAAAATTTTAATGCATTTGTAATTAACTGAAATTTGTAAATTTAATTGAATATTATTTGCACAAAGTTAGTGTTTATATAGAGCAGAAAGGCTTCTTTCTAGTCTGATTAATAACACGTTCAGCAAATTTATACTTTTGGTAAGGAGCAGATGCGGGACAAGTGTACACTTGCGTATTTGATAAATGTTTTATAGTTATTTTGTATTTTAACTTCATATTGAAAATTAAATTTTCTTTATTCAAAATTTTTTCCTT
The DNA here is from genome assembly GCA_963682025.1 of Cordilura impudica. NCBI lineage: Eukaryota > Metazoa > Arthropoda > Insecta > Diptera > Scathophagidae > Cordilura > Cordilura impudica. Next base: position 153,901,944 of record OY821521.1, on the reverse strand, counting down.
TTAAACATAAACATTGTTAAAATGGAAAAATTAAGTACTCGTTCTAAATATATTGATACTAAATTTCATTTTGTAAAGGATTATGGAGATAAGAAAGTTATAAATTGTAAATATTGTCCTTCAGAAGAAATGATAGCAGATATGTTAACAAAACCATTACCAAGTTCTAAACTTGAAGCTTTTAGACATAAAAGCAACATTTACTGATTCGCAATTGAGGAGGAGTGTGGAAAATATTAAATATAAATCACTAAATACACTTGCTTATTTGATAAATCTATATATGTATATATAAAGGAGTTGCGAGGATGATCATCGCCCAGCCCAAACCATTCGACCCAGAAGCGTGAAATTTGGACCGTAACAGGGTAAAAGCATACAAAAATGGGGAAAATGGTAACAAATTAATCTAGGAATATGAAATTTGGTGTGTAGACTCCATCCGAGAAACAAATGAGGCTCAGAACCAAATTCGGCCATTTAAGGGGAAAAAACGGCCAAAAAGGGTAAAAATTGTACCTTTCTACATCTTCTCCTTCCTGCATCTTCTCCACATATTAATCTATATCTATGAACTTTTTTATACAGTTTTCACCGAATACGTGGGTATCAGTCAATAATGATTTTATTGCTAATATTAACGTCTAGGGGAGGAAAAACGGCCAAAAAGGAAAAATTGTATATTTGGTATCTATGGTATCAATGAGTGACAATACGATGGAAACTTTTAACAAAATATATTTTTAACGACTTGGACGGTCAATAGCAAAAAATTAAAATTAAAAACTATTTTATTAACTTAAACATTTGTATGTTTTATTTATTTAACAAAGAAGAAATATTAACATAACTTTAGAAAAAATTAACAAAACTTAAAAGTATTCATTTTTATGCTGTTGAAAAAACAATGGAAACCTTTACTATACAATAACACATGATATTGTGGGGTAGATGATTCCTATACCGAACAATTGTATTAATTTATTTTAGTAAAACCCCGAAGCGTCTAGCGTTTTTGTGGACATTTATTTATTCAACTTTTTCGGCAACGATATTCGCCAACAGTATTCTAATTCCAGTTCATGCGTGTTTTTTTTTAGCAAGATTAATGCTAGTCGGACGAATTTATGGTCTTATTCATAGAATATTTCTCACAAATATTCTTTTGCTTACGGCTACCACTAAAATCATCTATTATTCTGGTTTTAAAATCGTCATAAAACTTTATTCTTGCCATTATTTTATAATAATTAAAGAAAGTATCAGAATCTATATTTAAATAGATATATCACTCGTTCTTCTATTTTTATTATTTTAATCAACTCTGGTAAAGAAGTTTAAAAGTTTCCACTGTTTTGGCATCTCTAAAAAAATATTTCTTTTTCGTTTACCTATTTTTTTTTATTGTATTTTTTGAAACAATGTGTCATCTTCCAATACAGAACACACCAAATAGTGATTTCGTAAAAAAATACATAATTTTATTTTTAATCCCGAAATTATTAAAAACAAAATTGGCAAATTTAAACTTTTGTAAAAGTTTAAAATGTATTTTCCCCCACCTACTCCATTTAGGTACCACTTTTTTTATTCATAATAAGTTCGAAAATTGTTCAAATTAAAAAGATCAAAAATAATATTATTTTATTCATCAAGCCATAGGACAAACGCTATTGAAATTGGCGAAAATGGGCGCATGTTCAGACCTACTCTACATTCAAATGACCCATATAATATCGACCTAACTTCCCATAAGATTCAAATTATCAAATAGATCTTAGTCAAATTGGGTTTTGTGCGTTTATTACATCCATTAATCCGTAGATCAAAAAGAAACCATATAGGACAATTCCTATCAAAAACAAAAATATTGCACAGATTTTTCCCAAAATCGGTTTGTATATGTTGTTGCAAAAAATAGGTGACTTTACCAAATATGGTCAGGATCGGTCCAATTTTCGCCGTAGATTTGGTTTATGCTTTTTTTTCTAAACCCAATTAGTTTTACTAAGAACAATTTTCTAAATGCATCTAAGGGCATCGGTCTATACCGACTATAAGTTTCTTACTGGATTTCTTTCAAACGAAAATTTACCAGTTGAAAAGTATCAGTTTTCCCCTTAAAGCATGAATTAAAACAAATTTTATTCTTCTCCGGTGTTTGCGTTCTGGTGGAATCTACATATCAATTTTCATATTCCTAAATTACTTTGCAAAGAAGATACAAAAAGGTACACTCTTACATTTACGAGCCGTTTTTACCCCGTTTTAACATCCGAATTTCTAACAGATTTCGTCTCTTTATGTTTCTATCCACAAACTTTGTTTTATATTCGTTTGTCTGGAAGATACCAAATGTAGAATTTTTCTCCTTTTTGGCCGTTCTTCCTCCCTAGACGTTAGACTTAGCAATAAATTGATTCTGGACTGATACCACGTATTCTGTGGAGTGTGTATACCAAACTTTATACAAATATATATATATTAATATGTTAAGATGCAGAAAGGTACAATTTTTTCCCTTTTTTTTTTTTTAGCGTTTTTCCCCTTAAATGGCCGAATTTCGGAAAAATTAATCCTGAGCCCATGTTTGTCTCTCGAATGAAGTGTACGCACCAAATTTCATATTCCTAGACTCATTTGTTACCATTTACCCCCTTTTTATCCGCTTTTACCTTCTTAATTTCAAAAAACCCGTTCTTAGTGGATCTTTGCGCCGAGAGGGGAACATGCAGTCCAAATTTTAAGTTTCTGGGTCCAAGGGTTTGGGCTTGGCGTTGAAGATTAATCACGCAATTTTTTTATATATAGTCAAGTTTGTGGTTAAAACAGTTGAATCGTATAGAAAGTTAGTAAATTATTTCGAAGCTCGAAATATAGGGTTTCACACATATCAGCTGTAGCGGGTGTTGGGAATAATTGTTGAATGATTGTTCCTAACTTCGGATGGTGTATGATCAGCTGTAGTTGTTTTGATTTACAAATGAGTGAGGATGAGGAATGAGGGATTGCAAAATAAAAAAAAAAGTATAATGACGAAGTAAACAACAATACTAAAAAAAAATGTTGAAGTAACGGTTACTTGCCGAAATTGCTGGTAACCTGATATGCCAGCCTACTGACCCCCGAAGAACCGTTTTTCTAAACGTTATGTTTGGGCTAAATGATAGGTAATACGTTTGAATAGCAAAACTGGTTCGAGGGAATATTACAATTCAAAAGATAGAATGATATTAAAGTAATGTAACGAGGATTGGAAACTGAAAAAGGCTGTGCTTAAGTATTTAGAAAAAATGGAGAAGAATTGGAAAATTTAAAGTTTTAGCTGCAAAACTTATTATATCGGCAGCCTCATTACTGTCGTAGCTGTTGTGCTGGGCGGCTGTTTTTCTTTTGCAGAAGAAGTAGCGAAATAGATTAAATGTATAAAGTAATCCCGCCCAGAACTAATTTTCATTCAATTAAATACTCGCTGGAATCCAATATCATCTTAACATATTTAAAAATGAGATGGTTATGAACTGGATGATGTTGTTGAAGATTTTATAAATTTGATTTATGAAGCTGCATTTTTATTTACCCTACTTTAATACAAATGGCAATACGAATAAAGTGCTAGTGTCTGCGAAAGTCAGAGACATTCATAAGAAACAAAAAAAGTGGACAAAACAAACTCAAATCGAGCAATGAATAAGTTAAAAGGCAAAAATAAGAAATTAACAATTTAGCTATTATATAAAAAGTGTAAATATTGCAAATAATGAATTAAACCAACACAACTTGTGGAATGCCACATAATATTTAAAAACACCACCGAAAAAAATTTACCTGTAAAAGATTGTAATGGTGCGGTGGTGGTGGAACTTCCGCTTCCTGTTTCCCTGAGCCTTTGCTGGTCGCACGTGCTTGCGAAGGGGCCTAGCTCGCCGAATGGGTGGGGTCTTGCTCAGGCCCAGGGAAACCGCACTACAGATGTTCACGTGCGATTTACTAAAAAAACTGTCAAAAAAACGGACGCTAAATGGGACGGATGGCCATACTTACCTTGGGATTGGGGACGAGGTGTTCTGCCTCTTTTGCCCTCCCTACCATGTTACCTCGACTCCATCTTCATTGGAGGTAACCCACTAAATGATAAGAATCTGGTTTGGTTTGGTTTGGCTTTCTACATTGGGGTATATACAATACGTTTTTATTTACCCTTCATTTTAAGGGTTTTTAAAATTTAAATTATATTTAGCAAAATTTTTTTTATTTTTTTATATTTTCGCAAATTTCACTTTTAGAAAAAATTTTAAGTTTGCCAACATTTTATTTTCAGCCAAATTTTAATTTAGGAAAATGTTTAATTTTAGCTTAATTTTAATTTTAACTTAAGTTTAGAATTAGGAAAATTTTAGTTTAAATTTTATAATTAGAAGACTTTTTATGTAATTTTAGAAAAATTTTAATGTTAGAATTTTGTTTAATATAATTTTATAAAAAAAATTTTTAAGTTTGAATGCGATTTTGAATTCAAGGTATTATTTTTTTTTGTTTTAATAAAATTTAGCTTTAACAAAAAAAAATTTTTTTTTTTAAATATGGTACCATTTTGTAAATTCTCTTAAATATCTATAATTTGAAATTTAGGTTAATTTTAAATTTTCAAGTAATTTTAAATATATAAAAATTTTGGGATTTTAATTTAGTTTTGATTTTAAGTTTAGAATAATTTTCTTTACAGCAAAATTTTAATTTTAGCTAAATTATATTTCTTATTATAATTTTTAATCTTAGCTCAATTTTATTTTCATTTAGGAAGATTTTTTAGTTTAATTTTATATATAGCAAAGTTCTTAATTTAGAAAGTTTTTAGTTTAAATTTATATTTAGAAATAATTTTGATTTATAATTAGAAAAATCTTTAAAAAATAATTTTAATTTATAGTTAGACAAATCCTAGGAAATTTTTTATTTAATTTAGATTTAAGAAAACCTTTTAATTAGTTGCTTTTAATTACCGCCATATGGTTGTAGTTGTTGAGGATGAAGCTGCTGCCGCCAGACGCCGTGGTTGTGTCTCGCAATATGCCATTGAAAAAATTGGCCATAGCTGCATGAATAATGATATTGTTGCTGATTTTAATACAAAATGTTTATATGGAGATAGTAAACACCAAAGAACTATTTATGCGACTTTGTTGTATAAGCTTGATTGGTTTATGAGGTAAACTTTAATTTAGTTCCTTAATTTCGTTTTATCAACTTGTGTTGTCTTATATGTTTATTGTATCTAAAGTTTTTTTTTCTTAAAGTTTATTTTAATTTTTATTTGTTTTTATTTCTTAAATCTTACACTACTTTTAATTTCACTTAACTCTACATTTTAATTTTAAGAGGTTTTTCTTCAACCTTCTTTTTTTAAATTCACATTTCAACTCCCAAAACTAGAATTTTAATTTTCATAATTTTTAATTTTCTTAAATTTTAATTTTTTTTTAAACTTAAATTTTTTTTAAACTTAATTTTTAGAGGTTTTTCCTTTTGTTTCAACATCAAAACTTCAACTCCTCTATCAAAATTATTTTCTTGACTTTATACCTATCATTCATTCCATTCATCATAAGATAAAAATCTGTTTCAAAAAAATCGCCAGCATTCATTGAGAACCTTCATATTCATTCATATGTGTAACCAATACTCGTACATTCATTAAATTCCCTATGTAAAAAAAACTACACCTAACGATGAGGGGAACAAGGTAAGCCGATGTTAATGGCTGACAACATGGGTGGGAATGGGAACGAGTAAAAGCTTTACACATGAATAAACTGTTTAAAAATAGAATTTCTTCTCTTGCAACAAAAAAAAATTGGCAAACGACAATACCATATAAGGTGTTGTTTATTAAATGGTACAGCACAAAAAAACAAAACAAACATACATACAAATCTCATACTGACGAAACGGGATTCTTGCAAAAATTTTACTTTGCAAAATAAATAACGTTTCCCTTAATGTGACTTGTACATTTTTTGTTGAGTACAGTCGTACCCAAAATAAAACGGCCGTCACAAGATCCAAATGGTACTTAGTGCAGATCGGACAGTAGCAAATCTGTTTCGTTTTCTCAATACTTGGAAAGCACTTTCCAACCATTTTCTTCTAATAATAATGACGAGGTTAATACCACTGCCACTTTTCTGGACAGCCCATGCCAAATGGATTTACTTATTAAGCATACATCTTCATGATGAGAAAGAAATATCAATATTAAATAATAAAGTATCACCTGGTTATGACGTAATAAGTGCAAAAGATATTAAAACATTGCCAAATAAAGCAGTTGTACTTTTAACATTATTCTTCAACTCGATTTTAAGGCTTAGCCACTTTCCAGGACAATGAAATTGCTCTGATATAATAATGGTGCCAAAACATAACAAGCTTGCAAATGGCATTAAGTCATGTATGTAGGCCAATAAGTCTTTCATCAATATTCTCAAGAATCTTTGCAAACATTTTTTGAGAAGATTGCAGTCTGTTTTAGATAACCAAAATATTACACCTGTACGTCAATTCGTGTTGTAAAAAGAATTCGAAGAATTTTTCTTCGTTGTCTAAAACAGGCTTTAGGTCTCCTGCTTAAACTAAAAAAACTGCTTCCCGCACCATTATTCTTGGTACGTAAATAATACCTACAAGATCGTTATTTTATTGTAGAAACAAATGTCGAAATCTCCAATATCTGTGAAATAAAATCTGGTATACCTCACGGTAGTGTACTGTATCCTGTGCTCCACACTAGCAGCCGATGATGTCACTGTTGCTACATATGCGGATAACACTAACCCAAACCCTTCGAACCAGCAAACTTGGAATTTGGACTCTAGGTTTCCCTTTCGGCGTAAAGATCCTCTAAAAAGAGAATTTAAAAAATTCGTATATTAGAAGCAGCCAAAAAGGTGGAAAATGATAACAAACTAATCAAGGAATATGAAACATGGTGTGTAGACTCCATCCGAAAAGGACCAAAAAGGGTAAAAATGGTACCTTTCTTCATTTCCTAAACATATTAATTTATACTAGCAGATTCCAGCTCTCGAAATTCAGTGCAATTTCTAGGCAGCTTTATTTTTCAGCTTAGCCAATTCACAAACCAACGCATTTACGGTTTATTATTATTGTGAATGAAGAAAACAAACTCATTAACAAACACATTAACAAATTTAGTAAAAGGGGGTCGATTTAAAAATCGTATTCTAGGGATCAAAATAAGAAACTTTGCCCGAGGAACCATACCTCTAAAACGAATTCTGATGTCCCGACTTTTGACCTGTCTGTCCCACTTTGACCCATTTAGAGTGCCCCAATCGAGTCCAAATGAATGATCGACCCCCACTAACTTTGGAGGGCCGACCCACCCATGCGAGTGGCAAGCCCCTTGGAACCCCCTGGGGGTTCCCCATACAAACATTTTAAAAAATCGCCATTTTTTGTTTAGAATAGGGCTGACTATGTTTGATTTAATATTAAAATTAAACTCATACGTATACGTATCTTCTACTCTGCTAATAAATAATAATCATACGCCTTGACTATGTTATGTTATTCAAAAAGATCGATGGGATGAGGGTAAATAACTTTAAGATCACTCCGTGACTATGCGTGACTCTGCGTGACTACCCCAAAATTAATCTGTAGTCACAACAAGACTACGGGCCTATGGGGCGAATGGGGTTGCCCCATGGCAGACATACATACAGGTCAAAAGTCGGGCCAACAGAATTCGTTTTAGAGGTATGGTTCCTTGGGCAAAGTTTCTTATTTTGATCCCTACAATATGATTTTCTTTGTCACTTAAGCGATTTTTTTGCCTCCCTACAAATCGACCCGTCATAATGTGTAAGTAGCAACGATATTTCGGTTGCAAATGGCGACCATGATGTTTCAACTTTGTTGATAGTATAGTTGAAACATCGAAAAGTCAATTTAGTGAATTTTTTGTTTTTAAATATTTAAACCCTGAATGAAATATACCAAAAAAAAAAAAAAAAAAACAAATTTGACCTCAACCCTTTTTAATATACAGCCATAATAATATTTAAAAACAATAAGAAATATAGTGTGAGAGACAATACGATGGAAACTTTTAACAAAATATACTTTTGACGGTCAATACCAAAAAATTTTATCAAAAATTTAAAAACTACTAGCAGATTCCAGCCCTCGAAATTCGAGCGCAAATTCTAGGAAATTTTACCTCAGCAACCTTTTTATGGACATACTTGACTGGTTCAACTACTCTGGAGCAGTACTATCTCCAACAAAATGCAAATACATTCATATATACCGCAAAAGCTCTGCAAATGTGAAATTATAGCTAATCGATTACAACTTACTGAAGTTAAAAACCTTAAATTATTAGGTCAACAAAAGATACGGATGGAAAGATCATATTGAAAATCTAGTGCAATCATTGCAGCAGCATCTAAATATTATCAAATGCCTCTCCAGTCCTAAGTTCAACTGCAGTACATATACCTTAATTCAAATCACTAAAGCTCTTATCCTATCTAAAGTCAATTATGGCGTACCTATATTTGGTTACGTTTCAAGATCGCTGTTTGCGAAATTAAATAATCACATTAACTCCGCCATCAGATGCTCATTAGGTGCCTTTCGCACTTCTCGGATACAAAACCTTTATGCTGAGGCTAATATTCTTCCTCTGGAAATTCAAAGAGACATCCTCACCACAAAATTATATAAGTCCTTCTATGACACCACAACTCCTCTTAAAAACATACTCGATAGATTAAAAAAATCATCGAGTAAAAATTACAAAAATTAAACATAAATGTGATGAACTCAACATACCGATCACCTCACATCCAACCAGACGCAAAAACTTTACCCCTTGGTCACTCGAACAAAACAGTCTCGATATATCACTACACCAATTTACAAAAACTGATCATAATCCTCAGCAATTTCGCTCTCCTCTTAATGGCATTAAGCCACAATTAAGAAACTACCACTTTATATACACGGATGGGTCAAAAAATGTGAACAAACATTGGATTTAGCATTACAACAGAAAAAAACGTCATCTATTTAGGAAACTTACCACAACACAGCTCTATACTGACTGCAGAAGTAATAGCTATAACCAAAGCTATGGAATATGTTGGAAATAAAAATGGCAAATGCGCTATCTGTAGGGAACTCTCTTTGAAGTCCGTTTTAAACATCTCTAACAACAACATATATGCCTCGAAAATCCGTGACATCATAATTAGAAAATATCCCAACATCAAATTAATATGGATACCCAGCCACTCCAATATACCTGGGAACGAGTATGCTGACACTGTAGCTAAATACGCCTTAAGAGCGCCTCTAATTAGAACTGAAAACCTCAACACTAAAGATTTATCCAGATACATAATATTTCATCATAAACGTGAGGATATAACCTATCAACGAACATCTTTCTGGTATAAAAAAGTAAATGGAATTTTAAAAACCATAAACAACAAATAAGAAAATTATAGTCTGTCTAGACCGACTATATGATACCCTATGCCATGCGTTTAGAGACCCTATCTCATAGGCATAGAGACATAGAAAATAAGCATAAACCAAATTTGAGTGGGATTTTTATTAATTTTTTTGGCTGCAGATATGAAAAAGTTCATATCGGATGCTATATTTGTATGGGGAGTAGGCCCAAAAATGGGCCAATCCTAGCTATGTTTGGTAAAGTCTCTTGTATTTTGCAATAATATATACAAACAAAATTTGAGAAGAATCAGTGCAATATTTTTGTTTTTTGATAGATTTAAGTGAAGATCGTGAAGCAGATCTATATGGGGCCTATGAGTAAGAGTTGTCCCATAGGCATAATTTTTGGACTACTCATTAATGAATGTAATAAACGCATACAAACCCAATTTGAGTAAGATGTATATGACAATTTGGATCTTATGGCAACTTATGTCGATTTCATAGGGGTCGTTTGTATGGGGGCTAGGTCTGAACATGGACCGATTCCCACCGCTTTCAATTGCGTTCATCCTATGGCCGATTAACGCTTATATACCAAATTTCATCAAAATATATTCATATTTGCAACCAGCAGTTTGATTACAGACGGACGGACGGACGGACATCGTTAAATCGAATCAGTTAGTAATTCTGATTCGATCGGTATAATAAAAGATGGGTCTAGGTCAAATATTTTTGGTAGTTACAAACAGCAGCACAAAGTCATTATACCCAAACCACATAGTGGTATTGGGTATAAAAAGGGAACTTCTATAAAAAAGGCACTTTAAAAGAATGTAGTTTTTTAAAAGAGGCTCTTTAAAAAAGATGTACTTAAGTTAAGAAAGGGTCTTTTTAATAGTGTGGTGATGACACTTCTATTGTTCTTATATCGGTGAAATAAAACACAGTGTTTTCTCTTTAAAATATAAATTGAAACTTAACTTTATTATTTAGCTGTAGTTCTATTTATATTGGTTTGTACATATTTGTTTTACTTATTCTATCTTATTTTAACTTATGAAAAATACATATCATTCATTCAGTATCATGAAGAACCATATTGCTTTACTCCATGCTCAAATCAAATGTGTGGCCCTCAAATAATGTTTGTTCAGCACAAATTTGCATAGAACAATTTGTATCGTTACTGATACTTTATTTGTTTATACATATTGTATGTAATGTTATCAGAACTTCACCTGTCGGACACATAATGTATGCAATATTGGTTAGCAAGGTACTCTACAAACCACTACAAAAGTACTTTTAAAAAACAGGTACTTTTTAAAAAATGGTACTCTTTCAAAAAAAAAAAAAACCTACCTTGTTACAGAAGGTACTTTATTTAGAAAATCTAAAAAGCTACTTTTTGAAAGAAAGATTACTTTTTTAAAAAGACAACTATTTTAAGAAATTTTCGTTTTTTAAGAGAAGGTACATTTATAGGAAAAGGTAATAAGGAAATAAAAAACTACTTATTTTAAAAAGCAAATTTTTTAAGACACTTTAATTTTTAAGAAAATATGTTTTTCGAAAAAAGTGCTGTGTTAAAAAAATCAGAAACTTTTTAAATGAATTTTTTAAAAAAGGGTGCTTTTCAAAAAAGGTACTTTTTAAAATAGGTATGTTTTTAGAGAAAGGGTAATTAAAAAAATGCTATTTTTAAAAGGGTGTTTATTTGAAGAAATTGTACAGTGCACAGTGGTGTGGAAGGTAAAAAAAAACATAAAAAAGTAAATTTCGGGCAACTGATTTAAGTTTACAATATTGCCCCTTGCATGGTGTCTCTACTAGCCATAATTCATGGCAATGTTCAAATCAATGGCTAGTGGAGACCGCTAATGTTCATGTCATGACTAAAAAATCCAATTTTTTGCCAAAAACTTAGCTATTAATTTAAAGTCTCATTCGATTTTGACGTTTAAGTACATTAAAACGGTGCAACTTAAATTAATTAAAAGAAATTATTAATTTCATTATAAAAAAAGATTCACCTAAAATCTCGAGCTTTTTCTTTCATTTTTTTCTTCCTCAATTTGTATTTTTAGTTTTTTTTTAACTTTTTTAAAGCATTGAGTACAAGAACGCATTGTTGCTGTTTACGGTTCAAAGACATATTGGAAATGAAATGTCTAAACATAATTTGCCCACTTCGGGTTTTATCTAATTTGGTGTCTCTGACTTGAACATGAACATTGCCATGAATTATAGCTAGTCGAGAATAAAGTTAAGATAAAAACATGTAGGAAAATTAAAGTCGCTGTAGACCGACTATTCGATACCCTATATCATGCGTTTAGACAATTAGTCTTAGGTCTAACTTATTCGGTAAAATTGTTCATATCAGATGCTGTATTTATACGGCGACTAGGCCGAAAAATGCACAGATTCTGACAAAATTTTGTTAAGTCACTTATTTTTTGCAACAACATATGCAGCGTTCGTTGGCTAATAGAAGATTATATACCAAATTTCATCAATATATATTTATATTTGCAACCTGTAGTTCCATAGCAAAGTTCACATAGACACACAGATGTACGAATAGATGGACGGACGGACGGACGAAAATCTCTTAATAGACACAGAAAAGGATTCTGAGTCAATCAGTTTAACAAGAGATGGGTCTAGGTCAGATACTATTGGTCGTTACAAACATCAGCACAAACTCATTATACCCTGACCACACACACAGTGGTAAAGGGTATAATTATTGCGTAAAAAACTGAAATTATTGCAAACCAGTTTATCGTTTAATTTTCAAATGATGGAAAGTTAAATTTAAATAAAATATTTATACAACAATATTTTCTTAGCATTCAAAAAATTTTTTTATATATTTTTTGAGAAAAAATTTCAGTTATTTTTTGGGGCAGATAAAAAAATAAAAGCATCAAAAATTTTCAAAAGAAATTAATTTTCATATGTATTGTTAATTGGCGTTAATGTAAGATATTATTGAGATTGGCTCGAACAAATAACAATCAAAAAATATTTTTTATATTTGATTGCAATCATATATAAATACATATATAAAATAACTCTTTTTATGTAACTTTTAATCATTGCGGTCTCTTATTTTATTTTTATCACTGAGGAAGTGTTTCAAGGCTTAGCTACAATTTTTCTGAAGAACGACAGTGAGTTATAGCTGAAAAACTAAGCAAACATACATCAAGGTTAGAAAAAAATATAAAGTAAAAAAAGTTTTATTCCATATTTATAGCGCATTTCTGTAACTATAACATTGATTCTGTTGGCATAAATAACTTATTTTTTACTTTTTGTGTGCTTTTAAATCATCAGAAGAAAATTGTTTAAAAGTTTTTAGCAGAATTTCGTATTATGTATGGCATTTTGAACCGAATCCAAATGTCAAAGTCGACTAAAAATATTTTAAAATAACACAATTTTTTTCTTTTAGTTTACTTTTTATAACAAGAGTACTAGTTTCCTTGTACTTTTTGTTAAGTTAATTTTTTATCTATAATATTAATAGGCTAGGCGATTTCTTGTGACTGATGTTTTGTTCTACCATTGTATCCCGATTTTGACCAACCGTACACTATTTGAAAGGTATTTCTTTTTAGCCGATTTGCAGATTTACAGATTTTTAAATTTTTTCCTTTATTTTGAGTAAATTGCATTTAAAGTTGCTATTAACACATACATAAAATTATACAATGCTATGTGTGTGTTTATTAAATTTGTTTATGTGTCTGTAATAAAAATGAGTTTGTTTTTTTATGTTGATTTGTGAATTGGCTATAATTGGTAAGCATACCTTTGGGGTCTTTATTTAATGAAAAAATAAAATTTCCTAGAATTTGCGCTCGAATTTCTAGGGCTGGAATCTGCTAGTATTTTTTAACCTCCATAGCTGCTTGGAGGGCCAGCATATATATATATATATATATATATATATATATATATATATATATATATATCTATACTAATATTATAAAGAGGTAATGTGTGTTTGTTTGTTTGTTTGTTTGTTTGTTTGTTTGTAGGAGGTAATCGCCGTAACTACCCATCTGATATTCCTGAAATTTTTACAGAGTCTTACTGCGGATATGGGGAGTGCTATAATTTTTTTTAAATATTTTTAGTGGGCGTGACACCACCCACACAAAGTAAATTTTTAATATCATATACATATATTGAGTATTATGATAGGGAGAGCTTTGCAAATTTGTGTGAGGTCACCTATTGTTAATATTAGTAGCTACGCCGGAAATGGGCGGGATCGGACAAGTGGGCGTGGTACCTCCCATACAAGTAATAATTCAATCTATACTAATATAATAAAGAGGTAATGTGTGTTTGTTTGTTTGTTTGTTTGTTTGTTTGTTTGTAGGAGGTAATCTCCGTAACTACCCATCTGATATTCCTGAAATTTTTACAGAGTCTTACTGCGGATATGGGGAGTGCTATAGGCTATAATTTTTTTTAAATATTTTTAGTGGGCGTGACACCACCCACACAAAGTAAATTTTTAATATCATATAGATATATTGAGTATTATGATAGGGAGAGCATTGCAAATTTGAGTGAGGTCACCTATTGTTAATATTAGTAGCTACGCCGGAAATGGGCGGGATCGGACAAGTGGGCGTGGTACCTCCCATACAAGTAATAATTCAATATTATATATATCGGGTACTGTGATAGAGAGAGCTTTTCAAGTTTGTCTGATGTCACCTATTATTAATGTGAGTAGTCGGAAAAAAATGGGCAGTATCGAACCAATAGGCGTGGCACCTGCCATACAAATTAAATATAAAATGCCATATAGCTTGAGTACTGTTATAGTGAGAGTCTTGGCAATTTGTGTGAGCCCATAAGTTATTTATGTGATTAGTTATACAAAAAATGGGCGTGATCGGAGTAGTGGGCGTGGCACCGCCCGCACAAAGTAAATATATGATATCATATAACCGGTGTACTAAAAAAGGGAAGCTTTGACACTTTGCACGACACCATCAGATCTTAGTAAGAATAGTCGGACAAAAAATTGGAGGGGTTCATATCAACGGGCGTGGTACTCCCCATGCAAAGTAACTATTTAATGTCATATATCTGCAGAACTGTACACGAGAGGGCTTTGTAGCTTTGCATGAGCCGATAGGTTTTTTGTATGATTAGTCGAACCAAAAAATGGGCGTGATCGTAGCAGTGGACGTAGCATAGCCCATGCAAAGTAGATATCTGATCTATACTAATATTATAAAGAGGTAATGTGTGTTTGTTTGTTTCTTTGTTTGTTTGTTTCTTTGTTTGTTTGTTTGTTTGTTTGTAGGAGGTAATCTCCGTAACAACCCATCAGATATTCCTGAAATTTTCACAGAGTCTTACTGCGGATATGGGAAGTGCTATAGGCTATAATTTTTTAAATATTTTTAGTGGGCGTGCCACCTCCCACACAAAGTAAATTTTTAATATCATATACATATATTGAGTACTATGATAGGGAGAGCTTTGCAAATTTGTGTGAGGTCACCTATTGTTAATATTAGCAGCTACGCCGGAAATGGGCGGGATCGGAGAAGTGGGCGTGGTACCTCCCATACAAGTAATAGTTCAATGTTATAAATATATGAGTACTGGAGAGAGCTCTTCAAGTTTGTCTGATGTCACCTATTATTAATGTGAGTAGTCGGACAAAAAATGGGTAGTATCGGACCAATAGGCGTGGCACCTGCCATACAAATTAAATATAAAATGCCATATATCTGGAGTACTGTTATAGTGAGAGTCTTGGGACTTCGTGTGAGCCCAGAAGTTATTCATGTGATTAGTTAGACAAAAAATGGGCATGATCGGAGCAGTGGGCGTGGCACCGCCCATACAAGGTAAATATATGATATCATATAACC
This sequence comes from Cordilura impudica, assembly GCA_963682025.1. NCBI lineage: Eukaryota > Metazoa > Arthropoda > Insecta > Diptera > Scathophagidae > Cordilura > Cordilura impudica. Next base: position 153,886,531 of record OY821521.1, on the reverse strand, counting down.
GTTGTACTAAAAAAGGGAAGCTTTGACACTTTGCACGTTCTTAGTATGAGTAGTCGGACAAAAAATTGGAGGGTTTCACATCAACGGGCGTGGCACTCCCCATGCAAAGTAACTATTTAATGTCATATATCTGGAGCACTGTAAACGAGAGGGCTTTGTGGCTTTGCATGAGCCGATAGGTTCTTTGTATGATTAGTCGAACAAAAAAATGGGCGTGATCGTAGCAATGGACGTAGCACAGCCCATGCAAAGTAGATATCTAATATCATATAACTGGTGTTCTATAAAAGGGAAAGACTCGACATTCTGCACGAGTCTATCAGATATTAATGTGAGTAGTCCAATAAAAATTGGGCGGGATGGGATTAGTGGGCGTGACACCTCCTATATAAATAATCTAAAGTACTATAAAAGCAACAGTCTTTTGTTAAGTACATTAGTTATCAATGTGATTTGTTGTGGAAAATATAACGCCAAAATCAAAAATTTGCAAAAACCGAAAATTTCGAAAAATAAAAATCGCCCAAAAAAATCTTCAAAAACAAAAATGGGCAAAATCAAAAATGGATAAAAAGAAAAATTGCCAATTGACATTCTAAGTTCAAGGCCAATAGTTAAGTGTTGCCAGATCTAATTTTGATAATCCATCTTCTTCTCATGGGCAGCTACATGTACCTTGCTCTAGGGTAGGAACGCCGAAAAATCTGATAATTGTTGTACCGAATGAAAAAACAAAAAACATTGTATATCAGCAAGTATTCAAATAAAAAAAAAATAAGCTAATAATCTATACTAACATAATAAAGAGGGGGAGGGTGTAGCGAAGCACACCGGGTTACATCTAGTATATATATATATATATATATATATGTTATGTCCTGTGGTTCCTATTGGGAACAAAGGGCCAGTATGTCCTATAGGAATTATTTTTGGACTACTAATTAATGAATAATTTGACTGAGATCTATATGATAATTTGGATCTTATGGCAATTTATATCGATTTCATGGGGGTCGTAGGTATGGGGACTAGGTCTGATCATGGACTGAATTTCACTAATTTCAACAGTGTTCATAATATGGCCAATACAAGCTTATATACTAAATTTCATTGAAAATATATTCATATTTGCGACCTGTAGTTTGATTACAAAGTTTCCATGGACACACAGACCGACAGACCGACGGACAGACGGAAAGCCAGACGGAAAGCCAGACGGACGTACATTGCTAAATCGACTCATAGAGTGATTCTGAGTCGATCGGTATAATAAAAGATGGGTCTACGTCAAATATTTTTGTTAGTTACAAACAGCAGCACAGTCATTATACCCTATGGGTATATAAAAATTAATGTGTGTATTAGGGTGACAGTGCACAGTGGTCAGGCTTCATACATTTCTTGGCAAAAAGTAGAAGGAGTGTTCCTAGAATAATGAAACTTGGCACCGAGTCTTTTTTTTTTGGCATAATTAAGAAAAATATAAAGTTTCATTAAAATCGGCCACGCCCATCACCTACCGCCCATACAACCGAAAACAAAAATATTTCAGAAAAAATTGTAATAGCCGTATTAAACAAACGATAAAATGAGCATAATTTATAAAAATAACAAATAATTCAAAAGTTTTATTCATCACAGATCATATCTTTAACAATATCATCTAACTCCAAATGTTGTTTATTTGGTTGACGTCTTATATGACTTATGTTTGGGTCAGATGATACAAGCAGACAGTAGAAAACATCAGTATTTTTGAAAGTTCTGTTGAATTTTCTAGAGAACATCAATCTGCACCTTCTATAATCTTTCTTCTTTGCTTCTTCAGCTTCTTCAAATAAAATTCCAATTGAAAGTACAGCCGCATCCATAATTTTCTTTCCATGCATGAGTATCTTATGCACTGTGACAGGCATGAAATACCAGTTGTATTTCTTAACAAAAAATTCTACTGTTTCCCTTGCAAATTGTTGAAAATCTTGTTGTATCAATTTTTTGGACACATGTAATCATTTGCAGTATTAAGCGAAAATGGTCTATTAATTCTTCTTTAACTCCTGTAATATCAGCTACCAATGAGGGATAAGAAAACAAGTAAGAAAATTATAGTCGGTCTAGACCGACTATACGATACCCTATACCATGCGTTTAGAAACCCTATCTCTTAGGCCCAACTAACTGGACATAGAAAATAAGCAAAAACCAAATTTGAGTGGTAGTTTTATTAATTTTTTTGGCTGCAGATATGAAAAAGTTCATATCGGATCTATATCTATATGGGGACTAGGTCCAAAAATGGACCAATCCTGATCATGTTTGGTAAAGTCTCTTGTATTTTGCAAAAAGACATACAAACAAAATTTGAGAAGAATCAGTGCATTATTTTTGTTTTTAATAGATTTAAGTGAAGATGGGGAAGCAGTCTATATGGGGCCAAAGGAATCATTTTTGGACTACTCATTAATGGATATAATGAACGCATACAAACCCAATTTGAGTAAGATCTATATGACAATTTGGATCTTATGGCAATTTATGTCGATTTCATAGGGGTAATTTGTATGGGGGGTTAGGTCTGAACATGGACCGATTCTCACCAATTTCAATACCGTTCATCCCATGGCCGATAAAAGCTTATATACCAAATTTCATCAAAATATATTCATATTTGCGACCTGCAGTTTGATTACAAGCTTTACATGGACACACAGACGGACGGACGGACGGACGGACATCGTTAAATCGAATCAGATAGTGATTCTGATTCGATCGGTATAATTAAAGATGGGTCTAGGTCAAATATTTTTGGTTGTTACAAACAGCAGCACAAAGTCATTATACCCAAACCACATAGTGGTATAGGGTATAAAAATAGCCTAGAGGTGTTGCCATCATTTGAAGTGCCAGTTCCTTGTTGCACAAAATCCACTCGTAAGCCCATTTTATCTATAAATGCAGCCTGAATTCTTTGCTTATTTTCAAGTTTAAGCGCTTTATGTTCAGCAGCAAGCGCGGACTACTTTTGAAACGGCTTATTATAGGCCATAAGCAAAATACACTCCATAAATTTTATTCGGGCATGTAAAGATGAAATACCCAATGTGCAGGCTGTGCTTATATTTATTATATTTAATGTTCAATAAAACAATTATAATTTCCTTGCATTTGTGAACACTAAATAATTTTGCTTTCTCTACGTACTTTTTATCCATGATTCATTTTTTGATAAGAAACGCTCATACTTTTTATGCGAATCTTGCCACCGTTTTTTTTTTAATTGAGTTTTCACTACTTCGATTTCTTCTTTAGTTATTACTGAAATCTGCGATTTTATGAAATTAGTCAACAAATCAACGTTATGATCACACTTAATTAATTCCGATTAAAGCGCGGAAAATAAACTCATTTTAATTAAATTTATAAATTGCAAGTTTAAAATTTTCTTCTTCTTCTTGTTTTTTGCTTTGATTTGGTTTTCATACTTCTTTTATTCGCTCTTTTCTCTTCTTGCTATTATAATTCGGCTTAAGGAATAAGTATACCTAAAAGTATACTATCGAATTTTTGAAATTTATTTATTTGAAATTTATATTGCAATTATCCTGGACTTTTTTTTTCAAAAATTGATGATTTCTAAAAAGTGCCAATTTATGCCGAGCGTTTTTTTTCATAATATTTTAGAATAAACTCTAAACTTCAATTTTTTCCTAATTAGAAATTAACACATCATAACACAAATTTGTTCTTTCCCAACAAATTTTAACATATGCTATTTTTCATAGGGTCATTTGCATTTCCCCCAAAATTTTAAACTGTTTATCGTATCTAACTGATTCTTTCGGTGAATCCATGACTATGTGTTATGTTTCACTATAAAAAATATTTGCGTAGTAGGAGTGATTTTGTTTTCCATTAATGCAATAGTGAATTTAATGAAAATCTTAGTCAATTATTGCCAGATAATCTTTGTGCGATTTTCTACGGGTTTTCCTAGTAAAAATATTAACTTTTGAAAAAAATAATTATGCATTTCTCTTATTTAGACAATACTCTACAAAACTGCATCATTAATTTTTTGAAATCAGGTGGTCAAAAAATGGACTTTTTGCCACCAAATAACCACTGTGCAGCGGTTTGTATGAAAAAAAAAATTTGGTCGAATTTAGAGGCGTGCGGGTCGGATTATTGTGACGCTGGATCTTAAACTTTAGTGCGCAAAACTTGAGCCAAATCGGACAATGCTTTCTGGACGCCCATTGAGTTCAAAATTCAAATATGCATTTATATGTAAAAATTATCAAAAAATAATAATTTTTCACAAAAATTTTTATAATAATAATTGCGTTTTAATCAAATTAATTAATAGATCATAATCTAGAGTAAACTATCTTTCTAATCAAATAACAAAATCTATTGTCGGTTGGAAAACAGCCAAGTTGTATCCAGTTCCCCAGGCAAAAAATGAGCCGCAGACCACTTGATAGAACATCGAGCTTACATCATTAAATACATTCATATTATTTACAGCAATAACATTTATGCATTCTTTTGATCCCAAGATAATCTTATGTATAGTAGTTTGCATCTCGTCTATTTTTATTCCGTTCTAAATTAATGTCAAAGCGGTACGTATTTTTTAGCACTGTTTCAAAATCTCCAATTTTACTTTTTCAAAAAATTTTGTTCAAGAAATTTACCGAAATCAACAATTGGACTTTAATGTCGTATTAACAGAATATATATGAGAAAAATGCGAAATAGGTATTCTGTTCTTAATTTGGCGAGGGCACTGTTTATATTTCAGCAGATTTGAAGAAAAATGTGAGTTTTCATACTTTTTAAACTTTTAGGTTACATATTTTTGGTGTTTTCATATTTCAAATATCTTTTATCAAAGTATTATACTACTCTATATAAGTTCTTAATCTTGTAAATTAAGGTTAAATTGAAAAACTATAAACTGTCCCTCTTTAAGGTCAAAAGTCAAATTTAAGGAGATTTACATTTTTTTAAACAAAATATCGAAATAATATATATTTGTGGTAGGATTTCGATAAAACTTGTCGGTAATATTTTAATGATACTAAAGAATAATATTCTGTAGTTATTTTCTGAAATTAATCCGTGGGGTATTCCTACAATATATCTCCTCATATTTATTGGTTAAGTTTGGTTTGTGTGGTCATAAAATCCATTATTAATAACTTTCTTACTCGAGTAACTAATTCGAATAATTAAAAAAAATAATATTTCATTATTCAATTAATGTTGCTCTTTTTTTATTTGTCGAGGATGTGTAAATCAATAATAAGTTGAAATAAGTTTGAATAAGTTTGAAATCCTAATCAGGATATAAGTATCTTATGATCTGATAAGTTAATTATTTGTTTTTTATTTTTTTCGCTTTTAAAAAGTTCTCCAAAGTTTTCTTTAAAGAACATAATTATGATACTAGAGAAAATTTATCATATTTTTCTACATTTGCCCACAAACAGATTATAAATTTCTTTCTGGTTTGTTTTCAAGCCATTCATGTTTTAAAATAAATTTTTTATGTTTGTTAACCCCGAATGATAAAATGTCCCTTCTTAACAAAAATAATGTATGGTCAAATAAAAAACGAAATATTTAACGTTATTGTTTTCACTTTTGAACACTTTATCTTTACAAAAAATGTCACAAAGAACATTTTTCTTGTATTGTTATCGATTGGTAGTTAATAATTGGTCAGTATTAGTAAGAATAGAACTCATTCCTTTCAAATGTCCACACCAAAACTGATTTGCATAAACATAGGTAAACACTAAAATAAAATACCTTACATTGATTGTATTGTTATTCGAACATTGTTTGTATCCTTGATGTCAATTGCAATTGTTGTACAAAAAAATAAAAAAGTAAAATATTTTAACTCTAGGCATAAAGTTCAGATTTATAGAAATACATAGTAAAATAAAAATACCAAAAAAAAAAAAGATATGATAATGTACGTGATTAATAAGATGACAATTTTTAAATAATTTTGCAAATATTTCTTTGCCAGAATTTCTTTTAAATTGTCATTAAATTTTGAAACTGTATTTCTAGAATTTTTCCCTTAAAAAAAAGGAAAATGCAAGGAAAATGCAAATTTTTTGCCATTGTCTGAAAATTTCGCAAAACAAAATGGGTTGTTGTTCGTACGGTTCGCAATAAGAATTCATGAGAATATTTCTTGAATTAATTATATTTACTCGTATTTAGAAAATATTCATTTTCATTATTAGTGTTGCTCGTTCCCTGTAAAAACTAAACAGATTTCAGCAATCTATAATATTAGTGGGCAAGGTAATTTCTAATGACCCCCTCTATGTTTTTAATTATAAACCAATTTTGACAAAAAATATACCATTTGAAAGGTATTTCTTTGCAGATGTGCACAATCTTTATAGATGTGCACCTTCTGGTACATTGTTTTGGAGTAATAATTATTTAAAGTTACTACTAACACATACATAAAACACATATTTAAGCTTCTAATAAAGAAACTATACAATGGTGTGTGTGTTTATGAATTGGTTAAAATTGATTAGCATACCTTTAGGCTCTTATAAAATTATTTATTAACAAACACATTTATTTATACATCTTCTGTATGTTCTACAAATATTTATAATGAAATTTAATGAATTTTATTGAAAAATCCACAATTTAATGAATTTTATTTAAATATTCATAAAGTTCATAAAAAACATTGAAAGAAAAAAAAATTGATGATCAATAATATTAATTGATTTGTATACATACAACAGAAGCTGCAAACCATGAATTGGCAATATAGTTTTACAATAATGCTTGTACAGGGTGCGGCTAAAGTAAGTATATGATTTGTTTTTTAAATAAATACTGAATGGAACGAAAAAAAGACATGAAAATTTAATGATAAAAATAACGTTTATTTTATTTTATATTTCTATATTAACAAACAGATTCCAGCGCTTGAAATTCGAGTGCAATTTCTAGGCAGCTTTATTTTTCAACATAGCCAATTCACAAACCAACACTTTTATGGTTTATTATTATTGTGAATGAAGATAACAAACACATTAATACACACATAAGAGTCATTCCATGTCAAACCGTACGATTTTTGCTAAAAATTGACTTTGATGTCTTCGATGTCCTTCAAAATTTGAGAACGAAGTCTTCATTAAAAAATATTTTACACGTGTTTCGGGAAAAAAATTAAAAATTTTTTTTTAAAAAGTTATTTGCATTTGAAAATCGTCAAAATCGTGAAAAATCTTCCGACATGACAACATTTAAACTAATGTTTTTATAAAACTAGTGAATGGATTTTGAAGTTCAATACCTTATTTTAAAGGTATTTGAACCTTCTTTTTAAAAAAAATATTATTTTTTATAAATTAATTTTTTTTAAATATTAAAATTTGGGTTTTTTACTTAATTTCTGTTTTCCACAATCTTCGAACAAGTCGAAAAATCTGAAAAAAATATTTTCTTTAAGGTCAATATATTCTTAACATTCCCTCAAAATTTCAGAGTGGAGGTCGAATGGATTCTATTTTTTTACGATTTTTTTTCCATTGCAGCACCACAAAAAAATAACATTTTGTTTATAAACATTTTACTTTCAAGCATGTTAACGAAAATTTCAACGCATGTATGTATGTGTGTATGTATGTATGAAAGTAAAAAAGTGTATTTTTTTTAAATATATAACTAAAAGTTAAATAATAAGCAATTTTAATTTTTATATACATTTTTAATAGAAAAATCAGCTACAAATGATGTAGTATGAACTTTAATTTGTCTCTCTTGGTACGGAATAAACGCATGGTAGCCTAAAGTACCTGGTATCATTTTTGCTTTAGTAAACCGTTCTTTAAGTTTTTTCTCCTGCTCACTATATTGTTCCGTACTAAAAAATTCGCGATTTATGTTTTTAACATTTTGTTTAACCCATTGATAAAAAGTAGTCGGGGTATTGATTGGATTGTCAATATTGGTCAAACTGGCTCGGGCTGCTAATCTTTTAATTGTGCCTCCAAGCCCATCGCAAGGGCCCTTGCCGTGCGAAGTTGCAAAGAAGTGCCACTCTGCTTTTATAGCGAAATCATCTTCGTGAAATGCAAGATTGACAAAATTTTTCTTGTTTTTATATTGAGAACTTGCACCATCTGAGAAGTAAAAAATTTTTTTTAAGGAACTCAATGTTTCTTTAAGGAATTTGATTAGACCTTCCTGAAATAAATTGACAGCTATTGTGTCGTGTTTTAAGCATTCCGATATTGCAACATAATTAATAAATTTTTCTTTCCCATTGTCATTGTAGTAAATAACAATAGGATGAATCGTTACCTGGTCGTTATTCCAATGAAAACCTTGAATGGAATCTTGAATGACAAATGAATAGTTTTCTGCAAAGTCACAAATCACAACGCATTCCCCAGGTTGCAAATCTTTCTTTTTTCTTTGAAAAAAATTGCTTTGTTGTTTGGCAATGTAAGAATGGGTTAACAAGCGACGTAGCTTTTCTGCCAATTTTTCTAAGGATTCGTAAGTTTCTGATTGAATGGTTTCCAAAGATGTTCTGTCAACGGTAATCCATTGCTTATATGATATCTTGTCTACGATATTTTCCGTCAATAATTCATTAAATTTTTCAATTAAATTATCACATCCTGGGCAAAGGTCACACTGCTGAAGATAACATTTTGAAGTAGGCGAATTGCAAATTATTTTTGATAGGCAATCTTCATAAGTTTTAATTTTCAATGTATCGCTTGTCAATGTTGGCAACCCTGAACCGTCAATCATAAGCTTAACATTATACATACACACATTCATACATGCGTTGAAATTTTCGTTAACATGCTTGAAAGTAAAATGTTTATAAACAAAATGTTTTCTTTTTTTGTGGTGCTGCAATGGAAAAAAATCGTAAAAAAATAGAATCCATTCGACCTCCACTCTGAAATTTTGAGGGAATGTTAAGAATATATTAACCTTAAAGAAAATATTTTTTTCAGATTTTACGACTTGTTCGAAGATTGTGGAAAACAGAAATTAGGTAAAAAACCCAAATTTTAATATTAAATAAAAATTAATTTATAAAAAATAATAATTTTTTTAAAAAGAAGGTTCAAATACCTTTAAAATAAGGTATTGAACTTCAAAATCCATTCACTAGTTTTATAAAAACATTAGTTTAAATGTTGTCATGTCGGAAGATTTTTCACGATTTTGACGATTTTCAAATGCAAATAACTTTTTTAAAAAAAATTTTTAATTTTTTTCCCAAAACACGTGTAAAATATTTTTTTATGTTTAATACGTCTGGCAAATTTAAAGAAAATCGGAAGAGGTGGTGTAAAAAAGGTGTTCGGTCTGATATGGAATGACTCATAAGCAAATTTAATAAACACACACATAGCATATGTGTAATTTTATGTATGTGTTATTAGCAATTTTAAATGCAATTTACTCAAAAGAAGGGAAAAAATTTAAAAATCTGTAAATCTGCAAAACGGCTAAAAAGAAATACCGTTAAAATAATGTACGTATGGTTAAAATCGGGATAAAATGGTAGAACAAAACATCGTTCACAAGAAATCGCATAGCCTATTAATATTATAGATTATGAATAATAATGTCAGTTGAATGAGAACCGTTTTCTCTAGCGCCAAAATTGCACTTTTTATAACATTTTCATAATTGCTGAGTTTTTTTTGTAGTAAACGATCAATTTCTTCTTGAATGTTGTCCTTTAGTACCTGCAAGGTTTGGGGCTTATTCACATAAACTTTGTCTTTGAGAAGAAAAAATCTGGTGCAGTCAAATTAGGCGATAATTGGAAATTGTTGTCTCAATAACTCCATCGTTGCACGGGCTGTTCGGGGTGTTGCACCATTTTATTGAAACCATATGTTGATGTTTGATGGCAATTGCGGAAATAAAAAATTTTTAAACATTACTCTCTACGTAAATGGGGATACTGTTTGAGTTACACCTTGATCGTTAAAAAAAAAAATGTATCGTAAATTTTTTCGGCGGTAAAGAATTTTTACATCATATAGTTACTTTAGCCGCACCTTTTATAAGTAACTGGTACTATGTATCAAGTTCAAATTATAAACACATTTGAGGGCCTTATTTTGAGCATTTTGCAGCAATTTCAATTCATATATGCATAAATTATTGCAAGGTACTCTAAGTGACTATGGATTAATGCTTAGTATATTAATGTTTTTGTTCTTGTGTCCAATTTTCTCTTCAACTTAAAAAGAATTCCTGCAGTTAATGCAATCTTAGCTTCTAAATATTTATTGTGAGCATCCCATTACTACCCTTTAGTAGTAGAATCGAACCTATACTGCAAAGTCTGTGTATTTTTCAAAAAGTCTTATTTGACGCAGTGTGTTATCAATCATACGTCTATGTATTGGCGGGGAACATGAAATCGCTTATATCACATGACTTGGACGGTAACTGTTAAGTTTTGGGAACATAACATTGCATATATCTCGAAAACAAAGCATCTTAGAGCAAAATGGGTGACATATTGGGAACCAGCTATGACATGGTATACGAATTGGGTGGTAAATATAACTGGGTTTTCAGATCAAAAAACCTAGAATTTCGAAGGTGACAATAAAATCGGTTACATCTTGGAAGTAACCAATTGGAATTTTCCACCATTTTGCTGGGTTGCAGATTGGAAACTAAAATATTTTTGACCCCTCATTGAATGAACCTATCCGAAATGTGGACTAACTGATTTACGGTTTACTTTCTAACTATATGATTGCAACCGTTCTTGAGTTTTGGGTTGAAAATACTTTTTACATATCCGAAGGCAGCTTAACATTTTAACATATATTTCAAGTTTAAATCAGTCAATTCAGTCCTCTGACAACAGTCAGCTTTAATTGACGTGTCTTTACTTCGCTTTTTAATAAAAAACTAAAATTTTCAAAAGATTGGCCACACCTGAGGGCCAAAGGTGCTCACAAAATTCCTCAGGTTGCAAAATGAGGCGATTTAATTATTTGACTCCTTTACAAGCTTTAGATGATGAAAATTCGCAAAATACAGACACTCAAGTGCAAGTGCAAAATGTTAAAAAAGACTATACTTCTCCTATTAAAGTTCTAAATAACTAAATATAGCCTCAAAAAAATTTCAATTGGAATAATAAATAAGTAGTGAAACAATGGAAACATTCAACGTGATTGTTACAATTTTAAAGGAACACAATTGTCAGTTTTTTACTCATGAATCAAAGCATGATAAGCCCTTCAGATTTGTCATATTCAGTCTTGATGGTAAATCAGATGAAGAAGTAAAACAAGCAATTGAAAAAAATTTAAAAAAATTACAAAGAATATGTTAATACATTTTACATCGTTTACTTTGAAAGTGGTTCAGTTAAATTACAAGATTTGAAACAAAACGTCAAAACTCTTTTCCACACGGTAATCAGATGGGATTATCAAAGAAAGTTAAAAAATAAACCTGTACAATGTTATAATTGTCAAATGTATGGACACGGAGAGAAGGGGTGTTCAATATAAACAAAATGTGCGTTTTTCTCATAAAACCAACGAATGTCCAAATAAAGAAAAAATCAAATGTGCAAACTACAATGAAGCTCACACGGCAAATGACACTTCTTGTCCACTAAGAGAATCATTTCTTTTTCTCAGAGAAAATATTCAACGAAGAAATAATCGTTATGCTTATAAAACTAAACGGAGATTTGAATAGTAGACATAGAAATTGGAATTGCAATCGTGCTAACGTTAGGGGAAACATTGTTTCCGAAACAGTGTCTATCCTTCAATACACTGTCTTGCATCCCGCAACAACGACTTATATTCCTACTTCAAGTAACAAAAACCCTTCAACTATAGATATTGTAATTTCAAATATCCCTCAGTACGTTACAAGTCCTATTACAATGAACACGTTAGGATCTGATCATTTACCTGTTTTTTTTTAATTAAACTTAGGGATTTCGCGTGTGGAACAACTGATTCATGATTATACAAGGGCGAATTGGGGACTTTACAAATCTTCAGTTGATACGTCAGTCTCCCATTTACCTTGTAATATGGGCAATGTAACAAACACTAACACAATTGACGTTAGTGTCGATATTTTAACTAAAAGCATCTAATATGTATCTAATATGATACTGCGGTTCCAAAGCTAAATTTGGACCTAAGGGCAAACCAATTACCACCCCATATTAGACAATTGATAAGTGTACGAAATTATTACCGTCGACAATGGATTAGATACAGGAGTCCGCTCTACCTGGAAACTATGAAGGGTTATTGCGTAAAAATTCGTAATGAAATTTCAAAATTGAGGAATAAAACTTGGAATAGAAAAACTAGGGGTTTGGATAGAGCGTCAAAACCTTTTTGGAATATATCAAAATGCTTAAGAAAAAAGAAAATGTTTATACCACCCTTACTGGAAAATTCTACAACATATTATAGTGATGAGGATAAGGTGAATCAACTCGCTATAAATTTTTTGGAAAACCATCGAGTTTCGGAAGATTTAGGTATTCAAACATATCTCAATGGTTAATAGTGTAATTGATAGATTCTCTTCACTAGAAATCTTTACGGCTAGGGAAGAATTTGTAGATGTTAATGAGATTCGAAATATCATTAGAGACTTGAACCAAGGAAGGCATCTGGTTTAGACGGTATTAAGAAATTTATGTTAAAACATTTACCGAAGTCTTCAAGTATATATCTGTGCTTTATAATAAACTGTTGTTAAAACTGCAATATTTTCCGAAAATATGGAAAACCGCTAAGGTTGTACCAATGCTGAAACCGAATAAGCCCCCAAATTCAGCCAGAAGCTACAGACCAATAAGTTTGCTTAGTAGAATGAGCAAAGTACTGGAAAAAGTTCTTAAAGCCAGAATTTGGAATGTTAAGGAATCAATTGGTATTCAGGCCATTTCGTAGTACCGTTCACCAGATTAAACGGATTTGTAACCATATAAATACTGGTTTTGGAAATGGAAAATCGACTATTCTTATTAATTTGGACATTGTAAAAGCATTTGACTCCGTATGGCATAATGGATTATTGTATAAAATGATCCAAGTCAATTTTCCACTTTATCTTGTATTTCTAAATGATTGTTATTCCGATCTCTTTGAGATTCCAGCTGGAGTCCCACAAGGCTCCGTTCTGGGCCCAGTATTATATACATTATTTTGTTCAGACAAGCCTGATCTGAATAGATGTGAGTGTGCAGCATATGCTGACGACACCTGCATATTTTTTTCGCACCAGTTTGGTCCAGATATAGTGACTGAATTGCAGTGCGCATTGGACTTATTGGTAACTTATTTCCATAAGTGGAAGATAAGAATTAATGAGGATAAGACTCAAGCTGTATTTTTTAGCCGAAAACGCAGAACTTGTTTTTATCCTACTAGCCAATTGGAAATTAATGGGACTCGTGTACCGTAGGCCGATAATGTTAAATATTTGGGGGTATACTTGGATAGAAAACTAATTTTTGATTTCCATATAAAGAAACAGATAGAAAAATTTAACATTGCAAGAAACATGTTATACCCTCTTATAAAACGTGGATCTCCATAAAATATTGCTAACAAAATCATTTTAGCAAATGTCATATATCAGTCTATTATCCTATATGCAAGCCCAGTCTGGGGTGTTTGCGCTATGTCGCATGTCATCAGTTGCAAATTTGTAAAAATAAACTGCTCAAAATGATGTTAAATCTGCCATGGCACTTCTCCACCAAAGATCTTCACATCAATAACAATATTAGCTTAATACGTGATAGAATATACTCTACCACAGAGCGCTCTAAATTTTTCTGCACAATATTAGATAATCCACTTATTTCCAGCTTGTATGATTGAACATTTATGTACGGCTCAGATACATTAACTAAGTTATAGTATTTGGGCTGTAACTTGATGTTGTTTGTATTTCATATAATTCTTTGAATCAATTATGTTTCTGTAAATAAAATTTTTGGAATATAATTCTTATAATATTTATGTTTTTGTTTACATTTAAACCTATAAGTACGTTTTCAGGCTTACAGAAGGCATATTGCAGAATCGTAAAACTGTGTTTTGTTGAGCTGCTGTATGTTTTAGTAGTCTTTTGAATGGGGAGTTGGTCTGTCTTATACTAAATCAGAGGTTTTTCATAACGAATTTTTCCTCTGAAATAAATTTTTATTCTTAAATATATATGTTATTTTCAATAGCTAATAAATAATATTGACGAAAAGTTAATAAACAACTTAAGCTCTGTAAATTGTGTGATAACATTAGGTTTAGCAAATACTTTTAATAAAAAAAAAAATCCGTCAATTGTATTAGAGAAAATATTAAGTTAACGATAATAAAATTACCTCAGTAGTTCAGGTAGAGTCAATGAAAATATGTGTGTTTTTTAGCGATTGTTTATTGATAGCAGCAAGGAGAGCTTGAAAGTAGTACTTTTGCACAATATCATTGAAAAGACATCGATTCCCATCGGTTATGCTGTCAACAACAAACATAAAAAATAAACAAAATATATAAAACATGAATGAACATGTGTGGACTGCAAGATTGTAGTAAGTTCTGACTCTGGAATAGCGCGCTCGTCCATTATGACTATCGTTAAAAATTAAGGAAGGATCATATAACGCGTCTTTGTTGTTTCAGAAATTACTGAAGGTTGAACTATTTGAAATATACTTGATACCCGATGAGGCTGCTGCATGGAATTTGTTTAGGCAGAGAAAGTGTATCGAACGACGTTTGGGACGAGGCACTGGTAGGCTACCATAAAATCTGATTTTATCTACAGATTTTCTTCTATTATGACTTTTTATAGCTTCGTTATACTACTATATCCTGTAGTACAATGAGTTTGTACTGCCTATCTGTCCATCTGTCCGTCTGTCTCCCTCTCATTATTAATGACGCCTATGAGATCGACTTAAATTGAACTAAGATTTAAATTAGCATATGGATGTTGGTCAAATGTGGTTTATTACAATTCAATTGTGCTAACAGTAAATATTTTATTACAATAGGATATGGTTAGTTACAATACAATATCTGTTGATGCAATCGAAAAGACATTTGAAAAATTTTAGAACTATTCGCGAATTTTTTTCTCGTATGTAGTCCCCATATAAAGTTGCTTCCCCATCTAAAAAAAAAAAAATATTTCACAGATTTTTCCCAAATTTTGTTTGTTTTTGAAGAAAAATAAGTGCTTTTCCCAGTATATATTCATGATCGGTAAATTTTTTGCCATAGTTCCCATATAAAAAATATTATCCAATGTGAACTTTTAGATATGAACTTTTTCATATTGAAAGGCAATAAGTTTATAATAATTTGGTTTTTGATTGTTTTCTCTTTTCTATTATGACGTCCGTAAATTGTATCTAAGACTCTTTCAAGAATCCCATCGTCTAGTCTGTCTAGATCGACTATAAATTTCTTGATTATTTAATTTAATTTTGCAGCAGAATGCTATTCATTAATTTAAAAATGTCAGTCAGTTTTTCACATATGGTCATCCATTAATATCTAACCTAAATTAAATACGGTGTACAACGGGCATTCTGTTTGTGATTAATTACAAGTCTGGGTGAAAGTACCATGGTATCTCCAAAGGGTTTGGTGTTGTCAAGCCAAATTTTTTTGTATGACCTTTTATACTTTTTTTTATCCTGATATTTGTTTGTTTAGTTTTTTTTTATCTATTTCTTATTTCATTCTTTACCAAATAACTTCACCTTCACAAAATCGATTTTTAGAATAAAATAACATATTCAAGGCGTATGATTAGAAGATTTATTAGTAGAATAGAAGAGATGTACACGTATGAGTAACAATTTGATATTAAGTCACACATGGATCAGTATTTTGATAGTTTTTTTTTTCGGAAAAACTCAATATTGAGGTCAAGTCTATATCTTGTAAAGACTAGTTTCCTCTGGTTGCTAGAGTATAACCCGCGGGGGTAGGATTCGTCACAGAACTTTAGAATTGTGGTGACATAGAGTAAAGAAAACACATATGTATATCGATACTATGCATGAGTTATAGCAAAAATGTGTTCTTGTGTTATTTAATAAAATAAAAGTGGAGTTCCCTTCAACTAAAACAATATTCCTCATGTTATGAAGTATGATATTTCTTGTATAGCAACAACAGTAAAAATAACAATACTTGGTATTCTTGTGTTTACTTATTGTAAAGAAAAATTCATTTCTACAAAACAATATTCATTATGTTATGAAAGGTTTTCTAATTCAATTAGATTTACTTCAATATTGATTATATGTAAAAATATTTTAAGAAATATTTATTACACAGTACGACAGTGGTTGGTACACATGAGAAATGTTAACAGAACATGAAAATAGGCTTAAAATAAAGAACTACGTGACTCGGCGTTTTGCTGTAGCACGTCAGAAAATCGATTGATCTACATTTTGGTGGGGATGTACCATATTTATACCCTATACCACTATGTGGTTTGGGTATAATGACTTTGTGCTGCTGTTTGTAACAACCAAAAATATTTGACCTACACCCATCTTTAATTATGCCGATCGAATCAGAATCACTATCTGACTCGATTTAACGATGTCCGTCCGTCCGTCCGTCTGTCTGTGTGTCCATGTAAAGCTTGTAATCAAACTGCAGGTCGCAAATATGAATATATGTTGACGATATTTGGTATTTGATCTTTTATCGGCCATGGGATGAAAGCTTTTGAAATTGGTGAGACTCGGTCGATGTTCAGACCTAGCCCCCATACAAACGACCCCTATGAAATCAACATATATTGCCATAAGATCCAAATTATCATACACATCTTAGTCAAATTCGGTTTGTATGTATATGTTACATCCATTAATCAGTAGTCCAAAAATGATCCCTATCGGACAACTCTTAGTCATAGGCCCCATATAGAGCTGCTTCCCGATCTTCACTTAAATCTATCAAAAAACAAAAATATTGCACTGATTGTTCTCAAATTTTGCTTGTATATATTTTTGCAGAATACAAGAGACTTTACCAAACATGGTCAGGATCGGTCCATTTTTGGGCCTAGTCCCCTATAGATATATCATTCGATATGAACTTTTTCATATCTGCAGCCGAAAAAATTAATAAAAATCCCACTCAAATTTGGTTTATGCTTATTTTCTATATCCAGTTAGTTGGGCCTGAGAGATAGGGTCACTAAACGCATAGTATAGGGTATCGTATAGTCGGTCTACACCGACTATAATTTTCTTACTTGTTATATATGTATTTGTTTGATCTGGAGTTGTTTATAATTGAATTTCAACGAGCTGACAGATCGGGAGTCATCTGTAACATCCACACGAAGTAACTTAACAATATACAGTCCACTAAAAATAAAAATAATTTTACAAAGTGAACCATATGAACCATTGAATATGCTGATGTTGATTCAATAATTTTTGCTACAATACTTTCTGAAGAAAATCCAACGGCTCCTTTTGAAGAAACATTTGAAATAGAAAGTAATATTGATATACTTTCTGAAACATCTGTACCAACAACATCTTCTGAATTTGTGCCAACAACAAGTGAATTAGGATACAAAGTACCACATTATATTACACAAAAAGATTTTAATGACCTAGTTCGCGATTCACGTATGACAAAAGAAATTAGTGAGGTTGTTGGTTCACGTTTGAAACTATGGAATTTGCTAGGCAATGATTTTAAAATAACTGCTGGACGTAAACGTGGTCATACTGTTCAATTTGATGAATATGAATATAAATCAAAATGATTTATATAAAGATGGAAAAAAAAAATTGGTTACTGCAATAATGTTGATTAATTGTTGAAAGAAATGGGACAACGACATAGTTCAAATGAATGGCGTCTGTTCATCGATTCGTCTGTGGAAAGCCCAAAAGGAGTGTTATTGCACAATTGAGACAAACATCCGTCAGTTCCAATCATTTACTCAAGAAATACGTCAGAAAATTATGAAAATATGAAATTAATTCTTTTTCAAGTTACCAATGTTTTTATGTATTTCGGAGGGGCGCAAAAGACATCTACAATATACTAATCATAAATGGGATGCACGTGTACAATTCAAACTCGGTCAATTCAGCATCGATCACATTCATTTGATAGAGTCCAACAAAGTTATTTTACCGCCATTACATATTAAATTAGGATTAATTAGAAGTTTCATTTGTGCATTGGATCATGAAAGTGAAGCTTTCAAGTATTTAAAAACTGTTTTTCCTGGTGGAAGTACGCCAAAATTAAAGCAGGTAATAAAAATTTAAAGTTTATAATATATTTTTGCACTAACTTTAATTGATTTTATTTTTATTTTCTTGCAGGTGTATTCGATGGACCACAGACAAAAACACTAATTCAAAATGATGTGTTTAGGAGTTTATTGAATCCTGTTGGAAAACCGGCATGGGATGGTTTCATTGATGTCGTAAAATTTTTTTTGGGAAATAAGAAAGCGGATAACTACAAAGATATTGTTAAAGAAATGGTTTCAGCGTATGGTGAAATGAAAGTTAACATGTGTTTAAAAATTCATTTTTTGCATAACCATTTAGACTTTTTTCCTTCAAATTTGATTGATTTAAGTGATGAGCATGGAGAACGTTTCCATAAAGATATTGTTACAATAGAAAATCGTTTCAAAGGAAAAGACATGACTCACATGCTTGCTGAATATTGTTGGAATTTATGCCGTGATAAATCCTGAAGCTTACACACGAAAAAATAATCGACCAACATTTTTAACATAAAATAATAGTTAAGATTTCATATTCATTTTTGTATTTTTACATTAAATTTACATTACATTACATTTTTGGTTATTTTTTAACCTTAAATGAAAATTAAAGCGCCATCTAGCGGAAAAAATTGTTTTTTAATAAAAAAAAATTCAAATTTAATTCCCTTTTCAAAACTGGCTCAAGCCTTCAAATCAGTTCACCCATTCTGTTTTTATAGAACTTTTTATAATAGTATTACATTACAAATGAACCTCCACGGTCCTTCGAAGCTTAAAAACCGATTTTCTCAAAATTCTGACGCGCTGCAGCAAAACGCCGAGACACCAGTTTCTTTATTTTAAGCCTATTTTCATATTCTGTTAACAATTCTCATGTGTACTCAAAAAAATTTGATTTTGTCTTACTGTGATATAAAGTATAGTTCCTTTCAACAAAACGATATTTATTGTATTATATATGGTTTCCTA
Organism: Cordilura impudica; assembly: GCA_963682025.1. NCBI lineage: Eukaryota > Metazoa > Arthropoda > Insecta > Diptera > Scathophagidae > Cordilura > Cordilura impudica. Next base: position 153,867,214 of record OY821521.1, on the reverse strand, counting down.
ATTCAATTAAATTTACTTCACTACTGACTATACGTAAAAGAAATGGAGAAATATTTTTAATTCCATTGATTAATAGTAAAATAAAAAAATACACTTTTTTCATTAAAAAAGTTAAATTTAAGGTACATAACTTCTTTTAAAAAAGTCGTTAATCTTCTTTTGATAAAATCAACATAGCATTGGATAAATCAATTAAAGCATGCTAATTGAAGCTTTATTCGAGCCAAACGACTGCGATAGGATGGGAGACTCAATTCCGGATTCCGTAGAAGATATTGAAGACAAAATAGTAAGAATGTTTTCTGAGCTGATTTAAGTTTTTTGATGAAGACTTTGTACTGTGGATCCCAGATTACTGATATCGTTTGTTACATAAAGATAGTTAAATTCCTTTGCCCAACGATTTATGAAACATAAAACACCAATTCCTTTATTAAAAGTCATTGTTATAGAAGAATTAAAACGTAGTATTTTGTCGAAGTGATCTCCCAAATCTATGAATGAGTCAGCTAAGTTTAGTTTTGTATCATGGATGACGTAGTAGTTCGAAGATGGCGAATATCTAGAGAAGGTGATAGAATGACATTTTTTAAGATATAATTCCATTAAGTTGACATTTCACCATTTGTAGAAGCTATTTTGTTCAGACTGGAGACATATACTGTCTTCATCGTTTATGGTGGTTGAGTTGATTTTTACAAACAGCAAGAATATGAGAGGTCCAAGGTGAATCCCTTGAAGAACACCGAAAGTAACATCTACATAATTCGATTTAGAGTTATAGAGGATAACACATTGCTCACGATGTTTCAAGTATGACCGAATCCATCTAGATTCGCTAGCAGTAAATCATGGCTGACTTGGCTAAAGTCTGTGTGTATAACATCAGATTGTTTATCTTTGCAGAATCCATAATTAATATAGGAAGTAAATTCCATTAGATTAGTAGTCGTAGGCCGTCCTTTGCAAAAACACGATGAACTGATGATAGAATTGTATTTAGTATTAAGTATTTATTTACTAAATTTAATTTTCCATTACAAATGAATCAGATAAGTTATTCTTCATATTTAACATCATTAACTCTTAATCTATACTAGCAGATTCCAGCCCTCGAAATTCGAGTGCAAATTCTAGGAAATTCTATTATTTCATTAAATAAAGACCATAAAGGTATACTAATTAATTAAAACCACTCACAAATCAACACAAAACTCAAACTCATTTTTATTACAAACGCATTAACAAATTTCATAAATACACTCATAGCATTGTATAATTTTATGTATGTGTTAGTAGCAACATTAAATGCAATTAACTCAAAATAAAGGAAAAAATTTAAAAATCTGTAAATCTGAAAAACGGATAAAAACAAATACCTTTCAAGTAATATACGTTTGGTCAAAATGGGGATAAAACGGTAGAATAAAACATCGGCCACAAGAAATCGCCTAGCCTATTAATATTATAGATTTATATTAAAATTTAAAAACATTAAAAAAACAATTACATTATACAAATAAAATCAATTAAGGAAATCAAAACCTATTGCATTGTTGGTATTTTGCATAACATAATGAAGTTGATTCCAGAGACGAATAGTTAGTATTAAATATTGGCATTCAGATTCCAGAGATGAGTGGTAAGAATAAAAAATTTTCATTCAGAGACATGGTCCCGGTATTGACCATGAAATTAAATTATTCGATTTCCTCTACAAGATCTTGCAAACTTTAATCTTTAAAAAAGATATTTTGCAGCCTTTGCCATAATAATTTTATGTACAAATATAATTGATGACGTTTCGTGTGATAGTACTTGTATCTCAGTTATAACTTTCTCAAAAAGTTTTGATAAAGCATTCAGCTTTGCAATTGCTATATAACTAGTAGCATCACTATGGCTACTAGATTTATGTGCGGTATAATATATTAGTTTTTCCAGCCATTTAGAAATTAGCCAAATTTAAGAGAGTTATAATATACTAGCTGAACCCGGTGTACTTCGCTACCCCTCATCGTTATAAAATAAAACAAAATAAAAAAAAAATATTCATACATTAACAAAATATTATTTATTTAATTTAGAATTAATTATTGCAATGCTTTAGGATGTACAATATTTTTAGTTTGTCCATCTGGAGCATAAACATATAAGTCGGTGGGTTTCCCTACACGTGAGCATGCAACATAAAGCTGTTCATGCGAGAAACATGAATTTGCTAAATTTAAGCCGCAAAGTTGAAGAGATTGACCTTGAGCTTTGTTAACAGTCATCGCAAACGCTAATATAACATGAAACTGTAATCGTTTGAAGTCGAATGGTAAATCAGTTGGGATCATTGGAATGCGTGGCAAAAGTACATCTGTTCCTTTAAATTTTCCTGTTATAATGATCGCTTCTATTATATTATTTAGCATTTTTTTAACTGCAAGTCGAGTGCCATTGCAAAGCCGTGCTGAATCGATACTGCGCAGTAAAATAATGGGCACTCCAATTTTGAGTTGTACCACGTGTGGAGAAAAGCCTGGCACATCAATAATCGAATATAAAAAATTGGGCGTAGTGAGTGAAAGTTTCACACTGAAAGTTTAAGGAAGAATGGTGTACAGGTCTGGCTTCCTACAAATCGGAAACAAAGGGACGTGGCCCGCCGACTTTCGCATGGAATGAATACCTATTTAAGAAAACACTTTATTAAGCAAATCAATCCGTGCCAAATATTGAGTTATATGGGCGGGGCCTCACCCCTTTGTCCACTAACAACTTTATATAGTCAAGGGTTTAATAGAAGTTATTATGGATTTTAATTTTTCTAAAAAGGGCGTGGTCCCGCCCAGTTTTCTTGTAGTACTATTTCTATTAAAATCAATACGATATATACCAAATATCATCGCCGTAGGTTAAAAATGGCCGAGATATGACGATTTTAAATTTTGGGTTATATGGGCGGAACCACGCCCCTTTGCCCACCAACAACTTTATATGGTTAAGGACTTAGTATTTCGCAAAAATATCCTTTTTGTGACGATCCTTCCAGTAGTTTAGAAGATATTACGATTTTTTATTTTTTTTAAAAGGGGCGTGGTCCCGTCCACTTTTCTTCTGGTATGTATTTCTATTCATGCCAATACCATATGTACGAAATATGACCGCTGTAGGTCAAAAAATTCCCGAGATATGACGATTTAAAGTTTTGGGTTATATGAGCGTGGCACTGCCCCTTTGTCCAATCAAACATTTATATAGCCTGTTATTCCTTCCAAAGCCACAGTAGCACGCTGTGAAAGTTTCTGAAAGATCGGTTCAGGGGTTTGGCCTCCTATAAAGCACAAACAAACACACATTCATTTTTATATATATAGATTGAAAGCAGATTAATTATAATTTAAGGTAAAATGGGGCGAAAAGGGGGATTTGGTAATAAAAAAATGTATGGCTACCTTACCTGTAGATCAAAAGTGTATAAAACTTTAGGTAAATACATATTACAAAAAAAGTATTTTGTGTAGCAAACATTGTTAGTGGTATAAGTAAGTATCTGAATTAAAAAAAAGGGGGCGGTGAAGTGGGCATGGTTCATAGTTATATGGCGACGTTAACAGTATTAAGAGCAATATACTACCAAATAAAAAAAAAATACGTTGGAAGGAACAAATTTGTACAGAGAACAAAAAGTTTAAAACTTTCAAACAAAATTTGGCGTGAAAAGGGGCGTGAAAGGGGGCGTGGCGTAAGAAATGTTTATTTCTACCTCGCCTGGAGTATAATGTTTATACAATTTGAAGTAAATCTGTTAAAAACTATATGGGAGCAATTACATAATTTTTAAAAAAGTGGGCGAAAAAGTGGGCGTGGTCGAAAAAAGTACTCTATAAATCATGCCAGAGTCCCAGTTAAATGCTGTGAAAATTTCAAGAAGATCGGTCCAGAGGTTTGGTCTCCTATAAGGTCCATTTTATATATATAGATGAGAGTTAGCGGGGTAGCCAATACTTCGGCACAATTTTTATACCCTATACCACTATGTCACGGCCCTATGTTCATCTTAGGAATTCAAGGATTAAATATATACCACTATATATAATGAATATGTGCTGGTGTTTGTAACTATCAAACATATTTGACGTAGATCCATCGTATATTATACCCATCGCAAATATGAATATATTTTAATGAAATCTAGAATGTAACCTCCTATCGGCCATAGGTGAATATCGGTTCGTGTGTAACGTGATTGTAATCAAAAGGTGGGTGATTACTTTATATAGTAACTAATTAATATACTTGAACTTTACGCTCAATTTACAATAATGTCTTTGTCCAAAATATATTCTAGTGCAAACATTTGGTGATATGGCAAGTTACAATGTGGTCAGTGACTTAGTTTTGTATGCAATATTTAGAGGTAAATATTTGCCAATACAGCAAATGAATTGTACAATTGTACAATACTATAAGACAATTCTTAGTCACAGTCCCATATGAAGCTGATTCCCGATCTTCATTTAAACCTATCAAAGAATACAAATATTGCACAGATTTGTTTCAGATTTGGTTAGTATATGTTTTTGCAAGAAATAAGTGACGTTACCAAATATGGTCTTTATGCGAACATACCAACACCCTATCTCCACTCCCTAAAAGGGCTCCCATACAAAATTTATGGTTTTAATAAATCGGTAAAAATTGGCCCCCACAGCTCCCAGGTTGCCCCTATGGGGGTCAAATGTATGACCAACTCCCATTAATTTTCCCCCAACATTTCTTTCTAACATACCTACCCCCCTATCTCCACTCCCTAAGGGGGCTACCATACAAAAACTACTTTTTTTTTATAAAATTTGCTCCAACCCACAAATTAATTTATTTTAAGTATATGATGGATATTTCTTCCGATTTTCGGCGACTACCTGAAGCAAAAATATTTGTTGCTCCTCTTTACAGCATAACAGGTTGTTGTAGTCCTCTATTAATTTAACGCCTCTTTCGGCAGCATCGTTGACAACATGTAATTTACGAATTATTTCTGGCGTTTGGTGGTAGTCTTCGCGCTCTTCCCAAGTTTCTGGATGGGTAACAATAAAATCGGTTGACAATCCAAAGCGTTTGAAAAAATTTGCTGTCTCAGGTGTGACGTAATGGCTCAAATCTTTCTTCAGGAGTTTTTGGTTCACTTGCTTCGATGTCAAGATAATTCTTTTTACAAGTTTGAAGCCAACAACATGCATTGGAGGAGCAGGATATTGGTTGCCACTTTCTCCGATATCCTCCAAATCATCTTCTTCCTCGATATCATACTCGCTGGCTTCGTCGGACGATTCATCCATCTCATCGTCAGATAACTCTTCTTCCTCCCATGGCTCTTTCTTTTCTTCAAAAACACGAATTACAGTCGCTATTTTCCGCTTGATGTCACAGTGGACATTTGGATCAAATAATGCTAGAGCAACAGCTTCACCACTGAGATACCAAAGATGTCTACAGAATCTCTTTACCAATCGTTGCGACACAATCTCATCAATTGAAGCGTAACCAGAAAGCGCTTTCAAAAAATTTAAATCATTATTTGGAGCTTCGGCTGCTCTGGTGGTGCTAAACGAAGCCTTTACATAAAGTGTAACATCGCGAAAAATGGTAACATCGCGAAGTCCATCAAACTCTGTTTTGTTCAAACGAAGATATTTTCGGTACAAAAACATTTTTATGCAGCCTTTCGCCATCCAACGAGCATGACTGGTGGGACCTGGTGGTCTCATGTAATAATTGGGAATATTTTCACCAAGGAACAATAAAACAATTTCAAGGGATTCCTTGTAGTCGTCTCTGGGTTGTTTTTCGGTCAATTGAGCCAAACAAAACGACTTAATCTCAGTTTGGACTCGAACTGGTATTTTAGCTGCGACTCCATCATTTTCTAAAGAAATAGCTTGAACGCGTTCAGCGATTTTCCACTCAAGCAAAAGCTCTTAAACGGCCTCTGCAATATGTTTGCCTTTTCCTTTACCCGACGGTATGTTTGGCATGCCCAAGAGCTAATCGTTCCCATCATACGTGACGATAACAGGAAGTCGATCAACTTTTTTCCCGCCGCCTTGAAAGTCGGCCAACATTTTGCCATCCCAGTGATATAATATTGATACCTTAACAGACGGCAGTTTTTAACATTTGGGAAACAGCTCTGTGTTTGTAAACAGCTGTTTATTTTATAAAATTTTATAACAAAGTAGTTTTTGTATGGGAGCCACTTCAGGAAGTCTTACATTTGACCCCTCTAGGGGCAACTCCGGGGCAGTTGTGTGGGTTTTTGTGCATTTTCCTAGTTTATTTTTTAAATTTTTTACGCCAATTTTGTATGGTAGCCCCCTTAGGGAGTGGAGATTGGGGGTAGGTATGTTCGAAAGAAATGTTGGCGGTAAAAAGTTAATGGGAGTTGTAATACATTTGACAACCTGGAGCTGAGGGGGCCAATTTTTACCGATTTATTAAAACCTTAAATTTTGTTTGGGAGCCCCTTTAGGGAGTGGAGATAGGGGGTTGGTATGTTCGAATAAAATGTTAGTGAGGAAAATTAATGAGGTTCGGTCTTATATTTGACCCCTCTAGGGGCAACTCCGGTGCAGTTGTGTGGCTTTTTGTGGATTTTTTCCACTTCACCCCCCAACTTTGACACCGATGCGGGTCCATTTGCCCCCACTCCACGTCCCCCATTTTTTGGCTCATGTATTTTTTTATGAACCTCACTAAGAATCACCATACAACACTATGTCACCCCTAGTGTAACACTAACAGAGGTAGTTGAAAGTTTCAATACTATTAAATCGAATCCCCACATTTATAAAAAATGATTTTACCATTCGTTTCATAATGTACCTAACTCCACATTGTGGATGCAAAGAACTCAGCAAAAACATTTGCAATATCAAAATCCACATTGTGGATGCAAATAACTCAGCAAAAACATTTGTAATATCAAAATCGTTTGAAAACACAGTACCATTAATTTTCATAGTGGTTGGTTATGATGAAATTTTACGTTTTTAATTTTAGATTTTTTCTAATATCTGAATTCATTTTACTGAGATAACTACCGAAGCCTTTTTTAATTTCTAGGTTATACTGATTACTGGCTATAAAATACAGACTTTGGTCAATTTGATTATTACTTTTCTTAAATTTTTTATAGAGCCTGTTCTTAGGATTTTTCAACCATGCCAGTGCATTTGTATTCCATGGAGGAGCATTTGCTTTATCTTTTTTTTATACCCTATACCACTATGTGGTTTGGGTATAATGACTTTGTGCTGCTGTTTGTAACAACCAAAAATATTTGACCTAGACCCATCTTTAATTATACCGATCGAATCAGAATCACTTTCTGAGTTGATTTAACAATGTCCGTCCGTCCGTCCGTCCGTCTGTGTGTCCATGTAAAGCTTGTAATCAAACTGCAGGTCGCAAATATGAATATATTTTGATGAAATTTGGTATATAAGCTTCCGTCGGGCATGGGATGAACGCTATTGAAATTGGTGAGAATCGGTCCATGTTCAGACCTAGCCCCCATACAAATTACCCATATGAAATCGACATAAATTGCCATAAGATCCAAATTGTCATATAGATCTTACTCAAATTGGGTTTGTATGCGTTCATTACATCCACTAATGAGTAGTCCAAAAATGATCCCTTTGACCCCATATAGAGCTGCTTCCCGATCTTCACTTAAATCTATTAAAAAACAAAAATATTGCACTGATTCTTCTCAAATTTTGTTTGTACATATTTTTGCAAAATACAAGAGACTTTACCAAACATGATCAGGATCGGTCCATTTTTGGACCTAGTCCCTTTATAGATATAGCATCCGATATGAACTTTTTCATATCTGCAGCCAAAAAAATTAATAAAAATCCCACTCAAATTTGGTTTTTGTTTATTTTCAATGTCCAGTTAGTTGGGCCTAAGAGATAGGGTTTCTAATCGCATGGTATAGGGTATCGTATAGTCGGTCTAGACCGACTATAATTTTCTTACTTGTTTTTTATTAAATTTACAGTTTCCGTTATATTTTTTGGAAGTATTTTATAAAAAGGTTGATCACGTGATCAAAATTAGTTACATCGTTTGAAAATGAAATGAAAAAATGAAATGAAATGAAAAAAGTGCTTTTTTACTACAACTCTTATAGGGGTTTCATTGCAATACATAACTACACATAATAGACGTGCTAAAAGACTTTGAACAGATGATAAATTAAAGTAGAAAAAACAACAAATCTAAATCGAGACTCAGGCGACAAAACATCATAGATATATGCATACATTTTTTATCATAAATACAATGTGGTAAAAAAATACAAGAGATTAAATAAATTGTTATTGTTGTTGTTATTTTTACTTTACTAACTGCCAGTAGCTGTTATTAATTATATGCAAAAATTATTCTTTTCATATCTATTCTTACATATCTATTCTTATATTCATATCTATTCTATCTATTCTTACATATATAAAAATGTTTTGATATGATTTATTACTTGATTTGATTAAATTTATTATATTTTTTTGGCAAAAAATAATATAATTAATTTTTCTGCCGATTTATATTTATCGAGAGGATATGTAAGAGATACGCCAATAAGTCAATGGTAAAAAATATATTATCGAATTCGAAATGACGGGCCCGTTTTAGGTTTACGATTTCAGGAAAAATTAATTGTATTTTTTGTAAATATTATAAAATTTTTAATATTATAAAAGTTGCTTAGCGATTTCGTATGGAATGTGCGATAGATAAATTTTTCTAATTAAAATATTTTGTCCTTAAATTTAGTACTTATTGTGTGGTCATTTATTTCAAATATTCAAAAAAATATATATGAGGAAAAATTTGACCGGCGCACAGTGGACCATATTTTGAGAAGGCGGCCAAAAATCATTTTTTTTGTTACCGATTTTAAAGATATGTTATTAATTTGAAAGTAAATACTAGTAAACCTCGGGAGCCAAAAAATTGCGACTCTATCTCAACTATGTCATAACGAACAGGGTCTTCGAAAATGGGCTTTCTCAGTATTTTGCTAAAATTCAAAATTTCTTTGTAAATTTTTATTTTTGAATGACTGTAACTTTTTTGATTTAAAAGATTTTGAAGTGAAATAAATTTTGTATAATTTTGTGGCTTCCATACTATTAATGTTAAAAATGTAAAATCACTGAGTCGTTCCGAAATTTAAAAAAAAATTTTTTTTAAAAATGTCCAAATTTTCTGAAAATCTCCTACTTAATAGAGCAAAACTCCTGCCAGTCCAAAGCAGTCAGAAAAAATCTTGCTCTTTTCTATAGTCCGAACCCTCCCATATACTCCTGTACCACATTATACACCCGCCATTTTCCGTCCGTGTGCACCAGAACAATTTTTCTGACCCAAGGTTAGATATTTTCTGAATACAAAAGTTGTCCACTATGTGGTTAGGATATATTAAGTTTGAGGTGATGGTTGTAACTGCCAAAAATATTGGACCTTTGTCCATCTTTTATTATACGGATCGACTCAAAAACACTTTCTGAGTCGATTAAACGATGTCCGTCCGTCCGTCTGAGTGTTGGTCAAAAGTTGGTCGTACCGGTGCACCGCGGTGTATTTTTTTGCGTGTCGGTAGAGTTGTCAGGAGTTGTTATATACTTATAAAAAAGGGTTGAGATATAATGCGCTTAATTGTTACAGGTACATTTACATAGGTATCTTTCAAAAACATTAATAGTCTGAATTAGAGTTATATAGTTTAAATACCTGACAAAATGGGAAACAATTTAAATAACAGGTAAATGGTAAAAAAAAAACTATTGCGACATAGCCCTTTAAGATATGAGCAGGTATGCTTCACCTTTTAAAAGGGGTTAGGGTGTGGGTTTTTTATGCTTTTAAAAGTGGTAATAAAAGATAAAAATTTGTAAATGGTAAAAAAAAACTATTGCGTCATAGCCCTTTAAGATATGAGCAGGTATGCTTCACCTTTTAAAAGGTGTTAGGGTGTGGGTTTTTATGCTTCTAAAAGTGGTAATAAAAGATAAAAATTTTTATTTTACGTAATTGCAAGAAAGAGTATTTATAATAACGTTTCCACAATTATTATTCATTACAATTGGTGCAATGGCTAAGTACTGTTACAGAGATCTGGCAGATATTTATTTTCAACGAAATGATGAAGACGATGTAATTTTGCACATAGTGAGCAACGACTTCTTTAAGAATTGTAACCTAGAATACATTGAAATGCACAAAGGAAAAAGTACTAATTTTGCATCGAATTTGAAAAGACGGTACATTGAATGCTCTCATAGCAAGGCAAAGATGTACAAACGTTACCAAGACTAGTTAATAAAGGAACTTATTTTTGAGAGTGCATCTACAACTGCCAACGAAAGTGGAAAAAAGGGTCGACCAGCAAAACCAATTGACGGATGTAGTGAAAGATCTCGAAGGCGCAAGCTGGAGAATATCAATGAAGAAATTTCTCAAAGAATTATTAAGGATTCATTTTTGTACCAAATTCAACCAAACCAAAATAAAAAAAAATAAAATTGAAATAATTGAAAAAATAGTAGAAGCGAGCCCAAGGCGCACAAAGAGGATTTTGAAAAGCATTCCTACACCAATTGAAGATAAGAAATTTACGCCGGAAGAAGCGTTCGCCCTATTTTTGGATTTGAAATTGACCAGAAATCAACATCAACATTAGCAGAAATAAAATTGCAAGATCTCCTTGAACATACTGCAGAACGATTGCTAAATACGGTTGATATATGTATGGAAAAATGAAATTCCTTCTTCAACAAAGTATTGCAGACCAATAAAATTTGCATTCAAAAAGGAAACCAAAGATGTCATAACTGAAGAAGTTAAAAAAATAAAAGATCAAATTAAGGAACTTCAACCAGTAATATTTAAATTTGATGACCAAGACATTGAAGTACATTTTAAAATGTGTCTCACAATGATTGATGAAAAAGTTGCACAGGCCTTAACTGGAACAAAGTCAACGTCAAGCTGCATTATATGCCAAAAAACATCAAGTCAATTAAGCCAACCCCCACCAGAAGACGATAGTTTTAAGGAAGCCTACGAATTTGGAATGTCCCCTCTTCATGCTAGAATACGTTTCATGGAGCATATTCTTAAATTGGGTTATGATTTGGAATTTGGTCCGTTAGGCGAAACAGTGAGAAAAAATAAAGAAAATGAAGAAAAAAGGAAGCAAAAAAAAAAACAAATTCAACAAAAATATCTACAGCTAGGCCTCATAATCGACCAACCAAAACAAGGGGAAGGAAACACAAATGATCGAAATATTGCAAGGAGATTTTTTTCCGATCCGGAAACTGCAGCATCTATCACAGGTGTAGATCATGAATTAATAAGACGATTCAAAATCATATTACAAGTTCTAGCATGCAGCAGAAAGATAAATGCAAAAAAATGTGGAGAGTACGCCAATAAAACAGCTATACTTTATAATGAAAAATACTCTTGGAGATATATGCCACCCACAGTTCATAAAATTTTGTACCATGGGGAACAAATAATTCAAAACAATATGCTACCAATAGGAGATCTATCTGAAGAAGCGCAAGAAAAAAGGAACAAAGACTACAGATCCTTTCGCGAGCACAATACAAGGAAAATGTCCAGATGTACTAATGAAGACCTTGTCACTATTTTGTTGTGCACTTCAGATACATATATGTCCAACATTCGTCAAAAATGGAAAACTACCTCTATTGAATTAGACGAAGAAGCTAAACAACTTCTAGAAGATGAAAATCAAGGCTATTTAGAAGAAATTTTTACTAAAATTGGTTGATTTAAAGTACTTTTTCATTACACTAACAATAAGTTACACTTTTTTTATATAGTTAAGAATTTTTCTTGATTTAAAAATTTATATATTTTGTAAATTTACAATAAAATTTGTTATATTTCATAAATTTACCATAAAAATTGATATAGAAATATTTAAAAAGACAATAAAAAAAACTTCTCTATCTTGAACCAATATTGGTAACTTTTACGTTCGCTGCTTAATAAATTATATTTTAACTCGGGATCTTTCAAAAAAAAAAAAAAAAAACAACCTTTGGCCCTTGTGCACATTAGGACTAAAAAGTTTACGTTGTTAAAAAGTATTAGTTGTAAAATTAACTGAAAAAATAAGGTATTTTATATTAGAAAAAAACCTTTTTTTACCTTTTAACACTTCACTTTTGTACTAAAATTCAACTACAAAAGAAAATGTGTTTTAAACCCTCCGTAACTTTTTTTATTTTCGATCGAGAATTACGTTTTGTAGCAAAACTTAAAGGCTAAGGTCTCACCTACCAAACAATAAAAACCGCATATCAAAGTTCCAATCCAATAAAAGTTATAGATTTTTGACCGCCTTCTCGTCAAATGGTCCACTGTGCGGCGTATCAAACGCCACTGGTTCTTTTATAAAATTATTGCCGGCACTGAAAAGTTGCCAAAGGCAAAGCACTTTATTTATTTAGCGCTAGTGTTAAAAAAAGGCGTCAAAATCAGCCAATTGCTCGGCTAGAGTTGGGTTTTATGATTAACTTTATTTACAAACTTAATCGTACTTATAAATAAAACTAACGGTACTTAAAGCTATTTTAATGTTTACATTTTTAATCGAAACTACAGCTGTTTACATATTATAATACTTTACTTAAACTAACAGCTGTGTAATAACAGTGATGGTATTGTGGTACATTACACCCTTACCCTTTAAAAAAATGATTTTTGTATCTCTAAATACAAAAATTATTTTTGTACAAAATTAAAAATTTAAATTTATAATGAAATATATATTGTTGTGATATTTTTTTATATTGCCATTTATGTCTAAAACTGAATTGTCTTCCCGTCTTTCTACTATTCTATATGGCCCATGATATGGTGCCTGATATTTTTTTCTATTTATTTTTCTAAGGAGTACTTAATCTCCTATTTCTAAATTCAATGTATTTGTATAATTATCATTCCTTACTCTACTGTTTTTGGCTATTTCTAGATATTCTTTTGCTTTTTGTAAGGAGAATTTTAACCTTTGTTTCAATTCTTTAGCATAATTTTCTAGATCATAAAATGTTTCTTCTTTTCTTATTTGATCATTCGGTAGGTATGGTAGTTTTCCGAAAACTAATTCATATGGTGTGTAACCAGTATCTGCGTGTGGGGTTGTATTCTATGAAAATGAAAAATAAGGGATCCAAAAGTCCCATTCATTATCTTTGCAAAAATTTAGTAGGAATTCATTGAGTACCCTATGATTTCGTTCTATTGAACCTAACGTCTCATGATGGTACGGTGCACTGAAAACTTGTTTAATGTCCAATAAACTACATACTTCTGATATCAATTGGTTTGCAAACTCTGTGCCCTTATCTGATTTTAATATTTTGAAATTTCCGTATTTTAAGATAAATTGTTCTACTAATGTTTTTGCAACAGTTTTCGCTTCTTTTGTTTCCATCGGATATGCTACTACATATTTTGTTAATTCGCATTGTATGGTTAAAATATATCTGTTGTAATTGGATAATCTTAAAGGTCCCACTGTGTCAATTGATACTACCTCAAAACTGGTTCCCGGTGTATCTGTTAAAATTAATTTTTCTTTTGTGTGTTTAATTTGTTTATTTGTTTGATATTGTTTGCAATTTATTACGTATCTTTTTATCTGTTTACTCATATTTTTCCATATGTAGCGTTGTTTTAATTTTAAATTGGTTTTTCTGACACCTAAATGTCCTCCATGTGTTGAATTGTGATATTCTTTTAGTTCAATTTGCTCTTCTTTGCAAATTACTCTTTCTGGTTCATTATATAATAATATTTTCAAATTTGTTTTTCTTTTTAATTGGCTACTCTTGCTCAAAGCTAGCTCATTTATTTTAGATATCAGTTTTGATATCATTTTCTCCAAAGTCATCTTTGTGATCGATGGATTATCGCTGCATCTTGCAATAATTTCATTATTTGTTATTTTAATTAAATTTTCTTTAAAATCTTTATGTATTTCAAACTTAAGTTTTCTTATCTTCTACAAATCTGATATTGAAGTACAGACCCAGGCAAAACGTTGATCAGGCCTTTGCTCGGGCGTGTACGTTGTATTGTTTGTAACGTCAGTGTTATTTGTATTTATAAGCTGTTTATTCACATATCTTGTAATTGCCAATATGTTCTCATCTAATTAATTCCTGGTGGGGATCATCGCTCTCAAAGTGTCGCTATTATTTGTTATGCGTGATAATGCATCTGCATAAGTGTTCACTTTCCCTTTTTTGTACTTTCGTGTCATTTTTGACGATGAATTTTTTTGTGAAAACAAGGTAATTAATGGCATGTGGTCAGTTATCACGATAAAGTTTCTGCCATATAGATAAGGCCAAAAAAAAATTGATTCCCAATGGATGGCTAATAACTCTTTTTCTATTGTAGGTTTTTTTAGGTCGTGTTTCGATATGATTTGCTAGCATATGATAATGGTAAGTCAGATCCAATTTCACTTTGCGATAACACCGCACCAATTGCAGAATTTGACGCATCTGTGGTTAAAATGAAGGGTTTGTTAAAATTTGGGTATTGAAGTATTGGTGTATTCATAAGTTTATCTTTTAATTCTTCAAATAATTTTGACATTCTTTATCCCATGTGAATGGTTTGTTTTTCTTTAGCAGTGAATTTAAACTTTTTACAGTGTCAGCGAATTTTGGTATAAACCGTCGATAGAGTTGCAGAAAGCTACAAATCTTCATACTTCATCTGCATTTGTAGGAACTGGATAATTTTTTATGACAATATCTTTAGCTGTGTCTGTTTTTATACCCTTATCGGTTATGAGGTGCCCAAGATATACTACCTCTGGTTTTAAAAAACTGCATTTGGTTGCATTTAGTTTGAGACTATATTTTCTCAATCTGTTGAAAACTTTAATGAGATGATCATTGTGGTGCTTTAATCTACATCCAACAAGTAATAGTGTTAAATTCGGCTATGCCGAATCTTTGATACCCTCCACCTAGGTTTTCTTGCACTATTTGTAACAAATGTAAATAAAATAAAATACAAATGTAAACAATTACTCTGAATTTTCAGCATTTACGTTTAACAATTTTAAAGTCAATAGAAGATAGTAAACAAAATATATTTTTAAATTTCGGATCTTTTTCGGAATACTTGTCCATGTCTTATATTTTAAAAGCACTAGCGTCAATCAGTTTTATTTTTCCGATCTTATTACATCAGTTTATCATTCCATTTGTAACGCATCGATAAATGAATTTGCGTCTATGTGTTTAATGCAAAATATTTCTTACTTTTGTCGAATTGTAGGGATTTTTGCAAATTTTTTTTTTAAAACTTAATATTATATATATTTCAATTTTAAACTTTAAAATTAAATATATATATCTTTTTTTTAAATCTGGTAATAACTCTATAATATGGAGAAAGTAAATACGTGGCTTCTTTAATAAGAATGACAAGTAAAGAACACTTTTGTGCAGTTTACTTGTTTTGTGCATTTTTTTAATACATACATAAGTACGCCATCGATTTTATTAAATAAGTTTGTAAATAAAAAGAATGTTAAAATATTATAAATGCAAACATAATTGATTTTAAAAAAATGTCCGATTCGTTTTTCGATGATGCAGAAAACACATCAAAGAAATACAGAAATCAAAGGTTTTACTCAAGTTAGTTGAGAGACGAGAAGCTAATTGATGGAACAGGTCAAAGATGACGACTTTAAATACAGATGCCCTCGCGTTGGCAGTCACCTTGACGTGGTGCGGGGGCTTGATTTCACAATGATTCAAAAGGCTATGCTGATGGGAGCTACGAGATAGTAGTTTCCCGGCGGGGCCACCCTTGTCAGACAGGCTTTTGAGGAGTGTAGGACCAAGAACTGCCACCCCCCAATCCAGGGTGTCATGCGTCACCGTGCCCATTGGATAAGTTTTGCAGTCGGGGGGTTACGTTAGATTGTATATGAACGGCGCCTCTCCGAAACCGGGCCGAATCGGAGAGTAAATGTGGCCTTACCATAGCATGGGGCGCTGCTATGGCGTACCATTTGAATTCCCCATTAACAAGAATCTCATGGAAGATATAAAGAAAATTTTAAAACTACAAAATAATATGCGGAGCTCTTCCGCAACTGAACTTGCTGACCGAATGGAGCATGAGCTCTGTGACGATGGTCAGCGAGGCAAAGCTGGTGGTAGCAGGAACATCTTGAAGCCGGCAACGGTAAAGAAATCTGGTGACAGTAGAAGTCAACCAGCCAGAAGTGGTGCAAAAGCACCAATTGTGAAGACCAACAAAGTATTGTTGTCACCCCCCAAAAGTTCAGAAACAATGTTGGAGATCGAAGCAACAGCTCCTTCGAAAACTTGCGGAACACCTGGGTCAACAAACAATACCGATGGTGCGAAATCGCCTGTGGTAAAAACCCAGAGGGCAGAAGCGATGGCTAAGATGGATAATGTGCCAACAACATCCAGCAATTTAGCGTGGCGACCAAAATTGGGAGAAAAGGTAGCTAGAACTGAGGCTAATACTGCAGGACCAAAGCATAGACCCCGAGGCCATGAAACTCGCAGAATGCCAAAGGTACCAGCACCAGGAGAACCTGGTGCATTTGACGATCCACTGAGGAAAGGTCTCAGCGGGGCAGGCTGCAGATGGTACTTAAGTTATCTTGAGAAAGGCCTAGAACCTACAGAAGCTAAGAAAAAGGCTGACGAGCACAGAGCTAAGCCAGAAGAAGCAGCTCAGGCAAACCAACAAACGGGTAAGCGCGGAAATAAAAATATAACACCGCCGCAGCGTGCAGAAGGCAAAAAGCCTAGGTTTGCAGAACATTCTGCTAGAAACACCGCAGCAAATGCAGACAGACCAGCGAGCAAAAGCTACGCAAATGTCTCTAAGGCGATTAGAATGGCAGTGCTGCCGAAGGGATACCCTGAAATCAGCCTAACCACACAGGAGCTGACGGTACTGGAAGAAGCCATACTGACAGATGTTGCCAAAGGATGGGACCACAAACTAAAGTTTGAGGGCATTCACTTCCGACCGGGGCATATACTCGTCGATTGTAAAGACCCCGAGACGGCCAATTGGCTCAAGCAAACCGCCCCCCAACTCTCGACGTGGGATAAGGCACCGCTAACCACGTGTACCGGGGATGAGGTACCCAGAGCACACACGGTCACCATCTTCCTTCCCAGATGCGCAGGCCAGACAACGGAGCAGATAATAGCTCTGATAAGTGCACAGAACGAAGGCATTAACACGCCCCTGTGGAAGGTTATAAAAACCAGGGCAGAAGGTAATGGCCAGCTGATGACGATAGGCATAGACGACCAATCGCTGGAAGCCATCAAGAAAGCAGGAAATGCAATCAGCTACAGATGTGCCGAGGTTCCGGTACATGGAATAGCGAGGGGCAAAGGAAGAGAGAGCAACCCAGACCCTGCAAAACCACTAGAGGGAACAGAGATTCCAACCTCAAAAGAGCCCACATCTGTACCGGAAGTATCTGTACCAATGGAGACGGAACAGCTATCATCCATTGGAAGCGATACGGAGGGCATGGATCCAGGCCACTCAGATGTTCCAATTAACGAGGAAGTAGAGGAAATGCTGCTAAGTGATAGCAGCAACAACAAGTAGAATAATGTCGAATAATGAATCACATATCAATTTCGCCCAGGTTAACGTCCACCATGCAAAAGCTGCGTCCGCAGCGATCGCTAGGGCATTTTTAAAATTTAACCTGGGCATGGTATTGATCCAAGAACCCTGGCACTATAAAGATATTAACTACACTTGTCTTACAGAATTCATGACGCGGGACTTGGTCCCCATCCAAGCCCTCATCAACATCGAGGGCAGAAAAAGGGTCATAGTGGTGGCATCAGCTTACTTTCCGGGAGATGAAACTTCAACACCACCGGCAGAGGTACGGCGGCTAGTGGACTTCTGCAGAAGGCAAAACTTGCAGCTCTTACTGGGGTGCGATGCCAACGCACATAACACAATATGGGGCAGCATATTAGAATTTTTAATAACATCCAACCTAGAAGTACTAAATGAGGGAAATAAACCTACATTCGTTACAAGGGTAAGAGAGGAGGTCTTAGACATTACGGTAGCCAGTCCAAGCTTAGCTAGGATTACGAGAAATTGGAAGGTATCAGATGAGGAATCATTATCAGACCATAAAATAATTGAATTTTCGCTAGAGGGCCTAAGTATTCAGGCAACTTCATATAGAAATCCAAGAAAAACAAATTGGCTGAGGTATAATGAAATCCTAGGCTACAATCTACAAGGCATAACACTGAGCAAACGCATACGGAATCAGTATGAGCTCCATGACAGTGTGACCCAATTGAAAGCTAAAAGAATTAGCTTTAGAAAATTTTGTGAAAATATGGAATCTCTTCCGGAAGCGGCAAGGCTTCACAGAACATTTGCGAAATGCGGACCAGAACTAACAATGTCACTTAGGAAAGAAGACGGTAGTTACACGAAAAATGGCCAAGAAAGGGCAGAGTTGTTATTAAAGACACACTTTCCAGGAAGTGTGGCAGTAGACAACGAATGGCCTAGTAACAATCCAAGAAACCCTAGCCGGGAAAATAGACAAATAGCAAACGAAATTTGTTCAAGGGCAAGACTAGAATGGGCTTTAGGCACCTTTCAACCCTACAAGTCCCCTGGAACGGATGGTATTTTTCCTGCCTTATTACAAAAGGGCTTAAAAGGAATTTTACCATTCTTAATGAATATCGGGCGGAGTAGCTTGGCCTTAGGGTACATACCAGAGGCATGGAGGAGGGCAAAAGTGGTGTTCATACCCAAAGTGGGGAAAAAAGACACTGCACATCCAAAATCCTTCAGACCAATAAGCCTAACATCTTTCATGTTAAAGACACTTGAAAAAGCAGTGGACAACTATTTAAGATGTGGGATATTACAACAGTTGCCTTTGCATCCAAACCAGCATGCGTATAGAGCGGGCAAATCAACAGAGACCGCTCTTACCAAACTAGTGGGCACTATTCAAAAATCACTAGATGAGAAGGAAATAGCAGTTTGTGCCTTCCTAGATATAGAAGGAGCCTTTGATAATACTTCACATGATGTAATAGAAAGGGCATTAAACCGAAAAGGAGTACAATCAGTGATATCAAGATGGATGGTAGAAGTTCTCAACACAAGATCAGCAGAAACACTAGCAAAAGGGGAAACCTTAGCCGTCAACACAACCAGAGGATGTCCACAGGGAGGGGTTCTTTCGCCTCTAATGTAGAGTCTGGTTGTGGACGAACTACTAGTGGAACTGTCAGAAGCAGGTATAGAATGTCAAGGCTATGCGGACGATATACTCATAATAGCAAGAGGCAAATTCGAGGAAACCCTGTGTGACATTGTCAAAAGAGGGCTGAGAATTATCAATCAATGGTGTAGGGCAACAGGACTGAACATCAATCCGACGAAGACCACTATTGTACCATTTACCAGGAAAAGAAAACTTCCAAGATGGAAGGCAATTCAAATTCTGGGAGAAGTCACCGAACCAAGGACAGAAGTGAAATATCTAGGCATAATACTAGACAGCAAGTTAACATGGAAGGCACGCGTCAACCATATTACAGAGAAAGCCACGCGTGCTAGAATGATATGTAGAAGGGTAGCGGGTAGAACCTGGGGATGTAAACCCAGCATCCTACACTGGATGTACTCCATGATGGTCCGTCCAATCGTGACCTATGGAGCTATTGCGTGGGCCAAAAGGGCGGAGCTAAAATCAACTCAAATGGAGTTAAATAGAATACAAAGACTAGCGTGTATTGGAATAACGGGTGCAATGAGGACGTGCCCAACGGCATCACTTGAAGTACTCTTGGATCAGAGCCCACTGCATATAGTGGTGCAGAAGAAAGCCCTGGCAACGGCAATCAGGATAAAGGGGGATAAACCTATATCCAGGCTTTATGAAGGGCAATGGAACCAAATAAGTCAGGTTAAAGATTACTCCCTCCTAGATTATCCAATGGACAGGATGGAGAAGAAATACGATTTCAGGAAAAACTTTGTTACAAAACTTAGTAACAAAAAGGAATGGAGTAGTTTGAGCACAGCATATTCTCTTAAGGAGAATACGATCAAGTGGTACACGGACGGGTCAAAGACCGGAAATGGAACAGGGGCGGGAGTCTTTGGGCCTAGAACTAAATACTACGAATCAATGGGAATGCACACTAGTATTTTCCAGGCGGAAATTTATGCCATCGATAGATGTGCACAGATTAACTTAAATAGAAAGTACAAAAGACAGGACATAACCATATTATCAGATAGTCAAGCTGCTATTCGAGCACTAGGCTCCTATGTAGTAAACTCTAAGTTAGTATGGGACTGTCTGCAAAGACTGAATGAGCTAGGCAAGCACAATAAGGTCAGCCTATTTTGGGTCCCAGGACATATTGGGACTCGGGGAAATGAGCAAGCGGATGAGCTTGCCAGAAAGGGAGCTACCACAAAACTAATGGGGCCGGAACCGTTTTGTGGAATAGGAAAAGAAGTATGGGAAGGCGTACTCAAAGAATGTGAGAATCATATCAGACAGGAGCTTTTCCCGAGCCACTTGGGCTTAAGGCAATCAAAACTACTGCTAGGTAACTACAACGGTAAGAGATTTGAGTCACGTATCGGACTATCGAAGAACGGACTGAGAATATTAACCGGGATTCTAACCGGTCACTGTAGGCTCAGGGAGCATCTGAGCAGGTTAGGAATTGAAGCGAACCCCATGTGCAGATTTTGCGATGAGAAGGCAGAATCAGCGGAGCACATACTGGGGGATTGTGGAGCTTTAATGCATAAGAGGAAAAAGTACCTGGGTTCTTTCCAAATACCAGGGAGCGAAGTAAAATCACTGGAACCAACCCACATCCTCGAATTTCTGAGGGCTTCGGGATTGGGTGAGATTTTATAGGAACAACTATTAGCAGAGGGCAGTACAATAGATCATTTGGTCGCAGTACTTTCGTCACCTCTTTTATACAATACAATACAATACAAAGGCTTGTGAAAAAATATTAAATTGCGATAAATCAGATCTAAGTATACATGCTAATAATTAATGTCTTAAAAAAATATCTTTTAAAACCAACAACCAAAATTCTGTTTACGTTATAAGATCCCATTTGCAAGCCATTTTAATTAATTGTGTAAATTTTAAATGCACATCTAGCCATATAAAAGATGAATTATACAGAATAGTAAAAATATTTTTTTTATAATATCTGTTGATTTTTTATATTGTTTTTATGTAATTCTAATGATATTCTTATCTTATTTTTACGATATTTTTTTCGTTTTTATGTTATTTTTGCATTATTGAAATTGAAAATTAACAAATTAAAAATAATTTTTTTTTTTTGAAAAATTTAAAAAGGTAGTGTAGGCAAAAATGTAGAGAGAAAAAAGTGGGTTTAGGGAAAAAGGGATATTTTTTCATTAGCGTAGAGATTTCTGTAAAAATCTCCTGGCATCACTGGTACCTATTAAAAAAACAATGTAAGATTTCACAAAACAATGCGACGTATATCTGCTTTGTTCAAAAGCTTTCATAAGACTAAATGAAATTGTTACTTATGCATGAAACACATAGATGACAGAGGCTACACAAACACACGGACACAAATGCTACTGGCTACAATTGTAGTCGTGTAGTCAACTACTTAATTTTTTTGAAAATGACAGCAACATATAACAACAATATAAACAGCTGTTTTTATACAAAATCATTTTTATTTCAGTAGTAGTATATTTTTTTTTAACTTTATTAAATAAAATTATATAAAATTGTCTTAAATATATTACTTATTTATAATGCATTATTATAACGTAAAAATAAATAAATAAATTTACTTATTAATAGAATTATTATAGCATTTCATTTTGCGATTAATTTTTTCAACAAAATAAAATATTTCATAGCACTAATATCTTTTACATATTTTGTTATATTATCAACACTATTTTTATTTTGTAGCCAACAAAAACAGAAATTAGCCTAAGTTGACTACAGCAGCAAAAGTGGTCATGTAGTCATGTAGCTGTGTTGGTGTCAAAATAATCGTTTTCATATAAACGTGTGTATTTTATTTTTCACAGGCTGTAGTCGTGTAGCCGCTGTCATCTATGTGTTTCATGAGAGAGTTCGGCTAACTGGTGCCATTATGTATATGTGTGTGTAAACAAAAATATACGATATCCCAGTAATCATTTCGAAGATTGTTTTAACAAAAATCATCTTACTGTGTCTTTTTCGAGCACTTTTGATGATTAAAAACGGATTAATCACATGCGGTATTAGAAAAAGACTAAGAAATGATTTTTGCTTACGCTTAAAAAGTGATTTATAGAAAAATCACATTAAATACGACTCAAAAATAAGTCGAAACTAGTCAAAAAATTGGACAAAAAAGTTCTCAAGAAGAGTCGGGTGCAAGGTAATATTTCCTCCCAACAAAAGAATATTTTCTGATCAGCAAAAGAGCGCATTTATAACTGTTTTGATTGCACAGAGGAGTCAAAAAAACACCACATGATCACTTATTGCATAAAACGTTTACTGGGATTTTATTCACTATCTGTAGAAACAGTTTTTTAAGTAAAACAAATCTGCACACAACTTCAATTCTATTATAATGTATCTGTACCGTAAATGTAACGTTGACATTTGGTGCAATTATAGAACGTAAAAAACGAACCAACATGTTGCTGTGTCAAATTAACCAAACTTTATCAGCTGTTCACAAATGTCACGTACAAATGTAGCAAAAATCTATTTTCAACAGATTGGGACGTTCCGGTTACGTGACAGTTGAGTTTGGTAACTGCTCTAAATGCTTTTCATGTAACTAAAAAAACAGCTGACACGTTAGGTTAAGGTTACGTGTGGCTAACTAGGCCTTGATACGATCACTTTGTTTACTAGCTAGCAGTAAAAGAAGAAAATAGTATTATAATACAGCGTAATGATGAATTGTATTTCTCAATTAGTTTATTTTTAATGTGCCATAAGAAGTTCGGTATGTGCTAAGAAATGAATGAATACATGTTTCCCAGGGTGAAGCTTGATCATTGCACTTTGATTGAGTTGAGCTCCGCGACTATTCCTGATGTGGATAGCTCGTGCCTACAATTTTTGATAGTTGGGAATGGCGTTTGTGCAAAGGAAAGCATTAACACATGTTTCCCAGGGCGAGGCTTGATCATTGCACTTTGATTGAGCTGAGCTCCGCGATTGTTGCTAATGCGAATAACTCGTGCATTAAATTCTCGGTAGTCCGGGAATGGCGTTTGCCTGCGTCAAACATTAAATAATAAATTTTAAAAATGTATTATAATTAAATATTATTGGCATCTATATTATATTATTATCCTCTGACAAAAAAAATTTTTTTTTAAAAACCAATTTTTTACAGGGTAGATATTTTATGGTTTCACTACTACTTTTGAATGCATATGTACTAAAAGTAGAACCCTTAAAATCATACTATTTTTTTGCAACCCTAAAAATTGCAGTATTTTGTATAAATAAAATAATTTATATTTATATTATTTTTAATATGCGCTTATTATCGATATACATATACAGAATATATGAATGTTATTTATAGTATTTTGATATTTGCAACAGTAGTACAAATGTATCAATTTTTAATATTTTGTGATCTTATAAAAATCGCAGAATATTTATATTGATTTTATATAGTTTCTTTTATTAATTAACTAACTTAAATATTACACCATAAAATGTTGATATTGGTGAATTTTTATATTATTACCACAACGATCATAAAAACAACAAGTACAGCTGTGACAAAATACAAAATTTAGAATAACAATATAGGAAAACATCATATTTTTTTACCTTTTCAGTGATTGCTCGGCACCTATGAAATCTATTGTCACGATTTAGAAAACAGAAACCTTCTCATAATATTGGTGTATCATTCTCACTAACAACAACCTTAGCTGTCCTATTGAGAACGTTATCGTGACAAGAACAACATAGGCAAATCATATTTTTTCAAGACTTTTTTTACTCCATCGTTCAATTCTCGGGACCAGATAAACCGATTTGGACGATTTTAAATATGCAAACTTCTCAGGATGTGATTAAATCATTTTTTATACCAACGAGCAACCTAGTTGCCCGATTGAAGCCGTCATGGGGTCCAGATTTTTTTTCTAATTATTACAACAGGAATAACAAACTTATATATACCCTCTGCACACTGGAGTAGAGGGTATAAAAATAATGATGTCGTCCGCATATAAAAAAACTACGGCATCTAGACCACTTAGTGCGATTGTCAATATTCTTTGGAAACTATTTGATAATATTTTTAGTCCGAAAGGTGGCAGTTTAAATTGATAATGTCCGTTTCCTGTAGAAAGAGATGTCAGCGGACGTGAATTTTCATGAAGCGGTATTTGATGAAAAGAGCTTGTCATATCAAGCATTGAGAAATATTTAGCCCTTCCAAGCTTATCAAGAACATCTTCAAGCCTTGTTAATAGGAATTTGTCGTTAACTAATTTTTCATATAATTTTCGGAAGTCTACTACTGTAGAGGCTAATTGAATGCTCGATTATGTTATCGGCTAATAATTGGTCAACTTGATTATTTATTTGAGTTTGTGGTAGCCTGTAATTTTTTATATATGATAATTTTCCAAAAATAATTTTTTTGTTCTTTAAAAATTCATAAAGAATTAACATGCGACATAGATCACAGGTTTGGTCTAAAAGCATTTACTTAAACATATTTCGAATGAAATGAGTTTTAATTCATTGTAATCGGTGCACAACTTTTGATTTTGTTCACAATTTACTGATAAAACTCAATTGATAAAAATCGCGATTTCCATATAAAAATAAAATTTTTTAACACATTTGTGTTTGCTGGTGTTCTGTTTATGCGTTTATCGATTTTTATGATCTATGTCTCATTTTGTTCATAGGTTATATGACTTTACATAAAAGTAATTAAACTAAATATACAATATTTTAATTTTTTTTTTAATTTTACTTTTTTTTTACTTATATAACCATTGCTCACCATCTTTTTGGTATTTTTAAAAAATTTGATTGTTTTACAAAGGTAACAATTATATCTAAAAAAAAACAATTTTGAAAATCACCAAAAATCGTATGTAGTGGAAATGCCTTCAGTTTGGACATAACGGTATATCGCGAAAAGTCGAGCTCATAGAAAAAACCAAGTGCAGATTTGGATTCAGCCTCCCAAATAACCTTAAAAGCAACATTCACCTCTTAATTTACAAAAACACTGTTCTATTAAATTATAATATAAGAAAATCTTATAAAATCTTAAAATCTTATGGAAATCGCGATTTTTATACCCTCCACACCTCAGTGGCAGAGGGTATATATAGGTTTGTCATTCCGTGCATAACGCATCAAAATAAATTCCGAAGACCTCAAAATAATATATTTTTTTGATCATTATAACTAGGGAAGTTGATTTAGCGATGATCGTCTGTCCGTCTGTCCGTCTGTCTGTGGAAATCACGATCGCGCCGTCAATATCTAAGCTAGATCATTCGTTTTTATATAAAATTGTTTATTGACATCCCATACGAGTTGCTATTTAAAATCGTCAAAATCGGTCAAGGAGGTGATGATTTATGAATGAAACTATGAAAACACTCTTGAAAAAATACAATTTTTCAGTGTGTTTGTTGTTTTTCTTAAAATATGTTGTATATGTATGTTGTAATTCTTCGTATTTTTGAAGTCATTATAGTAGTGTGTATATTAATACTACACGTGTCACATTGGCCTAAGCAATTAAAAATTAATAAAAATTAAAAATAAAAATTAAATATTAAAAACTAAAAACTAAAAATGAAAAATGGATAATGGAAAATTAAAAAATGAACAAGGAAAATGGAAAAGAAAAATTAAAAATTAAAAATTAAAAATTAAAAATTAAAAATTAAAAATTAAAAATTAAAAATTAAAAATTAAAAATTAAAAATTAAAAATTAAAAATCAAAAATGGAAAATGGAAGATGAAAAATGAAAAACGAAAAATTGAAAATGGAAAATGGAAAATGAAAAATGAAAAATGAAAAATGAAAAATGTAAAATGTAAAATGTAAAATGTAAATTGTAAAATGTGAAATGTAGAATGTAAAATGTAAAATGTAAAATGTAAAAAATGTAAATGCAAAATGGAAAATGGAAAATGAAAATTGAAAAATGAAAAATGGAAATGAAAAATGGAAAAAGAAAAATGCAAAACTAAAAATGAGAAATTAAAAAATTAAAAACGGAAAAAGGAAAATGGAAAATGGAAAATGGAAAATGAAAATTGAAAAATGAAAAAAGGAGAACGAAAAATGAAAAATGAAAATTGAAAAATGAAAAATGAAAAATGAAAATTGAAAAATAAAAAAACGGAAAACCAAAAATGAAAAATTTAAATTGAAAAATGAGAAATGGAAAATGAAAAATAAAAATGGAAAATGATATATGAAATTTGAAAAATGAAAAATTAAAAATGAAAATTGAAAGTAAAAAATGGAAAATGAAAAATTACAAATTACAAACTAAAAATGGAAAATGTAAAATGAAAAATGAAATACGAAAAATTAAAAATGAAAATTGAAAATTAAAAATGGAATATGACAAATGAAAATGAAAATTGGAAAATGAAGAATTAAAAAAGAAAAATTAAAAATGAAATATGAAAAACTAAAAATGAAAATTGAAAATCGAAAATGAAAGATGGAAATTGAAAAATGGAAAATTAAAAATGAAAAATAGGAAAAAAATATAAAAAGGAAAATGAAAAATGAAAAATTAAAAACGAAAAATGAAAAATGGAAAATGAAAACTGAAAATTAAAAATAAAAAATTAAAAATTAAAAATTAAAAATTAAAAATTAAAAATTAAAAATTAAAAATTAAAAATTAAAAATTAAAAATTAAAAATTAAAAATTAAAAATTAAAAATTAAAAATTAAAAATTAAAAATTAAAAATTAAAAATTAAAAATTAAAAATTGAAAATTAAAAATTAAAAATTAAAAATTAAAAATTAAAAATTAAAAATTAAAAATTAAAAATTAAAAATTAAAAATTAAAAATTAAAAATTAAAAATTAAAAATTAAAAATTAAAAATTAAAAATTAAAAATTAAAAATTAAAAATTAAAAATTAAAAATTAAAAATTAAAAATTAAAAATTAAAAATTAAAAATTAAAAATTAAAAATTAAAAATTAAAAATTAAAAATTAAAAATTAAAAATTAAAAATTAAAAATTAAAAATTAAAAATTAAAAATTAAAAATTAAAAATTAAAAATTAAAAATTAAAAATTAAAAATTAAAAATTAAAAATTAAAAATTAAAAATTAAAAATTAAAAATTAAAAATTAAAAATTAAAAATTAAAAATTAAAAATTAAAAATTAAAAATTAAAAATTAAAAATTAAAAATTAAAAATTAAAAATTAAAAATTAAAAATTAAAAATTAAAAATTAAAAATTAAAAATTAAAAATTAAAAATTAAAAATTAAAAATTAAAAATTAAAAATTAAAAATTAAAAATTAAAAATTAAAAATTAAAAATTAAAAATTAAAAATTAAAAATTAAAAATTAAAAATTAAAAATTAAAAATTAAAAATTAAAAATTAAAAATTAAAAATTAAAAATTAAAAATTAAAAATTAAAAATTAAAAATTAAAAATTAAAAATTAAAAATTAAAAATTAAAAATTAAAAATTAAAAATTAAAAATTAAAAATTAAAAATTAAAAATTAAAAATTAAAAATTAAAAATTAAAAATTAAAAATTAAAAATTAAAAATTAAAAATTAAAAATTAAAAATTAAAAATTAAAAATTAAAAATTAAAAATTAAAAATTAAAAATTAAAAATTAAAAATTAAAAATTAAAAATTAAAAATTAAAAATTAAAAATTAAAAATTAAAAATTAAAAATTAAAAATTAAAAATTAAAAATTAAAAATTAAAAATTAAAAATTAAAAATTAAAAATTAAAAATTAAAAATTAAAAATTAAAAATTAAAAATTAAAAATTAAAAATTAAAAATTAAAAATTAAAAATTAAAAATTAAAAATTAAAAATTAAAAATTAAAAATTAAAAATTAAAAATTAAAAATTAAAAATTAAAAATTAAAAATTAAAAATTAAAAATTAAAAATTAAAAATTAAAAATTAAAAATTAAAAATTAAAAATTAAAAATTAAAAATTAAAAATTAAAAATTAAAAATTAAAAATTAAAAATTAAAAATTAAAAATTAAAAATTAAAAATTAAAAATTAAAAATTAAAAATTAAAAATTAAAAATTAAAAATTAAAAATTAAAAATTAAAAATTAAAAATTAAAAATTAAAAATTAAAAATTAAAAATTAAAAATTAAAAATTAAAAATTAAAAATTAAAAATTAAAAATTAAAAATTAAAAATTAAAAATTAAAAATTAAAAATTAAAAATTAAAAATTAAAAATTAAAAATTAAAAATTAAAAATTAAAAATTAAAAATTAAAAATTAAAAATTAAAAATTAAAAATTAAAAATTAAAAATTAAAAATTAAAAATTAAAAATTAAAAATTAAAAATTAAAAATTAAAAATTAAAAATTAAAAATTAAAAATTAAAAATTAAAAATTAAAAATTAAAAATTAAAAATTAAAAATTAAAAATTAAAAATTAAAAATTAAAAATTAAAAATTAAAAATTAAAAATTAAAAATTAAAAATTAAAAATTAAAAATTAAAAATTAAAAATTAAAAATTAAAAATTAAAAATTAAAAATTAAAAATTAAAAATTAAAAATTAAAAATTAAAAATTAAAAATTAAAAATTAAAAATTAAAAATTAAAAATTAAAAGTTAAAAATTAAAAATTAAAAGTTTTAGTTTCTTACCTGTTTTTATTATTTTTGTTTTTTTGTATTAAATAAAATTATTTTAAAATTTCCCTTTTTAAATTTTGAATTATCAGTATCGGCAACAGTGTGGAAGTGGTAGCCATACCGAATATTGGGTGGAGGGTATCAAAAATTCGGTACAGCCTAATTAATCACTCTTACTTGTTATCAATTGAGTTTTCTCAGTAAATTGTGTAAAATCTGTAAAGTTTTCTTTTTGTTGGTTCAGATATTTTGGCGGTTATGGCTCGAAATATTCCATAGCAAGAAAAACGCTCTTTGGCACTTTATTTATTAGCTCCCAGTCTGTGATCTCCATTGTTTAAATGGAATATCTTGCTTATGTCCGCATAAAGGCTGATTTCAATCAAATCAAAGTACTGTGTAAGCTAATTAAATGAAAACTTTAAATCCGACAATTTTCCAATGACTGCTAACACATTTACATACAAACTGGTGCTCTTTCATTAAGTTCATTAATTACAAACTGTAAAGAGAGATGCTAAAACTGAAATTATTATTTTCTACTTATTGAAAGTGAAGCATTTCAATAGATGCCATTTACTCCACAAAAAGCAACATTTAGCTTTAAAAATTCAACACAATATGTAACATTATTCTGAACAACATTTGATTGACAACAATAATGTTTTGTGCAAAAAAGGCTAAAATTGAATTATATTCAACATTTGTAGAGGAATGTTTCATGCAAGAAAATAGTTACATTAAATATTGTTTTTCTTAATAATTTTAATCAATGTTCAAGGCAAGAAAGATAACATCTGTTATGGAAATGAATACATTTGAAAGTAATTAATATATTTTCGAGTTTAATTGGAAATACGTAACAATAGAATTTTAATTACAACTCCCATAAAAGGATATTTTCAAAGAAGACTTATTTCGAAGTTTTTGTTAAAGAAAACTGTTGTTTTGTTTAGTAATGCTCTTATTATTTAGAAAGTATTTTAATTTAAATATATTTTAAGCCTTTGTTTATTAAGGCCCATTTACACGATACCACTCAGTCGTATGATTTTTCGAAATAAAAATCGATGAAATTCATCGGATTGTCATAAAGTCGTACCAACATTATTTCTGCATACTTAGGCCATTTACACCATCACACTCAAGTCTTATGAAAACAGCTGTTTAGAATAACAAGCAAATTAATTTTGAAATTTATATTTTATTTCCACTTTCTTTGTTTTTGTTTACCTTTTTTTTAAATATTATCAAAAAAAAAAAAAAAAAACATCTCTGGTCCGATGAAAATGGCAAGTTTTTAGAAATGTTTCTAAAACCATCGGACTTCGAAAATAAAATCCTACAGACTGTCAATTTCATAACATAAGTTGTTTACATGATACGACTTTTCCATAATACTGGACTTTTTGACAGGTCGTATTACAAAGAGTGATAGTGTAAACTGGCCTTTATTAAGACTTGAATAAATTTGATTGAAAATTACATTTATTTATTTCAGGTCTTCAGAACACGCCATTGCATGGGTTGCTTCAAGAAGTTATATGTATTATATGTTGGTTAACATGGTAGACGATAGAAGCTATATAGAACCTTTCAATAATTTTTGTTAATGTTCGATGCAAACGATAATTTACCTAAAATTACGACCGCTTAAATTTATTGGCATTAAGGTATGTGCGAAATAACAACAACAACTCCAATAAGATTGTTGTAATTATGTGTTATTCTTAATCGCTTTCTAATATAAAGTTTATTATTTCGTATGCACATTGTTGGTATTCTTACTTTGAGTTTTAATTCGTGTTAGGGAACTCTATGTAGTTCATTTTGGGAATAACGTGGGCTGGAAGTTCTTTCTGTTTATATTTTATATCTTCTCATCTATTTTAGGATAAACTAAACTTAATTACAAAAGAACATCAGCAGCATAAGTTCCACCTCCTGCATTCATACGGTGTTATTCAGTTTTATTTTGTTATTGTTTGTTTTCATAAGTAAGAGGCTTTTAGGCAAACATTAATTTTATTAGCTTTTATTCCTATTGGCAATGATAAAATTTCCATAAGTTCCCAGTAAGAAGAAAGTAAATTCTAGCCAGAAGTGCACTTTCGCAATAGAACTGGTAGAATGCTGTTTTGCTAATGTTACTATTATAAACTTTTGTTTGTGCTAAATTTAGTGGTAGTTGTAGGACAGAGTGTGAAGTTCAACCACCTACTAGTACTATTGTCGCTAAGATAAGGGTACTGCTACGGTGATGTTTGCATTTCTGCGCA
Source organism: Cordilura impudica (assembly GCA_963682025.1). NCBI lineage: Eukaryota > Metazoa > Arthropoda > Insecta > Diptera > Scathophagidae > Cordilura > Cordilura impudica. Next base: position 153,835,860 of record OY821521.1, on the reverse strand, counting down.
TATAAGCTAATAAAAGACTTAAGAGTAGTGTTTTTAGCCTTTGTCTTCTGCAGCATCTAAAAAGTGCTCCACACTCTCCAATAATATGCGTATGTATATTATAGGGCCCATACACGACATAAGCATGATTGACAATCAAGCGATTGATCAATCAGATTGACCATGTATGGCCGTGATGTGTGATTGTACAATCCGATTGTTGCTGATTGAGAAAAATCAAAATCATTTTGATATTTTTGTGATTGATCAATTATGATTGTGTCGTGCATTATGGTATTTTCCCATTAAAGTGGTTTTTTTTGAAGAAGCAAGCAACATCGCGCGTGTTCAAACATTTGGTGACTTCCAGTATAATAAATAATAAGGAAAAGATTTTTTTGGGAGAATTTCTTGATTTATATAAATCAATGCCGTGTCTTTGGAAAATTAAAAGTTCCGAGTACTGTAATCGTGACTTAAGAAATCAATGCCATGAAAAATTGGTGGACAAATTGAAAGAAATTGATGGAGACGCCAATAAAGATAAAGTAATAAAAAAAGTCAACATTTTCTGGACAAATTTTAAGCGAGACTTAAATAAAATAAAACAAGTAAGAAAATTATAGTCGGTCTAGACCGATTATACTATACCCTATACCATGCGTTTAGAGACCCCATCTCTCAGGCCCAACTAACTCGATACAGAAAATAAGCATAAACCAAATTTGAGTGGGATTTGTACTAATTTGTTTAGCTGCAGATATGAAAAAGTTCATATCCGATGCTATATCTATATGGGGACTAGGCCCAAAAATGGACCGATCCTGACCATGTTTGGTAAAGTCTCTTGTATGTTGCAAAAATATATACAAACAAAATTTGAGAAGAATCAGTGCAATATTTTTGTTTTTTGATAGATTTAAGTGAAGACCGGAAAGCAACTCTATATGGGGCCTATGACTAAGAGTTGTCCAATAGGGATCATTTTTGGACTACTGATTAATGGATGTAATATATACACACAAACCCAATTTGACTAAGATTTGTATGATAATTTGGATCTTATGGCAATATATGTTGATTTCATAGGGGTCGTTTGTATGGTGGCTAGGTCTGAACATGGACCGATTCTCACCAATTTCATCCCATGGCCGATAAAAGATAAAATACCACATTTCATCGAAATATATTCATATTTGCGACCTGTAGTTTGATTACAAGTTTTACATGGACACACAGACGGACGGACGGACGGACATCGTTAAATCGAATCAGATAGTGATTCTGATTCGATCGGTATAATTAAAGATGGGTGTAGGTCAAATATTTTTGGTTGTTACAAACAGCAGCACAAAGTCATTATACCCAAACCACATAGTGGTATAGGGTATAAACACTTTTTTGTGCAGTTTACTTGTTTTGTGCATCTTTTTTATACATAACTACGCCTATCTTTGTAGATATCTTCGATTTTATTAAGTAAGTTTGTAAATAAAAAGAACATTTAAATATAATAAATTTAAACATAATTAATTTTAGAAAAATGTCAGATGCGATTTTCAATGATGCTGAAAACGCATCAAAGAAATACAAATCAACTCAGAAAGTGATTCTGATTCGATCGGTATAATTAAAGATGGGTCTAGGTCAAATATTTGTGGTTGTTACAAACAGCAGCACAAAGTCATTATACCCAAACCACATAGTGGTATAGGGTATAAAAAGTCAAAAATCTGGTGCGGGAGCAGATGATATATTTGTGTCTTCGTTGTGGTATTTCGAAAAACTAACATTTTTGGAAGATCAAGAATGTTCCAGAGAAAGTAAATGTAGCATGGACACTCCAAAGTTCATTATACCCGTATATACATTTAATATTGTATGATATTATTTTTGTGCAAACAGTGTGAATATTGCGATGAAACATTTGTGGAAACTCCACCAAAAAACGAAAAGTCACAGCCGAAGACAACTTATTAAAGATGGCTTGCAACAAATAGAAAAATGGTAATGATAGCAATTCTGTTTTAGCAAAAGGATGGGATGGAAAGGAAAAGTCAACAAATTTTTACAAGAACAATATTTGCGGACGTACTTTTTCACGGCTGCCTGGGTAAGCTAAGCGAAAAAAGTGTTGAAGAAATACGCAACGTATTAAAAAACGTTTCAGGTCAATCACATACCTCCTACTTATCGCGTTCATCAACTCCATATTCCGATGAAAATAGCCCAAACTCTTCTCAATCCTACACTTCCGCATCCCAGCATATTGAACAACGTTTATTTTCACAACCATTATTTTCACCTACGCCTGAGTAGGCATAAAAAAATGTTCAAACCAATTTTTCTAAATTCAATTAATACTAGCCTTAGCAGCCGATGAAATACAATCAAAGCAATCTCCAATTGCACAATTTGTTTCAAACTTTTTGGATGAATGAATAGTGAACATCCAAAAAAAATTTTTATTTTGAACGATTGATACAATCGAAAATACAGTTGTTCACTTTATTTTATTTTTCTATTATGGAACAATTTTTAACAATTCAAAGTTGTGTTTTAACAATTGAATAGTATCCGAAAAATGCCAATTTTTGTCATTTGGTTAGATGTATTTTTAAAATAAAAATTAAACTTAATAAAAATTAAACTTAAGAATCATTTTTATCAAAATAAATTTTAAGATTATTAAACAAAAAATAAGACATTTCAATAAATTTTATAATATTGTATTATTTAAATATATATATATATAATTCATTTTCTGTTTGTTTGTTTGTTTGTTTGACCGGTATACAAATTTTTATTTTTCAACGGATTTCTCTGAAATTTGGTACACATAATCTTCGTACTACAGGAAAGGTCGCCATATGATTCTTACCGCCCACGCATACTTTTACGCCCACTTTTTGTATACATTTCATTTACATTACATTTCTGTTTTTTGGTATATTTGTTCGCTATACAAATTATTATTTTTCGAAGGATGTCTCTGAAATTTGGTACACACAATCTACGTACTCCAGGAATATTCGCCGTATGCTTCGTACCGGCCACGCCTAGTTTTACACTCACTTTTTATACAAATTTAATTTTCTGTTTTTTTGTATATTTGTTCGCTACACAATTTTTTTTAAACAGATTTCTCTGAAATTTGCTACGCACGATCTCTGTACTCCACGGAGGTCGCCATATGATTCTTGCCGGCCACGCCTACTTTTACGCCCACTTTTTATACAAATCTCATTTTCTGTTTTTTGGTATATTTGTTCACTATAGCAATTTTTATTTTTTAAGAGATGTCTCTGACATTTGGTACACATGATCTCTATACTCCAGGGAAGTTCACCATATGCTTCTTACAGAACACGCCTACTTTTCGCCCACTTCTATGTATATAAAATTTATTTTTTTCCTTTCATTTGTTTCTTTGTTTGATTGCTATACAAACTTTAATTTTTCATTGGCTTTCTCTGAAATTTGGAAAACGTGATCTCTACTCCAGCGAAGGTCGCATTATATATCTTTGTTGCTACGCCTACCTTTTCGCCCACATTTTTATAAAATTAATTTTTTGTTTTTTGGTATATTTGTTCGTTATAGTAATTTTTATCTTTCAACGGCTTTCTCCGAAATTTAGTACATATTCCATAGAAGGTCGCCATATAATTTTTACTGACCACGCCTACTTTTACGCCCACTTTTAATATATAATTAATTTTTTTGTTGTGGCATATTTCTTCCCTATACAAATTTGTATTTTTCAACGGATTTCTCTGAAATTTCACGGTGAACATATTCCCCAAATTTAAAAAAAGGTCCCCAAAAGAAATGGACAAATTCCCCATTTTTTTTTTAAACGAAATAAAAAATGAACATACTCCCCAAATTCATTCTTAAATTTTTACATATTTTTATTTAAGGAATTTTGTTAAATATTTATTTCGCTGAAACTTTGCATACTGCTCTCAATATATGTATGTCCTACAATAAACGCATTTAAAATGAGTATTCTTTTCAATAGCAGCATTTCGGTGCGCGGAAGCTACGCGCACGCGGAACACAGCTTAGCTAGAATATCGGAATGATCTGAAAAATATATTTTGACAATTAAAATAAGTTGGCAACAACTGCGCGGCAGCACAGGTGTGGCTGCCAAACGCGCGGAAGCGGAGCGCGGACGCGACACGCTCGTGGAACACAGCTCAGCTAAAATATCGCAATGACCTGAAATATATATTTTAGCGATTAATATAAGTTAACGAGAACTGCGCGGCAACACGGGTCTACCCGTCAAACGCGAGGTGCGGCGCGCGGAAGCGGACGCGACTCGTTTGCGGAACACAGCTCAGTAAAAAGTCTTATGATAAATTTTATCTACTTATGTGAAATAATTACCTGTTGATCAAAAAATTCTAAACATATACTATAAGCAGTTGCTTAAAGAAACCTTGCGGCACAATTTTAAACGTCGCATTAGTTTTTCATTTTTGAAACTTCTATGAATTTGACTTCTCTGCTCAATGATGATCACTTATTGAATGAAGTCTTTCAATTTTTAAAAGTTCTGATTCCTTTAATTTGCAAATGATTCCGTTATATTTAAAGTTTATAAATAAATTTAAAAAAAAAACAAGTAGAAAATTATAGACAGTTTAGACCGACTATACGACACCCTATACCATGCGTTTAGAAACCCTATCTTTTAGACCCAACTAACTGGACATAATTTTTATTAAGTTTATGGCTGCAGATATTAAAATGTTCATATCGGATGCTATATCTATATGGGGACAAGGCCCAAAAATGGATCGATCCTGGCCATGTTTAGTAAAGTCTCTTGTATTTTGCAAAAATATATACAAACAAAATTTGAGAAGAATCAGTGCAATATTTCTGTTTTTTGATAGATTTAAGTGAAGATCGGGAAGCAGCTCTATATGGGGCCAAAGGGATAATTTTTGGAATACTCATTAATGGATGTAATGAACGCATACAAGTCCAATTTGAGTAAGATCTATATGACAATTTGGATCTTATGGCAATTTATGTCGATTTAATAGGGTCACTTGTATGGGGCTAGGTCTGAACACGGACCGATTCTCACCAACTTCAATAGCGTTCATCCTGTGGGCGATAAAAGCTTATATACCAAATTTCATCAAAATATGTATATTCATATTTGTGACCTGCAGTTTGATTACAAGGTTTACATGGACACACAGACGGACGGACGGACGGATATCGTTAAATCGAATCAGATAGTGATTCTGATTCGATCGGTATAATAAAAGATGGGTATAGGTCAAATTGTTTTGGTAGTTACAAACAGCAGCACAAAGTCATTATATCCAAACCACATAGTGGTATAGGGTGTAAAATTAAAGCGGTTTCGCAGCTTATTTTTGAAGCATTTTTGCTGCAGCATCCTATAAAAAATTCCAAAATTAAAAAATCAAAACATTTTGAATTGAAATTTACGGCCCATACAAATTTTTGGGGAGAAAGTTCATTTTATTGGGGAATTTGTTCATTGGGGACTAAGTACTCAGCGCCTGGTGAGCATAGTGAACCATTTTTCAAGTCAAAGGCCTTTTTATCCCGGGCAAGACCGGGTAAAAACAGCTAGTAACAAATAAAATAGAACAACATACATTTTATATTTAAAAAATTTGAGTGGCATTTTTGTTTATAGTGATTTTTGAACTACTGATTACTGGATGTAATATACACAAACCCAATTTGACCGAATTGATCGATCGGTAATAATAAATGATGGGTCTATGTCAAATATATTCGATAGTTACAAACATCAGCACAGACTCATTGTACCCTAACCACATACTGGTATAGGGTATGACTAAAAATACCACATGGAATATGAGGATTTTGAACAAGATATGAATCAACAAAAATTTTAACTATTGGTAGCAAACAGCCCTATCACATCTTGTAGAGGGTGTATGTCGAGTTCCTTAACGACAAATTATATTGCACAACTTGTTTCCAATTATGTTTATGAATGAATAAATAAATCATTAAAAATATGTTTGAAAAAGTCACCAAATGTTTTTTATTGAGCATCGAATAAAATTATTTTTATACAAATTAAATATCAGTGTTTTCTTCGACCTTTTTGTTGTTAATAATTGATTGATTGTTACACAAATAATATTCCTGAAAATGTTATCCAGGGTATAGCGAAATATCGAATAAATAAAAAACAACGAAAAATTCAAAAAATATTTTTATACAAATTTATATAATTTCATTGTTAGTGGTTACAATGGTATTTTGCCATGGTACAGTTCCTACAGTGTTAAAATATTCCCTAAATTTGTCTCTGACATCTTTTGCGTGTTTGCTTGCATTTCTTATCATAGTCGGAGGTAAACTATCTAGATCTCTATCATCAGAGTTCGTTGCAGTAGTTTCCAATTCATTTATTTCTGTTAGCTGTATCTTTTTTTTTCCTCGTAAAGAGTTGTGTAGATAACAACAAGTTAATACGATTGTTGTCACTTTCTCTGGTGAAAGATTAATGGTTTTCAATAGGACCCTGAACCTTGATGCCAAAATTCAAAAAGCGTTTTCAACTATTCTTATGGCGCGCGATAGGCGATAGTTGAATATTATTTCTTCTTTTTTCATAGTTGTATGCTTATATGGCTTCAGTAAATTTTCCATCAAAGGAAAAGCATCGTCACCTATAAATACATATGGCATGTTTGGACTAAAACCTACCAATGGTTCCGGGTCTGGAATATGTAAGTCACATTTCTTCATCTTTTCGAAAAATGCTAAATTACCAAAAAGCCCTGCATCTGATGCCCTACCATTCGTACCCACATGCACCATTAAAAATTGATAATTTGCATTAACAACTGCCATCAAAACTATAGAGAAATTTTTTTTATAATTAAAAAATAGGAGCCAAATCCAGGCGGTTTTGTAATATTGACATGTTTTCCCTCAATAGCTCCAATGCAATGAGGAAAGTTCTAAATTTCACTAAAAGCATCAGCTTCTGTTTTCCACTCATCACTATTATTCGGAAGCTAAAAAAGTTTAGAGAAATTATTTGTTGCCTTGTTTTATATATATTTTACTCACCTTTATGTAGTTTTTAAGCACCTCAATTATTGCTTCACAGGTTTCAATAACAATTTTTCCAATTGTTTGCGGAGCGATAGCCGTCAGGAACTTCATGTCTTCAAAGCTATTTCCAGTAGCCAAAAACCTCAAAGTGACTGCTAATCGATGATATGCTTAAATTGGTTCCCTCATCATTGTACGTTTCTTAATGATTAATGGCATAACTATGGTTAATAATTGATAAAAAAAAACTATCTTTATCCATTCTTAAAAAATTATTTAAATTATCTTCGGCACTGATTGTCAACTCTTTCAGAAGTTTAGTGGGACCTAAGGCCTCTTTGTATTTTAAACATTTCTTCATCCAAACACGTGTTTTTCAGCCCTTTTCCGTTTTCTTTTAATAATTATAGCAAAAATAATGCTAGCACATACAATGTCACTATCCATATCGATGTTTACAACATAGTAGTTGGAAAGAAATGATGATTGAAACAAGCATGCTGGTGTCATGTGTGCTTCGAGCTTGATTGATCAATCACTTGATTGTCAATCATGCTTGTGTCGTGTATAGGCCCTTTTAGTGTGAAAGCGGTTTGTATGAAAAAAAATTTTTGGTCGAATTTTGAGGTGTGCGGATTGGATTATTGTGACACTGGATCTAGGACTTTAGTGCGCAAAATTTGAGCCAAATCGGACAATGCTTTCTGGACGAGCATTGAGTTCAAAGTTCAAATATGAATTTATATGTAAAAATTATCAAAAAAAATCATTTTTCACAAAAATTTTGATACTGATAATTGCGTTTCAATTAAATTAATTAATAAAACAAAATCTAGAGAAAATTATCTTTCTAATAAAACAACAAAATCTATTATCGGTTGAATAACACCCAAGTTATATAAAGTTCCTCAGGCCATAAATGCTTCGCAGACCACTTGATTAAGAAAATCGAGCTCTCATTTTTAAAAACATTGAAATAATTTACAACAACAATATTTTTCATTCTCCTGATCCCAAAATAATCTTATGTAAAGCACCTTGTATCTCGTTTATTGTTATGCCGTTCTAAATTAATGTCAAAACGGTACGTATTTTTAAGCACTATTACAAAATCTCCAATTTTATTTTCAAAAAATTTTCCGAAATCAACGATTGGACTTTAAAGTCTTATTAACAAAAAATATATCTGATTAAAAGTGCCAAATATTGTAGGTATCCTGTTCTCAATTTGGCGAGGGCAGCGTTTTTATTTCAGCGGATTTGAAGAAAAATGTGATTTTTCATACTTTTTCAACTGTTAGGCTACATCTTTTTCGTGTTTTCATGTTTCAAATATCTTTTGTCGAAATATTATACCACTTGATATAAGTTCTCAATCCTGGAAATTATGGTTAATTTGAAACACTATAAATTATCCCCCTTTAAAGCCAAAAGTCAAATTTAAGGATATTAATATTTTTTTAAAACAAAATACCGAAATAATATATATCTGCTGAAGGATTTCGATAAAACTTGTTGATAATAGTTTAATAATTCCAAAAAATTATATTCTGGATTTATTTTCTGAAACTAACCCGATTTTGGGATTTGTTTTTTGTAAAGAATTTCTTGCGACAAATCATTTTTAGAATGCTCAAGAGTTCAGTGTTCATTAGGGTTAATCACTTTTTTTTGCGAAGAATGCTCTCGCAGTATGAGTTTGGGCATGGAAAACTATGAAGAATTGCATGTTTAGTTTTTAAATTTTTTGTGATTTCTAGCAAAAGTAAATGCATTTTTTGGGGAAGGTTTTTTTTATCAGTTGAAAAAATAAACATGCAGTTCTTAATGGTTTTCCATGCCCTACATCATATTGCGATTCGATATTAGACAAAAGTCAAAAAAGTGACTAACCCTAGTGTTCATATGGATTCGATAGACCACACGCAAACTATAATAAAACACAGACTCCTTAATTTGTAAGGAAAAGAGCATAATATAGCTTCTCACTTTGGTAGCTCCCTTTGTGTGTTATTTTCCATCAATCTATATATATATAAAAGAGTTGCGAGAATGATCATCATCGCCCAGCCCAAACCATTCTACCAAGAAGCTTGAAATTTGGACTGTAGGTTCCTCTCTCGGCGTAAAGATTCACTAAGAACGGATTTATACAAATTCGTACATTAACGGGGCATAAGTGGACAAAAAAGGGGAAAATTCTAACAAATTAATCTAGGACTATGGTGTGTAGATTCCATCCGAGAAACAACTGTGGGCTCACAACTAATTTTTTCGAAATTCGGCCTTATAAGGGGAAAAAACGGCAAAAAGGGTAAAAATTTTACATTTCTGCGTCTTCTTCACATATTAATCTATACTAGCAGATTTCAGATCTCGAAATTCGAGTGCAAATTCTAGGAAATTTTAATTTTTCATTAAATAAAGACCCTTAAGGTATGCTAATCAATTATAGCCATTTCACAAATCAACATAAAAAAACAAACTCATTTTTATTACAAACACATTAACAAATTTAATAAACACAACCATAGCAATGTATAATTTTATGTATGTGTTAGTAGCAACTTTAAATGCAATTTACTCAAAATAAAGGAAAATATTAGAAAATCTGTTAGTCTAAATACCTTTCAAATAATATACGTTTGGTCATAATCGGAAAAAATGGTAGAACAAAACATCGGCTATTAATATTATAGATATATGAACTTTGTTATACAGTCTCCACCCAATACGTGGTCACTAGTAAAATATGAATTTATTGGTAATTCTTACGTCTAGGGGACGAAAAACGGCCAAAAAGGGCAAAAAGTGTACATTTGGTATCTTCTAAATAAACGAGTATAAAATATAGTTTTTGGATTCCACTAGAGATAAAACATCCGATAAGGCTTTTGGAATTTAGTATGTTAACGGGGGTAAAAACAGCCAAAAAGGGTAAAAATGGTACCCTCTTGCACCTTCTTAACATATTTATCTCTATATATATCACTTTTAGTATACAGACTCCACTCAAAAGGTGGGCATCAGCCAAGAATGAATTTATTGCTAATTCTAACTTCTAGGGGAAGAAAAACGGCCAAAAAGGGGAAAAATTGTATATTTGGTATCTTCTAAACAAACGAATTTGGGCATATGGATTTCACCAGAGATATAAACATCAGATGATAGGAAAAATTTTGGAAATTCGGATGTTAAAGGGGTACAAACGGTCCGTAAATGTAAAAGGATACCTTTTTGTATCTTACCTGTAATTTAGGTATATGAAATTTGATATGTTGATTACACCAGAGACACAAACATCGAACAAGAAAAAAATTTGTTTTAATTCGAGCCTTTAGGGCTCGAGTCGTTATAGACCGATAGCCTATGCCATGCTTTAGAGAATTGGTCCTAGGTCCAACTACCCAATTAGTTGAAAAGGATAAACCAAATCTGAGTGGAATTTTTATTACTTTTTTGTCTGCAGATCTGAAAAAGTTCATATCAGATGCTATATTTATATGGGGACTAGGTCGAAAACTGGACAAATCCTTGCCATATTTGGTAAAGAAACATATTTTTTGCAATAACATACACAAACCGAATTTGGGAAAATCTGTGCAATATTTCTTTTTATACCCTTTACCACTATCTGGTTCGGGTATAATGACTGTGCTGCTGTTTGTAACTGCCAAAAATATTTGACCTAGACCCATCTTTTATTATACCAATCGTCCGTCCGTCCGTCCGTCCATCCGTCCATGTAAACCTTGTAATCAAACTATAGGTCGCAAATATGAATATATATTAATGAAATTTGGTACATAAGCTTCTACCGGCCATACAATCAACGCTATTGAAATTCATGATCAGACCTAGTCCCCATACAAATGACCCCATAGATCTCATAGATCGACTTAAGTTGCCATAATATCCAAATTATCATATAGATCTCGGCCAAAATAGGATTGTGTATGTTTATTGTATCCATTTGTCTGTGGTCCAAAAATAAAGCCTATAGGGTAATTTTTAGTCATAGCCCTCACTTAAATCTATCAGAAAACTATTGCACAGATTTTTCTCAAATTTGGTTTGTATATGTTTTTTCAAAAAATAAGTGACCTCACCAAATATGGTCAGAATCGGTCCAGACCTAGTCCCCATATGAAGATAGCATCCGATATGAACTTTTCCATATCCGAAGGCAAAAAACTTGCCACTCAAACTTGGTTTATGTCTATTTTCTGTATATAAATAGTTGGATCAAATAGATAGGGTCTTTAAACGCATGGTATAAGGTATCGTATATCGGTCTAGACCCACTATAATTTTGTTACTTGTTAAAATTAATTACTTTAGTTGCGTTTTGCTTAAAATATTGCTGGTATTTAATTGGTGTACCAATTAACTTTATTTATAATTATATTTTCCAAATATAAATAGATATTTTTTTACAATTTAATTGTAATCTTTCTTAATTAAGATGTATTTTTGAATTCATAACATTTTTAATTGTTATTTTGTTTTGTATTGCTTTTTATCATCATTTATAATTAAGTGCTTTCTTTTTTTTCTGGCGCTTAATGTTTTTCAATGTCAGTTCCTTTTACTTGTTCACTGCGATACATTTGTAAATTCGATTGAACTTATATAAACATTCATGCACTAAGTATTTTTTTTTCTATTTTTTTATATGAAATTACCGTACATACAACATGATATAGGAGTTGACAAGTGTGAAATAGTAGAAAAAGGTTTGTTTGTGGTTGCGTTAAGATAACATTGGGTGAGGCTGGTATGGTGTGTGTTTACGTTTGGTTGATATGTGTCTGTAACTGATATCCTTAATTCATTTGGAAATTTTATATACCATACATCTTTACTTGCATACAGTTTGAAAAGTTATTTTTACCATAAAGTACAGAAATTAATATAGTGACACATATATGAGATATATACTGTAAGTGTCAAAAAAAAAGTAAACACAAATTTTTATACCCTATACCACTATGTGGTTTGGGTATAATGACTTTGTGCTGCTGTTTGTAACAACCAAAAATATTTGACCTAGACCCATCTTTAATTATACCGATCGAATCAGAATCACTTTCTGAGTTGATTTAACAATGTCCGTCCGTCCGTCCGTCCGTCCGTCCGTCCGTCCGTCCGTCTGTGTGTCCATGTAAACCTTGTAATCAAACTGCAGGTCGCAAATATGAATATATTTTGATGAAATTTGGTATATAAGCTTTTATCGTCCATATGATGAACGATATTGAAATTGGTGAGAATCGGTTCATGTTCAGACCTAGCTCCCATACAAATTACCCCTATGAAATCGACAGAAATTGTCATAAGATCCAAATTGTCATATAGATCTTACTCAAATTGGGTTTATATGCGTTCATTACATCCATTAATGAGTAGTCCAAAAATTATTCCTGTGGCCCCATATAGAGCTGCTTCCCGATTTTCACTTAAATCTATTAAAAAACAAAAATATTGCACTGATTCTTCTCAAATTTTTTTTGTATATATTTTTGCAAAATACAAGAGACTTTACCAAACATGATCAGGATCGGTCCATTTTTGGACCTAGTCCCCATATAGATATAGCATCCGATATGAACTTTTTCATATCTGCAGCCAAAAAAATTAATAAAAATCCCACTCAAATTTGGTTTTTGGTTATTTTCTATGTGCCTAAGAGTTAGGGTTTCTAAACGCATGGTATAGGGTATCGTATAGTCGGTCTAGACCGACTATAATTTTCTTACTTGTTAGTCTTTAAATTGTCTTAATTCAAAGTTATTATTGACTTACAATAAAAATTAATAATACAAAGTTACAATGATGTTGTAATTTCAGGCGACTTTAATTCAAACATCTTATTGGAATCAACTCAGTTAGATAATATCGTCGCCGCTATGCCAGAAGGTGCTATATCCACTTTTGCTAATTTTGAGAAAATTACAAAATACTATTGAAACGGCTAGCTAAAATTCAAATTATTTTGAAATGCAGTGATACTTTCAAATTATATGTAGTTAATACTTGCCTAAAATTATACATACTTTGTCAGATGAAAACTTTACACCATCATTGGATTACTGTTTTTCCAAACATTATTTAATTTTTCTTGCTTACGATTTTCATACTCAGGCTGAAACAAATTCCAGGTACACATACAGAGACTTTAAAAACTTAAATTGAAATTTATTATACGAATACTTTCGACATATTAATTGGGAGAATATTTATTATATGCCCTCCGTAAATGGTCAACTTCGCTTTCTTGAAATAAACATAACAAGTTTACACGATGCTACAGTTCCTTTAGTTACTCGATCCAGTAAATCCAAAACAAAGCCATAGTTTAGATCTAATATAAAGCAGTTAATTTCTCTCAGAGATGTATGTTATTCAAGATGGAAGCGATTTAAAACTACTGCGCTCAAAAATGGTTATCATACTGCAAGAAAAAAAGTTAACGACAGCATAAGAAAAGCTAAATCGATCAATTATTCAAGGCATTTTGAGTCCGCTATGGACTCACGACAAACCTGGAAACACGTTCGTGATGTTGGTGTAGGGAAGGGCATTAAAAGTGTTGATAGCAGTATTGATGTCAATGAGTTAAACTCAGTCTTCAGTAATTTAACAGTAGTACACAACAACAACTCCTCGTTTTACATTTCTAACAATGATAATGACTCCATTAATTGTTTTGAATTTTCGTGTGTAACTCATGAAGATGTTTATCTTAGTGTTGTTGGTGCTATATCTAATGCAATCGGACATGATAATATTCATCCAGTATTTGTGAGGATTTTGCTGCCCCTTCTCTTGCCATATTTAACACATTTCTTTAACTCAATAATAACCACAAGCACTTTCCCTTACAAATAGAGACATGCCAAAATAATTCCTGTTCCTAAATCTACTAAAGAATACCGCCCAATAGCAATCCTGTGTTACTTTTCAAAAGTACTCGAAAAGCTCCTTCACAAACAAATGACTACTTACATAAATGGGATTGATTTGTTGTCGAATATACAATCAGGTTTTCGATCTAATCATAGTTGTGTTACTGCTTTGACTGAAGTAACTGAAAAAATTAGGCAGGAACTGGATGATAACAAAGTTAATTTTTTGGTCCTACTTGACCATTCAAAGGCTTTCGATACTGTCGACCACTTAGTGCTATATAATAAGCTGAAACATCTTTTTAATTTCCAATCCGTTTATGTGAAAAATAAAATCTCAACAACGTCGAATATTATGAAAGGAGTGCCCCAGGTATCCATCCTAGGGCTTTTGCTTTTTTCTCTATGTACTAATGATCTACTTTCACAACTTCTCCATTGCAAAATTCATATGTACGCCGATAACGTGCAGTTATATTTAAGCAGTCCGACTGCTTCAATTAATCACAATATAGAAAAATTCGAACAGGATTTAAATAATATCCATCGTAGGGCTACGGCCAACTAGCTCTTTTTAAACCCATTAAAATCTAAATGTTTGATGATAAGTAGACGGTCTAAACAACCATCCATGGTTCCTGATATTAAAATTAACGGTCAAAAGATTCCTATTGTTTCTTCTGCCATAAATCCAGGTATTATCTTTAACAGCTCTCTATCGTGGTCAAATCATATAAATAATTTAGTTGGGTAAACTTACGTTAAACTGAGATCACTATGGTCAACACAATATTTCACACCTTTGAAAGTAAGAATTCTACTAGCCAACGTGTATTATTCCTGGACTTTTGTACGGCTTTGAAACTTTTTGTAATTGCGACTCCTCGAGCAAACTTCGACTCAATGTTGCATATAATAATATTATTCGTTATGCTTTTGGTTTAAGAAGATTTTCTCGTATAACTCCCTTCTCTTCTTTTAAAAATTAGAGTTCTAATTTTTATGCACAAAATTATTTACACAAAAAAACTTAGCTACTTATTCGAAAAATTGCAATTTGCCAGATCTGATAGAGGAAGAAAGCTCATAATCCCTATTCATAGGACACTTGTCTCAGAACAGCAATTCTTTGTGCACGGAGTTCGTCTTTGGAATGCACTTCCACAAACTTATCAACTAACAAGCAACGCAAGACTTTTTAAAAAACCATAGTAAAATTTTTGAAATTTTTGATTTTTGTTATTTTTATTTTTTAATTTTTTTTGTTATTTTATTTTATTTTATAAATAATTAATATATGTAATTAATTTCATTTATATCAGCACATTGTACCCTTATAATTAATTAGTCCTGTACTGTAATTATAAGAATAATATTCTTGTTGGTTGTACAGGAAAGAAAGCACAATAATTAAATAAATAAAATAAACCAATAAAGCTCAATGCTGTACCATTTAGAGATTGACTGCCATAGAACATGAAATCAAATCAAGAGGGAACGTTGCACGAATAAATTTCCATTGTTTATCACAATACTTAGCATATGTTTAATATTTTTTTATAGCATCATTTTTATTTTTAAACTCTTTCTTTTAACTCGTACTGTCTGTCTGTCTGTCCGTCTGCTGTCTGTCTGTCTGTCTGTCTGTCTGTATGTCGTGGTTCAAACCCATTCCCCCTTATCCAATTGATCAGAAACTTGGCCCATAGTCTTGTTGTGACTATAGATTAATTTTGGTGTAGTCACGCATAGTCGCGCACAGTCACGGAGAGATTCAAAATTCATATGCATAAGGAAAGAAAGAGTTTTAATAAAAACTTTGTTTTTATGGGTTCGGTTATTTTCTATACTTTTTGTTTTTTTTTTATACTTCAAAATAACGTACATTTAACATTGTTTGTACTTCTACTACTTTAAGGCTCACGGCTCATGTTTTGCTGTAGATGTTACCAAAGTGAAATAAATAAACTAATATTTCTCGAAAGCATCAGATTTTATGCATAAAAAACAAGTAAGCAGTGGTAACACTTACTTACGCTTTTATATATTTCGGGAAAGAACCTAAACTTTTTGTGACAAATTTGTACTGATCACGTGTTTTAATTTACTAAAAATCATTTTAAGTTTAATTCTACTAATCAATAATAACTAAAAAGAAGTAAAAGAGACTAGTCTCACTATGGGAAAGTAAACATCGTCTGATACTCGGAAAATTTTTTTAGATTGAAAAGAAAACAGTAAATACTTGCGTAAAATTGGCGTTATTTTGGGTAGGAACCACTGGATAATAAAAAAATAGTTGGCTAGTACATCAAACACTATCAGGTTGAAGATATACGGAGATATATACGGCCAAAGCGGCTTAGTGGTACCGAAGTGAGCTGTAGTAAGAGAAGTAAAGGCACCTCCTGCCTGAAGTGCAGTTAAATAATCAGAAAACATAACGCAGACACCAGGCAAACTAGTAAGTTCGAGAACAGTAAGGAGATCACTATACAAAAATGGTCTACATGGAAGGATACCACGCAAGAAACCATGCATATTCAAGGCGAATCAAAGCAAGCTAATGAATTTTAATAAAAAGTAAAAAATGGGGCTTTATCTGTTTAGAGAATCATATTATACGAGAAAAGAGCATATACAGATAAGAGCAAATCCGAAAAGGCCCCCCAAATTGTGGCGTGCTAAGAATGAAACCTTCAGAGAAAAGTGTGTTCAACACTATCAAACACGGTAGAGGTTCAATTATGGTTTGGGGTTATATGGCGGCAACAGGTGTTGGTAACTTTGCTTTTATTTACTCTACTATTAACAAATTAGCCATTTTGAAGGATAATGTTGGCCTTGTCGTCGAGAAATAAGGCATGGTTGGCAACTGGATCTTCTAACAGGACAACGATTTAAAGCATACATCTAAAATTTTGAAAGAGTGAGTAGCTACTGTACCGTAATCATAAGATACTTGGTCATCAATCGGAGTCACCGGACCTTGACCCGATAGAGCATCTGTGGGAAAAACTTGAAAAATATAATAAGTCGAAGAGCTTTTTCAAACAAGCAAACATAAAGAAGGCTCTAAAGGAAGAATGGAGCATAATCTATCCCCGATACAACAAAAAACTTGTCGAGCCGATGCCTAGATGACTATAGGAGGTGCTTAAGGCCAAATAAATACATCCAAATATTAAAAAAATTTGTTCATTTATTTATTGTTCGTTTAACTTATAATTACAAATTATAAGAAAACATAGTTGAGAGCAATAGTATCGTAGGCCTTCAGCTCTTTACATTAAAATAAAATATTATAATATATTTAATGATTTGAAGTTAATACGTGTATTAGGGTGGCCCTTAATAAGAAAAGTGTTCAAACTCTCGGTCTCACCCCCTAGAAATATGCGAATAGCATAAAAACTGAGAAACGTAAAGTTTTGGGTCAATCAAAATAAATTTAGAGGTGTCTCAACGCGACTGAAAATTTCAAGTGTGTTTGTATGGGGAAAATATGACTTTTTTCAGGATTTACGAAAATTTGGTTCTATAGTTTAAGTTTGTCGACAAGTTGTTATATGAATCAATAGCACTACTAAATTATGTTTTCAAGAAGCTATATAACTTCAAAATCGAATAAAACCTCGCCAAGAAATGCCCCAGACCACTTTTGTGCCAAAAAAACTCTAGGTCATGAAATGTGATGAACATTTCTTCGACTTTAACAAATTGATTAAAGCCATAATTTTTTTTAGGTCTCTATACCCATAAGCACTCAGATATGAAGTATTGTTTTATTACCATGTTGTTAACCTATTGCGAAAAGAGACCAAAAATGGAAATTTTTTTTCATAAAGCTTTGAAAACTCCTTTTTTAAATTAAAAAAAAATTTCTTAAACAAAATTTTCAAAAATGGATCTAGCACTTTAAGGTTTTGTTAAATATATATTAGAGATTAACTGTGTGAATTTTTAACTAATTTCCTTAGCCAGAATTTTTTTGCAAGGAATTATTTTTGCGGATTTTTGTGAAATATTCAGTAAACGCACTCTTTCTAAATAATTCGTATCAAAAATTTATCAGTTTTCAACTTTGAAATGTTATATTTTATATTATTAGCCTAGGGTTTTGAAAAAAAATTTATATGACCCCATTATAACTTTTGAACTTGGGGTCACATACGACCCCAATCTAATAAAAAAACAATTAATTCCAAAAATTCAAATATTTTTTAAGTGTAAAATAAAACAACCAAATGTGCAAGTCTTCCATGCTAAAAATTTTGAATAAATCGAACAACGCTAACCCATTCCTTGTCTAGGCCAAACTTTGAATTTTGCATATTTAAAAAAAATAATTTTTCTACTCATCGTGGTTCAAATTTCAGTTAAAGAAAAGGGCCAAAATTTGGAAATGCAATTATATGGATACTATTCCCAGCGTTATAGCAGGACTACAGGCAAAATGCGCCGCATGTATCATATATCATTTTGTTCGTCTCTTCATAAAGAATCTATTAATATATGATTTCTTGTTCAACTCAACGTGTTTGGTACCGAATTTGAATTTTCGTTAATGAAAAGGGGCCAAAATTTGCATTTAAATTAAAAAAAGGACAAAACTCAGAAATCCAATTTTATGGATACCCTCCACAGAGCTATAGCAGGACTCCAGGCAAAATCATTTTGTTCGTCTCTTCATAAAGAATCTATCGATATATGATTCGTTGTTCAGCTCTTCGTGGTTGGTCCGAATTCGTTTTTAAAGTATGGAAAAAGCACAAAATTTGAATTTAAATTAAAATAGGTACAAAATCCAATTTTTTGGATACCGAATTCCTGGAGTCCTGCTATAGCTCTGAGGAGGGTATCCATAATATTGGATTTCGAAATTTTGTGCCTTTTCTATACTTTAAAAACGAATTCGGTACCAACCACGAATAGCTGAACAACGAATCATATATCGATAGATTCTTTATGAAGAGACGAACAAAATGACATATGATACACGCCACGCATTTTACCTGGAGTCCTGCTATAGCTCTGAGGAAGGCATGCATAAAATTGGATTTTGTACCTATTTTAATTTAAATTCTTATGGAGCCTATGACTAAGAATTTTCCTATAGGGATTATTTTTGGACTACTGATTAATGGGTATAATAAACACATACAAACCCAATTTGACATATCTATAAGATAATGTGGCAATTTATATCGATTTCATAGGGGTCATTTGTATAGGGACTAGGTCTGAACATGGACCAAATTTCACCAATTTCAAAAGCGTTCATTTTATGACCGATAAGAACTTATATACCAATTTTCATCAAAATATATTCGTATTTGCGACCTGTAATTTGATTACAAAGTTTACATGGATACACAGACGGACGGACGGTCGGACGGATGGACATCGTTAAATCGACTCAGAAAGTGATTCTGAGTCAATCGGTATAATAAAAGATGGGTCTAGGTCAAATATTTTTGGTAGTCACAAACAGCAGCATAAAGTCATTATACCCAAACAACCACCATAGGGTATAAAAACTATTTAACAAAACTAGTAGATTCCAGCGCTCGAAATTCGAGTGAAATTTCTAGTCAACTTTATTTTTCAACTTAGCCAATTCACAAACCAACACTTTTTTGGTTTATTGTTATTGTGAATGAAGATAATAAACTCATTAACAAACACATTAACAAATTTAATAAACACATACATAGCTTATTTATAATTTTTTGTATGTGTTAGTAGCAATTTTAAATGCAATTTACTCAAAACAAAGGAAACAATTTAAAATTCTGTAAATCTGGTGAATAGCTAAATAGATATACCTTTCAAATAATATACGCTTGGTCAAAATCGGAATAAAATGGTAGAACAAAACATCGGTAACAAAAAATCGCCTAGCCTATTAATATTATAGATAAGCCACACTCTCTAAAAAGAGCAATTTTTTATTAAATTCCATTACTTTTCCTAACACATCGGCGGGATTTTCATGTTTTCGATAATTTTTATACCCTATACCACTATGTGGTTTGGGTATAATGACTTTGTGCTGCTGTTTGTAACAACCAAAAATATTTGACCTAGACCCATCTTTAATTATACCGATCAAATCAGAATCACTTTCTGAGTTGATTTAACAATGTCCGTCCGTCCGTCCGTCCGTCTGTGTGTCCATGTAAAGCTTGTAATCAAACTGCAGGTCGCAAATATGAACATATTTTGATGAAATTTGGTATGTATGCTTTTATCGGCCATGGGATGAACGCTATTGAAATTGGTGAGAATCGGTCCATGTTCAGACCTAGCCCCCATACAAATTACCCATATGAAATCGACATAAATTTCCATAAGATCCAAATTGTCATATAGATCTTACTCAAATTGGGTTTGTATGCGTTCATTACATCCGCTAATGAGTAGTCCAAAAATGATCCCTTTGACCCCATATAGAGCTGCTTCCCGATCTTCACTTAAATCTATTAAAAAACAAAAATATTGCACTGATTCTTCTCAAATTTTGTTTGTATATATTTTTGCAAAATACAAGAGACTTTACCAAACATGATCAGGATCGGTCCATTTTTGGACCTAGTCCCTTTATAGATATAGCATCCGATATGAACTTTTTCATATCTGCAGCCAAAAAAATTAATAAAAATCCTACTCAAATTTGGTTTTTGCTTATTTTCAATGTCCAGTTAGTTGGGCCTAAGAGATAGGGTTTCTAAACGCATGGTATAGGGTATCGTATAGTCGGTCTAGACCGACTATAATTTTCTTACTTGTTAAATGCAAATCTATATATATAAAAGAGTTGCGAGGATGATCATCGCCCAGCCCAAACCATTCAACCCAGAATCTTGAAATTTGGACTGTAGGTTCCTCTCTCGGCGTAAAGATAAACTAAGAACGGATTTTGAAAAATTCGTACATTAACGTGGTAAAAGCGGACAAAAAGGGAGAAAATGGTAACAAATTAAATTAGGAATATGAAATTTTGTGTTTAGACTCCATCCGAGAAATAAATGTGGGCTCAGTACAAATTTTTTCGAATTTCGGCCATTTAAGAGG
Source organism: Cordilura impudica (assembly GCA_963682025.1). Classification (NCBI taxonomy): domain Eukaryota; kingdom Metazoa; phylum Arthropoda; class Insecta; order Diptera; family Scathophagidae; genus Cordilura; species Cordilura impudica. The sequence continues at coordinate 153,814,798 of OY821521.1, read as the reverse complement.
GAAAAAACGGCCAAAAAGGGTAGAAATTGTATCTTTCTGCATCTTCTTCACATATTAATCTATATATATGAATTTTGTTACACAGTCTCACCCGAATACGTGGGTCACAGTGCAGAATGAATTTATTGGTAATTCTAACGTTTAGGGCAGGAAAAATGTCGAAAGGTGTACACTTGGTACCTTCTAAACAAACGAATCTAGGAATATTAAATATAGTATGTGGATTCCGCTAGAGATAGAAACATCAGATGAAAGGAGAACTTTAGGAAATTCCGGTGTTAAGGAGGGTAAAAACGTCCAAAAAGGGTAAAAATGGTATCTTCTTGCATCTTCTTCACAAAGTAATTTAGAAATATGACATTTGATATGCAGGTTCCACTAGAGACACAAACATCGGCCAACAATAACAATTTCTTAAGTTGGAGCCTTCAAGGGGTAAGAGCGGACAAAAAAGGGAAAATGATAAGACATGAAGCTAGGAATATGAAATTTGATCTGTTGACTATGTCCGGGAAACCAACATTGGCCCACGATAAATTTTTTTGAAATTCGGCCATTTAAGGGGAATAACGGACAAAAAGGGCACAAATTATACCTTTCTTTGTAACAAATTAATCTATACTATACTTTGTAACTTATTAATCTATAGGCATGAGTCAGGAATGAAGTTATTGCTAATTCTAATATTTAGGGGAGGAGAAACGGCCAAAAAAAGGGAAAATTTTACATTTGGTATCTTCTAAACAAAAGAATATAAAATATAGTTTGTGGATTCCTCTAGAGATAAAAACATGAGATGAGAGGAAAACTTATGGAAATTCGGATGTTAAGGGGGGCGGGCAAAACGGCCCTTAAATGTAAAAGGGTACCTTTTTGCATCTTCTTTAAAAAGTAATTTAGGAATATGAAATTGGATATGTTGATTCCACCTGAGACACAAACATCAGCCAAGGTTAAAATTATTTTTTTCGATCCTTTATGGGAATAAAACGGCCAAAAAATGGGAAAACTGGTAAGTTTTAAACTGGTAAATATAATAGCACCTTTTCTTAAAAAAGTACCATTTACTGAAAAAGTAAAGAAATATTTTTTTTAGAGATGCCAAAACAGTGGAAACTTTTAAACTTCTTTGCCAGAGTTGATTAAAATAATAAACATAGAAGAACGAGTGAAAGAAAATATAAAAAAATCTTTGCCGTTGTTTTAATATAGATTTTGATATTTTTTTTCAATTATTGCAAAATAATGGCTACAATAAAGTTTTATGACGAGTTGAAAACCAGAATAATAGATGATTGTAGTGGTGGTGGTAAGCAAAAGAATATTTGTGTGAAAAATTCTATGAATACATTCATAAAATCGTCTGATTAGCATTAATCTTGCTAAAAAAAACTCATGAACTGGAATTAGAATACTGTTGGCTAATAGCGTTGACGAAAAAGTTGAATATTTAAATGGCCACAAAACGGCTACACGCTTCGGGGGCTTTACTAAAATAAATTAATACAATTGTTCAGTATAGGAATCATCAACCCCCCAAGACCATGTCTTATTGTATAGTAAAGTTTTCCATTATTTTGTCAACAGCATAAAAATGAATACCTTTAAGTTTTGTTAATTTTTTCTGAAGTTATGTTAATATTTCTTCTTTGTTAAATAAATAAAACATACAAATGTTTAAATTAATAAAATAGCTTTTAATTTTATGATAAAATTTTTTGGTATTGACCGTCTGAGACCCAGTTTTTGAGATATCAGTTAAACCTAGTTTTGTTAAACCGAGAATTTATTCATCAATTCCTTTATGAATTTGGACATGTTTGAATAAATTAATTCTCGGTTTAACTAAACTAGGTTTAACTGACATCTCAAAAACTGGGCCTAAGTCGTCAAAAATATATTTTGTTAAAAGTTTCCGTCGTATAGTCACTCAGACCTTATTTCTTATTGTTTTAAATATTATTATGGCTTATATAATTGATATAAAAACAAGTAAGAAAATTATAGTCGGTCTAGACCGACTATACGATACCCTATACCATGCGTTTAGAGACCTTATCTCTTAGGCCCAACTAACTGGACATAGAAAATAAGCAAAAACCAAATTTGAGTGGGATTTTTATTAATTTTTTTGTCTGCAGATATGAAAAAGTTCATATCGGATGCTATATCTATATGGGGACTAGGTCCAAAAATGGACCAATCCTGATCATGTTTGGTAAAGTATCTTGTATTTTGCAAAAATATATACAAACAAAATTTGAGAAGAATCAGTGCATTATTTTTGTTTTTAATAGATTTAAGTGAAGATCGGGAAGCAGTCTATATGGGGCCAAAGGCATCATTTTTGGACTACTCATTAAAAGATGTAATGAACGCATACAAACCCAATTTGAGTAAGATCTATATGACAATTTGGATCTTATGGCAATTTATGTCGATTTCATAGGGGTAATTTGTATGGGGCTAGGTCTGAACATGGATCGATTCTCACCAATTTCAATACCGTTCATCCCATGGCCGATAAAAGCTTATATACCAAATTTCATCAAAATATATTCATATTTGCGACCTGCAGTTTGATTACAAGGTTTACATGGACACACAGACGTACGGACGGACGGGTCTAGGTCAAATATTTTTGGTTGTTACGAACAGCAGCACAAAGTCATTATACCCAAACCACATAGTGGTATAGGGTATAATTACGCTAACAACATAGCGAGTATACTGCTAGTAACTACATAAAAAAGATTTATTTTTTTCATACAACAAGTGTACATAATTTTTGAGCTAAAAATGCATTCAATAAATATTTAAACAAACAAAAATGGTAATGACTAAAAAGGAATTTTTCGATTTGGCATGGTATTACTTATACTCGTATCCTTGTTTTTATCATCTCATACAGTGCTACGTATAATTAATATCTGCTTCTCTTTTAATTACTTATACGGCACATAGCATTTGTGTTAATAACACAATGTCTTAACCATCACTTTCCTGTTTCAAAAGTTAAAATTAATTATTTCTTTGGTTTACAAATCTATGTCAAAATACAAAAAAAAAAAAAAAAAAAAAATCCACAGGCTTCAAATTGCGCGGATATTTTTAAACAAAAAATTTTAACGATATGCTGTTAAAAAGAAACAAATTACATCTTAACAAACCGTCAATTTTTCATTTTCATTGATTACATCATAATTAAATATTAAATTACTAAAATTTGGCCATATAAACGATTTGATAGAGTGTTAAAAATTTACACTACAAACCATGTGAAATGGCTTACAGACATGGATGTTGTAATATATCATGTCATTTGCAGTGATGAATTTGAAGCTTACAAAGCACAATATATACCAGAATATTTGTGTGGAAAATAACAATTATAATAAGTTGCGTATTCCCATACTTGATATCTTATAATATTTTCTAAGAATTGTTATGCCGACCCCTAACCAATAATTGTGTGCCGTACTCTATACTTGTGTGTGTGTTAGGATATTGAAAAAATCGTCCTGCATAGCGGAAATTATAATTGCCATCAAGAACAGTCTCACTAATTTTTTTTATCTGTTGTTTAGTGAATATAATATTAAGGAAGAATTTGCGATTACGTTGCTGTTTGATTGTTTTGGTTCCATATTTCTATATTTCTATACCCTAAGTTTTCATCAACATTTTTAAAACATAGTTCGATGAGAAGAATATTTTCTACAGTTTTCTGGGCTGTTAATTTAAGAGCAAATTGACACAGTAATATTTTTCATAGACAAGCCTAAATTACTTCAAGATGGATTTTTTTTGCCAGTCAATTGTATCATTAGTCACCGTATGGTGGTCAAATCTGAATGGAAGTGAATGATTGTTTGCCAGAAGTCTTCGGAGAAGTAATGCGAATAATCCATTGAATACGGATCATTTTCCACCACAACAAAACGAACTCTCACACAGCTGTACCGCAAGCGTAGTGCCTTGAAATTTAGTAGAAATTTCTAGTGAAACACATTGAACATATTTTGTGAAAGAAGACAAGAAATTATCTTAATTTTTTGTAGATGAATTCGTATTTTCAGTAAAAACTTGTTTTTGCAGACTATTCCACATACTCATTACTCATATTTACTAAAGTTTACAAATGTATTCATAAACAATTTAACAAATAAAATATTAAAACCAAGTAAGAAAATTATAAATGGTCCAGACCAACTATAAGATACCCTATGCCACGCGTTTAGAGACCCTATATTTTAGGTCCAACAAATAAGATATAGAAAAAAAGCATAAATCAAATTTGTGTGGCATTGTAATTAATTATACCCTATACTACTATATGGTTAGGGTATAATAACTTTTATTACACCGATCGACTCAGAATCACTTTCAGAAATAGAATAATAGAAAGAAAAAAAAAATAAATAACTCAAAAATATTCACAAACAGTAACTTAAATATACATAAGAATAAAGCATAAAAGTAAATACAAGAAATTAAATGTCATCCCCCGCAAACAAATCTCTCCTCGATCTACGAATAAAAACATTCTCAAGCAGCAACAATAAAATGAGTGCTATGCAGGGTTACCGTTGAGAATTTTGAGAAAGTAGCAAAAAAAATCGTTTTTTCAAAAAAAAAAGTCTCACAAAAAGTCATTAAAAAAAGGCACACACATTTTTTTAACGTTTTTATTCAAAAAAAAAAAAACAACTCAAAAAACAAAAAATTTACAATAAAAAAAAAATTAACTAAATAGCAATTCATTATAAAAAAGTTTTGTCTACTATAATGTGTAGCATTTTAATATACATTTTGACAACATTGCAAATAGTTTCAGCTTTGCCATTATCTGGCTGTACCAATTTAAAAAAAGACCTTCAGTCTTACCACGATCCATGATAAATTGCCGCACTACCATTACTAGGCACTTATTGACGGAAATGTCAGTTGTCTCGTCGATAATAAGGCTAAAATGTTGTCTTTGCATTTTACGTACTATAGCCAAATGACCTTCTTTTCCGAGAAACTGCGCAATTTGTATAGATTTAGTGCGACCGCAAGATACCTTTAATAATAAATAAAAATATTTTTTAAGTGAATGATTTTTAATAGAGCAACATTTTTACTTATCGATTTAGCTATATTGGAATCAGGAAAAATCATGGAATTAAATTTACAAATTCCGTCCAAAGAATTAAGAGATTGGTTTTTACTAATCGTACGTAACACAATCTTAATTTCTGCGATTGCAACATTTTTTCGGAACTCGGTATTTCGATTGGGCAAAAAGTCCGTCAGTTTTATTTTAGTATTTTCAGATGCTAGCTTTGTGTTAACAGTAAGTTTTTTTGTTCCTGCATGTCGTTTGAGGTGATTTTTTTGATTGATCAAAAGTTGTTTACAACAACGCAATAGGGCCTCTTTATCTCTTCATCTTGATTAAGCCATTTATACTGCAACTCCCATTCTTTTACATAATATCGTGAAACGTTGCGCCTTTTGATAGAACATGTAGGGTTTTCAGAATTTTCCGATTCAGACTCAATGGTTGTGTCTTCAGATTCTGAACTTGTTTCAATTGGCTTTTCGACATCATTTTCCAGGGCCTGTCTAGTTCTGCTTGCGGACTCATTTTCAGCCTTTCTTTTTGATTTTACAAGAAATCTATTGATTTTAAATATTAGCTTTAGAATATATATGTAAATAAAAAACTATTTACCTGTCCACAAAAGATTTTTACATTAAAATTAGTTTCGCAATTCTTCACTGGCTTTTCCGCCAAAAACTAATAATTTTTTTCAAAGAAGATTGAAGTAGAATGATGAATACGGCAAACATTCAAACATGCTATTGACAGAACAAGTAAAAGAAACAGCTGATCAATGAACTAAAGTGACCTTATTGCAGAATTTATAAAAAAGAGGGGAAAAAGTGGCACAATATTAGGAAAAGTCGCAAAATTTTATGGATTTGAAAAAGTGGCACATAAAGTCACAAGCCGTCAAAAAGGTGGCAAATTGCGACTTTAGTCGCACAACGGTAACGCTGGTGCTATGTGAAATGAAGCTAATGGAAGAGAGAATGCAAGCGCATAATGAAAAAATGTTTAAGCGTTTGTCTCGTGAACTGACTCTATTGGAAAGAAAATTGGTAGATAAAATTGAGATTGAAATTAAAAAAATGCAAGATATAGCTAACGATATTGTGGATTGATTTGTGATCTGAGTTGTGTAAATTGAGTTGTGAGATTGAGTTGTTAAAAAAAGAAATACTGGAAATTAGTAACAAACAGCATAACACTACAGTAAAAGACTTAACTTGTGATGAAATAATTTTTGGAATTGAATTTGATAAATCTGAAAATTTGAAAAGTATTTTAAATCCAGTTCGTCGTTCTATTGATTTTTTACCACCTACAATCAAAAAATAAGAAATCCACTGTAATTGTAAAATTTTACACTTCATTTGATAGAAATCGATGTTTGAAGGCGGGTTCTGAGTATCGAATGAGATGAAAAAGTATAGTATCTATGCGTGTTGCTGGTTTCAATACTGATTCTGTGTTTCGCATTTATCAAAGCTTAGATGTTGAAAGTAGGAAGCTATTGCAAATTACTTTTCGAGAGAAACTCAAAGGCAAGCTTTCTAACATGTTCTCAGCAAGAGGAAAAATTTACATTCGCACCACCAGAAATTCTGATGCCATACTCATTACTGATGAAAAAGCGTTAGAGAAAATTACTATATGATATTTATATAAATATATACCTTTTTTTTATATCCATCAAGATTATTATTATTTTTAAATTTAACTTTAATAAAATTATTTTTTTATATACCTTTTCAATGAATCCTATCTTTGTAAGATTAACTAGTCCCCTATCTATTCTCCTTATCTTTTTCCTATGTGTTCTGTTAAGGTGTTTTGTCAAAGCTATTTTCCCAGTATATTTGTATGAATCAATCTGATTTTACAAATGGTGTTATCGTGAATCAATCTGTTATGTTAAACATACTGTGTCAACAACATTCTGGTTGGATTATTGTTCATTTTAATGCAAGGAGCTTAAATGGCTTGAAACTTGTTAAATCTATCTTTGAAAACTCATGTGTGGATGTAATTTGTGTTACGGAAACTTAGCAATGAAGTATCTGAGAGATTTTATAATATTAATGATTATAGCTTATGTATTTAAGAAGAGTAGAAGAGATGGGAGAAAAGGGGGTGGAGTTGCTACATACTGTAAATCTTACCTAAAGTCTAGGCTTATTAGCAAATCCGAGGATATGAATATAAAGGATCCGCCATCTAACGTTTTTTTTTCAACGAGTGCTTATTTCATGAATGGTAACACTTAGCTCATGTCTGATTTGACAGATAATTAGTTTTATCCTTCCGCTGAACGAATATGGTTGTGTATACGCTTGAACAACGCTGGGAAATATTGCGACATTACTTTGAAAATCATGGTAATGTTGCAGAATGTGAGCGAAAATTGCGTACGGATTTTGGAAGAAGAGAAGCACCGTTAGCTCCGTATGTTCGTTATCTTGTGAAAAAAGTGAAAGAAACTGGCATCCTCATCGATAAACCAAAGCGTGAAAAGCCAAAAACAGTGCGTACATCCGAGAATATTGCTGCTGTGGCAGAAAGTGTGTGTGAAGCGCCATCAACATCAATTCACCGTCGTTCTCAAGAATTGAACATTTCGGAGGCATCGTTGAGACGAATTTTGCATAAAGACCTTGGTATGATGCCATACAAAGTCCAATTGGTTCAGGAGTTGAAGTCAACTGACCATCCAATGCGTTTTCGCTTCGCTAAGTGGGCCTGCGACCGACTTACAGAAGATGCCGATTTTGCCAAAAAAATCATCTTTTCAGATGAAGCTCATTTTGATCTTGGCGGGTATGTAAACAAGCAACATTGTTGCATTTGGGGCACAGAAAACCCGCACGCATACATTGAAAAGCCAATACATCCAAAACGAGTCACTGCTTGGTGCGGATGTTGGTCCAGAGGCATTATTGGGCCATTTTTCTTCGAAAATGGGCAAGGAGTGGCCGTTACAGTCAATGACGATCGTTATCGGGCCATGTTGAACGAATTTTTGTTCACAAAAATTGAAGAGGAGGATATTGGCAACATGTGGTTTCAACAGGACGGCGCAACGTGCCACACAGCCGAAGCTACACTCGATGTTTTGCGCCCTGTTTTTGAAGATCGCATTATCAGCCGCAGAGCTGATGTCGTTTGGCCACCTCGGAGCTGCGATTTGACACCGTTGGACTATTATTTGTGGGGTGCCCTCAAAGATAAGTGTTATGCCAACAAGCCAGAGACAATTGACTTTAAAGGACAATATTCGTGAAGCCGTTGGTGAAATACAGCTGCACACAATCGATAATGTGCTTAAAAATTGGACCGATCGTGTAGGCTACTGCATGGCCAGCCGAGGCAGCCATTTGAATGAAATTGTTTTCCATTATTAGCCGGAAGGATTGTACTTTCAAATAAAAAAGAAATTTGAGATAATATTCAGTAGTTTTTTTTATAGCATTTTCAAAAAAAAAAAAGTTATTTGGCGGACCTTTTAGAATTTACCAATGTGGAGGTATATGATAGTTCAACCAAGATTTTGGTGTTGTGTGTATATAATCCAAGTAAAACTTATAGCCTAAAGCCATTTTTTGAGGATCTGAACCATTACCTGATTGAATATGATTACTACATAATTTGCGGGGACTTTAATATAAATATGCTTGCCAGGGAAAGTTTATTTGAAAATCTAGCCGACCTCATAAGTTCTGCTGGCCTTACATTAGTGAATGATCAGGCGCCAACCCGTTTTTCCCTTAATTGTAGACCGAGTTTACTCGACTTGATTTTGATTTCTGACTCTGAATTGTTACTTCTGTTTGACCAGTTATCCTTTATATCGTATCATGACCTTCTCTTTTGCACTATTAATGTAAAACTGAATATAGATGAATATCCTCGAAGTGTTACATTTCGAGATTATAACTCTGTCGATTTCCTTTCATTATATTCCGAACTGTTCATCACAAACTTGAATGACTGTTGGTTTTAATCTACAGCTGATGGAAAATTAGATATTTTTATACTTCTTTGGAAGATTTATTTAATAGATATGTTTCAGAACGAAGTTTTTATGTGAAAAATTGCTCATGTCCTTGGTACAATGATACTGTTAGACGATCTATACGTGAACGATACCGTTGTTATTATACTTGGAAACGACATCCATCGTCTTCTAATAGAGTGGCGTATAACAGGGCTAGAAACCAGGCCAATTTGGGTACTCGTCAAGCAAAGAGGAATTTTTTTACTCGAAGGCTTGACATATCCTTACCATCAGGTCAGTTATGGAAGAATATTAAGAAATTAGGCATCCACTCCCAGGGTTCTTCTGATTGCTGTCTGGACCCAGATGAGTTGTATGATTTTTTTGTAAAACCAGTATGACAAATAGCCCCAACAATGCATCTCACATTCAATCTCTTGCTAACGGCTTTCCTACTTTTGAATTCACTGCTGTTACCGAAGTTTTGAAACGTAGCTTTTATATAGCAATGAAAGTAAAACACAACAACACAGCAAGAATAACGAACAAACAATATAAATTCAAAAATTATTTTTTTCTTAATAAAGCATAAAATAGAATTTAAAACAACAAAAGTTTCTCAACAACAAAAACAATATTTTAACTCTGTACGAAGCAAAATAACTAACAATAAATCAATAACAACAAGCATTAAACAAAAACAAGTGGTTCTCTCCTTGTTAAAAACTGTGTTAAATAATTTAAATCATAACAACTCAAAAAAACTTATAAAGAGTTGCCATCAATTTCCTACAACTAATAATTAAAAAAAAGCCCAGAATAATATTCTATCGACACGGTATTTAGTGACTAAATTGTTCTTATAAATTGTTCTTGGCATAAAATGAATCCTGATTCCCAACTTATGCTATTAATGGAAGAACGTTTTTCCAGAATGTCAATTGACATATCTGAAAACTTACACACTACATTTATGAATATTTGTGAGACCATTAATTCAACTGTTCCAAATATAATTAAAATAACTCGTCTTCAGAACTCTCGAAATAATAGTAAAAATGATAACGTTATTGATCCGGCTATTGCCATAAAATTGTCATCAGCTCAGGAGAAAAATTATATTTTGAAGCAAGCTGCTGTTTTTCGTCATAAGTCTGAAGACCTTCTGCGCCTTTGTCATGCTGGTTTTGATTCTAATGAACCATTCTATAAAAATGAAGCTCTAACCAGATTTAACCACAATCTTCTTAAGGAAGCAATTAAGTTAAAATGGAAAAAACTACTCTCATCAGTTTACACTCGCCGTGGCCGTATTTATTCCAAACGATCTAAGTCCTATAGTGCGTTTTGTGTGGAGAATGTGCATTTTCTGGAAAATATCGAAACATTGAAAAACACACGTGACAACTTTCCAGTTTCTGTAGTAGAAGGGTTTCGCCAGTAATATTTTAAAATTTAAAACTGTCGTAATTATTTCCATAACCTATTTTTATTTCTGTATTTTTTTTTATATCTTTCCTTTTTATTATGCCTTTTTATTTTAAATTTTTTGAGTATTTGTTATTTGATGTTGATATTTGCTTAATACTTTATTATGACTTCTTCTAATATTCGATCGAGTTCCAAATACAACACTCATTCTATGATTCGTATAATTGGTAAACAAAAGGAAGGTTTAAAAATTTGTCACTTAAATGCTCAAAGTCTTTTTTGTAAATTTGATGAATTTCGATACATTTTTGAAAACTCAGGAATTGATGTAATTTGTATATCTGAAACATGGTTCAATCCGAATAAGATAAAAAACTTTCAGGTCAAATTAGACGGCTATGATTTATTTAGAGCTGATAGGAATACTGGTAAACGTGCTGGAGGCGTTGCAATGTATGTCAAGAAACAATTACGTTCTCGATTTGTTTGCAAATCTATCGATGAAGAATATGATTTTGTATTTATTGAACTTCCTTGTGACGTAAGCAAATGTCTCATAGGTGTTTTATATAGGCCTAATGATTCACTAGATATTTCTCCGGTTGTTAATATGTTAGATGAAAATTGTTTATCTTATAGTGACATTATTCTTTCTGGAGACCTAAATGGAAATTTGCTCATTGATTCTGATCTAATTTCACTTTTCCAAACGATTGGGCTTATAGCTGTAAACACTACTATCCCCACTCACTTAACTTCAATGAGTAGTACCCTTATTGACGTGTTCTTTGTCTCAGATATTAGAAAAGTTCTTTTGCATGACCAGTTTTCTTGTTCTAATTTCTCAAAACATGACGTCATTTATATGACTTTTAACCTTCCTTATTTTAAACATGAAAAACCACAGCATATTACTTTCCGTGATTACAAGAATATTAACTATGATGCTCTTTTAAATGAAATTAATATAATCAATTGGACCAGTATCTACAGTAATCCTGATTTAAACCAACAGATATCCTTTTTTTATGAAGCTACCACATACCTATACGACAAATACGTACCGGTTAGAAAGAAAACTGGTAAATCTTCTACTAAGTCTTGGTTTAATCAAAATATTTGTGATTTAATAGTTTTAAATTTTTAATTTTAATTTTTTAAATTGATTTAAAAAAATTTTTAAATCACTACGTAGATCCGTTACTTGGCAAGTAAAGTTAGCTAAGCAACGCTATTATAGTCGTGTATTTTCAGAGGCTATGGATACTAAAAATATGTGGAAAGTGATAAAGAAAATTGGTTATAAAGATGAAAGTGAATCGGTAAATCTTTCCACTTTTGAACTAAATGAATTGAATAGACAATTTACTTCAAATGACTCAACTCCTCTTCGTTCTGACTCTTATGCAAATCTACCAGATTGCAATCTGGATTCTTTATTTAGTTTTTCCTGCGTTAACCAGGAGGATGTTCTGCAAGCTTTTCTTTCCATAAAGTCAAAATCAGTTGGTCTAGACGGTATGAATCCAATATTTATTAAAGCTATTTTACCACAGGTTTTACCCTATATCACTCATATTTTTAACACTATTTTTACAAAATCTATTTTCCCTGATTTGTGGAAATGGGCAAAAGTAATTCCCTTGCCGAAATCTAATAAAGAATACAGGCCAATTTCCGTACTTCCTTTTCTCGAAAGTTTTCGAAAAAATTATGAGCAAACAAATGAATGCACATATATCCAATAATAATCTTTTATCATCTAAGCAATCTGGTTTTCGCAGGAAAAGAGGGTGTATCACTACTTTAATTGATGTATCGGAAGATCTTCGTTATATCGTTGACAGTGGTAATATTGCTTTTTTGACTTTATTGGACCAATCTAAAGCTTTCGACTCAGTGGACCATGATATTCTTGTTAAAAACATATTTTTGGTTATTCTGAAACCTCCTCTAAATTGATTAGCTCTTACCTTCGGAATAGAAAGCAAGTAGTTGTCTCTAAAGACAAGTCGTCTACCTCTGCGTCTTTAAGTAGGGGTGTTCCGCAGGGGTCTATACTTGGCCTTCTTTTGTTTTCTATTTACATAAATGATCTACCACGCGTAATTAATTCATGCCAAATGCACATGTACGCTGACGACGTTCAGTTATACACATCATGTAACATACGAGATGTGGAAAATTGTCTTCAGAACCTGAATACTGAACTGAACCACGTATTTGAATGGGCAAGGTTGAATTGTCTTACCTTAAATCCGAAAAAATCTCAGTGCCTTGTTATTTTTAAAAAGATATATGATACCTCTTGTCTTCCGAAAGTTAGTATTAATGGAGTGGATATCGCCTACGTTGCGAATGCTAAAAACCTTGGATTTATTTTTAATAATACCCTAACGTGGAATGATCAAATTAACAAAGCTTCTGGAAAAGTTTATAGTATTCTCCGTAGTCTTTGGTCTTCTCAGTACTTCACACCGCAGAAAATTAGATTTGTTCTCGCAAAATCGTTTATCTTACCTACGCTTTTATATGGTTGTGAACTGTTGTCAGGTTGTGATAGTGCAGACATGGGTAAAGTTACACGCGTCTCTAAAAGTGTAGTTAGATATGTTTATGGTTTACGAAAATATGATAGTATCTCAGCTTTTCTAAATAAAATTTATGGCATTTCATTTGAAGACTATCTTAAATTTAGAACTTTACTTATGGTTCATAAAATTATTTTCACTAAAGAACCCGTTTACCTTTTCGAGCGATTACTATTTACAAGATCTAACCGTAATAACTGTCTTGTACCAATATTGTACAATAGACTAATATCCGAAAGACACTTTTTTGTAAATGGCATACATCTTTGGAACTCGTTACATACTTTAAATAATCAACTTCACAAAATATCAAATACAACATCATTTAAGAAAGAACTTTTTAAACTTTTTCTCAATTGATTTTTAATACTTCATTTTAATTTCTTTAGTTAATTTAATTTTAATTTCTATATAATTTTTACCTGCTGTGCAGGATATTTTTACACTTTATTTTTACATTTTTATTTTATTTTTTATATATTTTATATTATATTTTATTTTATATTATTCTTCTAATTTTAATTATAAATTAAACTTACATAGATTCCTCTTATTGAAAATTAATTTGTTATGACTAATGTTGTTTTATAAGATTTTAAATCTTGTTACATTAGGATTTTCATTAATAAAAAATTAATAATAAAAAAGTGGATGTATGTTATGCCATTAGAAACGTTAGATCTCATGCAGTTGGCGAAGATAGTGTATCTATTAAATTTCTGAAGATGACATTACCTTTTATTATAGGACCCCTTACACATATATTCAATCATGGTCTAACTACATCGACTTTCCCAAAGTTGTGGAAAATTGGTAGGGTAATTCCTGTGGCAAAGGTTACATCGTCCACCTATCCTAGTGACTATCGCCCAATTTGCATTCTTTCTGTTCTGTCGAAAATATTTGAGTCTCTTATGTCAAAGCAAATTACCGAGTATCTTAATACTAATGAACTTCTCTCTCCAACTCCATCCGGATTTCGTTCTTTCCATAGCTGTACTACAGCAGCTTTGAAAGTTATTGAAGACCAGAATATGATTCTTTAAATTTATCATTTATGTGCTTGTTGGACTTTTCGAAGGCTTTTGATAGCGTAAATCATATGATACTTTGTCGTAAATTAAGACATCTCTTTGGTTTTACCGATTCAGCCATTACTCTTTTGAAAAATTACTTGTCTGGGCGAGCTCAGAAGGTTACAGTGGGCGATAGGGAATCTTGTATGAAGATGGTTACATCTGTGGTCCCACAGGGATCTGTTCTTGGACACCTTTTATTTAATATTTTTGTAAATGATGTTTTTAGTGTTTGCAAATACGTCCGAGTTTATGCTTATGCTGATGATTTATAGCTTTACATCTCGAATCGAACTGATTCTATCGACGTAACATGCTGCAAAGTTAACAAAGACTTAGAGGCAATAGGGAAGTGGGCAGATGTAAATAACCTACTGCTTAATCCAAATAAATCAACTGTTTTACCTATTAGTAGATACAAACTCAATTTTGATTTACTTCCAGGAATTTTCCTGGGAAGTTATGCTCTTAAGTATGTGGAAAAGGTAAAATACTTGGGCTTTTATATTGAATTCACCCTTTCATGTGGTGATCATATTAATAATATAGTACGTAATGTACTTCGTAGCCTTAGATTGTCCCCCAACTTTACACCGATTAAAATTAAGCGAAAACTCATAACTCAGTTGATAGTCCCACTAATTTCATATTCCGCTGAAGTTTATAGCAAACTTGACTCACACTCTTTGCATAAGCTGCAGGTCTCTTTTAATAATGATACACGATGGTCTGCGGCCGTTTAGTAGCATATCAGGATGTAGAAAAATGATACTTGGTTGTGACTTAGTGGACTTTCTTCGAATGAGAAACTTAATATTCTTACATAAATTACTTCACCAGAAAACACCCTCGTATCTGTATAAAAAAATTGATTTCGGTAGGTCTACAAGAGGTATGACATTTATTATTCCACGATACCGACACCTAAACAGCAGCACATTCTTTTTCGTTAATGCCATTAAACTTTGGAACACCTTACCTACAAACTTAAAACTAATTGCAAGGAAAAATAGCTTTAAGCAATCACTTTTCGAATACATTACTAGAAACAATTAAATATTTCTCTTTCTAACTACTAATTTTCTTAACTTTAATTTTCTAAATTGCTATCTTATTTACTTATATTTCATTTTAGTCCTTGACCTTGATAAACTCCCCATTTGTATTGTTAAATTTGTAATAATAAATTTATATTGGTAAATTTGTATTAATGTTTTAATTTTAATTTTTTATTATTTTTTTAAAAATATACTAATTATGACTTTCATTATGTAAAAACTTTTGAATTATAAAAGAATTATATTCCTATTGTTCTAATAATGCAATTAAATAAATAAAATAAACAAAACACTTCATGCGTCGACTTGGCGATGTCCGTCTGTGTGTCCATGTAAACCTTGTAATCAAACTACAGGTCGCAAATGTCAGTTGTATATTAATGAAATTTGGCACATAAGCTTCCATAGCATGAACGCTACTGAAATTGGTTAAAATCGGTCCATGTTAAGACCTAGCCCCCATGCATATGACCCCTGTGAGATCGACATAAATTTCCATAAATTTGATATTATCATATAGATCTCGGCCAAATTGAGTTTGTGTATGTTGTAATGGTGCGGCGTTTGGTGGAAGTTCCGCTTCCTGTTTCCCTGAGCCTTTGCTGGTCGCACGTGCTTGCGAAGGGGCCTAGCTCGCCGGATGGGTGGGGTCTTGCTCAGGCCCAGGGAAACCGCACTACAGATTTTCACGTGCGATTTATAAATAAACTGTCAAAAAAAACGGATACTAAATGGATGGATGGATGGCATACTTACCTTCCGGTGGGGACTAGATGTTATGCCCCTTTTTGCCCTCCCTACCATGTTACCTGATATTCCATCTTACTTGGAGGTAACCCACTGCAATGAAAAGATTTGGTTTGGTTTGGTTTTCTACATTGGGTTAAAAAAAAAAGTTTTTATTTAACCTTCATTTTAAGGTTATAAATTTAAATTATAATTATCAAAATTTATTTTATTATTTTTTTTTATATTATCGCAAAATTTTACTTAAAAAAAATTTAAAGTTTAATTTTATATTAAAAGACTTTTTAATTTAGTTTTAATCTAAATTTAGAAAAATTTTAGCTCTAATTTTAAATTTTAGAAAAATTCAACTTTAACAAAATCTTAAATTTAGCTGAATTTGATTTTAGGGAAATTTTAAATTTAGGAAAATTTTTAATAGTAGAAAAAAATTTTAATTTTAGCATTTTGAATTTTAGCACTATTTAATTTTGGCTTAATTTTAGCATGAGAAAAATTTTTGTTTAAACTTTATAATTAGACAATTTTACATTTAGGGAAACTCACATAATCGAAAATTTTAAAAATTTTATATTTTAGCCAAATTTTGAATTTTAGCGAAATCATATCAAAATCAATTTTAACGAAATTTTAATTTTAGGAATATTTTTGTTTATTTTTTTTTTGTTTTTTAGTTCTAAAAAAAAAATTTATAAATTTTATGTTTCGCAAAAATATTTTTTTTTTTTTTTATAATTAACAAAATTTTTATTAATTTAGTGAAATTTTTAAATTCAGCAAACATTTTATATATAGAAAATTTTTACAATTTTAATTAGGAAAATGATTTTTTGTAATATTTTTAAGTCAATGTATTTTTTTATAGAAATTTTCATTTCATTGTAACTTTAATTTGAGGTATTTTTTTTTTTTTAAAAATTTAATCTGACAAAAGATTTTTCTTTTAAGTGTAGTTATGTAACATTTTAGTTCACTGTGGTGTTAGAAAAAAATTTTAATTTCAGTGTAATTCTCGAAAAAAAATAAATTTTCTTTATTTTCCTGGTAATGGAAATTCAATAGTATTACATTAAAGTTAAGTTGTAAAAATTTTACTTAAATTTAATAGAAAACAACATTTTTATTTAATTGTAGATGTTTTCGGTTCATGTTAAATATATTTAGTTCTGGAAATATTTTACTTCCCTTGTAATTCTTAAAAGTTTAATTTATACTTAGTTAGTATAGAAATTTTTACTTTTTGTTTTACTTTCCGTGTCAATCTAATGAAAAATTTAGTTATAGGTACATATATAGTGTTTAGAAATTTCTTTAATTTACAGATAATTGAAATTCAATAGCCTTAAATCAAGTTAATTTTCAAAGTAATTGTAATCATAAAAATTTAAATTAAATGTAATTTAGAAATTGTTTTACGCATTTTTTTCGATGTGGTTTTAGCTTTAGTGTCGTAGTTTGGTTGCAGGTTGTTGCTGGGTTGTGGTGGCTTTTGTCTTACGGTTGTATACATGTTGTACAGTACTCACAGTTACCATTAGTGCTGATTACAAATTTTAGTTTTCCAATTAACACTTTTAATAAATTTTCTTCTTTTCATTTGCTTAATTTTAAATTTTTCTTTGCCTTTAAACTTATTTTAACACTTAATTTTAATTTAATTTAACTTTACTTTTAGTTTTTACATTTTTAATTTTTTTTATAGGTTTTTCGTCAACCTTTTAGCGGTCATATTTCACTCTTAACTTTACAACAAATTTTACGTAAATTCTTATACATTTTTTAATTTTAATTTTACGGAGGTTTTTTTTCTCAACCATTTCTTTCAGCTTCCAAAATTCAATTTTAATTTCTTTATTTTATACTTAAAGGTTATCTTCAACCGTTTCTTTTCATTGTCCAAATTCAACTCCTCGATTTAAATTTAACTTTATTATATTAAACCTTCTCATATTCATTCATTCATCTCCAGATAAAAACCTGTTTATTAAAAAAAATCACCACCAATTCATTGAGAACATTCATATTCATTCATAATATTCTCTAGTATTTATAACACGCCCACTCATATATGACTATGAGAGCAAGTGAGATCAATACAAGAAAATACGTGGTTTGACCAGCATGATTACATATGAATGTGTTCATGATTTAATACAACACAATGAAGAGAAAAAAACACGCTCCATAAATCAGTTTGCCAAAAAAATAGAACCAAAAAAAATTTTTTTTTTGCCATCAACATATTACCATATAAGGTGTTGTTTACATGTACATACTTCAACTTGAAAATAATTTCAAGATCAAGGTTATTATTTTTTTCTTCTTTCTTATTTCTGCTTGTACCAGAAATTCTTTTGCTACAGTGCAGAGCAAAACAGATCACCGTCACAATGTTTACTAAATCCATTTATCAGTAGTCCAAAAACAAACCCTATAGCGCAATTCTTAGACATAGCCCCATGTGAAGCTTATCCCCGATCTCCATTTACATCTATTAATATAAAAAAATATTGCTCAAAAAATGAGTGACCTTAACAAGTATGGCCTAATCCCTATAAAAATATAGTAGCCGATATGAACTTTTTCTAATCCGAAGGCAAAATACTTGGCACCCAAACTTGATTTTCTATTTCAAAATAGTTGGACCAAAGAGATAGGGTCTTTAAACGCATGGTATAGGGTATCGTATAGTTGGTCTAGACCGACTATATTTTTCTTACTTGTGTCTTTTCCTTAGGATATGAAAAAGTTCATATCGGATGCTATATTTACATGGGGACTAGGTCGAAAAATGGATTGATCCTGACAATATTTGGTATTGCCACTTATTTGAGAAACATCTGTGCAATCTTTTTGTTTTATGATAGATTTAAGTGAATATCGGGAAGCAGCTTTGTAGGGGGCTATGACTAACAATTGTCCTAAAGGGTTTATTTTTTGACTACTGATAAATGGATATAATTAACATATAAGAACCCGATTTGACCAGGATCTATATGTTAATTTGGATTCTATGACAACTTAAGGCAATGTTATTTTTATGTATTGTTGATCTGTATTGGAATAATTAGTCATTTATTGATCGGTTTAAGATCATGTATATATTTTTCTAATGAAAGAAAGATAATAATTTTTGTAATTAATCAATTTTTTTCCAATATTTCTCTTACATTACAAAAATTATTATCTTTCTTTCATTAGAAAAATATATACATGATCTTAAACCGAACAATAAATGACTAATTATTCCAATACAGATTAACAATACATAACAATAACATACAACACATGAGGTACAATGCATTTGTGTAATCTCGTATATAAAAAGAAAAAACATTTCTCATGTTCTTTTCTTTCAAATATTGAGTTAAGTAGTTGATTAAGCACGAGTTGAAGTAATAGGCAGAAGGATGCTGAAGATGAACAAGTCGCTTTGTTCGAAAGTAGCTAGCGCTGTCTTCAATTTTTTTCCAATATTTCTCTTACATTACAAAAATTATTATCTTTCTTTCATTAGAAAAATATATACATGATCTTAAACCGAACAATAAATGACTAATTATTTAAGGCAATTTCATAGGGGTCTTTTGTATGGGGACTAGGTCTCAAATTTCAACAGGGTTCATGCTATAGCTATATATATATTCCAAACTTCAATTATATACACTGACATTTGCGACCTGTGGTTTGATTACAAAGTTCACATGGACACACAGACAGACGGACGGACTGACATCGCTAAATCGACTCACGAAGTGCTTCTGTGTTGATCGGTATAATAAAAGGTGGGTTTAGGTCAAATATTTTTGATAGTTACAAACAGCAGCACAAAGTCATTATACCCAAACCACATAGTGGTATAAGGTATAAAAACAATAGAGAAAATGAATTGTATGCTATTTGATGTTGTTTATTGCATACATTTCATTTTCTACAATTAACATTGGGTAAATAATCTTTCTTTAGAAATTTAAATTAATATTTTGTTCTCATTTTAGTTTTAGTTACCCTTTCAGTTGCAAACATGTATTTATTGTGCAACCTACAGCCAATTTTTATACCCTATACCACTATGTGTTTTGGGTATAATGACTTTGTGCTGCTGTTTGTAACTATCAAATATATTTGACTTAGAACCACCTTTTATTATACCGATCGAATCAGAATCACTATCTAATTCGATTTAACGATGTCCGTCTGTCCGTCTGTGTGTCCATGTAAACTTTGTAGTCAAACTGCAGGTCGCAAATATTAATATATTTTGACGAAATTGGGTATATAAGCTTCTATCAGCTATAGAATGAACGCTGTTGAAATTGGTGAGAATCGGTCCATGTTCAGACCTAGCCCCCATACAAATGACCCCTATGAAATCGACATAAATTGGCATAAGTTCCAAATTGTCATATAGATGTTACTCAAATTGGGTTTGTATGCGTTTATTACATCCATTAATGAGTAGTCCCAAAATGATCCTTATGAGACAATTCTTAGTTATAGGCCCCATATAGAGCTGCTTCCCGATCTTCACTTAAATCTATCAAAAAACAAAAATATTGCTCAGGTTCTTCTCAAATTTTGTTTGTATATATTTTTGCAAAATACAAGAGACTTTACCAAACATGGTCAGGATCGGTCCACTTCTGGGCCTAGTCCCCATATAGATATAGCATCCGATATGAACTTTTTCATATCTACAGCCAAAAAAATTAATAAAAGTCCCACTCAAATTTGGTTTATGCTTATTTTCTATATCCAGTTAGTTGGGCCTAAGTTAGTTGGTATAGTCGGTAGACCGACTATAATTTCCTACTTGTTTTAGTTATGCAAATTTTATGCAGCCAAATACACACATACATTTTTATGGCATGACTTTTATAAAACTTTTTGCTTAAACGTAAAATCGGAAGAACTTAAACTGACAAAGGAGCAAAAAAATGGTAGTATAACAGGGAAAACATAAAAATGTTAATAGTTTTTGCAGTTAGTCTGGCAACGCAATTATTTAGAATGCTAAAATTTAACTTTTGAGTGAGCCAACGTTATTAAAAGCAGTAAAAAAAAAAGTTTGACTATTCCAACTTGAAGCAATGAAACACATGTATCGAAAGATTTAAAATGAGTATCTGGCTTTTAATTTTTCGTAATAACAGAGATATGGGAAACTTATCTTACTATCTTCTTTCCTCCTCCGAGGAAATTTTATTTTTTCATTTCCAATTCATAAATCAACACAAAAGCAAACTCATTTTTATTACAAGCACATTAACAAATTTAATAAACACACACACACAGCATTGTACAATTTTATGTATATGTTAGTAGCAACTTTAAATGCAATTTACTCAAAATAAAGAAAAAATTTAAAAATCTGAAAATCTGCAAATCGGCTAAAAAGAAATAGCTTTCAAATAATATACGTTTGGTCCGATTCGGGAAACGTCAACCTCAAAATTTGATTTAAGTGCAGGTCCTATTTTTATACCTTGCATACCATTGTGCCGAGGGTATATATCAGTTTGTCAATCCGTTTGTATCTCGTAGAAATAAATTTCGGAGGGTATAAAAAAAGTTTTAAGTGAAACTTCTTAATGTCTATGAATAAAATTTAAATTGTTAAGTTTAGGAAGCCATTCACACTGACATATATGCTATTTTTTGTATGTATTTCTTGAGACTGGTAACATTTCCTTTTAAAACAAATTATGGTGGCTTTGAAAATATATTCTTAATAATACCTGATTTGTATCACTTTTACTTTGCTGTGATATTGTTTTGCAATTCTGGAAATCTTTTAAACATGTAAGGAAAAATATTGTTTCCATCTGCCATAAAAGCAATAATAAATGACATGTATTGGCTCAATTTGTATTATCTCAGTTGTATGCATTTTTGATAGATTTAATATTAATATTTAGTTTATTTTTTTTTTTATTTTACACAATTCATCTTTTCGCTGCTTCATTCAATCTGTTTGGAAGCTTTGAATTGCTTAGAGCAACTTTGCGTTAATAAAAACTTTCTTTTTTTTAAATGTAGATTCTATGACACATATAATGAATTAGAAGTATTACTCCATCTTTCTTTCGTACATTTTTAATACTTACAAACATAATCTTATCAAATGTCCTGAAACAGTAAAGGATTTACTGACGTATGATGTAAGTGGTCGTAATTTAAAATATCGTTGACAGTAGTAAGTGACAGTGGAATAATTCCTTAAAAAGGGAAAATAATTTAAGGAGTTAAGCTGTAACTTAAACTTTTTCTAGTTTATATTCAGCATATCTTTATATATCATACACACACACAGAAGGAAGTATAAATAGGAATAACTGCAGATGTACACTCAAAATATGTGTTAGACTAGCAGTATACCCGCTACGTTGTTAGCGTAATTATTATATAAATTATTTAAAGCATAATAATATTTAAAAACAATAAGAAATATGGTGTGAGTAATAATACGATGGAAACTTTTAACAAAATACATTTTTAGCGACCGTCCAATACTAAAAATTTTATC
Source organism: Cordilura impudica (assembly GCA_963682025.1). Taxonomy (NCBI): domain Eukaryota; kingdom Metazoa; phylum Arthropoda; class Insecta; order Diptera; family Scathophagidae; genus Cordilura; species Cordilura impudica. The sequence continues at coordinate 153,792,283 of OY821521.1, read as the reverse complement.
ATAAAATTAAAAAGTCTTTTACACATTTGTATGTTTTATTTATTTAACAAAGAAGAAATATTAACATTACTTCAGAAAAAATTAACCAAATTTAAAAGTATTCATTTTTATGCTGCTGACAGAACAGTGGAGACATTTAGTATACAATAACACTGTGGATTAAATGAGGGTCATGATCTTTGGGGTGGATGATTCCTATACCGAACGATTGTGTTAATTTATTTTAGTAAAAGTTCCGAAGCGTTTGGCCGTTTTATGGCCATTTAAAATTATAATTTTTTCATCAACACAATTTGCCAACAGTATTCATGCGTTCTTTAGCAGGATTAATGTTGGCCAGATTTTATGATTTATTCATAGAATATTTCTCACAAATATTCTCTTGCTTACGACCATCACAAAACTTATCTATTATTCTGGTTTTTAACTCTTCAACTTTATTCTTGCGATTATTTTACAATAATTGAGAGCAAACGTCACAATCTGCAAATATTTAATTAATGGTTAAGATTTTTTCTATTTTCTTTCACTCGCTCTTCTATTTTTGTTATTTTAATCAACTCTGGTAAAGAAGTTTAAAAGTTTCCACTGTTTTGGCATCGCTAAAAAAAATATTTCTTCTTTGTTTATCTAATTTTTTTTTTTAATTGTATTTTCTGTAACAAATGGATTATCTCCCAATATAGAACACACCAAATAGTGATTTCGCAAAAAAATACATACTTTTATTAGGATAATAAGCGCGAAATTATTAAAAAACAAAATTGGCACATTTAGAATTTTGTAAAAGTTTCCAGTGTACTGCCACCTACTTACTCTACTTAAGTACCACTTTTTTATTCATAATAGTTTCGAAAATTATCTTAATATATAAAAATGATTGTGCGTATGTACGTCTGACCATCACGGCTGAACCACTGAAGCTATCCACTTTATATTAACACCATGTGTACGTGTTATGCTCCGGATGGTTTTTTTTTGTGTTAGACCCCCGTAACCCCTCTGCGAGGGCGTGGTAAAAGAGGGGTGGTGGTCGAAAAATTTTCAAATATAGTCAATATGCGTGTCGTTTTTATATTTTTCGCGGTCGCTAATTCGAACGGTCATAATACCAGGTTGATAGAACCACTGGAAATGAGCGGGGCGAGTGGGCGGAAGTAAAAAATTTAGAATAATGCCTGTATTGGTGTAATTTTAATACTGCCTAAGGTATGCTTGAGTTTTTGACATTTTTACTTTCCGAAAATTCCAACTGGGCGGGGTAAAAAGGCGGGGCAAAATCTCCTCCTTGAAGTCCAGGCCATATGGTTAAACCAAATACTTGAAATTTTGAATAGAGATAGCTTAAGGTATGCTCAAACTTTTAACATTTTTACTTTCCGGAAATTCGAATAAGGGACTGAATAAGAGAAGTGTTGGGGCAAATATTCCTGGCCATATGGATTAAGCTAGAGAATTGCAATTTGGTTCATACGTACTTTAAGGTATAGTACAACTCTTGACATTTTTACTTTACGGAAATTGGATAAATTAAAATTAATTTTCAATCAATTTATCTATATTTCATAAAAAAATATCAATTTTAAATTTCATAAAAATATTAATTGTCAAATTTCAATCAATTTCAAATTTCATGGGTAACATTATTGAATCGACAATTATCAATGGAAAGTTCAAAGGAGAGCATGTTTTATTGCCAAGAATCCCGATGATTCCAACGGATTCTCCAATTTCATTTAAACGCCTGCAATTCCCCATTCGTCTGGCATATGCAATGACCATCAACAAATCTCAAGGCCAGTCGATGCAAATCTGCGGTTTGGATTTGGAAAATTCATGTTTCGCTCATGGTCAACTATATGTAGCCTGTTCTAGAGTTGGTAAGCCAAATGATTTGTTCATATTCGCCGAAAACGGGGAAACCAAAAATATTGTTCACACGTTGGCTTTAGAATAAATTATCAATTACTACGATCAGATACAGATTGTAATATGTTTAAAAAATTGTATTTATTAAAGCGAAAATTTAATTCGCATTTAAAATGAAATAATTAATAGTATTTCATTTTTATTAAATAACTTCTTACTGAAATAAAAATATACTTCTAAAATAATCTTGATATTAAATAATTTTTTTAGGCTAAACAATGTTTGCCGGGTCAGCTAGTTAAATTATAAAGATAAAAAATATTAATATTTGTACTATCGATGGCTTAATTTAGAAAGGAAGTAACTCAAGCCATAGCACAAACGCTAATGAAATTGGTGAAAATGGGTGCAAATGGGTTTATTTATCGATGTACGTCCGTCTGTCCGTCCGTCCGTCCGTCTATGTGTCCATGTAAACCTTGTAATCAAACTGCAGGTCGCAAATATCAAAATATTTTGATGAAATTTGGTGTATAAGCTTCTATCGGCCATAGGATGAACGCTACTGAAATTGGTGATAATCGGTCCATTTTCAGACCTTGTCCCCATGCAAGTGACCCCTATGAGATCGACTTAAGTTGCCATAATATCCAAATTATCACATAGATCTCGGCCAAATTGGGTTTGTGTATGTTTATTCCATCCATTTATCAGTAGTCTAAAAATAAACTCTATAGGGCAATTCTTAGTCAAAGCCCAACGTGAAGCTGACTATCAAAAAACAGATTTTTCTCAAATTTGGTTTGTATATGTTTTTGCAAAAATATAAGTGACCTTACTAAATGTAGTCAGGTTGAGTCTATTTTTCGCTCCAGTCCCCATAAAATATAGCATCCGATATGAACTATTTCATATCCGAAGGTAAAAAAGTTAATAACAATGCCAATAATTTCGTTTATGCTTATTTCCTAGTTAGTTGGATCTAAGAGATAGGGTCTCTAAACGCATGGCTTATACCATCGTATCGTATAGTTGGCCTAAACCGATTAAAATTTTTTTACTTTTTAGTATTATTGTATGGGGCCTGACATGTAACATGTTGATTCGTTTGATGAAATATGAAATTGCAATAAAAATTAATAAAATTTTATTCTACAACTTTAAATTTTATTCTGGTCAGAATTGACCGAAAATTAAATGTACCGCGCGGCATATTATTATTTATTATTATACCTTAAATAAATAATTACCAAATATTTTATGATATATGCTACGCGATGTAAAATTAATATAAACAATTAAATTATTTCTCAGTCAGGAAAATTATCAATTCTGACTAACTGCAGATTTATCTTATATGAGTGTACAATTTTTTATTTTTTTTTTTAAATCTTTAAAACTTGTTTCTTTAAAACTTGTTTCAAATGACCCCTATGATATCAACTTAACTTAACATAAGATCCAAATTATCAAATAGATTTCAGTCGAATTGGGTTTGTGTGTATTTATTACCTATATTAATCCATAGACCAAAAATAAACCCTATAGGACAATTCACTTAAACCATCAAAAACAATATTGCACAGAATTCTCTCAAAATCAGTTTATGTATGTTGTTTCAAAAAATAGGTGACTTTACCAAATATGGTCAGGATCGGTCCAATTTTGGACGTAGATTTGGTTAATGCTTTTTTTCTAAACCCAATTAGAGGTATCTAAGCCCAATTCTCTAAACGCATGGTATAGGGCATCGGTCTATACCGACTATAAATTTCTTACTTGTTTTCTTAAGAAAATGTACTTTCAAATGAAAATTTACCAGTTGAAAAGTATCAGTTTTCCCTTTAAGGCACGAATTAAAACAAATTTTATTCTTCTCCGATGTTTGTGTTTCTGGTGGAATCTACATATCAAATTTCAAATTTCTAAATTACTTTGTAAAGAAGATACAAAAAGGTACACTCTTATAATTACGGGCCGTTTTTACCCCATTTTAACATCCGAACTTCCAAAAGATTTTTGTCACATTTGGTGTTTCTATCCACAAACTATATTTTATATACGTTTGTGTAGAAGATACCAAATGTAAAATTGTACTCCTTTTTGGCCGTTCTTCCTCCCTATACGTCAGAAATAGCAATAAATTCATTCTTGAATGTTTCTATCTCTATTGGAATCCATATGCTATATTTAATGTTCCTATATTCGTTTGTGTAGAAGATACCAAATGTACACTTTTTGCCCCATACCAAATGTACACGTTCGCCGTTTTTCCTCCCCTAAACGTTAGAATTACCAATAAATTCATTCTGCACTGTGACCCACGTATTCGGATGAGATGTGTAACAAAATTCATATATAAAGATTAATATGTGAAGATGCAGAAAGGTACAATTTCTACCCTTTTTGACCGTTTTACCCCCTTAAATAGACGAATTTCGAAAAAATTAATCCTGAGCCAATATTTGTTTCCCGGATGGAGTCTACACACCAAATTTTATATTCCTAGATTCATTTCTTATAATTTTCCTCTTTTTGTCCGCTTTTACCCCCTGAATGCTCGAATTTTAAAAAATTGTATTCTTGACCGATGTTTGTGTTTCTGGGTGGAACCTACATATCAAATTTCATATTCTAAATTACTTTGTAAATAAGATGCAAAAAGTACCATTTTTACACTTTTTGGCCGTTTTTACCCCCCTTTAACACCCGAATTCCAAAAGTTTTCCTCTCATCTGATGTTTCTATCTCTAATGGAATCCACATACTATATTCGATGTTCCTAGATTCGTTTGCCCTTTTTGGCCGTTTTTCCTCCCCCAGACGTTAGAATTAGCAACTAATTCATTCTGGACTGATGCCCACATATTCTGTGGAGTCTGTATACCAAAATACATATATATATGTATATATATATGTTAAGAAAATACAGAAAGGTATATTTTTTACACTTTTTGTGTAAATTAATATTTGTTTCCCGGATGGAGTCTACACACCAAATTTCATATTCCTAAATTCATTTCATATCATTTTCCCCTTTTTTGTCCGCTTTTACCCCTTTAATGTAGGAATTTCCAAAAACCCGTTCTTAGTGGATCTTTACGCCGAGAGGGGAACCTACAGTCCAAATTTCAAGTTTCTGGGTCCAAGTGTTTCGGCTGAGCGATGATCATCCTCGCAACTCTTTTATATATATAGTTAAATCATTTGAAAAGTCTGGCTGAAAGACAAAAAAGTTATATTTATATTTACAGGACTTTTGATTTTCGATTCCGATGAATATAATTTTGTTATTATATGTTTATGCTGATGTTTTGTAACTTCCATTGAACAGAAACTAACTTTTATTTTACGCAGGTTTTCTAGAAATAGATATTGACAGAGAAAATCCCCCACAAAGAAACCGAAATGTTTCCGATTTTGGAAAAATCGATAGACTAATATTGAAATTATGGAAATTACTGTACAGCCTGTCCAAACTATCCAAAGCTGTAGTGAATATGTTTTCAAGCACATAAATTTCACTTTTGAATAACCCATTCGCCATTTGTCCAATTTTAGATGTAAGAAAATAGCTACTTATATTTTGTTATTTAAAATAATTGGATGGCATGGGAGAGACTAGAAATAGCATTTGCCAAATGTAATACTGAATAGGAAATATGTTTATAGTTTTAATGCACATAAGTCTCCCTTTTAAATAAGCACATTATTATTCATTATTATTATTTTTTAAGTTTAATTTGGAGAGCGCTCCAACGGTAACTAATATGTTTAAAGAACAAAATTCCCAAGGATTTTTTTAAAATGGGTCTAACCGTGGGCTTTAACCGTAGTCCCACCTTGGCGTAGAAAACTACAATTTTTTTTATTCTCTAAACTTTTAAAGTTTGGTTACCCATTTTCTTGACTTTTTCTTTATCATGTATATGAACCGAAATTGATTACTTTTAAGTTTCAAATCATACATGAATCGTTGTTTTTCGACAACTTCAATTTGGTATGCTTGGTGGAGATTTCTACTCGGCATAGGAAAGTTGTATGAAAATAGTATCTTGTACGCCAAGTGTAACAAGTAAGAAAATTATAGTCGGTCTAGACCGATAATACGATACCCTATACCATGGTTTAGAAACCCTATCTCTTCGGTCCAACTTACTCAATATAGAAAAAAGCAAAAACCAAAAAAGTTCATATCGGGTGTTATATTTATATGTGGACTAGGTAAAAATATTGACCGATCCTGACCATATTTGGTAAAGTCACTTATATTTTGAAAAATATACACAAACCAAATTTGAGAAAAATCTGTACAATATTTTTGTTCTTTTGATAGATTTAAGTGAAGATCGGGAAGCACTCTATATGAGGCCTGTGACTAAGAATTGTCCAATAGGGATTATTTTTAGACTACTGATTAATGGATACAATAAACACATACAAACCCAATTTTACTAAGATCTATATGATAATTTGGATCTTATGACAATTTATGTCGATTTCATAGGGGTCATTTGTATGGGGACAAGTCTGAACATGGGACCGATTCTCACCAATTTCAACAGCGTTTATCCTATGGCCGACAAAAGCTTTCATACCAAATTTCATCAAAATATATTCATATTTGCGACCTGTAGTTTGATTACAAGGTCCATGTAAACACACAGACGGACGGACGGACGGACATCGCTAAAACGACTCAGAAAGTGATTCTGAGCCGATCGGTATAATAAATGATGGGTCTAGGTCAAATATTTTTGGTAGTTACAAACAGCAGCACAAAGTTATTATACCCAAACCACATTGTGGTATAAAAAGAAAGCAAGAAACCGAACAATTATGAACACTTTGTAAATGGGAGGCTACGGAGTTTTGATGCTGGTGCTGATTTTGTTCACATTAAGCCTTTGTTTATCTCAAATGACAAAAGGCTTTGAAGCTCAACAACTATGCAAACAGCAGGACGCAATCGAACCTCTAATGTGTTGAGACAACAGCCAAGAATGCTTTCTTAATTTATTTCCATCGCATATTGAGAAAATCATTTTGGAGTACACGAATGCATTTGGCGGGCTAAAGAATAAAAACCATGAAGAAGTCGATACTTCATGCATACTTGGCTGTTTTGATATTAGCTGCCATCCACAAGTAAGTTGAATGTTATTGAATATATATGAATAATGAGCTGTTCGATGTCATTTTCGGTCCGCTTATTTTCAGAAAAATTATGTTGAAAAAACAGTTTGAGTTCTTGGCCAAAATTATTCGCTTCGGTGATACAATAAGTCGTCCACAAAACAGAAATTTTCTCCAATTTGTCATCTGTGGGATATGCGGTCTGAAATATTACCAATTCTTTTCAAGCCTTACGTCACTGTAGACGAACAGCCATCTGGTTTCCATGGAGGTTGTGGATTTAGACAAAGCAAATCAGAGAGATATGATTTGAAATTTTGGGTACTCATATGTGCTGAAACCTTCTATGTCTGGAAAATACAACTATACCTTGATACCTTGGGTAAGCTGCTGAAACTGCTCCAGAAAAAATCGGGGCCAACGAGTTTTATTGCGTCTGATCGAGGGCCAAAAAGGTCATAATATTACAATGTACAATTTCTTCACGTCTTATGAGTTGGATCAAAAATTGCTACAAAACAAATTGATCATGGTTGGAACAATGCACAAGAACAAGCGCTCCATTCCAATGCATACCAAAGATACTACACTTGTTCCCTAGGTTGGATAAAAATTTAAATGCACAATGCTGCAGAGTACTCTTCACAACACAACAAGTCGAGATTGTTGGAAAGAAGCTACCAGAAATAATATCGTATTACAACCGAACTAAGGGTGAAGGTGACAGAGTTGACAAAATGATTGCTGGATGTAGCAGTAAACGAAAAACCAACAGGCGGCCGGTCAATGGATGTACTTAGTGACATGATTGACATACCAGCCTTGAATGCAACTATTTATTGAACTTAATACAATACTTTCATATACTTTTAGAATTAACCCTAATTAGCCAGAAAAACAAAAACATGCAAAGAATCGTTTGTTTTCACGTGATCTGGGACTTCATCTTCCCCAACCGTACATGGCGTAGAGAAAACGAGGTACATATGCTACTTCTGTGTGGTAGAATATACCTGAAATAAACTCTTCCCCGCGCTTCCATTATTTAAAAAAAGAGGCAGATGAGTATGTTACATGCGAGCCCACTACATATAGTGGTGCAAAAGAAATCTCTGGCAACAGCAATCAGGATAAAGAGGGATGAACCTATAACCAGGATTTATGAAGGGCAATGGAATCGAATAAGTCAAGTTAAAGATTACTCCCTCCTGGATTGTCCAATGGACAGGACTGAGAAGAAATACGACTTCAAGAAATACTTTGTTACAAAACTTAGTAATAAGAAGGAATGGAGTAGTTTGATCACAGCATATTCTTTAAAGGACGATCAAATGGTACACGGACGGGTCAAAGTCCGAAGATGGAACAGTGGCCAATTATTGCGAACCAAGGGGAATGCACACGAGTATTTTCCAGGCAGAAATTTATGCCATCGATAGATGTGCACAGATTAACTAAAATAGAAAGTACAAAAGACGGAACATAACCATACTATCAGATAGTCAAGCTGCTATTCGAGCATTAGGCTCCTATGTAGTAAACTCTAAGTTAGTATGGGACTGTCTGCAGAGACTGAATGAACTAGGCAAACACAATAAAGTCAGCCTTTGTTGGGTCCCGGGGCATATTGGGATCCAAGGAAATGAACAAACAGATGGGCTTGCCAGAAAGAGAGCTTCCACAAAGCTAATGGGGCCGGAACCATTCTGTGGAATAGGAAATGGAGTATGGGAAGGCATACTCAGAGAATATAAAAATAATATCAGACAAGAGCTTTTCTCGAGCCACTTAGGCTTAAGGCAATCCAAACTCTTGTTAGGCAACTACAACAACAAGAGATTTGGGTGATGTATCGGATTATCAAAGAACGGACTGAGAATAATAACCGGGATTTTAACCGGTCACTGCAGGCTTAGGGAGCATCTGATCAAGTTAGAAATTGAGGCGAACCCCATGTGCAGATTCTGCGATGAGAAGACAGAATCACCGGAGCACATACTGGGGGATTGTGGAGCTTTAATGTATAAAAGGAAAAAGCACCTGGGTTCTTTCCAACTACCAGGGAACGAAATAAGATCACTGGAACCAATCAACATCCTCGAATTTCAGAGGGCTTCATGGTTGGGTGAGATTTTATAGGGACAAATTATTAGCAGAGGGCAGTACAATAGATCACTTGGTCGCAGTACTTTCGACACCTCTTTATACAATTACTAGATGTAACCCGGTGTGCTTCGCTACACCCTCCCCTGCCCCCCACGAATCGTTATGAGAGGGCTTACGCTCTCACTAATACCGTAATTCAGATATATCACATTTAATATTAAGTTTGTGTAGGGTTGCCACGCGCATTTGTGTTAATAATAGATGACCTTAGACAAATTTGCAAAGCTTTCTCTATCATATTAATATATATATTTAAAATTTACTTTGCATGAGAGGTACCACGCCCGCTACAAATATTTAAATAAATTACAGCCTATAGCACTCCCATATCCGCTGTAAGACCTTGTGAAAATTTCAGGAAGGTCAGATGAGGAGTTACGGAGATTACCTCCTACAAACAAACACATATTACCTATTTATTATGTTAGTATAGATTATTAGCATAGACTTTTTTATTCGAATACTTGCTAATATACAATGTTTTTTGGTTTTTTCATTCGGTACAACAATTATCAGATTTTTCGGCGTTCCTACCCTGGAGCAAGTTACATGTAGCTGCCCATGAGAAGAAGATGGATTATCAAAATTAGATCTGGCAACAATTAACTATTGGCCTTGAACTTAGAATATCATTTGGGAATTTTTCTTTTTAACGATTTTTATTTTTCGCAATTTTCGGTTTTTGGCGAATTTTTGATTTTGGCGATATATTTTCCACGACAAATCACATTGATAACTAATGTACTTGTCAAAAGACTGTCGATATTACTTATATAGGAGGTGCCACGCCCACTAATCCCATTCCACCCAATATTTATTGGACTACTCACATTAATATCTGATGGACTCGTGCAAAATGTCGAGTCTTTCCCTTTTATAGTGCACCAGTTATATGATATTAGATATATACTTTGCATGGGCGGTGCTACGCCCACTGCTACGATCACGACCATTTTTTTGTTCGACTAATCATACAAAGAACCTATGGGCTCATGCAAAGCCACAAAGCCCTCTCTTTTACAGAACTCCAGATATATGACATTAAATATTTACTTTGCATGGGGAGTGCCACGCCAATTTTTTTTCCGACTACCCATACTAAGATCTGATGGTGTCGTGCAAAGTGTCAAAGCTTCCCTTTTTTAGTACACCAGTTATATGATATCATATATTTACTTTTTACGGGCGGTGCCACGCCCACTATTCCGATCACGCCCATTTTTTGTCTAACTAATCGCATGAATAACTTATGTGCTCACACAAAGTCCGACTACTCACATTAATAATAGGTGACACCAGAAAAATTTGAAAAGCTCTCTATCACAGTACTCGAGATATATAATATTGAATTATTACTTGTGTGGGAGGTACCACGCCCACTTGTCCGATCCCGCCCATTTCCGGCGTATCTACTAATATTAACAATAGGTGACCTCACACAAATTTGCAAAGCTCTCCCTGTCATAATACTCAATATATGTAGAGGATATTAAAAATTTACCTTGTGTGGGAGGTGCCACGCCCACTAAAAATATTTAAAAAACTATAGCCTATAGCACTTCCCATATCCGCAGTAAGACTCTGTGAAAATTTCAGGAATATCAGATGGGTAGTTACGGAGATTACCTCCTACAAACAAACAAACAAACAAACAAACACACATTACCTCTTTATAATATTAGTATAGACAATTACAATGTTACATGCAAGAAACGAACTAGAAAGGAAATTATAACCAGCGTGCTAGCTAGCGTGCTGTCTTTGCGAAAAAACAAGGCTCAGCAAAACCAAATTGATTGCGTTCTCTATAAGGAAAATATGCAGAACTATGTTTATGTAATTCATCACTTTATGCATAAAGGCATACGTAAAATTGATTTTTCTTTAAATGAAATAATTTTTTTAAATGGTGCGTGGTAAAGAAGAAGAAAGCATATATTTCAAAAATTCATAACTGCACTGTATTCTTAATCGGACCGGTTTCTGGCATTTCAGCCTTCATCAGCGATTTATTGAACATTGTGATAATTGTTATGTTTTAATTGAATAGAATGTTTCTAAATGAAAATTTTTTCTACTTAGGGCGGCCGTGAGGTTTTGCACCATGAACCTTCACATACACTCGTACTTGCACTTTTTGGTCAGCGCTTTAACACACTCACCTAAAGTCAGGCCTACGAGCAGTGTGGTTAGATTCAGTTTTCGTACCATACAGCTTTACTTTGTATTAATTTCAGAAGATACAACTCTGTCCAAACAAACAATCGTTATTTTTGAATTTTGAATATTTTTTGCATTTATACTTCTAATTTCCACTATTCTCAGTTTTCGTAAGAGTTGTCATATGTGATGTACGGTTTTGTACATACCTACATATGCACTTTTACATATATTTGAGATGACGGTTTGAAGCGAAGAAATTTTTTGTTTTTGTTAGATTTATAGTCATTTTTCAGACATATTGCAATTGTTTTTGTTACAAAATAAACCTATTTGCATATAAAAACATACAAAAAGGAGAAATCTGTACAAAGGTGGGATTATGAAGTTCTTTTTCAAGGTAGGAGTACTGTTAAAAAAATTAATTATATATAGTACTTTAACTGGAGTCAAAATCTCTAGTCACTTTGGTATGCTTTTCATCAGCTTACGGCAAATCCCACTTCTTCGTTACGAATTCGCTTCAAATCTGGTTTTAAGAATATATGACGTGATCTCAGTTCCTTACTGAGATTCCTTCAAATATTCCCGATAATGTTAATGTCGGTAATGTGTGTGAAGTTGTATCCATAACATGTGGAGAATTATACAATAACCACGACATTATATTATGAGCTTTATCATTATGAGCCTTACATAGTTTGGGTACATCAGCGCTATTGCAATATTACTGTCATTTTCATCAGTCTTAAAAGTTTCTTCAAAAAACTCAGTCCGGTCACTTCTTCTACAAGATCTTACATGTTTATTAAAAGTTCATTAACTAAAACATTTTGTAATGGATTTTTTAAACCAAAGCTGCATTGTACTGCTAAATAATCACACTTTCGTAATAAATTCATAAATTGTACGGTTTGTTATGAGAATGAATTGTGCACAAAACTAGGTTCAAAGTCTCTACCACGCACCATTGAAACAAAATTAAAAAATTTGCATACTAGTTACAGTAATAATTGTAGTATGTCTGAAAAACGACATTAAATCTAATAAACTATACAAATTTCGCTACAGGGCAACATCTCTAATATATGTAAAAAGTGCAATATGTGGAATGTACAAACCATACATCACATACGGCAACTCTAGCGAAACTGAGAATAGAGGAAATTTGAAGTATAAATGCATAAATATTCCAAAATTTTAAAAAAAGCCATTGTTTTTTTTGGACAGAGTTGTATCTTTTGAGATTAATTCGAAGTAAAACCTGTATGGTATGCTCGTAGGCCTGACTTTAAGCTGCCGCCCTAATTAGTTTTATCCAGTTTTATTTGAATGTTGCGTCTGGTCGCAACAGTTTTAGTTCTTCGAAGCACTGCTCAAGGTGCTCAGCTAAAATTGGGAATCAAAATAAAAAGAAACAAGTAAGAAAATTATAGTCGGTCTATACAATGCGTTTAGATACCCTATCTCTCAGGCCCAACTAACTGGATATAGAAAATAAGCATAAACCAAATTTGAGTGGGATTTTTATTAATTTTTTCGGCTGCAGATATGAAAAAGTTCATATCGGATGCTATATCTATATGGGGACTAGGCCCAAAAATGGACCGATCCTGACCATGTTTGGTAAAGTCTCTTGTATTTTGTAAAAATATATACAAACCAAATTTGAGATGAATCAGTGCAATATTTTTGTTTTTTGATAGATTTAAGTGAAGATCGGGAAGCAGCTCTATATGGGGCCTATGACTAAGAGTTGTCCAATAAGGATCATTTTTGGACTACTAATTAATCGATGTAATATATACATACAAACCCAATTTGACTAAGATTTGTATGATAATTTGGATCTTATGGCAATATATGTTGATTTCATAGGGGTCATTTGTATGGGGGCTAGGTCTGAACATAGGCCGATTCTCACCAATTTCAACGGCGTTCATCCGACGGCTGACAAAAAGTTAAATACCAAATTTCATCAAAATATATTCATATTTGCGACCTGCAGTTTGATTACAAGCTTTACATGGACACACAGACGGACGGACGGACGGACATCGTTAAATGAATTCAGATAGTGATTCTGATTCGATCGGTATAATTAAAGATGGGTGTAGGTCAAATATATTTGGTTGTTACAAACAGAAGCACAAAGTCATTATACCCAAACCACATAGTGGTATAGGGTATAAAAATGGAGTTGTGTATGTTTGTGTGTTTGTTTGTTTTTTATCCCCTATACCACTATGTGGTTTGGGTATAATGACTTTGTTCTGCTGTTTGTAACTACCGAAAATATTTGACCTAGACCCATCTTTATTATACCGATCGAATCAGAATCACTTTTTGAGTCGATTTAACAATGTCCGTCCGTCCGTCTGTGTGTCCATGTAAACCTTGTAATCAAACTGCAGGTCGCAAATATGAACATATTTTGGTATTTAAGCTTCTATCAGCCATGGGATGAACGCTATTGCAATTGGTGAGAATCGGCCCATGTTCAGACCTAGCCCCTATACATATGACCCGTATGAAATCGACATAAATTGCCATAAGATCCAAATTGTCGTATAGATCTTAGTCAAATTGTGTTTGTATGTGTTTATTACATCCATTAATGAGTAGTCCAAAAACGATACCTATGGGCCAACTCTTAGTCATAGGCCCCATATAGGGCTGCTTCCCGATCTTCACTTAAATCTATCAAAAAACAAATATATTGCATGGATTCGTTTTAAATTTTGTTTGTATATATTTTTGCAAAATACAAGAGACTTTACCAAACGTGGTCAGGATCGGTCCATTTTTGGGCCAAGTCCCCATATATATATAGCATCCGATATGAACTTTTTCATATCTGCAGCCAAAAAAATTCATAAAAATCCCACTCAAATTTGGTTTATGCTTATTTTCTATATCCAGTTAGTTGGGCCTGAGAGATAGGGTCTCTAAACGCATGGTATAGGGTATCGTATAGTCGGTCTACACCGACTATAATTTTCTTACTTGCTTTTTGTTTGTTTGTGGTTTATAGGAGACTACACCACTGGACCGATCGTCTTGAAATTTTTACAGTAGGTAACTGCCTATCCGGAAGGAAAAGTAGGCTATATTTTTTTTTTCAAGTGGGCGTGGCAACTCCCATAAAAGTGAATTTTTAACATCTTATTTTAACATATAATATCTGGAGTACTACGACAGCAAGAGTTCTGAAACTATGTACATGTACATATTTAAATAATTGGAAGAGTTGCGGAAAATGGGCGTGATGGGACCAATGGGCGTGGTACCCTCCATACAAAGTAAATATTAAATGCCATATATCTAAAGTACTGTAACAGATAAAGTCTGGAGACTTTTGCGAATTCATAAAAAAAATAGGCGGAATCCGATCAGTGGGCGTGGTACCTCCCATACAATGTAAATATATAATGTCATATATACGAAGTACTGTAGTAGTGAAAGCCTTGGAACTTTGTCTGATTTCATGAGTTATTAATGTGAGTAGTCTCATAAAATGGGCGGGATCGGACCAGTGGGCGTGTCACCTCCCATACAAAGTGAATTTTTAAGATCTAATTTTAACATATAATATCTGGAGTACTACGACAACAAGAGTTCTTAAACTATGTACATGTACATACTAAAATAATTCGAAGAGTTTTGGAAAAAATGGGCGGGAGCGGACCAATGGGCGTCGTACCCTCCATACAAAGTAAATATTAAATGTCATATATCTAGAGTACTGTGATAGGTAAAGTCTTGAGACTTTGTGTGAGTTCATAGGTTATCAACATTATTACTTGCAAAAAAAATGGGCGGAATCCGATCAGAGGGCGTGGTACCTCTCATACAAAGTCAATATATAATGTCATATATCTGAAGTACTCTCATAGTGAAAGCCTTGGAACTTTGTCTGATTTCATGAGTTATTAATGTGAGTAGTCCCATAAAAAAAATGGGCGATATTCAACCAGTGGGCGTGGTACCCCCATACAAAGTAAGTATTTAATATAACATAACTGGAGTACTACAATAGTGAAAGTCTAGCTACTTTGTTTGAGTTCATAAGTTATTAATGTGAGTAGCTGCCCAAAAAATGGGCGGAGTCAGACTAATGGGCGTGGCAACTTCTATACAAAAAAAATAGTTTTCTGCAAAACGTATTGCCTGCTTTTTATTTCGTTGCGAGGGGTGTAGCGAAACGCACCGGGTAACTGCTAGTGATATTATAAATCGTGAAGTTATGAGCTTGCCATTTCATTTTATTCTATGTGGCACATGCGTTTGTTTGGACATTTAATATTACTGCTTGCATGTCCATGCATAGGAAAAAACACAATACAAATTAAGTATTTTCGAGATCGTTCAGCTTTTCTTCTCTCATGTCATCAATTTCTGATCTGTGACTGTTATATTGAACTTCGTTTATGTTTTTTGCTTTGTGTGATGCACAAGTCTCACACATATCATTCCTTGGTTTTAATATGGAAATATTTTGTTCTTTTATTCTAAGCATAAAATTTGGATACGATACTACTGAAACTTCATCATAATTATTATTAACGTAGTCTTTACAATATAATTTATAAACTTGGCTCAATGATTAAAAATCTGTTTGAACATATAGTTGGTTTGTCTATTGTCTTCAGTAATGGAACTGAAGTTTCGGAATATTGTTTAACCCATTTTTAAATAAAAAAGACGCTTCTCGTATTTTTTTTTTTATCATTCTTTAATTTTTCTGCTTAGGACTGTGCGTTATTTAAAATGTTTATATCTAGCCAATTTCTTACAATTTTTTCAGTTATTCCAAGAGTTACCAAAAACATTTGCTGGCAAATTTGGATACGTTTTGTCTTACATACCAAACAATAATGTATAGGCATCGATCATCGAGAAAAAATATTACGTCGTCGTTATTTTTCAAAACCTTCTACTTGACGTTTTACATAATCCATTTTTCTTCCCACGTCATATTCCAAAATCGATCAAATATTTCTTGGCAAGGTTGGAGCATTCGCGTAATGAGTTCTTTTCACAATATTTAGACTGACTGAATTCTATTTTTCACCATAATTAAAAATAAACTTTTCTTCCAAAGCAAACAAATTTCGTTCATACTTCTTTTTGAAATTTTAAGAAAGTTTGTTACATACAGTTCAGAGAACAGTTTGAGTGCCTTATTTTATTATTTTGAGTGCATTCACAAAAATTGAGCACTTTGTTGTCAATTCACATGATTTCAGTAAAACAACACAATGATACAATTGACAAAAGTGAATATGATGAAAACCATGCATTGCATTGCATGTCTTTTGTTAATCATACGCAACACTTGGAAAAGCAACGAATATACAACGATTAGTATGAATGGTTTCAATGCTGATTGAATAAAACGTAAAAACTTTTTCTATGAAACATTTATCTATATTTTTGGATTATTTTTCTACACATTAAGTTAATGAAGATATATACACATATTTCATATTTAACTAAAAAAATGGAAAAAACAAATATATACATAAAAATAATTTTAAATACACAAGAAACTAAAAAAAATAAATTCATATTTAATCACAAACAAAAACGGAAAATAAAATTAAGCTCCTAGATATGCTATTGTATAGTTATTACAAAAAAAAAAAAAACATATAATTAAACAAGAACAAGAAGCATCTATGGAGTAACAAACATTATTAACTTGACTGACAACAGCACTTAAGTGTGCTATAAACTTATATGGGAAATAACAAAACTTCACCAACTTCTTATATAAGGTTTTAGACTTAAATTCTGTTGTTAGACGAGATGTTTCTTTGCAAGAAGAGATACTAACACATATTAAGTTTGTTCATATTTAAAAATTGAATCCAAAAACAGAATATTATTAACTGATTTCGAGCCCAATCGATTTCTTTTTTCAGTAATTAAATTGCCTGCTGCAGAAAAAACTCTCTCCGAGGCAGCACTACTGGAAAGGATAGCTAAAATTTTTTTTCGCAAATTTAGACAACCTGGGGTAGTCCGTTACGTGATGGTCCCACCATTCTAAAGCATTGAAGTTTATATCAATATTAATATGAGAGAAAGAATACCGATTAAGTTCATCAGAGACGCTTTCTTCTATAGTTAGGTTTGGACTATTGATGAACTCCGAAAAGAATAATTCAAAATCACTTGTAGCTGGGTTATTATTTGCAGTTTGATTATGAATTCCAGTGGTTGGGGATGCTAGACACTCTTGATCACTCAAAATTTGTGAAACACAAAAATTTTTTACCTCCCTTAGAACTAGTTCTTCCACAGAACGATTTGTTGGTGGATACAAAAAACAAGCAGCGTATTGGTAAATACTGATATTGAGAATCCATTTGCCATCTATCTCCTTTATGTTTGTTTTTAAGTTAACTATAGCCGGAGAATCAGGGGTTTTAATTGCACAAATATTTTTTGGGCTGTTAATTGACAAACAGATAAAGTTACTTGTGACATAATTAACGCCTTGTAATTTTTTACTTATTTTGTCAAAATTTTCAAAAAGTTCTACTAGTGCTATGAGCGTAGAAAAATGAATTTTCTTGTATAGCAACCCAGTTGTTCAAAATCGATTTGAACAAATTATAATGCGAGGACCAGCGAGTTACGCAATAGTTTTTTAACGATGTGGTCAACATATGCTGTAAATTACTTTTTTTTAAATATATAACCAGTTTTTTGCAAGATTCTAGCATTGGCTGTAATTCCGCAGTATTATTCAAAGCAGAATGTAACACATTATTAAACAAGTGGCTTGAACAATTAAGGCGAGTGTAATTTTGCAGAGCTTTTATAATGTTTGCTCCTCTGTCTGTAACGAATTTAACTTTATATAAGTTACTTACTTCAAAAGCATTCATAACACATTTTACTTTAGCCAATATATGTTCTCCTGTGCAACTTTGAAAATCCATTGACTCTACACCTAATACAATATGTTTCAACTCCGATTCCTTCATAAAATGAAATGTAACACACAAAAAATTTCGTTTTACAAAATCGTCAGTCCACAAGTCAGTTGTTATTGACGCCACTTCATTTATCACTGCTTCTTTAACTTCATTTTTTATTTCATTTCTTTTTTCCTCCGCCTTAATTTGTATGCGAGTTGATATTGTTGTCGGATCTGGTATTAGATCCAATATATCTGCATGACTCCCATATATTGCTCCGATATTTATTAGGACTTGAGCTAGTTTTTTAAATCCGTTCCCACTAACGGCAGAAAATGGACGACAGTCCTCTACAACCCATTGGGCGCACACATTTGTAAATTCATCCTTGTCGAAACTGCTGACTTTTTTTTAACTCAGTATTAGAATCTTGTTCTGCGTAATTAAATTTGAAGTCTGTTTTCCGTTGTATTTAAATAAGTGATTACACTTTTCGCAATGCACGAATCCATTAACTATTTCGTTATTCTCATTTTGTATAAGAGAAAAAATTTTCCATATTTTGCTTTTAGTATTTTTCTTTATTTTACGATAAACACCGGTATTTATTTTTCCCAAAATAGTTTCACACTGCATTTTTCAAATTATTATAACAACGAATACTAAACGAATGCTGTGATTGGTTTTATTTTATTAATTTGACATCATATAATTTCGGTGCTTGACATGTAACGCATAGAAAACAATGAATGTACAAAGTAGCAGCAGCAATAATTGCTGTTGTTGAATGAATGCATGGCAAAAGCAACGAATGTGTGAATGAACAATAAAAACGAATGCTTTCATTCTGTTCTCTGATACAGTTATTGCTAAAGATTTTTCGTTTTTTCATGGTTAATTATTGAAGTGCAATCAGTGAGTTTATACATATAAGTAATATGTATAAGGGATTAAACAAACAAAGTAAAGAACAGACAGAAGACTAATTGATTTTGACATATATTCTTTTTTTAATATGGCATAAATTAGCATTTATATAAAATATTATTCTTTCACATTAATATCGGGATTTACATCTTAAGTCTTAAGAAAGTAAGTGAAACATTGTCTTTTTTATTACAATTCTTTGTAGTCTGCAATACATATTACCATATATGTATAATTAGAAAGAGACTTTAATTACATATATTGTAATTTGAAAACTTTGCATTGAAGAAAGAGAACATTTAAAATTCATTCGTAGCCAAAGGCAAATGGATTCAAATGTTAGTATGAAACAAGACCACATGCATATAACTTCCCCTGTTGGCGATTAAAATTAATTGATGGATACCCCAATTATTTCATATAATTTTTTAAAAATATACATACATTATCATCTTTAAGTTGTAATATTTCACACTAGAAGAATTTATTAAAGACACAAAAAATTTTTTTGCTATGGTTGATTACTTTCTTTATTAACTATCATATAAACATAATTCATATTAAATAAATTACTTACAATAACAAAATAAGATTCGAAGTTTTTATACAATTCATTACAGTAATTCAATTAACACAACTAAATTAAATTCAGTCTTAAATAGCGGCGGTTGCAATAGCTTTTTCGATTCCAATAATATATTTTAAACCTAAAATGTATAAATAGATTTTGTAATAAATTGTCGATTAATATGATAAATATTAATTAATATTTATATCTGACGAAGAAATAAACTATTTACCTGTGTTGATGGTTTTAACCGAATGGAAATCGCATGAATCAAATCCTGTTCTAGATACCAATGTACACAATAAATTTCTAAACCAGCCCAATTTTGGAGTTCTGTTGCCATTTATGGGACATAAAATAAAAAGAAACAAGAAAATTGTAGTTGGTTTAGACCGACTGTACCATACGTTTAGATCCAACTAATTGAGTATAGAAAATAAACATACACCAAATTTGAGTGGAATTTTTATTATTTTTTATTTGCCTGCAGATCGGAAAAAGTTGTAATCTAATGCTATATTTATATGGGTACCAGGTCGGAAAATGGACCGATCCTCACCATAGTTTTTGCAAAAACACATAAAACCCAAAATCTGTGCAATAATTTTTTGTTTTTGACAGTTGACTAAGAATTTTGCTGTATTGTATTTTTGGGCTACTGATTAATGGGTGTATTAAACAGACACAAACCCAATTTGACCGAGATCAATTTAAGACAATCTCATAGGGGCATTTGTATGGCGACTATGTTTGAACTGCACCGATTTTCACCAACTTCAATAGCGTGTGTCCTATGGCCGATACTAAATTGCATTAAAATATATTCATATTTTGTTTACATGGATACACAGCTGGACGGATACACGGACAGGCGGACGCCCATCGCTAAATCAACTCAGAAAGTGATTCTGATCCGATCGGTATAATAGTATTGTAGTTACAAATATCAGCAGAAAGTGGTATATCGAATATCTACAATCAAATATAGGGTATTTCTAGTAAAAATATAAAGCTATTTTTATTAAATTACTTCAAAGTCGCGGCCTCCAAAAATATCTAAAATGTTTTAGTAGTCGAACATTTTCAAAAGTTGTACTCTGAAAACGAGATATCAATTAAGTTTCATTTCATTTAACACTTCTATGTACAGTACTAATCCCACCCAGATCGTGGTGCCGAAACTCATTTCATAATCTATATATATAAAAGAGTTGCGAGGATGATCATCGCCCAGCCCAAACCATTCGACCCAGAAACTTGAAATTTGAATTGTAGGTTTCTCTCTCGGCGTAAAGATCCATTAAGAACGGATTTTTAAAAATTCGTACATTATCGGGGTTAAAGCGGACAAAAAGGGGGAAAATGGTAACAAATTAATCTAGGAATATGAAATTTGGTATGTAGACTCCATCCGAGAAACAAATGTGGCCTCAGAACGAATTTTTTTTTCGAAATTCGGCCATTTAAGGGCGAAAAACGGCCAAAAAGGGTAAAAATTGTACCTTTCTGCATCTTCTTCACATATTAATCTATATATGTATATGAGCTTTGTTACACAGTCTCACCCGAATACGTGAGCATCAGTCAATAATGATTTTATTGCTAATTCTAACGTCTAGGGGAGGAAAAACGGCCAAAAAGGGGAAAAATTGTATATTTGGTATCTACTAAACACACGAATCTAGGAATATCAGATGAGAAGAAAACTTTTGGAAATTCGGATGCAACGGGGGTAAAAAGCGGCCCGTATGTGTAAAATGGTACCTTTTTGTATCTTCTTTACAAAGTAATTTAGGAATACGGAATTTGATATGTAGATTCCACCAGAGACACAAACATCGGCCAAGAGTAAAAAGTTTTTAAATTTGAGCCTTCAGGGGTTAAAAGCGGACAAAAAAGGGGAAAATGATACGAAATCGATCTAGGAATATGAAATTTGGTGCGTAGACTCCATCCGGGAAACGAATATTGGCTCAGGATTATTTTTTCGAAATTCGTCCATTTATGGGGGAAAAACGGCCAAAACGATAGAAAATGTAGCTTTCTGCATCTTCTTAACATATTAATCTATATATATGAATTTTGGTATATAGACTCCACCGAATACGTGGGTATCAGTCCAGAATGAATTTATTGCTGATTCTAACGTCAACGGATGAAAAAACGGCCAAAAAGGGGAAAAAGTGTACATTTTTTATCTTCTAAACAAACGAATCTAGGAATGTGAAATTGAAATGGTGTCTATTTGTATCTTCTTAACATATTAATCTTTATACATGCGCACAGAAAACAGATTCGTTGTGGCTACCAGATATATTGCTAACCGAATTGCGATGAAGTTAATAACCGAATTTTGAGCTGCTTGCAATTACAATTCAATTGTCTCAACATTAAATATTTTATCACAATACAAAATGGTTGGTTTGTATAAAATTTCTGTTGATACAAACAAAAATTCAGTTGTTAAGTTTTAGAACAATTCGGTTGGTGAATTAATTTTCTGTGTGTGAATTTTGTCGTACAGACTCCAAAAATACATGGGTATCAGTCAGGGATTAATTAATTGTTAATTCTAGCATGTAGGGGAGGAAATACTGCAAAAATGGGGAATAAATATACATCTTCTAAGCAAGCGAATATAAAATATGGTTTTAGGATTCCACTAGAGATAGAAACACCCGATGAGAGGAAAACTTTTGGAAATTCGGTTGTTAAGGGGGGTAAAAATGGTACCTTTGCGTCTCCTTAACATATTAGTCTATATTTATGAATTTTGGTATACAGACTCCACCCAATACGTGGGTATCAGTCAATGGTGAATATATCGGTAATTCTAACGTGCAGGGGAAGAAAAACGGCCAAAGAGGGGAGAAATAATACACCTGATATCTTCTAAACAAAAGAATATAAAATATAGTTTGCGGATTCCCCTAGAGATAGAAGAAACATCAATTGAGAAGAAATCTTGGAAATTCGGATGATAAGGGGGGGGGGGCGGTCAAAAACGGCTCGTAAGTGTAAAAGTGTACCTTTTTGTATCTTCTTTACAAAGTAATTTAGGAATATCAAATTTGATATGTAGATTCCACCAGAGACATAAACATCGGAGAATTATAAAATTTGTTTTAATACGAGCCTTTAGGGGGGGGTAAAAACGGCCAAAAATGGGAAAACTGATACTTTTAAACTGGTAAATTTTCCCTTAAAAGTACCTTTTCTTAAGAAACCAAGTAAGAAAATGATAGTCGGTCTAGACCAATACCCTATACCATGCGTTTAGAGAATTGGTCTTAGGTGCAACTAATTGGGTTTAAAAAAATCATAAACCAAATCTACGTCGAAAATTGGACCGATCCTAACCACATGTGGTAAAGTCACTTATATTTTTTTTTTATTTATTTAAAAAACTATCATCATTACAATTAAAATAATTTATACATATATTTAATATCTACAGTTTTTGAGATTTTACTGAAAGTATTGCAACAAATAATTTACTTTTTTTTTAATAAGTGAAAAACATTTGGAAATATTTACATGTAGGTAAAAAAGATAGGGAAAAAACCTTTAAGTTTTCTAAGAAATTCTGTCTTTAACCCCTTCTTGCATCTTCTATTCAGAAGTTACAGAAAAAGTTAATTTTACAAATTTCTTATTAAGTCAAAACTTGAAGACCTGTTTCTGTCTTCGAATCTTGTTGTTATTTTACTAATGACAGTTTTAAACAGATCTTGTTAAGAATTTCTGTGTAGCAGCGCAGTTGAGTATCTTCTAGGCAGGTTGTATATAATCTTCAAGTTTTTATTTTGGATAATTTATAGCTTTTTAAGATAAGTGTTGGCACATCTCGTTGACCATACCTGGCAGCCATATGTCATTATTGGTCGTATACACATATTATATAATAACAGCTTATTTTTGCAATTTAGTTTAGATTTTCGGTTAAGCAGAGGGAAAAGCGCTCTTCCGCACTATAGTGCCTTATCACCCGCTTGTGTGACATGATTGTTGAATGTTAGTTTTTTATCGAAAACAACTCCCAAATATTTGACTGAATCAAGTATTGGAATTTCAGTCCCTTGCATTCAAAGTGTTATTTGCGGAATTCTTTTTGGTGACTTGTTAAACGGAAAAATAATTGCTTGTGTTTTCCCATGATTTATCTTTATTTTTCATTTGTTGAAGTATTTTTCAGCATGGCTTAAACCTTTTTTCATGTTCTTCACTATTGCATTTGAAAGTTTTCCACTCGTTATTAATGCGGTGTCATCTGCATAGAAGGCCGCTGTTTGGTTTCTTAAGGCTTTAAAGTCTGAAGTATATATAGAGTACAGCGTTGGTGATAAAATTGATCCTTGAGGAACTTCTGCAGGAATGTGCCATTGTCTAGATTTTTCGTTATCCAAATTGACTGCAAAGTATCTGTCTGATAAAAAAACTTTTTATAATTTTTTGTAAATATATAGGGTAACCAAATTTATTGAGCTTAAAAATAATTCCATTGTGCCATATGGAGTCAAAAAAAGCTTTCTCAATATCCTGTGCTTTTACGTTGATTTTTGTTGCTATTTATTAAATTTACAATTCTCTTCACCTGATGTATCGTTGAATGTTCTCTTCTAAAACCAAACTGCTCATTACTCAAAATATTGTTTTGTTCTGTAAATTCATTTAGTCGCGTTAGTATGATTTTTTCAAAAATTTTGTCTAAACCATTCAACATACTTATGGGACAATTTTTGGGTGATTTTTTATCTTTTCCTGGTTTAAGATTGGTATTACCTTGGCAATTTTGAATTGCTTCGGGAAATAACAGTTTTTTAAGCACCAATTGAAAATTTTTGTAACAAAATTGAAAAATACATTTGACATCCGTTTTAAAACTATTGGTTTTATTCCATCTATACCAGGTGCTTTTGAATTTTTTTGCTTAAAAATGAAAAATTTTACTTCGTCCACGGTTGTCAACATATCAGTTACATTGGTTGGCACAGATTGTAAGTCTAACCATTGAATGTGTTTCGATACCATACGTTCAACTGTCGATGGTTGATTATAAGTTATTTGGTGTGAATTTTCAAAAACATCCGCTATAATAGTTGTCTTTCTTTCCTTATTGAATACATCAGCGCCATCTATTGTCAAATTTTCTACAGTTGCTTTATTCCCTCTTATTGCTCTGTTCAGCTGCCAGAACTTTTTGTTGCCAGGTGGCAATTTTTTAATAAAATTATTCCAGTTGTCATTTCTGTCATTTGATACGTGAAAGTTGATTAAAATATTCAGCTGTTTAACAACAGATGATAAGTAATGTCTCTCCGAAATGTTGGTTTCTCTTTGTAATTTACGTACAAACCTATTTCTTTGGCCAATTAAGTATAAAGTTAATTGAGAAATTTTTTTCTGCCAAATTTGTTTCTCCTTAACTGGAAGCCTCTTGGATTATCTGAGTAATTTTATTTATAATTGCAGATAGTAAATTATTTCTTCGAATCTCTTAGTCTACCCATTGATTTATTTCATTCCAATTTTTTCTTTCATTAATGGAACCATAAATTTGACATGTAACTAGAACGTGATCAGAGTTTAACATACCTGGATGAGTTTCAATTCCGAAATATTTAAGTTCGAGTTTGTAAGAAGAAGGTCAATAACTGATGCTTGTGTGGGTGTTGAACGCTGCCCAAATCGAGTAGAGGTGTTGGACGAGTGGATGTAATAATTGGAATTCATTTGATGGTTATATAGTTTTCTACCAGCAGTGTTGTTTCCTTGGCAGTTCCAACTAGTATGGTGAGCGTTAAAATCGCCGAAAACAAAAAATTCAGACGTTGTTGTTGTGATTTTGTTTAAATTTTCAATGAAGCTGTTAGTGTATCGTGGGCAGTATGCAGCTGTAAATCTAATTGTCCGGTTATTAATATTTATTACAATGGAAACATTTTCAATAATTGTTGTTGACATTATTGATATATATTGGTATGGAATTTTATTTTTAATAGCTATTAGTACACCTCCTCCATGGGTTAATCGATCTTGACGGTAGATTTTATAATTAAGCAATTTGAATTTGTGTTTTTGTTTTAAAAAAATTTCATTAATAAAAACTACATCGACTTTTTTTTAATTCAAAAAGTGTTCCAATTGATTAGTTATGGATTAGTTATGCCTTGGGCATTCCAAAGCACAACATTGATTCTATACATTGTTGTTTCTTCATATGACATGTTTAAAGCATATTTCCAAGTACTCGCAGCTTGTCATATTTGTTTTTACATTTTTCTAGAGCATCGACTGCATCAAAGAAAACTTCTAACAGCTTTTCATTAGAGAGATCATCGTTATCATGATCTATTATTTGAGCTGCTTTAGCTTTTGCTGCGTTTGAAACTTTATTGAGAGCATTATGTGCTCTACTACTTGATGGAATTTCATCGGTGCGAGGAAAAATACGCACCTTATTAGTTGATGATATATCACGGTTATTGGGGATATCGTCATCCCAGATGAAAGGATCAGGTTCCGAATGTTGTGGCATTTTACGAATGTGTTGTTTTCTGGAAACTCTTTGTCGTATTTCCAGGTACTCGCGGCGCGATGAACAGTTTATGTCATCTGCTCGATGATTAACATTTTTCAAGTTATTCTTAATACAATTAAAACATTTATATATCACAGGGCTGTCACTTGCAACTTTATTTAACTGGCAACATGAATAGTCATGTGGACCTCCACAACCTAGACATACATTTTTTCTAAAACAATTTGATGAGCCATGACCATATAACGCACATTTTGAACACTGTGTCGGTCCTCTTGCACGAAGCCGGGGATTTCTCCAGTGGACCACTATACCATAAAAGTACTTTATCTTAAATACTTCTCTTTTAGAAATCTGACTTCTGTTAAATTCTAGCATATACAAAGCATCATTCATTTATGTTTGTTGGTTCTATATTGTACGTATTTTTGAACTCCTCAAGAATCGTTTTTAGTTCAAATTGTGGTAGACCAAAAAGCATAAGTTTAAATTTCTTGTTGTCTTTAACTGGATGCGTAAAGAATTTAATTTCTTCGTGTTTAAGTTTTTTTAAAGCTTCATTGAAGTCAATCAAAGTGTTTGGTATCACTTTTGTAGCTATCGACATTCTCTTATACTTGGAGTTCGAGCCCAATATCTTTATGATATCAGTGAACTTATGACAACTATCAACAATAATTGGAGGAATATTGTTTGCATCTCCACTTACTTCACCTTCTTCTTCGCTGGTGTCGTCATCCATGTCAGATAGCACTTGGAATCTGTTATTTTCTAGAGGTTTGGGAACTTTAAATCTAGGGTTGTTAACCCAGAATTTTTTGCGTTTTAGTTTGGGGATCATTCTCAATTATTGCAAATAATTGAAATTAAAAAATTAATTGTTTGTTTAAAAAAATTTAACACGTGAGAAAAGTTGAATTTTTAGTAACACGACCGTATGTTGAGAGTGTCAACAAACAACTGTCACTTATATTTTGCAGCAACATTTAGAGTTTGTTTTTGGTCTATGGATTAATGGATGCAATAAACACACACAAACCCAATTCGACAGATATCTATTTGATAATTTGGATCTTATGGGAAGTTAAGTCGATATCATAGGGGTTATTTGAATGGGGACTAGGTCAGAACATGCACCCATTTTCACCAATTTCAATAGCGTTTGTCCTTTCCAAAGGAATAATTTTCGAATCTATTATGAATAAAAAAGGGGTACTTAAATATTGTAGGTGGAAATACATCGGAAATTTTTACAAAATTCAAAATTTGCCAATTTTGTTTCTAATAATTTCGCGCAAAGTAATAAAATTATGTATATTTTTAAGAAATCACTTTTGTGTGCTCTATATTGGAAGATAACAAAAAATAGATATACGCAAAAGAAATATTTTTTTTTGTGATGACAAAACAGTGGAATCTTTTAAATTTCTTTTAAATATTTATAGATTCTGCTGTTTTCTTTCAATTATTATAAATTAGTGGCAAGAATAAAGTGTTTTACGAACTAAACCAGAATAATAGATGATTTTAGTGATGGTCACAGGCAAAAGAATATTTGTGAGAAATATTCTATGAATAAAGTCATAAAAGCGTCTGGCTAGCATTGATCTTGCTAAAGAATACATGGACTGGAATTAGTATACTGTTGGCGAATAGTGTTGTCTAGAAAATTATATATTTAAATGGCCATAAAACGGCTAAACGCTTCGGGAGTTTTACTAAAATAAATTAATACAATCGTTCAGTATAGGAATCATCCACCCTCCAAGATCATGACCATCATTTGATTCCACAGTGTTATTGTATAGTAAAGGTTTCCATTGTTTTGTCGACAGCATAAAAATGTTAATTGTTTCTGAAGTTAAAAAACAGCACCCAGTTCCACCGCTCTATCAACAACTTTATCGTCCCACAAGATCACTGTTTGATTTCTCTAGATGTAACCTCACTCTTTACCAACATCCCTAATGAACTCGTCATAGAAGGTATAAAAAAGAGATGGACAACTATTACTAAATTCACTAATGTTCCCTTTTCTGAAATTATTACTGCAATTAATCTCATATTAAATTCAACCTTTTTTACCTTCAACAAAAAAACATACCAACAAGTTGATGGTTCACCAATGGGCTCACCTGTTTCCCCCAGCTTTGCGGAAATTGTCCTCCGTGACCTTGAAAATGAATGTTTAAAAAAACTTTCCTTCAAGGTTGAAAAATACTACAGATACGTTGATGATGTTTTTTGTATCGTACCAAATCAAATTGAAACAATCTTAGACGTTTTTAACAACTACCATCCACATCTATCATTCACACACGAGATTGAATTTGATGGTAAAATTAATTTTTTAGATTTAAATATCATCAGATCTAGAAACAATAAAATAATTACTAACTGGTATAGAAAACTTACTTATTCTGGTCGTATTTTACATTTTAATTCACATCATCCGACACATCAGAAGCGCGCCATGGTTTTCAGTCTTGTAGATAAAGCAATCTCTTTATCTCATCCATCATTCCACACAGATAATATCAAAATCATCAAAAATATTTTGTTAAACAACAAATATCCTATATCGTTCATCAACAAATACACCAACCAACGTATTAAAATGTTAAAAAACTGCACTAATCTTTCTCCTACCCCTTCTCCTCCCTCCCAATCTATTACCCTTAACTCTACCACCACCTTTACTTCTAACAAAAAATTCATCATTGCTCCCTTCCACATATCAATTAACAAAAAATTAACTAACAACCTAAAACACGTTGGTATTAATATTATTAACACAACAAACAATAAACTTAACACAATTGTAAAGAAAGGTAAAGACAAACTTCTAAAAACACGTAACCACGAAGTTACATATAAGATTAACTGTAATGATTGTGACAAATCTTATATTGGACAAACATATAGAGCACTAGAGATAAGAGTTAAAGAACATCGAAATAACATCAAACAATCTTTAGACAAATATAATGTGATTTCAAAACACATGACTAATACGGGACATGATATGAAATGGGATAATTGCCAAATTTTAGATAACGATACTCATTGGAACAAAAAAAATATATCTGAGATGTTGCATATTAAGTCAACAAATAACACATTAAATAGACAAATTGACACTGAAAAATTAAACAAGATATACGACAGAATTCTTTATCTATATATATAAAATTGAATGTGTGTTTGTTTATTTGTTTGTTTGTTTGTTTGTGTGTACCTTATAGGAGACCAAACCTCTGGACCGATCTTCCTGAAATTTTCACAGCATTTAACAGGGACTCTGGCATGATTAATAGGGTACTTTTTTTTGACCACGCCCACTTTTACGCCCACTTTTTTAAAATTATGTAATTGCTCCCATATAGTTTTTAACAGATTTACTTCAAATTGTATACACATTATACTCCAGGCGAGGTAGAAATAAACATTTCTTACGCCACACCCCCTTTCACGCCCCTTTTCACGCCAAATTTTGTTTGAAAGTTTTAAACTTTTTTTCCTCTGTACAAATTTGTTCCTTCCAACGGATTTTTTTATTTGGTAGTATATTGCTCTTAATACTGTTAACGTCGCCATATAACTATGAACCACGCCCATTTCACCGCCCCCTTTTTTTTACATATACCACTAACAATGTTTGCTATACAAAATAATTTTTTTGTAATATGTATTTATCTAAAGTTTTATACACTTTTTATCTACAGGTAAGGTAGCCATACATTTTTTTATTACCATGTCCCCCTTTTTCGCCCCATTTTACCTTAAATCATAATTATTCTGCTTTCAATCTATCTATATATATAAAAATGAATGTGTGTTTGTTTGTGCTTTATAGGAGGCCAAACCAAAGAACCGATCTTCCTGAAATTTTCAGAGCGTGTTACTGTGACTCTGGAAGGAATAATATGCTATATAAATTTTTGATTGGACAAAGGGGCGGTGCCACGCCCATATAACCCAAAATTTGAAAAAGTCATATCACGGGAATTTTTTTACCTACAGCAGTCATATTTGGTACATATGGTATTAGCATGAATAGAAATACATACAAGAAGAAAAGTGGGCGGGACCACGCCCCTTTTTAGAAAAATAAAAAATCGTAATATCTTCTAAACTACTGGAAGGATCGTCATGAAATTTTCACAAAAGGATATTTTTGCGAAATAATAAGACCTTAGCTATATAAAGTTGTTAGTGGGCAAAGGGGCGTGGCGTAAATATAAAAACGTTGACGCATTTGATTGTAACGAATGATCTCCGGAACCATAAGAGCTGTCGAGGTAGGATTTCCAGCATAGGTTTGGTTCGAGCTCTTCTGTGTTTTTTTTTTAGCTTTAACCCTCTAGCTGGCGTTGGGGTCAAGTTAAAAACAAAAATTTTTACTTTCAGCGCGATTTGACTGCAATTCAGAATGAACGTATGTTTCGTCATAAGAAATTTTTGTATATATAAATGGACTCGATAGGTGGCGCTGGGTAAAGTTATTTCGAATATTCTTATTTATGGTGTGATTTTAATGAAACTAAGAATGTACATATATGTATGTTAGAAACATTTTTTTATTGGACCCGGTAGATGGCGCTGTCGTTCGAAAAATAATGAGTTGTCAAATTTATATAAATTTTAATAAATAAACTCACAAACGTTTTTATATATAAATATTCTAACGAAAAAGAAGGAAAAAGCCGCTACATTATTGCATGGTGGCCGCACAGCTCATTCAGCACTCAAATCACCGTTAAACGTACAAAAAAAATGAGAATGCCGTCTGTAATATCAAAAAACATTCCGGTATGGCAAAAGTTCTGCAAAAATGCAGTATTTTTATTTGGGATGAATGTACCATGGCTCACAAACATTGTGATTTGATTTGATAAAAGATTTGAAAGGCAATGAAAGATTTTTTGGTGAAGCTCTCATTTTATTATCTGGAGATCTTCGTAACACATTTTATATAGGTATATACAGATTCTAACTAAAATAAAAATTCATTGAGGGCAAAACAACGTTTGCCGGGTCCAGCTAGTAATAAATAAAACACAATCCAAAAATTTTTTTCATATTCCAAGTGAACCTAACATATCTAAACATAATTTTTAAATTTATTTTTCATTTAATCACTTTTTCTTCACCAAATAATTCATTTGAATTCTTTTTTTAGCATTTTAATTTTTGTTAATTTAATTTAAATTTTGATTTTTTTGTTTCATTATTTTTATAATTCTGAAGAGGACTCACAAATAGAGTCGAAACGTTAAATTTAAAATATTTTTTTTTTTTTTTTTGTCTGTTAAAATTGGTCAAAAAAAACAAACTATATGTTAATATTTCTTCTTTGTTAAATCAATAAAACATACAAATGTGTAAATTAATAAAAGAATCCAAGTCGTCAAAAATATTTATTGTTAAAAGTTTCCATCGTATTGTCACTCACACCATATTTCTTATTGATTTTAAATATTATTATGGCTTAAATAATTAACATACTAATTACGCTAACAACGCACAGTGGGATTTCTTCATACATCTAACTGCAAAAAATAGAAGGAGTGATCCTACAACGACGAAATTTTGCACACTTGTTTAGATTTAAGTAGAAAAGAAAAATACAAAAAATTTTTAAAATCCCTCGACTCCTTGGGGTACCTCCCTTGGACCCCCATTTTTCCTAGAATTTTTGTCCTTAATGTATAGGTCGCAATTTTACGAAATTTGGCATACGTCTATAAGTTGATCTAAGAAAAAGCACTACAAATTTTGGTTGATATCCGTTGACTCCTTGGGGTACCTCCCTTGGACCCCCATTATTTCACGTAATTTTCTTTTCAATGTGTAGGCCGGAATTGTTAATAGAATTTGATTAAATTTGACACACGCCTATTAATTGATAAAAGCGAAAACTAACAATTTTCGTTGAAATGCGTCGTCTTTTATGTAACCTGAATGAACAAATTTCGTATAAATATAATTCTCATTGAAAATACTAGTAATATTTAATTAAAGAAATGCTAAAAATTGGTTATTCCCTCCCAACTCGAATAAAAAATATTCATATAGGTAAACAATATGTAAGCATTTTATTCATCAACTATCATATCTTTAACTACATCATCCAATTCTAAAATATTCTTATGAGGTTGACGTCTTAAGCTACTAATATATGGATCGGACGACTCAAGCAAACGATGAAAAACATCGATATTCGTTGCAGTTCTACTGCACTTTCTAGAAAACATTAATCTATAGTTCCTGTAATCTTTATTACGCGCTTCTTCTGCTTCCTCCGAGAGCATACCAATTGGGAGTACTGCTGCATCTATTATGTCCTTTCCATGAATAAGAATTTTGTGGACAGTAACAGGCATGAAATACCATTTATAATTTTTAACAAATAGTTCAGCTGTTGCCCACGCAAATTTCTTAAACTTCATGGTATCAGTTTTCTGCCCACACGTTATTATTTGAAGAATTATACGAAAACGATCCACTAGTTCTTCATTTACCCCAGTTATATCTGCAACAAGTGCAGGGTTGGAAAAAAAACGCCTTGAGGTATTTCCATCATTTGATGTCCCAGATCCTTGCTTTACAGCATCTACGCGTAAGCTCATACGTTCCCTAAATTCAGTCTGAATTCGTTGCTTGTTCTCTTGTTTTAAAATTTTATTGCGTGCATCGATTGCAGACCACTTTTCGAAGGGTTTATTGTATGCTATATGAAGTATGCACTCCATAAACTTAATCCTAGCGTGTAATGAAGAAAGTCCTAATTTACAAGCTTCATTATCGATGTTTTTTCTTGAAACCGCTTCCAAATCATTCATTTCTGAGGGTTTAGCTTTACAAATGTAACACACAGCTGCTGAACTAGTATTTGTAACGGTCTGAGCCGTTTTACCATCAATCATCGTAAACACTAAATTATGTTTTACGTTGAAATGTTTGTCATTAACTGAAACATTAGTTTTTTCTAAAGCATCTATATTTATCCTCATGTTTTCTACAACTGTCAGGACTTTTTCTTTTGTCTCCTTAGTAAATTCGAAAAAAATTGGACGACAGTACCTTGTTGACGATGGGCTTTTATTACACCAAAATTCCGCGCCAGTGTCTGTTTTTAGACTTAGAGGCACCATCGATGCTAAAAATAGACTCCTGTCACTTATATCACTTGCCAAGCTTTGATTGTATTCTGAATGTCCAGATGACCCATCACAGCCCCACTTCGACGTAAGAGTAAATTCAAAATTTGCTGCATTAATTCGTTCCTGCGAAAAACTTTCAAAAAGGCGCTTTGTCGTATGGTCCATCAGACTTTGTAAGCTAACAGTGGCTTCTTTTTCTGACACTTGGATTTTATCCGGATAACATTTCTTCTTTTCATCAAGAACTTTTTTATAAGGAGGCAAAATATCATATCCTTCTCTTTGCAAAACGTACTTTATTGTTTCGTACTGATGTTTTGATAATTCAGCATCCAGCATTAAGGCAAGTGCAGTTGTTGAAGGAATATATGATTGTGGTGTTATTTTTGTATCTGGTGAAGTTCCACTTGCCATTATTAATTGCTTTTGTGGGTACTGAGATGCTAAATCAGCTGCTTTGTACCTTTTACTACGATACTTGCAGTCATCGAATTCCTTAACTGGTCTTCCTTTTTTCTTTGAACAGCTAGGTTGGTCATCAGCAAGTGATACTTCGAACATATCTTAAAAAAATTTCATAATATTCAAAATAAATTATTATTATTATATTAATTCTTTAAAGATGTATGTATTTACTTTCTAACCAAGTCGCATTTTTCCGAAAGAAATAAGATTTGATTTTGTGCGATTCTCTCCAACGATTTAAAAAATGACCAAAAAACCTCTTTTGAACTGCCTTTTCCACTATTTCAATTTCATCAATAGTAAGCACCGAATTTTTCTGTTTTATAA
Organism: Cordilura impudica; assembly: GCA_963682025.1. Taxonomy (NCBI): domain Eukaryota; kingdom Metazoa; phylum Arthropoda; class Insecta; order Diptera; family Scathophagidae; genus Cordilura; species Cordilura impudica. Next base: position 153,758,026 of record OY821521.1, on the reverse strand, counting down.
AATTTGTTAACAAATTAACATTGCTACCATAATCAATAAGTTCATGGCACAATTCACTATATGAAACAGAAAATAAAATCATTTTTAGAATTATATTTTAAATTTTATTACAATATTTATTAACGTTAACTATTTACTTGTTGCGAATTTTGTTTTCAATTTAAGCGGTTTTCTTTTTACATTTTCTTTTTTAAAACATATGATTTTGTTTATTTTTTTTTAATCTTATTCACATCTGTCAACAATTTATTAACAAATTGTTGTTATAATTAATAACTTAAATTACTTTAAAACGTTAAGCCTAAAGGTATGCAAAACTTTTTTATTAAAAATACTAGGGTGCAATATTCGTGAATTTTTTACTAAATTTTGATTTTTTTAAAAGATTGACAAAAGTTGGTGAATTTTTTTGACTAATTCGAAAGAAGGGCCTTTTACCTTTCATTTCGTTATACTGTGAGCACGGAGGTAAACCGAGCTAACTGACTTTTTCTCCAACGAAAACAGCCAATGCTGAATTTTTAAGAACAATTTTGATGCACTCATATCTCCCAAACTATGTAAGCAATAACTTTTTTTTTTCCTTTAAATTAAAAACAAGGCTTCGGATTTAAATAAAATCGACACTCAGATTTTTCCGCTCGAAACATCTTCGATATATAAATCTCTGAATTTGAACAAAATTACCATATATTTCCCTTTCACAACTTTAACCAGATTTCAACCGATCTTTTCCAAGAATATATATACATATATCTTAAAAGAAATGCAGATTTTTGTTTGCCAGACTCTTCTCTATAAAATAGCATCATTAGATTTTTTAAAAGTAATAGTCAAAAAATGCCTTTTTTGCAGCAGAAATCCCATAGTGCAACGTAGCGGGTATACTTCTAGAGTATCATATAGTCGAACTCGACAGACCATAAATTGCTTATTTGCTATAATTCAGTCAACTGTCATTATCTTCTGAGGTTAACAGTTTGAAGTATTATTTTATGGACTCAGGTAATATATAATAAAATAAATATTAATATTGTAAACATAATGGTTACTAGCACGATTAAACTTATTTTACTTACACACACACACATTTCTTGCAAATGTTGTAACGTTTTTACAACATTAAACAATAAATGCCATGTGTCAATATTACCATCCATAACATTTATGGCTGATTGTAGTTTACAAATAATATATATACATATAATAAAAAAAATATAACACGTTTATATATTCTTGGAAATAACGAAGTTCATTTAATGTATTTACATTTGTCAAAATAATTTCGTCTTAAAAATAAATAATATTTTCATAAGAAATATGCGTATGCCACAATAAAGAGGTCACGTTCTTGTACTGAATTAGCAGGAATATAAGAAGATGTGACGAAACGTGAGAGTTAAGATTGTTATGGTTTTATTTCAGTTTGCCACGAAACAATATAGATGCTGAAAACTGAGCAAACAAATTGGTTTCGATGTACATTCATTATTAAGTTCTTATGCTAAGGTATTTTAATTTTAGAGATATATATAAAAACGGTTCCTCTCTGTGTACTTCATGTTCTATAAAGGTGCAATAAAACATACTTTTACACTACTGGTCGGGTTCTTTATAATAATTTAAAATACACTTACATTAATGCATGAAAGGTGCAATAAAACATACTTTTACACTACTGGTCGGGTTCTTTATAATAATTTAAAATACACTTACATTAATGCATGAACTGAGAGAATTAATGAATTGAAATTTTCCACAGCTGGCAGGGTTATTGCAGTATTATTAATATTTTTCATCACCATATTTTGTTAATAATGTTGATAAATTCATGAGGTGTATGATTGATTTGGAAGTCATAAATGTTATAAATGTTTCTTATAAAGGCGCTGTGATAGCTGTGTGTAGTAGATATATTAATGATGAAATAATAAAATATATGGAATAAACATCAGATGTAACAGCTTTCTTTCTTAAATACAAAGTCACAAGTGACTCTTTAGGTACATATCTATATACACAAGTTAGCACTTGAGGTACTTCAACGTTGTCAGCAGTGTATTGAAATGAATATTAAAAAATTTAATATTTGCTGTACATTAGATTGTCCTTTAACATGGATGTTTGTCTTTTAGTATAAAAGTTCAGGGGTACACATTAATTTTTTTTCTATTGGAATTGAATATACATAATTCATGTGAAATTTTACGCCTTCCCTAAACGACGCGTAGTGGGTTGAAATCTCAAAAAATGGAGATTAATTAAGCTACTTATCTGATTTTAAAAATTCTTTCACTATTAGATTGCTACGTTATCAGTGAGTGACATAGGGGACACATCTTTTGGAAAAGTGGGCGGTGCCACTCCCCTATTAAAAATCGCTCTAGCGACCATAGTAATAGACCGATTGTCATGAAACTTTCCCAATTTTGTACTGTTGACCTGCTAATAATCCTTGGTTATACTTGGTTATGATAGCATAAAGGGGCGTGGCACCGCCCATATAACCTGAAATTCAGAACGGATATATCTCATGAACTATCACAGGTATGAAAATGAGATTTGGTATATATGTTGATCGTACAGTATGAATTACATCCAAGGCGGGCGGTGCAACGTCCCCTTTAAATAATTGTTCTGGTTCAGTCGGATTTTTTTTATTTTTTTTTTAAAGTAATAAAAATTTTACATAGTAATCAATTTATTTTAAATATAATTACGTAGACAAAAGGGAGATTATTGTATCATATATGTAACTAAATTCGGGACTCAAAGCAGATATTAAAATCGTTCGATCGTGTACGGATGTGTCTGGTGAGCGTTTTGTTCAAAAATATATATAGCTTTTTGCTTCATGTCTACAAAATAGGAAAAAAATATAAACATAAGTTTTTATATATATGTATATATTTATTATAAGACATGTGTTCCTGACCTGCTATTTTAAAAAATATGCCCAAAGTCATCATACTCCAATGCATCGCCCTCGTTATAATCATCATTGTCATTGTATCATGATTTGTGCCTTCTGGTGCCACGTTCGTCAAAACTGAAGGCGAAACTAGTAGATCTACTACTGATTTTGGTGGTTGGTGGAATTTTTTTTTGGCAATTTTGTTTTACCAGATAGGATTGGATCTGAACTTAGTAGGAACCAATTTAATATGTCTCGATTGCAATCCTCCCGACTACATTTGCGAGAAAAATGTTCTCTGTAGTTTTTAAAATCTTTGTTTCGCGCTTCCAGGGCTTCACGTTTCAATACACAACACACTCTTGTCATTGTAACACTCTTGTGATTCTAACACACAGTTGCCAACGATATACAAAAACAACAATTATAACAACGAAGACAAAGCAAACAAAAGACAAGAACTGGTGTTCCTTGCTCGAATGACTATTTTCACAATTAATTTAATAAAAAAATTTCGCGCAAAAACGCGCAACATGTTGTTACTGAATATGAAAGCCTAGGAACTGTAGTTTCTTAAAAAATTAATATCCTAACGCCAACTTACACCATTCATACTTAAATATCAACGAATATTTTGAAAATAGCCAAAATTTAGACACATTTTTAAAAATTTTTCAAAAATATTTCTACACAACTTTTGTTAACACAATTATTTTTAGAACAACGCTAAAATACCTGTGCTTGAAGATTCCATAGTAAAAGTATTACTTTTGACTTGCGAAAAACTATATATTAAGCGTCGAAATATACCGAATTTCAATTAACACTATTGTAATCCGAATTGCTTAAAAATTACTTAACTTTAATACAATGCAGCTTGACAAGTAAACAACATATGACATTGAAATTTTCAGTAGTGATGTAGAATTTAATATACTTTATATTTATATTTATTTATTTATTTATTTAATTTTTGTAATTCTAACACAACAAGAATAAATTCTTACAAGTTACAGTGTTGGACGATAGTAGGATTTAAGTTACATTTATTACAAATGGGTACAATTTCAATTTATTTTTAATAGTTTATAATTTGAATTTCCATGAATAAAAGAAAGTACAAAAAAAGGAAAACAAATTTAACAAGAAACATTGCAATTTAAACTTTAAAACTGAAACTTTAAATAAAATATACTACTTTAGGCACATAGTTTTAATAATTCCTTTTTAAAACGATGTTTGTCGCTATTAGGTAGTTTGTTCCAAAGACCAATTGTATAAATAAAGAATTGTCTCTTTGAGAAGTCATAATTAAAGAATGGATTGACAAGATTCTTTCCACGAGGTGATCTTACAAAATTTATTAACTTAAATAAATAATCTGGTTCAGCCAAATGAATAATCTTATGCATCAGAGTAAGACATCGGTTTTTTAGTAGGTCATCAAAGCGCACATTATACAGTTTGTATGAATATAACGATATACCATCAGTTGTTTTCTTTCTAAACACGTATCGAGCTATATTATTGTATGCCACATTAAGCTTTCTGGTATCAACACTATTACAGTTTGCAAATATTTCACAGCCATAAAGAAGGACAGGTATAAGATAAGTTTATGCTAAAAGCATTCTTATCTCAAATGGTGTTGACAATTGGACAGCCCAAAGATTCCTTAACATCGCATGTATCTTTCCAACAACAGAGTTTATGTGGTTTTGTTGTGCTTTGAACGAAACCAATATTTGTATCGCCAACTTGTTATATTCTCGTCAAATTCGAATGTCACGTTATTTCTCGATATGAGTATACATTTTGACTTAGTTGGATTAAGACACAAACCATTAAACCTAGCTCAATTATGAATGTTGGTTAAGTCGTTGTTAATAGATCCCATACAGTTGTTGACATCTGAACATCGTCTGCGTACATATGGATATTGCAGTATTGGGGAACATTTGATATATCATTTATGTACATGCAGAAAAGTAAGGGCCTAAGTACTGAACCTTGTGGTACTCCTCTTTCAACATTTAGTGCTTCA